>CM076847.1:93166464-94366464 GCA_039519185.1 Astragalus membranaceus
TCTCAAAGAACTCTTGATTACATCACGTGAGCTAGGAATTCTCACCTTCTCTCCTCTCCCGATGCCGTTAGGACTAGCAGATCTCGCTTGGATTCCCAAATTCGTTGAGCCCGTATTCTGTTGTTGCCCCATGTGCTCCTCATTTACTGACTCAGCAGCTTCTAGAATGTTTCTATTACAATGTCATGCCATTTAAAAGCAATATTGTCCTCAAGGTGAGTGTTGGAAAATTCTTTTGAATATCTGCAGCATTTCCCCAAGTGGCATCAGTTGCTGCTGTGTTTTCCCACTACATCGATACCTGCGGGATCTATTGTCAGTCAATTCTGATAATTCTGGACTACAGCACTGCTACGGGTTGCAGGATAGGTCCTAACTCAGTTGTGGTCAGTGGCATATGGATGTATTGGTCTGTGTTGTCACCCTTGAATAGTTTCAATCGAGACACATGAAAGACTGGGTGTACCTTTGTTGATTTAGATAGTTGCAATTTATAAGATATTGCCCCCACCTTGGCTAGTATTGGAAAAGGTCCAAAATACCTCATTCCTAGCTTCTGGTTCATTCTTAGAGTTGTCAATTGTTGCCTATATGGTTGTAGCTCGACCAACACTAGGTCTAAAATACCTCTAGGTTCACATTCCTTCTCTTTTTATCAGCTTCTCCCTTCATAAATTGTTGTGCCTTCTCTAGATTGAACTTCAATTGTAGCATGATCTCATTCCTCACAGAAGTTTTTCCTGAACAGAAGGAGTGTCATTTGGATCAGGACTATACTTCACTGAAACTTGTGGATCCTTCCCATATGGTGCCTGGAAGGGAGTCATGCCTATGCTGGTATAAAATGCTGCGTTGTACCAGTATTCAGCCTAACTCAAGGCCTTGAACCACGATTTCGGGTTATTGAAGTGAAGTATCTGAGGAACATTTCTAGGCACTTATTCAACACTTCTGACTGGCCATCTGATTGAGGGTGATAGACTGAGCTTATGGCTAATGTGATTGGCCATCTGATTGTAGCTGAAATAGATTCCTCCAGAAATTGTTAATGAACACTTCCTTCCTATCTGATCCAATTCATCTAGGCGTCCCATGCAACGCCACAAGCTGGTTTAAGAAAATGGAGTAGAACTATGTCTAGTCTTTACCCTAAAAACGTTCCAGCCTCATTAAAAAAGAAATTTAGGTCCCTTATATAGAAACAGGGGTGTCCATGGTATCAGGAACATTCTCTTACATCCATTTTATCTTCTAGTGTGCCTTTAAGGGCACTTGTCATTGCCAAATTCAAAATAACCAAAAATCATATGCTCCCTAGTGCTCAGTGCCGAACCGCGCTACTATATTTCCTTATACAGTATATGCTACGCTAGCTCAGCTCTCCCACCCCCGCCCCATAGATACTACATATGAGTCATACTCAACTATTTCCACCTTGGCAAATATCAAACCCTATGAAGATTCACTCCATGACGTTCACATCCTTGGCATTGGGGGTTAGAGCTTCTGCGTAACACTGAGTAACATGTAACAAGTCCAAGTAGTGCTTGAACTTGTCACTGGCTTTGTCAACATATTAGCTGCATTCTCGGAAGCATGAACCTTTTCAAGTAATATCTGTCCAGATGCAAGCAGGTCTCTGGTCTTGTGAAACCTCGCTTGGTTCTGACTTATGATACACTTGATTCTTTACCAAGTAAATGGCACTCTGACTATCACAATGCAATTGAACCCCCACCTTGCTCAACACCCAATTTCTTTAGTAGATACTGCATATGATGCATACTCAACACAATTAGTCTTGAGTTAGTATAAAAATGATTCATGGACATCCCTCCAACACCATGAAAGAGAATAGAGAGTAATATGGTAGATGTGATGTGTAAATGATGTGATAATTAAGAATAGAGAGATAGAGAAAATGAGGTGTTGAATAAGTGTTGAAAATGTTAGGTGTTCAAAACTCATGGTTCAGTTTGTATAATATAGTAAAGTGCATAGTGCATATTAGACTTTTATCCCATTTCGCAAATAGCCTTCTAGCTCTTACGCCGCCTCACCCCACTCCCTTGGCCCCTTTGTCATTGTGCCCTATGGCTTCATTGCACTCTCTTCCATTCCACCCCTATCCCCCTCTAAACTTCTAACCCCATCTAAATCTATTGCGGCCACCTCTTCCGATCAACCCACACCTCGTTGGAAAGAGATGTTAGTTCACCCATGAGGCCTCCCAAACTCCTTTGTTGCCTTGCCCATTGTTCAAGTGGTTTGTCTATGGTAGAAAGGCTAATACTTAGCATATGTTTGGTTTAGATTATTTCACACACACATAATAACAATCATCAATTCCAATGCACTCTTTTTCAAAGCAAGTGAATGTTAGATTCTTGGGAGTGGATTTTCTCATGTTGAAAAAAAACCATGAAGGGTTATGTTTTTAATCTTTATAAATGAGTTATCTTATACCCATTTTAATATTTTAAACACACACTTTCTCCTAATATATATAATAAATGAGTGATTGAGATTAGACATAAGAAAAAAAACATTGAGAATGTGAAGCAAACATAGATTTAGTTAGGGGTGGACAGCGGTCGGGCCGGGTCGGATTCGGGCCCAAACTGGCCCATCCGAAGCAATCCTCGCATTGGATTGGGAGGCCCAAATCCGACCATTTCAATGCACGGTTTTTGGCGGGTTCGGTTTTGCGGGTTCCAACGGATTGCCTGGTGGGTGGTTTCGGGTTGGGCCTTAACAGGCCCAATTTCTTATTTTAAACCAGTTTTTTTATCCATAGTTTTTTTGGCTGTATCAAAAATTATAAATACAATATTGGGCCTAGGAAATCTGATTTTAACACCATGTAGATTACTAGGCTGAGTCTCTTGATTAAAACTCTTCACCTTATCAGATTTCTTTTGAAAAAACATACAAACATAAATGGGCCTAAATTCTTGGCCATTATCATACATTTTTTTACAAGAGGCCATTATCATACCTGTCCTAGTAAATTTTAATCTAAATTATAGCACAAATATACTTATAAATGATGACACATTATAAAAGAGGCCAAACCTCAACCAAGTAAAATAGTTTCCTGCTGCCAATTACTTACCAAAATATCTGGCAGTAACTATTATAATCAGAGGCCCATCATCAACAAAATTAACTACTAACCAACTAAAGCAAGCAACACGTAATACTAATAAATCTAAGTTTAAAATATAAATTACATCATACACCCATGCAAGGGGAATTTTTCCAGCTTCTTTAGAGAAGCTTAATGAAGTTCACAACTTCAAAGTTCATAAACTCTTAGAATATGCCATCTGCACAGTAAAACAGTAACCTTCATTAGTAAAAACAGTAATGATACATTATATCCAGTAATAATAAATAAATCAACCACTTATTAGCTAACCTTGTTACTTATAGTCAAATAGCCTAAGTAACACCCCAAATAACCTTGGACACTTTTCCAGAATCTGAAAAACAAGACAGTTTAACAACTTAATCCAAAAACTGAATATAAGCAATTACTAACAAGCACCACAATTTATTGACTTACTTATTTACTTACTAACTTACTTACTAACTTGCCAACAAGCATACAACTAACAAGTAATTAGTGACACAAATTTACTCATTCACCTTATCGATTGATTGATAACTCACAGATTTACAGCTTCCCAATCTTCCTTGCCCCCAGCCTCAAATAAATAAGTGAACATACAACACAAAAAGATCAATTAGTGAACATTACATAAAGATGAATTAATAATACAAACATCATTGAACAATGCAAGAAACTATTAGAGTATTTAGGAAACCATTACCTTCAAATAATACCACGTACGTAGTCTACCTCCTACCTCAGAGATTGCTTGCTCCTTCCTTGTCCAAAGCATTGAATTAATATATCAACAACAAATGAAGATTAGTTAGCAAACAAAAGCCAAAGATAAATAAATAACAGAAACATAAATGAAGTCTTGTAAAAAACTTCCATTAAACTTGGCAGAAGGCTCACCTTTACTGTTATGTATCCGATTTGTCTCACCCTTGTTTCCTAAGAAAGTTATCATTTGAAAATTGAGTCAGAAACAGAAAATTAAAAGAAAAAGAACCCTAATTTGAATTAAAACAAATCAAAAGGTAACAACAAATGTCAAGCCATAACACAAATATAAACTCAGATCTAAACAAAAATACAAACTCAAAGCCAGAACTACAAATCAAAGGCACACACAAAAATTACACCCATGAAACTTAAAATGAAAACCCTAAAAGCTGAAACCCTCACAGCAGAAACTAATACTCAGAGAAACCCTAAACTTGAACCCAAACATGTTATCATCAAACCCAGAAAACGAAAATCCCTAACAAATAAAAATGTAACAACAAATAAAAGCGAGAACACAAATATAAACTCAAATCTAAACCCAAGTACAAACTCAAAGCCAGAACTACAAATTACAAGCACGCATAGAAAGTACACCCATGAAAGCCAAATATTGACACAAACCCTAACACACAGAAACGAAGATTGGGAGGGGAAACAGAGAAATAAAACAAAAATGAGACAAATCTAGTGCTATAAACCCTAAAAGTAAAAAAGAAGACCACGTAGAAACCTAAAATCCAGGAAAAACAAAGATTTGGAGGAGAAATAGAAGAATAAAACAAGAGAGACACACACACACAGAGAGAGAGAGAGAGAGAGAGAGAGAGAGAGAGAGAGAGAGAGAGAGAGAGAGAGAGAGAGAGAGAGAGAGAGAGAGATTATAGTGTTAAAAAGGCTTACTAGTGTAGAAGATGTTTAGAAGATGTGTAATGCACCGCCGAAGATGTGTAGAAGACGACGAACAGAGGCTGTAACGGCGACAGGAGCATGGTGGTACTGGCTTCGTGACGGCGACGACGATGGTGACAGGAGAGCGCAGCTGCGCTAGGGTTTCACTCTCACGACTTGAGAGAGTGAAAGGAAGTGTTGCTGTGAAAATGTGAGAACTGAGAGGTCGTGTGAGAAGAGTTTCCTTTTAGCGTTTCATTTTCGTAACGAAAGAATATTTTTGAAAAAAGAAAAATACCTGTTGGGTCGGTCAGGTGCGGTCACCGCTGGATTTGGGCTCCAACACCGCATCCGTCCGCATTTATCCATAAAAGCCCAATTCTTTCATTCCTCAACACGTTTATCCGCCAAAGCCCGACCCGCTTCGGTTTTTAATCTTCGGTTCTGCGCGTTTGTTGGTCGGGTTCGGTGGTTATGTCCACCCCTAGATTTAGTGTACCAAAGTCACTTATACATCACAGAAAAATAAATTAAGTTCATGTTCTAATAAGTAAAGCAAAAGAACAACTTCAAACAAAAATATAAAATACTACTATTTGAACTCTGTTGCACTTTGGTTGCGCGTCTCTCACTTCAAAATACAATAAAGAATGTCTAATCAATATTCATTGGAAAATCACAGAATTTATTCCTGTAACCTCTGCACGTCACTAAAACTGACCTCTTTAAGGTCACCAAACTAGGTCACCAGCTCAAAATGTCAATTTTGATATAGAATTATTAAGGACTGGGGGCATGATTACTTAGATTCCCTTTGAAGACCCACAAGTCAGCAACAAATCTGTACATTTAATAAATGGGATAAATAATGACGAAAGGTACTGAAAAATATAATCATATACACCTTCAAAACAATGAATATAAATTAATAAATAAAAACGTTTGTTGAAATTAACTTACTGGTAGTAAATGTTTATTGAAATTATTTTCTCTTTGTTACAGAGTATCTGCAGCTTGCAGATTCAGCCATCATAACAATATCTAATAATCTAAGACTATATATATACTACTACGGAGTTACATCGTCTTCGAAATTATGAAATTATTTAAATGGAACTTTTTTTTGACAAGATTTAAATGGAACTTTAAAAACGAAAAAAGTTGAATTTTTGGTATCATCTTGAGGTTTTGAATTGTCCCAAGCCACACTGTAACAAATTTAGATTTCAAACCAAAATTTAGTATTTGTTTTATTGAATTATCATTCAATGTTAACTTAATGAGCGACAATACACGTATAATTCAAGTTTTAGATTGAAGTTCAAGTATCAGTTGCTACTGAAACTATTTAACAATTCAAAAATAATAAAGACTTCAAAATTGTTTTCTTTTTTATAAATAATTGCATGATATATCTTGCAATAGTCCTAGACTTTGACTTTACATATATAGGCTCACATGTTTTATGTCGGGTTAGGTTTGGTGGGTTCTCAATTTTCAAACCCAACTCCCAACCTATACTCTATGGGTTTGCCTATTTTGAAATCAACCCAACCCAGTTACCCAAACCAACCCGTATTTTATGGATTGGGTTGCAGTTGGATTGGATAAAAGTGTACCAATGCCCACCCTACGGTGGATGCCACTTGAGGACCTAACCAAAAAATAAGTAATGATACTTTTACAAGAACAACAATTATAGAATGTTCACAAGATGTGGAAAAATGAGTGAGAAATTTTTAATCATATCTGGAAGTAATTCCAAGAAGGTAGCTCAATTGGCGAGTTAAGGAATACTGAAGGAGTGCACCAAATGAGTGCAAGAAGGAGATCCCGCCGGGTTCAAGCCCGAAAAACTAACATTTCCCCCCACCTCATCAAACCACTCATCTTTATGTTAGTGTCAATTTTGTAGGAAAAAAATATATAGCAAAACTATCACCGGTCTAAGAAAAATATGCCGTGTTAGAAAAGTCGGGCATGTTTTTTGAAGTGTTCATATGAAAAAAAAAGTAAATCGAAATGGGTGTCGAAAAAATCCATTTCTAAGTACAATGTTAAGATATAGCAATATTTACTTAGCGTACATGAAGGAACTTACCAGTTTCTGAAGCTTAGGAAAAAGCTTGTGTAATCTCCAAGGCTAACAAAGTACTATACAAATACCCTTTTGACAAATGGTTGGAAACTATTGAAAAATGTTATAAACTAATAATTACCAAACATATTTATTTTGGTGAGATTTGCCAAGGCAGGGACTGAACCATCATAATAATCGACAAAAAAAACAGTAAAACCATATATATTCCTCTGTGAAGTCATTGTTCAAAGAAAAACCTATCAACACCTGCTACAGTCATTAGCTTCAAGATTGGCCAAAGTTCCATAACTTGAGTTCATTTCATGTCGATTATGGTGAATCTTGTTAGTAACCTCTTTTTGCGATTAGAGAGGGCATCTGTCGATTTTAAAACTAGTCTCTTGTAATGATGTCAATGAAGCCGAGACTAAAAATCCAATATTTCAAAACTTTAAATATGATGAATATTCTTTTGAATGGAAACTTGGCAATGGCACTTAGAATAAAATACATCTAGGACATTCCTATTCTTTCTTTCCATGAGCAGTACCCTTGCCAACAACTGCAATTATCTAAACTATCGTTATATAAATCTGGGCCCGTCATTGGGTAAAGAAGCCACACGAACCCCAGGAATCCCATTATGAATGCTACACTTACAATCCCTGAAACAAAAAACAACCAAACGAATAAGTCCAAAATGGCATATATATGGAAATGAATGGTAAAAGGCATATTTTCCAAATCCATAGTTCTACGACAAAAAAAAAGAGCAGAACATCAGTACAGCTAATCGAATGGACTGAAAGTGCTAACCCCCCCCCCCCCCCCTTTTTTTTTTCCTGTATATACGCAATCTCAACATGAAGACCTTGGAGACATCAAGCACTTCAGTTCTCACGCCCCCTTCATTTTGTTACCTCCTCTAAACACCTCTCTCCATGTTTCCCACATCTCTTTCCCCCACTCCCCTGTTGCCAAGTGTCAATTCTTTTATTCCTTCCCTCTCCATTTCTCTTCCTCCACATCTGTTGCCACCCCCACCCGTCCCTTTTTCTCACGTATCCTCGCAGACCTTGCTCCTTAGGCCCAACATTCTCTCTTCCCCCTCTCTCCACATTTCCTTTTCCCTACTACTATTAACATTCACAATAGGCCTATCAAAATTCAGAGTTATAAACCACTATTAAAACAACTTAAATCACTACTAAAAATTAAAAAATTCAAAACTCAGACCTCCAGTTAGTAGTCCAACTGAAAACTAAGGTCTGGTCTACTTTTGTTGTTTCCTGTTTTCATTTCTAAAATAGATAATGACAGAAAAAATGTGTTTTGGGCCATTCTAATTCTCAATTTCAAAAAACAAAATTACTATTTTTGAAAAATATTGAAAACGCTAAAAAAGTTATTTTAAAATAAATATTAGGAAACGCTTAAAAATTATTCTCCAAACTTGCTATACCTCGTCAAACCAAAAATGAGAATTGAAAACATTTTGAGGAAGTAAACAAGCATTAAACTACCAAATATATTCTGATAAATTGCAGTACATTTATAACCATGTAAGTTGGAAGTAATGAAAGATAGAAGAAATCGAAAGGCAAAGGCGTGGAATGAAAAGAATAAGAGAAAAATTAATAATAAAGTAGTTTGAAATTGTTTTGGGTAACCCATCGGTTTTCTCCTAACGAAGGAAATCCTAAATAAGGATTGATCGTCTGACGTCTGACACTAAATGTGGACGGGTCTCCCAATAAGTGTTCAAACCATGATTCGCTATGTTGTGGGGGGGCTAACCCCTTCACTGGACCCAATCCCCATTGGTAGAGCCGTTTGATATACTATAACCATAAAAGCGGGGAATCAAGTTTTTCACATTTGCAAATTAAATCCGCAGGAAACTTAATGTACATACATACCGCTTCTCTGCGAATACAATACAGGCAAGCCCATAAAATTACAATATACATGAGCAACTAATGGAGCTACAAGATGTCCTGCAAAGTACAAGCACAAAAATGAATGTAAGAGACAGACAAGGAAGAGAGGCCACCCAAACACAGAAATGACTTAGTTGACTTGTCGTTAGAACTGGGCGAATCCCGAAAGATAGCCTTTAGAACTAATCCAACAGCTAATTGTTAATTGCTAAATACAGCCACATAGATTATAGAGAAATAAGGTTAAATGAAGAGTGAATATAATGATACCAAATCATGATATCATACTTATCATTTTCCTATCATTCAACCTGAAACAGATATAAACTTACCGAACAAATACAGCAGCTGATTCAATTTACATTCAACCACAAAATCACAAATTGATAATAGTGTTTTTCTCATTATTGTAAATAAAAGGTTTTTTTTCTTGTTAAGGTCACTTCAAATGAAAATATGAAAGGTATATCCACGATTCTGTAAATCGAATACTTACCTTTGCTTTTTATAAATTTGGCAAGCATAACATAGTAGAAAAGATCCAATATATTTGGACAGGAGAAATATACTCGTACTTTTGTGTTTCAGTTTCAGAAGCACGTTTTATTATCATTATTAAGTAGATGCCATACCAGATATAATAGCTATAACCTAAACACAACCAAGGGTCAAACAAGACATACCAGTTCGAATGAAAAGAAAAGAAGCATATGACCCAAAGATAACAGTGTAGCCAAGCTGGACTCCTGTAGACATAATTCACTTTGCTGTGTGAGATTATTATCCAACGATACTAAGTTTAGATTCATGAAATGCCCCAAAATCTATCAAAGTCTCAATAAGAGAGATAGCAGCCTCACCAGGGAGACGTTGATAAAACAAACGTGGGAACTTGATAAACAATGTAAACATTGAGCATACCTATAACCATAGCAGCCTTCATTATTCTGTAGTTTTGTTTGGTGTATATCTCCATGAAATGATTTAAATGTGCTGCAAACCAACCATACAGTAAAATTTCTCGTTAAGACTTGCATTTGTAAAGGACAATAATATTTGCTCATTATTTTCTTCACTCTACAGAATTATTGAGATAATTAAGAAAATGTTGCTATCTTGGACTTTTAAAAGGAGAGATAAACAGGAACAATTTTTTTCTTTTCAGATGGACAGATAAAAATGGAACACAGATGGTATATTATAATTACATGAGAAAGGTGGTTAAGTACTGACGACTAATTGCTCAAAGTACAGATACACACAAATAAGAGGTACCAAAGAAGTCACCTTTATGTGTGAGTGTATGGTAGGAACTGTTCTGGACTGGGCCGAGGGCCCAATCCACCTAGAGACCGACCGAGAATGGCCCAAAGTGCAAGACAGATAATCAATGGCCAAACTTGTATGATCAACGGTCGAGATCGACCCACGCTGATCCAATGGCCAACGCTGGCCCTCTGACACTATATAAAGAGGTCCTACCTCCGCTGACAGGTACACTTTTGACCCATACGGTTACTCTGCTCACACTCTTACTCCACTGACTTGGGCGTCGGAATGTCATTGCAGGTACAACCCGGCTGAGCTCTGCGCACGGCCAACAAATCAGAAGAACGACTAGACACCTCAACCAGCCTATCTGCCCGATCTTGAGGAACAGTTCAGGAACCCGAAATCAAGATAAACAGAAACTGTATTATTATTGAAAATGAGAAACTATTACAGAGATAAACCCCTATAATCCCAGAGCAAAATGCTCATTGAGAGAGAAACTCCCGCTACCCATCCTCTAAAAGATTCCAACTGAACAAATGATCAAAGATGCCTCCTCTCTCTTCCCAACCCTTTATAACAAAGTTGGTTACTCCATTCCTTACCCTCTGCCACGTTAACTTCCTTCCCTCCTAATTCCTATATTTTCCTAGCATCTCTCCCCCACATAATGGACTTGGGCCTATTTGGGCCCAACATCTCATATTGGGTCCTATCAGTGTGCATGTCAATTTGTTGGTCTTGAAAGTTACAACTTTCAATAGTATTTGAAAAGGCACAATGAAGTTGAGCTCTATTAAACTGTTTAGAATGCCATTGCCAAGTCCCTAACAGTACTATGGCAAATTCTTGGTAACTTCTCTAGAACATTTTAGAAATACTATAGCTAAAACCCATTGTAACACCGTCCGACACTTTAGGCTGAAAGCATGTCCAACACTTGTAGGACACTCCATTCTAATTTTTCAGCTATGACATGTTGAGGACACGGCTTGGACATGTGCCTAACATCTAGCCAGCACTTCTATTCGGCTGGACAAGAAAAGGGACACAGCTAGTATCAAATTTTCAATTTTTTAATCATGATGTTCAACTTGGGAGTGAAAGACCTTAAATTGATTAGATCAATTTTAGGTTTTTTAGACAAAAGGATTGCAGGTGAAAGACACTTGAATAGTTCACTCATTTTGTTTTAGAATAGTTCACTCATTTTGTTTTAGAATTCTTTCGCAAAGAAACGATGTTTTAAAGTTGTATATTGATGTCTCTAGTGTATTTTTTGCACCCACGCAAGCACACATACAGACAAAGTTGTCAAACTCAAGAGTTCATGTAAACTCGGGGAGCTTCCGCAAACTTGATTCGTAAACTCATAAGAGTTTATTTATATTAAATAACAACTATACAAAGTAGCAAACCACAATAATAAAGTGTGCAAGTACATTAGTGTAGATAAGATCATACTCTACATTAAAGACCAAATCATACATAAATTCATAAATACCTAATTATGCTCCGCACTCATAATTTTTAGTGATACACTCTATTTCCTAGATGAAGAAAAAAAAAGTAGCAATGAAAACGCAAACCAACTTTATAACTCTAATGTATATTGCATTACATAATTCAACCAAAGAGATTATTTACATTTTAAGGCCAAGTCAACATAAATGGTAGACTCTTAAACTCTAGTAAATCGAGAGTTTACTGATTTTATCAGAGTTTACTTAAACCCGTACGAGTGTTACCAAAAAGAGAGTTTACATGCGAGTTAACTCGTTTTGTGATCTAGAATCGTAAACTCATAAGAGTTTAAGAGTTAACTCAAGAGTTTAACAACCATGCATACAGATATCAAGAGAGAGATCCTTTTATGTGAGAGTGAGAGGAATAAATCAATGTCATTATATCAAACCATCAATGGTCAAGATTAAAACATAAAGTCATGGGACTGTTAAATAACTTTCATATATAATATTCCATGTATGGTTGCATGGTCAAGATTGATCCCTCTTACTTAACACATTTGTGTCGCAGTGTCCTATATTTTGAAAAATATAGGTGTCTATGCGTCCGTTTCATGTCCGGTGTTTGTGCTTCATAACAAGAGATTCCCATTCATACAGAAAAATAGATCTTTTTACTTTATAATCTAATAACCCGACACAACTTCTAGAAATGGCATCTAAGAACTTACCCAAGCTGAAGAAAATGGGGCAAAGAAGTAGAACATTGTATGTTTTAAATCCTCCACAGAGAAGTAAAGGTATCATGCAAGCCCTAAACACCAACTCCTCAGTAAGGGGTGCCTGTTAAGTATAACATAACAAAACATTCCCATGTTGCATGTGAGATACAAAAATGAAACCATAAAAAAACATCACCAGAGCTGCATTGCATGTGCATTCACAGGTCAACAAATATATTTCCTTATGTAAGCACCAGAGAAAATTAATGTACAAGCTCAATGGCATGCAGGTGGCAATGGTGATAATGGTACTAACCACAACATAGTTTCGCCAAGCCAAAACATTTGATGAAATAGAAGACAACCAGCCAAGAAACGCAATCCAGGTGCATTGACAGGAATCAAAGGAAAGGCCATTACCAAAAGCTGTGTGTTGCCTCCAAGAATCAAGCAACAGAAGAAACTTGAGGAATAAAGACCCAGCATACATTAAAGAAGTCAAGGAAAGAGGAAGGATCACAGCCTGCCACTGTTTCATACAGAAAACCTTATTTCAGCAAGGAAATTTAGGAACTGAGTGTGACCCTGTTTTCCAAATCTGCATACCATAGAAAGAGCATAACTTTGACATCACCACAAATGATAAAATACACTTCTACTCTATCCCACCATTGAACCTCAAAATGTTATACTCACAATGTGATCCACTCGGATGCCATAAACACCCAAAATGTATGACAATTCCTTAGTTTGCACCTGCCCATATGGTAAAATAACACAATTGATGATGATACCGATAATTCAAACGATATATGTCATAAGAGTAAATTAAATCAAGGGAAAATTGCAAACCAATCCCTAAAGCTTCACTCATACGCCATTTAGTCCTGGCACTTTAAAAACAGTTTTAACAATTTCCTCTAAACATTTTAACAATGTGCAAAATATTTTTCCCGCTAAACAGTAAAAGGACTAGCTTGGAATCGACAATAAAGAAGTTATAAAATGCACTGTCAGGACTAAATTGTCTATGCTACAAACATCACTGTACTAATTTTTATGATTCTTTCGAATTAAGCATTGAAGCATAAAATTAGAAACTGTGATCAATTAATAAATTTCAACCAGCTAATTTGTACAAAAATGGCAAGTTGAAATTAAAAATAAAGGAGGAGAGAGGAGGAGCATACGTACGGGGAGAATGAGAGGAGAGATGAAGAGGGAGAGAGTGGTGGAAACAATGGCGCATAGGAAGCGTCGGATCATGTAATTGGTGAAAGAAGAAGGAGGTGGGAGACGAAGGAGCACGGTGGGAGCGTATAGGGTGACGACGTAGAGTAAGGCCATCGCTATGCAAGAAATCACCGCAACGGGTTTCGAAACGGTACCGTCTTGGACATCCATCGTGATAGCTTGTCGCAGTTGCGGCAACCCTAGAAGAGAATGAAGTAGAGAAAAGGACATGAAAGGAAATAATCTAGAAAAATAGAATATTGTTGGGAAATAAGGAATTGCGCCATTGCGGGATGGCTTTGACTGTGGTGGATTTCTTAAGCACTTATTAAGTTGACTCCTAGGTACGGTTGGTATCTTCTTCACCTAAAGAAGTGATTGGAGGATTTTTTATTAGGGGATCGTTAACTATGAAGCCCTGGGATACGATACGGGATACGACATGATACGGATATAGGGATACGATAAAATTTTGAAAATTAAGATACGGCTATGATACTTTAATAAAAATTAAATTAAAATTTAAACATATAAATACATAAAAAAAAAATAAAAACACAAATAAATAAAAAACAACATGAAAAACAACAACAACAATAATAATAATAATAATAATAATAATAATAATAATAATTAGTAGTACTATTTTACTCTACTTTTTCTCACTCTCAAAAGTGTACGTGCCTTATAAGGCTTATATAAGATATGGGCCAGTGTGTGAGGCATGCTGTATAATCGGCACATCATAGCTATAGTAGTTAGTTTGTCAAAAAAAAACTATAGTAGCTAGTATCGTACCTATAGTATGTTTTTTTCACTGTCACATTACATATACAAAATCACACTTGAAAGCGACTACTAACTGCAGAAAGTGACTTATCTAGTAGAGTATTATTTTTTAAAGAATAAAATAACTTCTCTCTCCCTTTCTCTCTCCAAAGGCTCTTATTCTCTCTCCAATTTCTTCTTCCCCTCTGCAAATTTTAGTGTTTTGCTCTTCATTATTCAACATTAGATTGAATAAGAATGAAATGAGGTATCCTATACCACTTTGACGTATTCGGTGTATGGCAGCCGTATCCCTTGCGTATCCTAGTCGTATCCTTTTCGTAACCTGCAGACTAAAAGTCAATTAAAAAGGAAATTGTGAAGTTTTATACGGCCTAAAAACACATTTAACCCTCTGTGTCAAAAAAAATAGGCTAAATAGCACTTTTGGTCCTTTATCTTTGCTCCAGATTTCACTTTGGTCCTTTATCTTTTTTTTGGTCCGTTTTGGTCCCTCATGTTTCGTTTTCGTTTCATTTTGGTCCCTCACGTTAGTTTTGACTAACGGACGCCACGCTGGTAGTTAACTGCTGACGTGGCGTCCTCAATTCATTAAATGACGTGGCATTCATTAACTGATGTGGCAAAAAAAATAATAATTCTAAATCATTCTAAAACACAAAATAGAAATTATCAAAAAATTAAAAACATAAAAATCAAACAAACAGCAACATGAAACCCAAAAAATTAAAAACATTAAAATCTGTTTGATCTCTTCCAGAAATTAAAAACAGCAACATGAATCAACAAAAAAATCAGATCTTCAGATTTGTTTTGTTCGTTTTGCCCAGATCTTCGTGATGGTGAGGGAGAGTGAGAGAGATGCGACGGTGATGGGAGAGGGAGAGTGAAAGAGATGCAACGGTGATGGTGAGATGCGACGGTGGTGGGATAGGGAGAGTGATGAAGCCAGTGACAGTGGTGATGTGGGGGTTACGGTGATGATGATGTTGTTGTTGTTGAATTGATTCTGGTTGTTGTTGTTGTTGTTGTTGAAGATGGGAGAAAATGGTTGTTGAATCAAAACAGAAGCAAAAATACAGATCTGGTTGTTGTTGTTGTTGAATTGTTTGTTATTTGTTAAACCAGAAAACAAAGAAAAAAACCAGAAAAAACAAAGAACAAAGAACAAAAACAAAGAACAACACTGAAACAGATCTGTTCATTTTAGTCCTCTCTGTTTTTCCTTGGTTTCATTTTGGTCCCTCTCATTGTTTGTGTTGTTTCATTTTGGTCCCTTTCAGATCTGGAAAAACTTGGATTCAAACCCACAAAACCAAACCCACTCTCTTCCATCCTCAAAAATCAAACCCACAGATCAACAAAAACATCAGATTGGAAAACAAAAACATCTGATTAAGAAACGAAAACAAAAACGCGTTTTGAAGTTGAACGCAGAAAATCGAAATCGATTTCCATCCCAAATCGAAACCCATTTTTCAGATCTTCTTCATCTTCTTATGGGTTTTTCTAGGTTTCGATTTCTATGCTTTGAAATTGATTTTGGGTTACTCTTATTCTTAACTTTTGATGTTGGAAGAACGATTTTGATGTTGAAATTGAACGATTTTGATGTTGGAAGAACGATTCTGGGTTGCTCTTATAGTTGTTGGAATTTGATGTTGGAAGGATGAACGGTTCTTCCATTGTTCTATCAATTGTTTTAATTGTTTTATCAATTGTTCTTAATTCTGGATGAACAATATTGTTGCCATTTTAATTCTGGAAATTGATTCTGGGTTGCTGTTACTGTTGCCATTTTAATTTTCAGTTTTATGTTTTTAGCAACTTG
Source organism: Astragalus membranaceus (assembly GCA_039519185.1). Lineage (NCBI taxonomy): Eukaryota > Viridiplantae > Streptophyta > Magnoliopsida > Fabales > Fabaceae > Astragalus > Astragalus membranaceus. The sequence continues at coordinate 93,182,590 of CM076847.1, forward strand.
TTTATTTTCTGTTTTTTGTTTTTATAATTTAAAAAACTTAGTTGATTATGTGTTAAATGATTTAGAATTAAATAATATATTTATTTGCCACCTCAATTAATGAGTGACACGTCACATTGACACTTAAGACGCCACGTCAGCAGTTAACTGCCAGCGTGGCGTCTGTTAGTCAAAACTGACGTCAGGGACCAAAATGAAACCAAAATGAAACATGAGGGACCAAAACGGACCAAAAAAAAGATAAAGGACCAAAGTGAAATCTGAAGCAAACATAAAGGACCAAAAGTGCTATTTAGCCAAAAAAAAATATTTAACCCACTTTTAAGTTTTTCTTAATTCCACTTTGGGTTATGATATTATTGCCTTCCCATTTTATTTTTATCGCATCCCAATATAACATGAAATTACCAAAACAATCCTATAAAACGTTAAAATTGATCTCATTTTCTTCCCAAGTGGGGAAATCAAGGAACCACTTTGTCGTTAAAGGAAAAAGATATAGAGACCGCAGTCGCAAAATCACGATACTTAAGGGACCGTTTGGGGTGGTTGTGAGTTTTTAGTTTTTGCTTTTGAAAGTCAATTTCAAAACCAAAACATGTTTGGTAAAATGGGGTTGAGTTGATTTTTTTCTTAATTTCAAAACAATTTTCCATCAAAACTCAAAACCAAAAAAAATAGGTTTTATAATTTTTGTTTCCGTTTTTGTTTCATCCACCTCTCATCATCAATATATCTAACCACCACCAACTCCCACTCTCACCATCACCAACCACCGCCAACCACCGCCAACCACCACCGACCACCACAACCAACCACCACTCCAGCCACTATCAACCACCACTCTGACCACCGTCAACCACCACTTTGACCATCATTAACCACCACTTTGACCACCATTAACCAACACTTTGACCAGCATCATCTACTACAGACCACCACTCCGGCCACTGTCAACCACCACTTTGACCACTGTCAACCACCACTCTGACAACCATCAACAACCACCAACCATTGTCGACTACCTCTCCGACCATCCCGACCACCGCTCTAACCACCGTCAACCACTACTTTGACCACAACTCCGACCACCACTCTGACCACACCGACAATCAATGTGACCACCACTGATCCTCACCATTAATTAACACTAGGACCACCACCATCGCTCTAGCCACCACCGATTACCACTCCGGCAGGCGTCTGTCGACAACTACTACTTTCAAACTTTATTAGTAAAATTATTATTATAAAAACATTATATAGTTGTAATATATATAATGTATATTAATTTTTTCAAACCTAATTTTATATATTGTTTTGATTAAGATAAGATTATGATGAATATTTACTTTTATGTTTATGTTTGTAAGTGATTTTGATTCTTGAAAATTTCTTAACTGAAAACTGAATTTGGTTTTAGTTTTTGAAATATTTAAAACTCAAAACAAAAACGAGTTTTGGTTTTTGAAAATTTCAAAATAGAAAACCATCCCAACGGGGGGCCTAAAGTACTAAAAGTGGAATCGAGGCTTTTAAATTTTTAGTTACTATATACAACTATAAGAGATAAAAAATATATTCGAAATTTTATATTGAGTTGAGAAGCATGGAGTAATTTTGCTTACCTTCATCATCAACTGAGATGATGTCAACATTTTTCAATTTTGTTGGGTAGGTAGCTCTAAGTTTGACTTCATGTTATGATTTTGGTGAAACTGAATCAAATGTTACTCATTTTGAATCGAAATCTAAGTCAATGTCAGCAGCAAGAGCGTTGAATTATTTGGTGGAGCAGCTAGCAGGAGGAGTTGCTGCACTGAAAGTTTATTAAATATCTCCCCTTAATCCTGTTTAACCGCTGCAGATTTGTTGGGGAGCGTTCTACTTGCCACCACCCACCTTAACATCCAAATTCCCACTATATATAACATGTATTACTACATCCATAGTGTTAATAAACCATGAGTTCTACAAAGCAAAGAGGAGTTTCTGAAGATATTGGAATGGAAGAGGATGAAGATTTATTTGAGATTGATTTGGAGGCAGTAAACTGGATTCCAGCACCAGAATATTATTGGGAAACTAGTTACTTCACTTCTACAGGGAATAATAATGCACTTCTTGCTAATTGTTTGCTTCCCATATCTCATATCTCTAGTGCTGTTCCAGCAACTTGTAATGAAGGGAACACCAATGTTATCCTTATCACAGAGCCTAAACCATTGGGGGAATATCTTAAACTACCGTTCTTGGGGGCTTTTGGATTTATAGATGAAAAAATGAAAGCAAAATTTCATTTCCAGTTTGACAGCTAGCTAGTGACTTTTGTATTATGCCCACGTACGTGTTTGTCTCAATTCAATGGATCCCTTCACGACTCCTATCATTATTTGAACCATAATTTGACTATATATGGAATTACCGTGTTGTATATGCATGGTTTTTTTATGATATTTATCAATCTTGCAAAACTGGTTTATCTTTTTTTTTTTGACGTGGCAAAACTGGTTTATGTTGATTTCTTTTTTTTTTTGGTCAAAGTATTAAGTTGACTTCATGTAATGTAACATTGTCGTTTTTGGGCTAGGCAGTTTAAGGTAGTATTGGACTATTGGCTTGTTCTCTGCTTGAGTACAACTTGTGGCCCTTGTTTTGTTCTCCGCTTCAGGACTGGGGACCTCAAAATCCCAAATTCCATCGTTTACTATTTTTTATTAATTTTTTTAATTTTTCATAATCTCCAAAAAATCTGAAAAAATTTGCATAACTTTATTTTGGTTTTATTAGATTTTTAGTGGTGTTGTCATAATTTTTGGATTAGTTTTGGCTGTTTAACGGATTTTTAGTAGTATTTTATAACCTTTTTTAAAAAATTAAATAAAAAACAATTTTTTAATAACAAAATCGAATGTACCTTAGGTGGGATAAATCCGATTTTCTTTTTTTAGGGAAATCGGATTTATCTTAGGTGGGATAAATCCGATTTTCTCTTTTTTTAGGGAAATCGGATTTATGTACCCACTAGGTAAATCCGATTTCCAAAATAACAAAGCGGATTTACCTCCAGCTAAGGTAAATCCGCTTTGTTATTTTTGAAATCGGATTTACCTATTGGGCACCCCCATATGAGGTAAATCCGACTTTAAAAATAACAAAGCGGATTTACCTCAAATGGAGGTAAATCCGAGCGAATTGAAAATTGGACAGGGGTATTTTCGGGTTTCACTTTTATGTGGGGTAGATTGGGAGATGATGGGGTAAAAAAAAAAAACCCTTTAATAAAAGTTGTTTAGCTTGTAGATAAAGCCTTTACCGTTAACCATTATCTCATGCTGTAGAAAAAAAACACATTCTCTCATAATTTACAGCCCATATTTTCCACATTTACTTATGAACTATATTTGCTCTGTGTTTGGCTTGTAAAAAAAGTTAAAGACAAGAAATAGAAAGCCCTTTCAAATAAAAAAAATATATTAGATGGAAAGAAATAGAGTAAAAAATGAGATGGTTATCTTGATTTTTTAATAGGAAGGAAAGTAGAAGAAAAGGAAGGTACATATTTTCTATTCACTTATCTGACTGTGTTAAAAGTAAAATGAGAGAAAAAGTATAATAAAAAATGGGTACAATTGAAAAACAATACTAAACTAGTAGGATACTACGGGTGCTGTCGTGTTCTTTTTATGAATAAACTTATACAGTATTTAAATAGTCTGAACATTACCCCGTGAAAATAAAGACAAATTTAAAGTAGATAAAAAATGAGTTTCAAATAAAAAATAGATATATATTAAAATCTAAAAATGTAAAAGTATCATTTAAAAATAATTTGTGCATTTATCCGGTGTTTTTTTATATATCAGTGCAGTGTTTTTTTATATATCAGTGTTGTTATCCCGTGTTTTTTTATATATCAGTGCAGTTATCCCGTGTTTTTATATATATCATTGTAGTTATCCCCGTATTTTTTTAAATATAAGTAAAGTTATCCCATGTTTTTTTATGTATCAGTGCAGTTATTTCATAGTTTCAATTGATTATTTGAGTTGATTAGTAGATTATAGTAGATAGTAAAAGATATATAGTAGATTATCAATAAGAAATATTAATTTATCCTGTGTTTTTTATATATCAGTGACAATTATTTGTCCTTTTTTAGGTATTAGTGACAAATATTTGTCACATGTGTTTTAAATAATAATCAGTTTAAATAGTCATTAAGGCTTCTTGTTTATTTAGATAGTGGGTTTATAGTAGTATTCAAAAATTATAATTATCAATGGCAAATATTAATCCCATGTTTTTTATATATCACTGTAGTTATCCTGTGTTTTTTTATATATCAGTGCAGTTATCTCGTAGTTTCAATTGATTATTTTAGTTGATTAGTAGATTATTGTAGATAGTAAAAGAGAGATAGTAGATTATCAATAAGAAATATTTGTATTAAATATTAATCAGTAGTTTAAATAGTCATCAATCTTCTTGTTTTTTAGATAGTAGGTTTATAGTAGTCTTCAAAAAAATTAATTATCAATGACAAATATTAATCCTGGGCTTTTTTATATATCAGTGCAGTTATTCCGTGTTTTTTTATATATCATTGCAGTTATCTCGTAGTTTCAATTGATTATTTTAGTTGATTAGTAGATTATACTAGATAGTAAAAGATAAATAGTAGATTATCAATAAGAGGTAATAGTAAATTATCAATAAGAGTGTAAACAGATTTCGGAGAGAAAAATTAAAATTTTAAGGTGATAGTTTTTTCCAAAAAGGTGATAGTTTTTTTTTTAGTATATGACTCATTTACATTTTTATAAGTAATTTTAGCAGAGTTGTGTTTGTATAAATTTAGTTAAGAAACAAAAGTGAAGTGATAAGAGAAAGAGAATAATTGTTTATGGGAAAAGTAAAAGTAAAGTAAAAAGAAAAAATGAAGAAAGAGAGTGTAAGAGAAAAGTGAAAAGAAAGAAAGAAAGTGTAAGAAGAAAAAGAAAGAAAGATAGGGTAATGACATTTTTACCCTTAAATTAGATACGTTTCTTGTTAATAAGAGAGATCCAAATTAGTAATACCATAGGAGGTTTGTTTGTATAAATATATTTTAGATTAGATTAGATTGTTGACATGTTACTGCAAATTTCGCTTCCCATTCGAGTTTTCTTCTTATTTTGGGATCAGTAGAGTCTTCATCGCAGTGAGTGTTTGTATTCACGGTGATTTCAATCAAACGCGCGTCAAAATAGGAAGATACATTGTAACTTTTGAATAATCGTGCCTCAGGACGCGAAACTAAACATGATGGCAATTTTGTCTATGAAAACTTTTCACGAATTTGACGAGTTAATATTCTCTTCATTTCTCATTTTTTTCGTTACTACAGTTTTAAAAAAGTAAATATGATAGTATGACATTAAGTGCGGTCCAACTATTTTTATATACCTAAAATACCTCAAAAATATGGTAATTGAAAGAATAAATAAAGAGAGAAAATAAAGATAAGTTTATTCATATTTGACATAAGATGAATCGTGACATGCCAAGAAAAACATGACTACCAAAAGCAAGGGAAATGTTATTTGGGCAAGCTCTTGGTGTTCGAGGCTTGCCCAAATAACATGGTGTGGCTTGGTATCAGGTGCTAGGAGAAACCATTTACTTATAGAGTACCTCTGAGGAAATCAAATTCTTTTGCAATTCAGGAATATATCTGACATATTTCGCACACCGCCATCGTCCATAGCAATTTAATTTGTCTCATTATGGTGAATGCACAAGCTTTATAATCACACAAATAAAAAAACAAAACTACCTGACCTAAATGTGGTGAACCACTCTTGGTGCGGCATCATGTGGTAACAACATCCAAATTCAAGAATCCACGCATTTGTGCACTTGCTAGATGAAACAAAGAATATCCCCTTCATTGCCAGAATCATCAATTTGAACCAGATTTGCAGAACTATGCCTGATCTGTTATCATAGCACTCTACTATTTTCCCGTTGTTGGATTTTGACCTCTTCTTTCTAGAACCTGCTTTACCTTTGTTCCGCTCACGATCCTAACTCCCCTTCACATACATAATGTCGCCTTGAGTTCCTTCCTACACTTTGTCTCATTTTGAGAATGTGACAAGAGTGTAGCAGTAATTATTTACACCGACACTGATAGTGTCTTTCCCACAGGTAAGAAAAGTCACCAAGTGATCATAAGAACCCGGTAATGAGCACTGCAAAATAATTTCCTTGTCGTCGTCATCGACCTTCACCACAAGCCTCTCCAGATTGATGATTATTTTGTTGAAGGTATTGACGTGTTGTTTCAAATCAGATCCTTCCTGCATCCTCGGGCTGTATGATCGTTGTTTTACAAATAGTTTGTTCATTAGCGTTTTTGACATATACTGACTCTCCAATTTATCCCAAACCTCCTTCGGAGACGTTAGGTCCAAGATATGATACATCATGTCGTCTGAAACGTATAGAAGTATCAATCATGCAGCCTTCTCCTTCATTTTTGCCCAATCGTTGTCCGCCATGTCTAATGGTTTCGTCTCACGCAACGCCTTCTGTGAACTTTGTTGAGCCAACAAATCTTCAACCCTCCTTTGCCGTAATTTGATATTTCTCGTTCCGTAATTTGCTAATAGAGCATTCAACAGGTGTAGAGGAGGATGATCCAAAGCACTCCAGGAAGAGGCCGAAGAAGCACCAAGCTTTGCAAGGAAATCCACACAAGCATTACCCTCTCTAAACGTATGAGAGACGCGAATAAACCAGTTTCTAGCAATCAAGTCCTTAATACTTTAAAAGATAGTTGCATATTGATGCCACGGTTCCAAGGGGCCAGACACCAGGGAGATAGCCTGAAGAGAATCAGAGTAGCACTGAAGATGGCGAAGTAACCCACTTCTTGGGAGCTGAGAGAAAATGCATCATCACTAATATACTTACACTACAAGAAAATCGCGTATTAGTGGCGGGTTTTTTTCGTCGGCACGGTTCGGGCAGAAATTTCGCAATTCCGAATTTCAAGCGGATTTTTTCCCTCCGTACATTTCCGACGGGTTTTTCAAATTATTCTCGGATTTTCAAAAAAATAAAAAAAAAGTCCACCGGAACTTTTACCGGTGTATTTTTTGAAAAAGAAAATATTTTTTTTCAAAAAATCCGCCGGTAACATTTTTGCCGGATTTTGTTTTTTAAAAAAGAATTTATTTTATTTATTTATTCAAAAAATCTACCGGTAACATTTCTAGCGGATTTTTTAAATTACCGGCTGATTTTGTTTTTTAAAAAAAAATTAAAAAAATCTGCCGTTAATTTAAAAAATCCGTCGGAAAAATACGGAGGGAAAAAAATTCGCCGATAAATCCGTCGGAACCGTCCGAAAATGCCTAGAAACAAAAATTTCTCCTACACTCTTCTCATTCAATTCTCTCATTTCACTCTTTATTTTCTTCTCATTCTCTTCTACATTTTCCCCACCTTATCTTTCTTCTTCTTTCTCATACTCTCCAATCTCCATAAATTTCTCTATATATCTTTATTTTACATTTCCCCTTTCTTCTTCCTTCTCATTCCTTCTCACTCATTCATTCTTATTCCTTCTTACTTCTTCATTCTCATTCTCTCCTATATTATTATTACTTCTCATACTCTCATTCATTGTTATTCATTCTTACTTTTTCATTTTAATTCTCTCCTATATTATTACTTCTCGTACTCTTATTTGTTCTTAAACTAAATATTAAAAATTCAAATTTTTTTTAAAAAATTACTTTTTTTTAAAAATAATGCCGGAAAAAACATTACTGACCGAAAAATCCAATCCGCTGGTAATTTTTTTTCCCGCGGATTTTTTTTTTTAAAAAAAAGAAAATTTATAAATCCGCCGGTATAACGTTACCGGTGGAAAAGTTCACCGGAAAACATTACCTACGAGCCTTTTACCGGCGGAAAAAATCCGCCGGAAATATCACTTTTTCGACGGATTCTGTGCGTTTCAGGCGAATTTTTTCTGCCGAAAAATGCGATTTTCTTATATTGTCAGCCTTTAGAAGTTTCACCCACAACTTATCAGAGCCACCGTGAATATCCCAAACCAATTTCCCAAGCATAGTCGTGTTAGCCTCTCTAGAAATTCGAACGCCCAAACCTTTGGTTTTGTGATTGTTTGCCACCCTACCAAGTTAAGACCCTTCTCATCTACACCCTTCCAAACAAACCCACTGGTGAGTTTATCAATTTGAGAGCAAATAGACTAGGGTAGCCAACCTATTTTCATATAATAGGTGGGGATAGAATTCAACACCGACTTGGCAAGAGTGAGGCGCCCATCCTTATTAAGGAGCTTATTTTTCCAAGATGCAAGTCTTCCTTGAATTATATCAACAATAAAATCAAAGTCGGTCTTATTTACTCTACCTTTAGTTATGGGAATCCAATGTATTTATCAAGAGAAGGAGCACTGTGAATCCCAGTTATAGAAACAATATTGTCCACCTTAGATTGACGCAAATTAGAGGAAAAAAGCGCCCTAGACTTTGGGATACTGATTTTTAGGCTTGATTCCGAAGAAAATCTCGCAAAAATCTCTGCCATCAACCGAGTCTGCTTAGCACTAGCCTTGGAGAACAAAAGAACATCATCAGCAAAAAATAAATGAGAGATACCTGGACCATTTCTCAAAATCTTCACAGGCTGCCAAAGCTTAGAATTTACGGCCACAAGAATGGAATGAGAGAGCTTCTCCATACAAATCACAAATAAATAGGGAGAAGGGGGATCTCCTTGACGTAATCCTCGAGTAGGGGAAAAGGAGGGAAGACGTTTGCCATTCCAAATGAGCGAGAGGCTAGATGATGTGACACAATGCATGATAAGTCTCACATTAATGGAAAGGAAACCAAAGTCCACCAAACAATGCTCTAGAAAACCCCAGTTCACATGATCATAAGCTTTTTCTAGATCAATTTTATAGACAACGTCAACTTTCTTTTTCTTGGACCTGTGCATAGCATGGGTAATCTCCTGTAATATTATAGTATTTTCACTAGTACCACGACCTAGGAGAAAACTGCTCTGATAAGGACAAATGATTTGATCAAGAAACGGCCTTAACCTGTTCACCAGGATCTTGGTGATGAGCTTGTAGAGGGTGTTGCACAAACTAATAGGGCGAAACTCCTTGAGGGAACCTGGGACGTCCACTTTAGGAATCAACGCAATGAGAGTGTCTGCAATACATGGGTTAAAGGTTCCAGTTTCAAACGCATCAATTACAAAGTTGCTAATATCCTCACCCACCGTGCTCCAATATTGCTTAAAAAACACCCCTTGGAATCCATCAGGACCAGGAGACTTAAAAGGGTGCATTTGATTCAAGGCCAGAGTAACCTAGCTCCTCAAAAGCAACTCTACGGGTGGGGGATAAATGAGCATACTCTGACAGTTGGGGAACATTCACAGATAATCTAGCAGGTGGCCCATGGGAAGTATTAACAGAGCAAAAGAGAGATTTAAACACTAGTGCAAAATCAGGAAAAGAATTAGACATTTAAAGTCAGACGCTCAGATGCCTGACTTTATATGTTGAGGCGGTGGCAAACTTGTAATTAAGAGGCAAAACTCGCGAGTTTTAAAGTCAAGTGAATACACGCGTGTCGTGACTGGGATCCCGACGTAGACGGCCCAAAAATCGATATTTCAGGGAGTCGCCACCCAATTTATTAAATAGAGAAAATTGAGAAAAACCTACCTTAAAATTAATGGTCTGCATAAACTAGGTTGGATTCGGGAGTCGGTTATGCATAGGGAATGGCGAAAACTTAATTCCACTACACCCCTAGTACATCCGTCCTAAGACAGTTACCCTAAATCTGATTGTGCAAATATAAATTACGAATTTATTTGTTTTACCCAAAAATAAAATAGTAGAGAATAATAAGGGCTAATTTAGAAAAGTTTAATTTTGACTTAACGGGGAAGCCCCGCTCCTACGTATCCTCTGGTGCAATGAGGAACTCAAAAGTCACGTAGTTCTTCCTGAAAAATTTTGTTGATTGGTATTTTTTAATATAGGGGTTTTAGGATTATTGAGCTGTACAGCTCATCCATCCTAGAACGCTGACTGACCCGTCTGTACAGTCGACTTAGTCCCCTATTTTATAAAAATGGAGTTTTTGGAGTTTTGGAAAATGATTTTATGTGTGTTGGTTTGATTTTATTTGAATAGGGATTTTAGGACTCTTGAACCGTACGGTTCATTTATCCTAGAATGCTGACTAACCCGTCTATACAGTCGGCTTAATCCCCTATTTTTTTAAAAAAATTTGATTTGTGGGAAGAAATGTGTTTGTATTTTTTAATTTAGAAATTGCTTGTTTTAAATAGGGATTCGAGGACATGATCCGTAACGGTTCATTAGTGACCTAAGAAAGCAGACTAACCCGACTGTACAGTCGACTTAGTCCCCTATTTACATTTTTTTTTAAAATGAAATATTTATTTTTATTCATTTTCTTTTTCTCAAAAATAATTTCTTTTTTACAAAAAAAAAAAACTATAAAAATAAAATAATAAAAAAAACGAAAGAGGGCAGAATAGTAAAACGGTGGTGTAATTAATAGAAGGGGTGGTATTATTAAAGGGGGGTGCAGACAGCAGCCCAGTATGGTTTTCAAGCTTGTAGGTCCACCACTTCTGGGCTTTTTTTTTCTTTTAAAAAAAAAAGAAGGGTTGGGCGTAAACTAAAAATGAAGGGTATTGCTTTTCCCACACCCCCTCCTACTCGAAACACACCCCATAAGGGTGTGAAAAGACCAAAAGGCCAGGCCAAACCTCTTTTTTTTCACGAATTTTCACCTGTTCGAACACGGGCATTCGAACAGGTTCGAATGACATCGTTCGAGTGTGTTAAATTTTGACTTCACACCCTTTTGGGCGTTTTTCACCTGTTCGCATGAGGTCATGCGAACCTGTTCGCATGACCTCGTTCGAACACATTCGAACGACATCGTTCGAGTGTGTTAAATTTTGACTTCACACCCTTTTGGGCATTTTTAAACTGTTCGCATGAGGTCATGCGAACCTGTTCGAACAAGGTCGTTCGAACAGTCATAAAACACGTCCTCGCAGCGTCTCACGCGAGGTTTTTTTTGGAATAAAATTTGTTAAGGGGTGTGAAAGAGTAGGAGGGGTGTGGGAAAAGCAAAACCCAAAATGAAAGGGGTGGGGGATCGTAGGAAAACAAATTAATTAAATAAAAACCCACAGAACTATATAAGGCTAACTATGTGGGCATCTAAAACCTAATTTCTTCCGCTTCCCATAATTCACGCCGCATCCAGCTCTAAAAGAAAGAGAGAGAGAGAGAGAGAGAGAGAGAGAGAGAGAGAGAGAGAGAGAGAGAGAGAGAGAGAGAAGATGTAGTTCCAGCCATAGAGAGAGGGATAGAAAAAAACAAAGGAATTGTGGAGGGAGAGGGAGAAGGGAGAAGAGGAACGGAGGTGGAGGAGGGACGACGACGACACTGGTCTGCTCCTTGACGGCGGCTGAGGTGCGGCGGTGGCCACCGTGGGTGACGGCCGGAAAACTGGGTAAGCTTAATTTTTTTGTTACGCCTTCTTCTACCGGCTCCTCTCCCCTCGTTACTCAATCCGTTCTCTCCTTTTTTTAGTCTCCTCACTGTTTCGAAAGAGAAAGGAAGGCACGTAGACGGAGGGGGATGACGGCGTCTGCCGGAGACGAGGATCTGCGGCGTTAACGACGGTGGCGAGTTTATGGCCATGACACAGTGGTTTTTTGGGAGGATCAGCGAAGGTGGATGGACAACGACCACCGTGGGTGGTGGCCGGGGTCCGCCCCTGACGGCGGCCCAGGTAATTGCTTTATTCCCTTTCCATTTTTTTTTTATTTTTTATTTTTCTACTTTCTTCTCCTTTTGATGATTCTGGATTTTCTATCTTTTTTTTTACCCTAATAAATCAGGGAACCTATGATGATTTTTTTTTATAGTAAAATAAGCAAATGAATGAGGGAAAGCAAAACAGAAAAAGCATCTGGGACCTATTATATATATATATATATATTTTTTGTTCCGAACATACATATACATATATTTTTTCCTTTTAAAAAAAATAAACCAAACTACTTCTTCTTTATTCTGTTTCTAGTATCTTGGAATGATAAAATGAAAACACGCATAAGCATATAAAGGACCAACCTAAATCTCCAGCTTCTGAAAAAAAAAGACTCCGTTTTGCTCACTGAAAATAGGATCACTGCTACTGCCTCCTCCCTTTTCTCTGTTGTTATTGTTATTTTTTTTTACGAGAATTTTCCTTGAAAAATTTTTTGTCCTCCCATTTGGTTTTCAAATTAGCATTTTATAGCAATATTTTTGAAACCGAAAATTAAATCTTTGCTCCTCCATTATTGCTGATTAAAGCAGTGTCTCCTGGACAGCTAGTGATTTGTGTGTAGCTGACTCAGGGCTGGTGTGTAGCTGACTCAGTCTTCCTTTTTTCTTGCTGCTTTCAGATTCATGGGCAGCTGGCGCAAGCTTGTTTTGCAAGCTTAGGAGCAGGAGAGGAGGCGCACGGCTTGGGGCAGGGATTAGGGTTTTTTTGGGCCTTTCGCTGTTTTTGTTTTTTTGATGGTTAGGTGTAATTTTTTTTGTTTTGGGCCTATTGGGCTATTGGCATTTTTTTGGCCAAATGTAACTAGACATTTTGTAAATAATTTTTTTTTTCACACACCTTCTATTTTATTATTACTATTATTTATTACTACAAAAAGGGAACTAAAAGGAAACACGACAAAACATGTCGGACTAAACACGATGAAACAATGACACGACAAATACGTGCTCAAACCAAAAATTTTGTCAAAGGGATTTATTTCATTATTATTATTTTTTAGTAAAAGGAAAAGTAAATAAGTGAATAAATAAAAACAATGAGAAAAATACACCGATTAAAATTGGGTGTTCACAGTTGCCCCTCTATGCTTACTTCCTTACGAGATAATACATAAAACCATGTTTTCTTGCATTATCAAAGTAAGGAGTAAGTGCAGAAACGAACCTCAATTTTAATCGGTGGAATATCCACAACTGTCTGTTGACTGTTAAAGTTAAGATGGGTAATCGTGCCAGAGCTGAACGGATAGCACGAACTTAGCACAAAACACATGCCAGGGTGAGACCGATAGCATGCAAATTAAAAGCAAATGCCAGTGCGAGACCAATAGCAGAAAATTAAAAACAAATGCCAGGGCGAGACCGATAGCAGAAAATTAAAAAAAATGCCAGGGCGAGACCGATAGCCGAAAATTAAAAGCAAATGCCAGGGCGAGACCGATAGCAGAAACTTAAAAGCAAATGCTAGGCTGAACCGTTAGCATGAAGAATTAAAAGACAGTGCCTGGGCTGAACCGTTAGCATAAAAATGTAAAAAAAACAATGCCAGGACTGAACCGTTAGCAAGGGATTTTAAAGGACAAATGTCAGGGCTGAACCGTTAGCATGAAATTTAAAAGACGAATGCCAGGGCTGAACCGATAGCAGAAAGTTAAAAGCAAATGTCAGGGCTGAACCGTTAGCATGAAGAATTAAAAGACAGTGCCAGGGCTGAACTGTTAGCATAAAAAATGTAAAAGACAATGCCAGGGCTGAACCGTTAGCAAGAAAATTTAAAAGACAAATGTCAGGGCTGATTCGTTAGCATGAAATTTAAAAGACGACTGCCAAGGCTGAACCGTTAGCATGAAATTTAAAAGGATAAATGCCACGGCTGAACCGTTAGCATGAAAAATTAAAAGACAGTGCCAGGGCTGAACCGTTGGCAATAAAAAATGTAAACGACAATGCCAGGGCTGAACCGTTAGCAAGGGATTTTAAAAGACAAATGACAGGGCTGAACCGTGAGCATGAAATTTAAAAGACGAATGCCAGAGCTGAACCGATAGCAGAAAGTTAACAGCAAATGCCAGGGCTGAATCGTTAGCATGAAGAATTAAAAGACAGTGCCAGGGCTGAACCGTTAGCATAAAAAATGTAAAAGACAATGCCAGGGCTGAACCGTTAGCAAGAAAATTTAAAAGACAAATGCCAGGGCTGAACCGTTAGCAAGAAAATTTAAAAGACGACTGCCAGGGCTGAACCGTTAGCATGAAATTTAAAAGGATAAATGCCAGAGCTGAACCGTTAGCATGAAAAATTAAAAGACAGTGCCAGGGCTGAACCGTTGGCAATAAAAAATGTAAACGACAATGCCAGGGCTGAACCGTTAGCAAGAGATTTTAAAAGACAAATGCCAGGGCTGAACCGTGAGCATGAAATTTAAAAGACGAATGCCAGGGCTGAACCGATAGCAAAAAATTAAAAGCAAATGCCAGGGCTGAACCGTTAGCAAGAAAATTTAAAAGACAAATGCCAGGGCTGAACCGTTAGCATGAAATTTAAAAGGACAAACGCCAGGGCTGAACCGTTAGCAATAAATTTAAATGATTTGCTTACTTGTGAATGTGTTTGTTTTGGTATTAGAACCATTGCTGTGAACTAATGACCTTTGACCAATCAAACTTTCGTTTACTTCCCATCTTCTTTGCGAACCATGTCGACCTTTCTTAATATTGATCCCTTTTTGACTGGATGCATTATCCTTGGACCTCGTGCAAACTTGCTTGGGACGCATTGCGACCTTTGGGTTTTATCGCCTTTGTAGTGAAATGCGTGGATTTACTCTCCTAAATTGATAGTCAACTGAGCTTTTTGCTTATTATTATTTTTTCTTCTTTTTTTTTCTTTTTATCAATTTTTTTATGGCATTTCTCTTCTTTTTTTTTATCAATTGTTAAAATGTTACTGACACACTCGTCTTGAAGTTTGCCAGACCTAAGCCATTTTACTTGAGACATAATGAATCAATCGTGAATGCAAGAACAAAAGAATCAACTAAGCAAATCAATTATGAATGCAAGAATACATGAATGCAGAAACAATTGAACAATAGGCAAGAATGATTTGTCATTGGCTAGAAAGAAGAAGTACAAAAAAAAGGCAAAGTGGTCGTGGGCAAAGAACTCCACGCAAATCTTGCCCCATTATGAGTTGGTCGATCCCCCATCTGCTGACCCTCTTGAAACCCCCAATGCGACTACTTGAGTGGATTCTGATGCAGTCATAGGAACCATATTGCCCCGGTGTAAGCGCGATCATTGAGTTCCTCTGCCGTTCATGCCATTTTTTCTTCTTTTTGTTTTTTTCGCCTTAATTTTTGTCTAGACCGCCCTTTTGGGTTTTCGATATAGCAGGCTTTGTTGACCCTAATTTTTGCCTAGACCGCCCTTTCGGGTTTTCGATCTACCGGGTCTTTATTATCCCTGATTTTCGCCTAAACTGCCCTTTCGGGTTTTCAATTTAGCGGGATTCTCTTTTATTTGCCCCTAATTTCTGCCTAGACCGCCCTTTTTAGGTTTTCAATCTAGCGGGGCCTTTTATTCTCTTCTTTGTTCTCTCTTTTTTTTTTCAAGCATAAAATTTCTTGACAGCGTCTGAGTTTATTGGCTCTGGAAGCTCATGTCCTTCACTGTCGGTCAATACTAGGGCTCCACCCGGAAACACATGCTTGACCACATAAGGGCCATCATAGTTGGGTGCCCACTTACCACGAGCATCTTCTTGATGTGGCAGCAGTTTCTTCAGAACCAGGTCTCCTGGTTGCAACTCTCTCGGACGTACTTTCTTGTTGAAGGCCCTAGCCATCCGACTTTGATACAACTGCCCATGACAAATGGCTGCCAATCTCTTCTCCTCAATCATATTCAGCTGTTCAAATCGAGCTTTTACCCATTCTGACTCTTCTAGGTCTGCCTCCATTAAAACCCTCAAGGACGGTATTTCAACTTCAATGGGGGACACAGCTTCCATTCCATATACCAAAGAAAATGGCGTTGCCCCAATGCTGGATCGTATGTTAGTGCGGTAAGCATGTAGGGCGTAGGGTAACATCTCGTGCCAATCCTTATAATTAACCACCATTTTGGCGACGATCTTCTTAATGTTCTTATTTGCCGCTTCTACTGCACCATTCATTTGGGGTCTATATGGAGTTGAGTTGTGATGTTTGATTTTGAAGTTTTCGCATAGTCTTTGTATCTCGGAGCCATTGAGGTTGGGAGCATTGTCCGTGATTATCCTTTCAGGAATCCCATATCGACAGATGATGTCTCTCTTCAAGAACCTGGCAAACACTTTTTGGGAAATACTAGCATATGAGGATGCTTCTACCCACTTGGTGAAGTAGTCAATTGCCACTAGTATGAACCGATGCCCATTGGATGCTTTTGGATTAATCGGCCCAATCACATCGATTCCCCACATAGAAAATGGCCAAGGACTTGTTAAGTTATGCAGAGGAAAAGGAGGTGCGTTGATCCTGTCGGCATACAACTGACATTTGAGGCACTTTCTCACATGGGCTATACAATCAGCTTCCATGGTGGTCCAGTAAAACCCACTTCTCATGACTTTGCGGGTCATCATGTGTTCGTTTGCATGCGTTCCACAGATACCCTCATGTACCTTAGTCATGATCTTTCGCGCCTCTCGTGCATCTACGCATCTCAACAAAGTACCATCTTGACTTCGCTTGTAAAGTATTTCTCCGCTCAAGAAGAAATTCATTGCCAGCCTTCTAATTGTTTTCTTGTTTACATCACTTGCACCGGTTGGGTATTCACCATGTTGGATGTACTGTTTTATATCATAGAACCAAGGTTTGCTATCTGGCTCTTCTTCTTCCACATTTGCACAATATGCCGGTTCATCCTTAACCTCTATACAGATAGGTTGGACCTCAGCATTGACATTCAGCTTAAACATCGCTACCAGGGTGGCCAAAGCGTCAGCAAATTGGTTCTTATCTCGCGTCAGATGAGTGAAAGTCACCTCTTCAAAATTTTCCACCAGCTGAGTCAAATGCTTTTGATAAGGCACTAGCTTTGGGTCCTTGGTTTGCCACTCGCCCTTTACTTGGTAAATGATGAGGGATGAATCCCCGAACACATCTAATCTTTTCACGCCTAGGTCAATTGCCACCTGTAGGCCATTTGCACACGCCTCATACTCAGCGATATTGTTGGTGCATTCAAAGCTCAGCTTGATGGCAACGGGATATTGTTTTCCCTCTGGTGACATCACTACTGCCCCAACGCCATTTCCATACATATTGACTGCCCCGTCAAAGTACATTTTCCAGGCATTTTCTGGCTCTTCATCTCCATCAGCTGCCATTATTCCTCTTTCATCTAAGTTAGACGATTGCCCCTCCTCAAGTGGGTTTTCGGCTAGATAGTCGGCGATGGTACTTCCTTTGATAGCCTTTTGTGACACATACTTAATGTCATATTCTGATAATATCACTTGCCATTTCGAAATCCTCAAAGAAACATGGGGGCTTTCGAAGATGTACTTCAGTGGATCAAAACGAGAGATCAACCATGTAGTGTAGTACAACATGTATTGACGGAGTCTCCTAGCGGTCCAGACCAAAGCACAACATGTCTTCTCAATTGCCATGTAGCGAGTCTCACAGTCATTGAACTTCTTACTCAGATAGTAGATTGCCTGCTCTTTTCCCGAAGTGTCGTGTTGTCCTAGCATTGCACCCATGGATGTTGGCAACACAGTTATGTACAAAATTAATGGTCGACCTGGTGTAGGTGGAGCCAAAACGGGAGGGTTTGACAAGTAGTCCTTTATTTTGTCAAAGGCTTCCTGACATTTCTCGTCCCATTTACCTGGTTGGTTCTTTCTTAGCAGCTTGAATATAGGTTCACACGTGCTAGTCAAATTGGCAATGAACCTAGCAATGTAGTTGAGCCTCCCCAAAAAGCTCCTCACTTCATGCTCGCTTTTGGGAGCAGGCATCTCCTGAATAGATTTTATCTTATCAGGGTCCACCCTTATCCCATCCCTACTTACAATGAATCCAAGTAGCTTTCCTGAAGATGCCCCAAACACACACTTGTTGGGGTTTAATCGCACCTTGTATTTTCTGAGTCTTTCAAACAGCTTCCGCAGCACTCCAACATGGCTTTCCTCTTCTTGAGACTTTGCGACCATGTCGTCCACATAGACCTCAATCTCTTTATGCATCATATCATGAAAAAGGGCAACCATGGCACGCTGGTACGTTGCCCCAGCATTTTTCAAACCGAAAGGCATCACCCGATAGCAAAAGGTTCCCCATGCAGTAATGAATGTCGTCTTTTCTTTATCTTCAACATTCATGGGGATTTGATTGTATCCAGAATAACCGTCCATGAATGAGAAACGGTGGTTCTTGGCAGTATTGTCGACAAGTAAATCAATGTGTGGAAGTGGGAAATTGTCCTTGGGACTGGCCTGGTTTAGATCCCGATAATCCACACACATCCTGACTTTCCCATCCTTTTTGGGTACTGGAACAATGTTAGCTACCCATTCTGGATGTAACGAGACCTCTAAGAATCCCGCCTCCCACTGTTTGGTCACCTCTTCTTTGATTTTCAAGGACATGTCTGCTGGATGCATCTTTCTCAGTTTCTGTTTCTTTGGCTTTATATCTGGGAAGAGAGGAATATTATGTGCTGCTATCTTCGGATCAATGCCGGGCATATCTTTGTAGGACCATGCGAAAACATCAAGATATTCCTTAAACAAGGTGATCATTTCTTCCCGTTCAGGGTTATCTAGCAATTTCAACTCTCTATTTTCTTCCTCGGTACCCATATTGATGGTTTCCACTGTCTCATCATTCAGACCAAAATCTTTCTCAGTGTGCCCCAGAAGTTTAGAAAACCTATCAATCAGTTCGTCATCTTCTTCCAACTCACAATAGTCCTCACTAGAAGTCGCAAGGGGATCAGATGATAAATTATCGACGTTTTCACAATGAGGCAAAACTCTAGCGGAGTTAGTATCCCTGGAGAGTAGTTCATAGCGGGGTTGGGAAACAGAAGTGAAAAGGAGCAAATAAAAATAAAAGGGGAAAGGGGTAAGAGATTAAGAGAGATCAAGAGAGGAAATGACACACAAGAATAGAAATGCATGCAACTTTATTCAATTAATGTCTCAAGCAAAATAACATAAGTCTTTATAGCCTTACTCGGCTAAATTAACAAAGTAAAAGACGATTACATGATAGCAACAACATCAACAACTGGTTCAGCATGCCAATTGCTCAGTGACTCCTGATTGGTGTCGGGGAGGATAACGCCACTTGCTGTTGAGCCCTCCTTGTCCGTCATGTTGATCACAAGGCGGTGCATAGCGCCAGCTGCATCTTTGGGCGAGATCACTTCTGCTGGTTCATGGAAGGTGTCACTCAAATGTGGGATTATCTGAGTCTTCTCTTTACCAGTCGCCGGTGTCTTGAGCTTTGACCCAAGGTCTTCCTCATAGCCGATCCCAAAGGTATCCATCTTCTGCTTCACGGGTATGGGCATGCAGACTCCCTGTAAGTTCCGACCCAAACCTTTCCCTTCCTCGTAGCCATTTTTCGTCATTATTCGGGCTACTACTTGGTTCACATTGCACTTCAACGGTCTTCCTCCCTCGGCCCCTGGCTTGTCCACCTCAAAACTGTGACACAGATTGGTCACCTCTTCCACCGTATTATCCACGTAGGGCAGGGATACGGGCTTCGAAACCAACATCTCCTCCTCTCCACGGATGGTGATAATGCGCCTGTTCTCAATGAATTTGACACTCTGGTGAAGGGTAGAAGGCACTGCCCCTGCTTCATGAATCCATGGTCGCCCCAATAGCATGGTGTAGGCTGAATCAATCACCATGACTTGGAACAATGCACGAAAGATGCTCGGGCCAATCTCGAGTGGGAGCGTTATCTCACCCAAGACACTCCTTCTGGACCCATCAAAAGCACGAACCATCAAGGCTTGAGGGGTCAAATCCCTCTCCCCTAATCCCATCGCCGTCAAAGTGGTCATATGCAAGATATTGAGGGCCGACCCACCATCAATCAGCACTTTTGCTATCACAAATTCCCGACACCTCAAAGTGATGTGAAGGGCACGATGCTCTCCTTTTGCCTGAGGGTGGACTTCACTTTCGGAGAATATGATTTGGCTAACTCGCTGCATCGGGTCCACCATGTTGACCACATTCTGGGGGGTCACGTCGGGCTTTACAAAGGCTTTCTCCAGCGTCTTTAACAAGGCTTTCCTGTGTATCTCCGAAGATAGAATGAAAGATAACAGCGAGATCCGGGCTGGAGTCTTTCTCAACTGTTCAGTTACATCATATTCGCTCTGCTTCATGATTTTTAAGAACTCATCTTCTGATGTATCTTCCCTTTCCGTCTCCTTGTCCTTCTTCCTTCTTTCGGCCTCTTCAGGACCGAAGTATCGCCCACTCTGGGTTATCCCACTAACAACGTTGCCGACCGGTTTCTCAACATATTCACTCTTTCTTACTTCTCTTTCAGCAGACCCTCCCACAACTTCAATTTGGGGCTCATAATTCCAAGGGATCGCATGGGTGTTCTGGCAAACGAAGGGTATAGGTTTCTTCACCGTCACTACGACCTTTTCTGGCGCAGCAGGCGGGTTGAATGGGGGAACTTTGAGAACAAAGCGTCCTAGAACGTTAACCTCTTCCTGCAGCATGGATCCCCTAGCTTGTACAACTCCCAGTGCCATTAGACTTTGGACTCGGGCTTTGAAGTCCCAGCAGTCCTCAATGTCATGGCCTCCACAACCATGGTGGTACATACACCATCCTTGCCCAGAAGTGGTGGACCTACAAGCTTGAAAACCATACTGGGCTGCTGTCTGCACCCCCCTTTAATAATACCACCCCTTCTATTAATTACACCACCGTTTTACTATTCCGCCCTCTTTCGTTTTTTTTATTATTTTATTTTTATAGTTTTTTTTTTGTAAAAAAGAAATTATTTTTGAGAAAAAGAAAATGAATAAAAATAAATATTTCATTTTAAAAAAAAATGTAAATAGGGGACTAAGTCGACTGTACAGTCGGGTTAGTCTGCTTTCTTAGGTCACTAATGAACCGTTACGGATCATGTCCTCGAATCCCTATTTAAAACAAGCAATTTCTAAATTAAAAAATACAAACACATTTCTTCCCACAAATCAAATTTTTCTAAAAAAATAGGGGATTAAGCCGACTGTACAGACGGGTTAGTCAGCATTCTAGGATAAATGAACTGTACGGTTCAAGAGTCCTAAAATCCCTATTCACATAAAATCAAACCAACACACATAAAATCATTTTCCAAAACTCCAAAAACTCCATTTTTATAAAATAGGGGACTAAGTCGACTGTACAGACGGGTCAGTCAGCGTTCTAGGATGGATGAGCTGTACAGCTCAATAATCCTAAAACCCCTATATTAAAAAATACCAATCAACAAAATTTTTCAGGAAGAACTACGTGACTTTTGAGTTCCTCATTGCACCAGAGGATACGTAGGAGCGGAGCTTCCCCGTCAAGTCAAAATTAAACTTTTCTAAATTAGCCCTTATTATTCTCTACTATTTTATTTTTGGGTAAAACAAATAAATTCGTAATTTATATTTGCACAATCAAATTTAGGGTAACTGTCTTAGGACGAATGTACTAGGGGTGTAGTGGAATTAAGTTTTCGCCCTTCCCTATGCATAACCGACTCCCGAATTCAACCTAGTTTATGCAGACCATTAATTTTAAGGTAGGTTTTTCTCAATTTTCCCTATTTAATAAATTGGGTGGCGACTCCCTGAAATATCGATTTTTGGGCCGTCTACGCCGGGATCCCGGTCACGACAACACGTGACTTCTAAAGTGAAAAATAGGAAAAAAATTAGACTTTTAAAGTCATGCTATCAGACGCGTGACTACATAAGTAGACACGGTGGCAAACTTGTAATTAAGAGGTAAAGTTTTAAAGTCAAGCGCATACACGCCTGACTTCTAAAGTACTAAAATAATATCAAAATATTCCCTCTTTCTATTCGCAAAACGCGTGCTGCTCTCAGTTTCCATCACTCTCTCAGTACTCTCTCAGTTCCCACGCCTCTATCAGTTGCCATCACTCTCTCAGTACTCTATTCGCAAAACCCTAATTTCCTAACTCACTTCCAGCGCCGCACCACCACACCCATGGAGGGAGGGAGGGAGAGAGAGAGAGAGAGAGAGAGAGAGAGAGAGAGAGAGAGAGAGGGTTCGCATGAGAGAGAAGAAATGGAGTTGTGGTCTTTTGAGAAGTGTGGGTGAGAGAGAGAGAGAGAGAGTGCACAACGAAGCAAGGCGCGGTGAAGAAGAAGGAGACTACACCGATGCAAGGCGTGGTGAAGAAGAAGGAGACCAGTGGTCGAAAACCCAAACCCAAGAACGAGAAGAAAGATGAACAATCACACGGGAAGACGCCAAAGGAAGCAAAAAAAGGCCCAACAGCAACAACAACAGCATCGGTGGACGAGAAGTACACTCAATGGAAATCTCTGGTTCCCGTTCTTTACGATTGGCTCGCAACCATAACCTAGTTTGGCCTTCTCTCTCTTGCCGGTAGTATTTCTCCCTTTTTCTAGGGTTTTCTGTTCTTCGAACTCTGAGCTAATAATCGTTTAATTTTGGTACTGATTTTGATTTTGTTGTTGAAGTTTTGTTTAAAGGTTGAATCTTTTTCGCTGATTTTGTTGTTTTGTTACTCAGTGGTGTTGGTGTTGGTGTTTTCTGATCTGATCTTTTTGTTCCATTTGATTTTTTTGTTTTGTTACTCAGTGGTGTTGGTGTTGGTTTTGTTGTTTTGTTACTCAGTGGTGTTGTTTTGTTACTCAGTGTTGTTTTGTTACTCGCAACAACAGCTCTTTATTTTTGTACTAAATTTAGTTTACTGAATCAAGCTTGTGATCTGGTGGATTTTGCAGGGAGAATTGGATGTTGAGAAACAGAATTATTGATCTGTTGTTACTTTCTTGGTGAGACTGAGAAACGATGCCCAGCCAGCTATGGTTTGCACTGCAAATGATTTACAAGAATGGAAAGATTTTCCCAAGGGACTCAAGGTTCTTCTCCTTGAAGGAGATACCACTTCTGCTTCTGAGATAAGTTCAAAACTTGAGGCTATGGACTATAATGGTAAAACACTTTTTTGATTCTTTCTTTTTTGTTTTTGTCTTGGGGGATAAATTATCCCTATCTTTTTGTACAATGGCATTAGGTAAAGCAACGTTGCTTTGGAATCCTTATTTTATGGTTTTTGGAAAACCTTGATCTAAGGATTTAGTTGAATTGGAGGCTATAGAACTTGAGGAATCAGGAATTCCTTTTTTCCCCCCTTTTCTTTCTATGTTAAATGTTCCCAGGTATGCTAAATCTTTGACATCACTTGTAAAGTTGCTAAAGTTCTCATCTACACGTGAACTATGTACTTAAGTTTTTTTTTGTTATGTTGATTTTATGCTTGTTGATTTTATGTACTGATTTTATGAGATATAAGTTATTGTTGTTGTTATGTACTGATTTAGTTGATTTTATGCTTCTTATTGTTGATGATGATGCTTATTGTTAATTTGTTGTACTGATTTTATGAATCTGCGAACTGCTGTTGTTGTTGTATTGATATAAGCTATTGAGATATGAATCTGTTTTGACTTGGAATATGATGTATTTGGTTTCTTTGTAGTTCTGTTGTGTTGACCTGAATTTCATACATAATGTTCCTCGGGACGTTCCAGATGAGTCGTTGGAAGCTTCTTCAGAAGAATAGGATGATGTTCCTGAGAAGCCTCGCTCAAGTGAAGTCTAAGAAAACTAAGCTTCTTTAAATATTTGTTATTCACTTTTCTGTTTCATTTTTCCATTTAATGCTAACTTTGACTACCATTCCTGATCCTGCTTGTAATGTTCAATTGTAGGGTATATTCTATTGTATATTAGTATTTCATAGTTTCCTAACAGATTTTTATGTTTACCTTTTTTAGAGTCGTTCCTTTGTGTTTTCCCAACCACCAATTGGACAAGTTGGTCTTACAGAGGAACAGGTAAAGGAACTATCGTTTGCTGAATCCATTGAGATTAACAATCTTCTGATTAATTAATGAGTTATGCAGATTATTACTTGCTAACAATTTGATTATTTGCACAAGCTGAACAACAGTATGGTGATTTTGGGCTTGCACATGTGTGGAGATGATGCTCCTGAAATTGTGCAGGTTTTTGTTATTTCTACAACTGTTTTTTGTGTTGCTCTGATGATGATACATGAGTTTTGAAATCACTTAATTATACAATTGCTTGATACACAGGGTTTTGTTGTTGCTATTAAAGTTGGATTGACAAAGGGAGACTTTGATGCCACTGTAGGCATTCATCCAACTGCAGCTGAGGAATTTGTGACCATGCGGACTCCCACTAGGAAGATTCGAAAGAGCGATCCTCCAAAGGTAAATCAATGGCTCTCAGCTTGTGTCCTCCATTGAAATCTTTTGCAGAAATATTGCTGCATTCTGTTCAGCAAACTAGTTATTGTTTTTGATTCTGAATCATTAATGAATACATTTGCAACT
This sequence comes from Astragalus membranaceus, assembly GCA_039519185.1. Classification (NCBI taxonomy): domain Eukaryota; kingdom Viridiplantae; phylum Streptophyta; class Magnoliopsida; order Fabales; family Fabaceae; genus Astragalus; species Astragalus membranaceus. The sequence continues at coordinate 93,207,175 of CM076847.1, forward strand.
TTTCCTTAAACATGACATAGGAATATGTTGATAGGTAATCAAGAACTTTTCCTTAAACATGTTGAATCTAGTCTATTTTTGGTTCTCTTTGTATATTGAAATCCCAATCCTTTAGCAATGGAATCTTATGTCATGTATTTGGATAAAGTTTTTAGTTATATATGTATTTCATTAATAAAAAGAAAATGTAGTCTATTCTTGCTCTTCATAATTTAACCTTTTTCATTTACTGTGACAAATATGTTAGTCTTCCAATGTAATGAACATCATAATCTGTTCATTGGTTTCTACTTCATTGTTATTTTCTATTGTGGTGCAATCCATTGAGTTGTGGAACATGGCTGAGAACCAGAGCATGACAATTCCTGCACATGAGAATGTGATATCTGCTTTGGCTCAGTCTCCTATCACTGGAATGGTTACCTCTGCGAGTCATGACAACTCTGTAAAGTTGTGGACATAAATATCAATTTTAGGTTCTAGTATCTACTATATTCTTTTATTACTCACTTTTACTCTGAAAGATTTCAGAGATCTATATCATTAGCAAGTTTTATTTATCAGTAAGCTCTGTAATTTTTTGAATAACAAGGATTATACAAAGGATATGGAGTTTTGTTCATGTATATGTTGGTAGTTGTACTAATTTTTGTTAAAGAATTTGAATTCTGTTTTTGATTTATGGCAGCATGAGGATACATTAAGGCTAACAAATAAATTTTTTTTTTTAAAAAATGAACTTTTAAAGTCGGGCGGAACTAAAGTCTGACTTCAAAACAGACTCACGAAGTCAGACGAAATAAATGCTTGACTTTAAAACATACTTACGAAGTCAGACCATAAATGCTTGACTTTAAAACAGACTTACGAAGTCAGACCATATATGCTTGACTATAAAACAGACGTACGAAGTCAGGCTCAGGCTCAGGCTTGACTTTAAAACAGACTTACGAAGTCAGGCCATATATGCTTGACTTTAAAACAGACTTACGAAGTCAGGCTATCGCTTGACTTTAAAACACCTGATATACAAAGTCGACTTAATAGAAGTCAAGCTTGCGCCTGACTTTAAATCCCTTTTTAGCCTGACTTTAAATCCTTTTTTTGCACTAGTGAAAATACCTTTGGGCCTCTTCTTGAAAGGTAGCATCGTCAGTACACCAAATACCATTAGAGAGAGTTAAGCCATGGATCTTATTGCGCTTTCCTCTAATGACAGTTTGGGCATGGAAGAACCTGGTGTTTTGGTCTCCCAAGGTAACCCACTTCTCTCAAGACATCTGGTACCAGTACAACTCTTCCTGGGAAAAGAATATTATCATATTCACGTTGAAGCTGCTATTCCAAGTACACTAGTCGGGCCGAATCAATATGTTCCTAGGGAGCGCTGGATGCCTGCAATACGCCTTTCTAACTCATGCTTTTTTCGAATGTGGCCTAAAACATTTTTGTTAAAAAGGACAGAATCTTCCTTAACAAAGGTCAAGGAACGAACAGGATCATGTGGAGACTTCTTCCAAGCATCAGATACGACTTTGTCATACTCTGGGTGGGTAAGCCAAGTCGCTTCAAATCGAAAAGGACTGGAACCCCAAGCATGGTTGAGGCCGCCACAACGTAACAAAATAGGGTGGTGGTCTGAGTGCAACGTGCAGAGAATTTCAATGAAAGCTTCGGGAAATGCCAATCTCCAATCAAAACTAGCTAAACCTTGATCAAGTTTTTTTGAGAGACATTCTGTCGCCCACTACAAGTACGATGCCAAGTGTAGGAGCCTCCAATCATATTAACATCAAGAAGGCTGCAATCATCCATTTATCTAACAATAATGCTATTCAGCCAAAAAACTTAGCCAAAATACAGCCAAAAAATACAGAATACGTATTATACAATGGAAATACGGAGGACCAGCCAAAAAATAAAAGAAATAATAATTTTTTTTTTTGTTAAAACTGATTCATTCAACGCAGTCTCACTCCGCAGCTCCCTCCTCCCTTGAAGCTGTCACTCCGCAGCTCCCTCGCTCAAGCTCTCTCTCTCTCTCGCTCTCTCCTCCCTTCAAGCTCTCACCTCCGCAGCTCCCTCGCTCGCGCTCTCTCCTCCCCGCAGCTCCCTCCCTCGCGCTCTCTCTCGCGCTCTCACCCCTCCCTCGCCCTCTCTCCTCCGTCGCCTGCTCTCCCCTTGAAGCTCTCACCGCCGTGACTCCGCACGGGCCGAAGCTTCTTCACCTCTTCTCCACTGCAACCTTAGGATTAGAATCAGGTAATTTATACTAATTTATACTGAAACGAAACCCTATTCTTGTTATCCAAAATTGGAATTTGACCATGATTATTAGATTAAACATTGTCCTTTACCAGATTGGTTTATGGCTTTGAAAAGTTGGTGAATTGGGGCAGTAATGTGGCTATCTGTAGTTGATATCCGAACAAATTGGTTTATAGCTTTGAAAAGTTGGTTAATTGAGGCAGTAATGTGGCTATCTGTAGTTGAAAAAACAGATTGGTTTATGGCTTTGAAAAGTTGGTTAATTGGGGCAGTAATGTGGCTATGTGTAGTTGAAATACCAGATTGGTTTACTCTATAGTACATGTCACACCAAGAACATTTGAGTTATACTTAAGAAATTGGGATTTAAAAGTTGGTTAATTGGGGTTGTTTAGCTGATATGTTAAGAAATTTCGGTTTACATCTATAGACTATATTAAATTTAATAATAGCTATACATAAATGGATTTTATTGTGCAGTACTGCTGTGACGCCGACATCTAAAAGTTCATGGAGGGTGGTGATAGATTCGTTGAGGGTGAAAGTGTTGACGCTGAAGGTATAACAGTTGACAACCCCAACAATGACGATACATGTTGGGAGCCAACAATCGGGATGTGTTTTGCTTCATTAGATGAGGGGATATCTTATTATGGTGAGTATGCCATAAAAAAAGGATTTGGATGGAAAATTAGAACATCAGTAAAGGGAAAGGATGGGGAAATCAACTACAGAATTCTGTCATGCTCGAGAGAGGGGTCTAGCGCGCAAATGTCAAAAATTCCATGTTCATTGAAGACACTTCCGACTAGGGTGAGCAATTGTCCTGCCAAGATATGTTTCAAGTTAGAAACAGATGGAGTATGGTATATCAAAAAATTTGTAGATGAGCATTGTCACCAGTTGAGCCCCACAAAGTCAAGGTTGTTTAGGGCAAACAAGAAAATAAATCTGCATGTGAAGAGAACAATCCAAATCAACGATGAAGCGGGCGTGAGGATCAACAAAACTTTCCAATCTCTTGTTACAGATGCAGGAGGGCATGAAAATATACCATTTTGTGAAAAGGACGTGAGGAATTTTGTCAACAAGGAAAGGCGTTCAATTGGTAAAGGCGGTGATGGGAAGGCGTTGATTAGTTACTTTTATGAAATGAGGGAACAAAATTCGAATTTCTTCTATGATATTGATTTGGATGATGGTTTTCATGTCAAGAATGTCTTTTGGGCCGATGCAAGAAGTAGAGCTGCTTATGAATATTTTGGAGATGTCGTGACATTTGATACAACATATCTGACCAATAAATATGAGATGCCTTTTGCTGCGTTTGTAGGTGTGAATCACCATGGTCAATCAACATTACTTGGGTGTGGGCTACTTTCCGGTGAAGACGAAGAGTCATTTGTGTGGCTTTTTCAATCATGGCTTTCTTGCATGCTAGGAAAGTCCCCCTTGGGTATTGTCACCGACCAATGCAAGGCTATGAAAAATGCCATTGAGACAGTCTTCCCTACTACTCGCCATAGGTGGTGTTTATGGCATATCATGAAAAAAATTCCCGAAAAACTCAGTGGCTATGGTGAATATTACAAGATAAAGGCAGCAATGAAAGAAGCAGTTTATGATACTTACACAATTGTTGATTTTGAAGATAAATGGCGTTCCTTCATAGACAAATTTCAGCTTCAAGAGAATGACTGGTTAAGTGGGTTGTATAAGGAGCGACATAGATGGGCACCGACTTTGTTAAGGAAATTTTTCTAGGCGGGCATGTCAACAACACAACGCAGTGAGAGCATACATGCTTTCTTTGATGGATATATCAATTCAACAACAAGTCTTGGTCAATTTGTAAAACAATATGGCAATGCTCTAAAAAATAAAGCAGAAAAAGAATTTGCAGCTGATTTTCAATCAATAGATACAATAATTCATTGTGGGTCCACCTCCTCTATTGAAAGGCAGTTCCAACGTGATTACACACATGCAAAATTTAAGGAGGTTCAAACTGAATTTAGAGGTAAAATGAATTGTGTCCCCTCCTTGGAGTCACTGGAGGGTTGCGTTGCTACATATAATGTGTTGGAGGAGATAATAGTTGGAGATAGACCAAAAGAGCGCTACCTTAAAGTATTGTTCAATCGTGACAACTATGATGTCAACTGTGAATGCTCGTTGTTTGAGTTTAGAGGAATTTTGTGTTGCCATGTATTATGTGTTTGTGCTAAATAGAGGGTTGAAAAAGTTCCAGAGAAGTATGTTTTGACAAGATGGAAGAAAAATATTAAAAGGAAGCATGCATATATTAAGATCAATTATGGTGTGAAGGAATTGATGCCACAGATGGATAGGTTTGAGAAATTGTGCAAGCATTTCTACGAGGTTGCTGAAGTAGCAGCGGAGTCTGAATATGCCACAAAAGCATTCCATGAACTATTGCATCAATTTAGTTCTGATTTGCCAAGTATGGATCCTACAATGGATAATATTAAAAGCAAGGTTTTGAATGATGACTCAATCCCAGACAGTCTCCCTACTTGTCACAGTCCATTGAGGGTAAAGCGTAAAGGTCGTCCTCCTGCAAACAGAAAAATATCAACAGTTGAGAAAGTTGTTAAAAAGAGAGTGAATAAGCGAACCAAGCGAGCTAATGACAAAAACAATACGGAGGTTTGTCTTGTTTTTTAACAAATTATGTATTATGCATTAAACTCTATATCACATGCATCTTACTGTTTTTTGTATAATGTGTAGGCCGGCAATATTGGGACGGTGGGTATGGAAGTCAACACCGACATTTGTGTGGAATCAACTATTGAGGTTACTACTGGTGGAGATGTGACGGAAGCAACTACTTTGGTTCGTGTCCATTATAAGTTTTTACTTTCAGTGTAGAGTTTCCAATTTTCAATTTGTTCACGGACTAATTTGATCCGTCAGAAAATTTCGGGAGCTATTATGTACTATTGTTGAGTTTGAGTTGTAACTTGTTGTTCATAATTTCAAGACTTATCAGGAGGTCATTGGGTTGGATTCATTTATAACTCGTGGAGAGTTGTTGGATGCAAACAATGTGGTTTAGTTTGCATCAGATGATTGTGCAAACTTCATTTAGTATGTTAACTACAACGTTAAGTTTTTTCTGTATCATTTTCATCATTCAATGAAATTAGTTATTTCGCATTTGTGGATTAGTGATTTTACATATCTTCACTTTGACCTGAAGTCAAGTTTAGTTGAACTTATTTAACAATTCCTCTATACAGTCAGCAAATGTATATATAAACAATGAAGCTGGAGTCTCAGATTTTGCGAACAACAGTTGGGCTTCTCAATGTCCAACCGTTACAGAAGCAACTTATTTAAAATTAGACAATGCAACTAACAACTTTACTTCCTCTTGTCAGGCATGTTGTTTGATTGTCTGTTATTACAGTTTTTATTTATATGTTCATGTTGTTAAACAGAATAAGTGATTATTAACAGGTAGGAGGTGAGATTCCATTCATGGAACTTTTGGCAAACATGGAAACAGACTTCACAGGATTGTCACAATTGACTACAAATCTATGACTTTAGGTTGAAGGATACCTCCCTGCATATTAATGGTCATGAGTATTTTTTGTTGTAATTAAAGATATATGTATAGGGGATGGTCATGAGAAATTGTTGTTGTAATTAGACATATATGTATCTTTTGATTAGTATTGATGTAAATGTTGTAAATGACATCAGGTACTAATTTGGATACACTTTGTATAGTCAGTGTGTAAAGTTGAAGTTAACAGGTTGCTTAATGTTGTTTCACAGCCATACAATTGAGTAGGCAAGACCAATGACCAAGGTAGCCAATTAAATCACCAACTTTTTTAACACAATAGCCAACCCTCCTTAGTCGAAAACTATTATGACATATCACTGTGTCTTCATATGGGACACCAAAGAAGGGTACTCTGAACCTTGGTATGTCATATTTTCGCATAGGGGTTAGGTCATGTACTTTCAATTGAGTAGGCAAGACCAATGACCAAGGTAGCCAAATAAATCACCAACTTTTTTAACACAATAGCCAACCCTCCTTAGTCGAAAACTATTATGACATATCACTGTGTCTTCATATGGGACACCAAAGAAGGGTACTCTGAACCTTGGTATGTCATATTTTCGCATAGGGGTTAGGTCATGTACTTTCAATTGAGTAGGCAAGACCAATGACCAAGGTAGCCAAATAAATCACCAACTTTTTTAACACAATAGCCAACCCTCCTTAGTCGAAAACTATTATGACATATCACTGTGTCTTCATATGGGACACCAAAGAAGGGTACTCTGAACCTTGGTATGTCATATTTTCGCATAGGGGTTAGGTCATGTACTTTCAATTGAGTAGGCAAGACCAATGACCAAGGTAGCCAAATAAATCACCAACTTTTTTAACACAATAGCCAACCCTCCTTAGTCGAAAACTATTATGACATATCACTGTGTCTTCATATGGGACACCAAAGAAGGGTACTCTACAAGGTATAATATTTAAAAAAAAAATATTAAATTCGTGAGAAAAATTAGGCACCCTCCGCAGTACCTAAATGAAACTCCTTTTTACTGAAATACCCTTCTGATTCTCTGTTTAATTCTGTGCGAATTTTACAATTAAAAAAAATAATGTAATATTTGTTAATTTATTTAATAATTAACAACAGCAAAGAAACAAATAAGGTTGTCTCTCACACGCACTCCCTCCTCCCTCGCAGTCTCTCACACGCACTCCCTCCTCCCTCGCGGTCTCTCACACGCACTCCCTCCTCCCTCGCGGTGTCTCCTCCGTCGCCCTGCTGTCCCGTTGAAGCTCTCACCGCCGTGCGCTTTTCATTCACGAAGTTAGCCTCATTTTCTCCCTCTAATCGCGCCTCTTCTCTGCTCCATTCCTCTCCGTCCTGTCTCCGCCGTGACAACGCCGTTTCGCAGGTTCTTCACCTCTTCTCCACAACCTTCTTCCACTCAGGTAATTTATAGTGATTTATTCCTTAATTTGTCCCTAATTTGACTGATTGCAAAAACCCCAATTTAATTTGAAACGAAACCCTATGAGTAACTGGAGTAAACATTTGGCTAGACTAAACATTTGGTTCCCATTCAGCTTGGGCTTTGATATCCGTACAAATTATAGGTCTTTAAAAAAAAAACAATGGATTTATTTATGTTTGCATTTTTGTACTCAGGTTCCATTTGAATCTTAATGTTATGTGTCTGTAATGCAAATGTGATTGATTGGGATATAATGTGGGACAGGTATAATGTCGGTGCGTTTGCGACACAAGTGTACAACAAACTATATAGGCAAAGTTAATCAGAATCTTACAAAATGTCAAAAGGAAAGGATTCATGGTACCCCTTTTAAATGGTTAATGTTCTTACCGGGAAAAATAAACATATCTGGAATTCTGTTGGAAGAATTATGTAGACGTTGGGACGAAAAAAGAGGGGGGTTTAGAATACAGAATAAGATAGTTGATTTTAGTCCTTTAGATGTGTGTTATGCCGTAGGACTTGGCATAGTGGGAGAAGAAGTGGTTTTTGAGGATGACATTAGTTCATATACCCTCACTTTACTTGAAGGAACAAATATGAGTACATCCGCAATTTATGAAAAACTAATGACGCTTTCCGGGGATGAGAATGTGGATGATTTTTGTAGACTGTATATACTGCTTGCAATGGAAGAGTTTTACTTCCCCAACTCATCCACTGGTATTAGTTGTAGATGCATTAAGCTATTAGACAATCTAGATGACCTTGGAACATTTAATTGGGGTCTTGTAGTGTATAATAATTTGGTGCAGAAGTTGACAAAAGTTTTGCATACTTTGGAACAATCAAATACCTCAACAATTTTGTATCTTATGGGCTGTGTGTTGTACCCCGAAAAATCCCGTTTAGGGTTCTTCAATGTACAACGTAGAAAATTGTGAAGCCGCCACCAATATTTTAGTTTTTAGACCAAAACATTAGAAAAAAGTCTTTTACAATAAGGCGGGTGGTCTTTTGAAAAATAGAGATATGGGTTCGGGGGTCGGTTAGGAATGGGGAAGGTATTAGCACCCCATTCCTCCTTTCTACTGAAAGGGAACCTCTAATTAAATTGTGTGGTTTTAAATGTTTGATTTGAAGAACACCTAGATTTGCCTATTTTATTCTTATTTGAAGATGGATGGGAAATTAATGGAAAACTTATGTAAAGAGGGAAAAAAAAGAGTTTTTTAGAAAAGAGCTCGACGGGGGGTAACGACCCGCTCCTACGTATCTCCCGGTACAATGGAGAATTCAGAGCTACGTAGTTCTGCCTTGGTTTTTGTTTTTTAACTTTTTAGGTGAGTTTTCGAAATAGGACGAGTAATAGCGGGTGATTAAACTAGCTAAGGCTATGGGTAATCACCGCTAAGTACTCAAAAGGAGTCGCTACCGCTAGTCAAACGAACTAAGGTTCTGGGTGACCGCTGGTAACAACTTGTTTTTATTCTCTTTTTGAAAGCTTTTTTTGAAAAGGATTGATTTGTTTGATGACCAAACTAGCAAAGGCTATGGGTGGTCATCGCTTATTGTTCTTTTTGGAGAAAAGACATCGATGTCAATAGCTAGACGAACTACGGTTCTGATTAGCTACTAACAACAATGGGTTTGAAAACATTTTTTGTTTGTTTTGAAAATGGAGGTTTTTTATTGTTGTGATAGTGAAGATTTTTTTTTGATGTGCTTGACGAGAACAAGTCTCGCTCCTACGTATCCCAAGTGGGAATCAAAGCAACGTAGTTCTTGGAGAGAGAAAAAGAAGCCTTGAAGAAGGTGTTTGAAAAAGGGAGGAGCTTTCATGATCAAACTAGCTATGGCTATGGGTGATCATTACTTGTTCACATGGTTTTGAGAAAAGGGAAAGCTTTCATGATCAAACTAGCTAGGGCTATGGGTGATCATTACTTGCCCTCATTATTTTTTATGATTTTGAAATTGATTGAATGCGAATGCAAAGATTGATTTTGAAAATGAATGCAAAAAAGTCTTGGTAAATGAAGAAGAATGATTTCAATCAAAGCCAAGTCCATAACCAAATGCAAAGTGTAATGATTAAAATGCATGCAATGACAAGCATCGATCAAACAACATACTAACATGCTAATCACCAACAAAGATTAAACATACCAATACAATCAAGAGACTCGATTACTAGTGATGCGAAATAATGTTCTCAAAGCAATTATGCGTGAGTGAGTATGTGTGTGAGGATTGTTACGGGACGGGCAACAACCTCAAAGGAGTGTGACTGATCTTAGGACTCTATGCTACCGTGAGTAGACTTACGTCTTCCTAGAGATGTCATGCGAGTGAAAGGAGATGGCACCTAATCAAATCAAGACATTTAAGTGACATCAAAACAAAGGAAACCAATTAATCATAAGCATGAAGTATTCTTTGGTGTATGATTAAACATGAAAGCATATAAGGGAATGATGCATGAACATACTATTGAATGAAGGCAAAGGTACGCAAAGATGAATGCATGAGCATTTGAGAGTGAATGAATGCATGAACCCTAATTAGCTAGGCATGGCCGAATGCAAGTAATGAATGTGAGCATACAATTAAGTGCATGGACATGTTATTATAAGTGAGCATGTGGACAAATGAATGCAAGCATACAAAGGAGTGATGCCAGACAAACAAAGGTTAATGCATGAGCATATTAGAAGAATGAATACAAGTCATGAACAAGTATGAATGTGATAGGAGATGCAAGTGAAAATGCAAAAAGAATTGATTCCTTTTAGATGATCTCACATGATTGAAGTATGCACTAGGCCTAAGCAATAGATCATATCACCTGATCCTCAACTAAGTATGAATGAAAGAAATCTTTTTATTTTGAATGCATGAATGAGAATATGCGAATTGCTTTCGAGTTTTAGACGGAAAGAATTTGTGTTTGGAATGTGGTAAAAGAGTGAAAAAAAGTTTTAGGTAAAAATGAGGTATGCAAAGTGGTAATTTATTTTGATGCAAATGATATGAGATGAATGCATTGGTAAATGATTTAATGAGAAGGTGAAAGTGAATGGTAAAAAGGGAGTGGTAAAATGTTTTGAGTTTTTAATGCAATAAGTGAAGTGGTAAAAATGCAAGTAAATGCAAATGAATGGTAATTATTTAAGTGAATGGTAAAAAGTAAAAGGGTAAAAATGTTTTTTTGTTTTTAACTTTTTAACTTTTAGTGAACAGTAAAAGCAAATGGGTAAAAAGGTGAAAAACACATTTTACTCAAATTATTTGCAAATACATGATCAATCAAGCAAAATGAAACAAAACTATGTCATGAAAATTGGCCTAAGGCCGAATGCATATTGGACCAAAATCAAGCACAAATTTCATGCAAACAAGACACTAAATGATGCACAAAATTGACACAAAATATGACACAATTTCAGCACATGAATTTACATGACAAGAAATCAAGAAAACACATGCATTATTCACAAAAAAGAAGAAAAAAAAAGAATTAGGGAAATAGAACTAGCAACAAAACCCTAATTTAACCAAGCTTAAAACCAAAGCTAAAGCCTACACCAAATTAGCCATAGACCTTATTTTTGACATGAAATGAAACAAAAGCAAATGAGAACCCCAAAATCATCAAGAGGCCGAAGCACAAGGTTGAAGAAAATAGGTTTTTAAAAAAAACTATGCAATGATGGTAGAAATGCAACAAACCATATCAAGCGATTATCCAAAGGGGGTGAGATACCAAATCTCACCCCAACAGCCTCCTATCAATGATCTACATGATGATATGCAAAGAGTTGAAGGTTTTATGCAAAAGGTTGGTGATGATGCAAAAAGTTTGAGAGTTTTACCTTGAGTTTTTTGCTAAAACTATGCACAAGATGATCGTCTAATGAAACAAGCCAATCAAGCCTTCAAAACTCCAACCAAGCTTCGAAAACCTTCAACAATCTTCAGATCTTGATGTGATGAAAACGAAATTTGAGGTAGTGGAGAGAAGGTGTGTGAAGTAGAGATGAAAATGGAAGTAGTTTTGTAATGAAAATCAAAGAAAATGGTGAAGGAAAATGGGGTAGATTGCTTCGGTTTTGGAGAGGGTGCTTGAAGGTGTGCTAGGGCTGATTTTTGTGAGTGAATGATCAGCCAAAAAGTCCTTGTGAGCTGAGCACAAAATGGTATTTATAGAGGCCACTCAAAGTTGAGGGTAACTATGTCACTCCATCTCACTTGTGCTCTAGGATTAGAGTTTTATTTGGGATCAATGGTTAGGATCAATTGTCACAAGGATTGAGGGTAGTCAAGAAGCACAAAGGGAGGAGAGAGGGGGCTGAGGGGCGCAGCATAAGGAGGGAGGGTGAAGGATAAATCATTTTACCAAAATGTTTTTCCAAATGGTTCAAATTGCAAGAATGCCATTTTAATTCAAATGGAGGGTTAGGATTGCATTTACAATTCAAATGAAAGGCTATGATCAAAACATTATTATCAAGCAATAAAATAAATCAAAATTGGGTGGATATGGAGCTGATATTCGCAGCCAAGGGAGAGAGAGTGAGTGGAATTGCAACTTGTACTATTGTACTACACTTGACCTTTCAAAATTCAAAGGGATATTCCTTATTCCCTTCTAGATAATTCTTCTAAATTCTTGCCATTTTGGGCCATATCCTATGATCAATCATTGGGTTCAGAAATAAATGCTACCATCATCCCAAAATTGATTTGGGTGCCCCACTTTGAAGATGCTTGAAGAAAATTCCATTGTTGACTTTACGGTTTTGACTTTTTCTTTCTTTTACATAAACCAACAATGTATTTACCAAAAATATGTATGATCAAGCACATCTCACCTCAAGTGATTCCTTATAGATCCCTGTGACTTTTTGATGAAAAATTGAATTTTTTTGGCGAAATGACCAAAATGCCCTTTTGATCATTAGAACCCTAATCCTTGTTCAAAATGCATTTTCTTTTCAAGAATTACTTCAAAACTCTAAAATGGCCCTAAAATCTAAAATGTATGCAAGAAATGATTTTTTTGCTGAGAAATGTCTCATTTTTCGAAAATGACCAAAATGCCCTTGGTCTTGAAAAACTCTGAAAATGCTATAAAAGGCAATGCAATGCATCCCTAATCCTAAGATGACTTTCAAAACTTTGGAATGCACGAATGATGGTCTTCATGACATTATGAATGAATGCTAAACCTTAACTTACTTATTTTTGTTTGAAAATTAGGGTTTCGACCTAGGCGGACAAAATTAGGGTATGACACTGTGTGGTTGTGCTACAGGTATTTTATTGTGTTGTCATAAAATATGTCAATTCTTTTTCCTTGTATGTTATATCTTTTACCATCCAATGTATATTACTCTATAGGTGTGGGGAATTGAACATGTCTGGCCAAACAGGAAGATGAGTCCGAAAGTTAAAATGTTGTTTCCCCGTTGTTTGAAGTGGCCTGATTTTTGGCTTGATCGGAAACAAGTTTTGGCCTCATTTCAGAATAACCAGGTAATACTATTGGGAAACATATGTCAGTAACTTTGTATTTGATTTTTACATGGCAACTGTCATAAGTTGTGGCTTGACAACTCATTCTTTTCATATTGGTATATTGTTACTAGGTTTTTCAACTCTTGAATGCAACACAACAAGAGATTGAAATTGATGTTGTGAGAGAAGCATTAAAAGAGGCACCAAATGGATTTCAGAATTTGCGACAGGTGAAAATTGAATTGAAGAATCAAAATGCCCTGAATGAACAGCTAGAGGCGGAGCAGAAGCTACTTGAAGAAAGACTAGCTAAAGTTGAACGCGATTTAAGTCAGCTAAAAAGCTTACCTCAATCAGAAAGGGAAATACTTGAACGCAAAATATGTGAACTTGAACGTGAATTACAAGAAGTAAAAGAAACAAAAGAAGCTAAACATTCACAGTGTATTGAAGAACAGTCAAGTCAACCGGCTCCCGAACCACAAAATGTTGAGCACCTAAACATTGAAAGACAGTTAGTTGATGATGACCATGATGAATCAAATATGCAGACTCGACGAAGGAAGAATCCAAGAAAGATCCAAGATAGTGCAGCAATGCGAACACCATATAAGGCTTTCCACAGGGGGAAAAAGAAGTAGGCTGTGTATTCCACGATTTGTTCTAATTAAAGATATTTATGTTTTCCAGGAGTTTTTTTGAAACCTTTAGTCCATTAGACATATATGTATTCCACGAGTTGTTGTAATAGTTGTTACTACATTCTGGTTGTGGTGCATTTGAAGAGTAAACTTTTTAGTTATTATCCAAAGTTTTTATAATGAGCTTCTTTGGTATTTTATCCCAACTTTTGTTTTACTTAAACAAATGCATTTGAAGAGTTTTACTTTCCCCTGTCCCCAAAAGAATGCAAAATGTAATATCTGAATCCTGAGTTATCAAACCCATTATGAAATTGAGTATGTTCTGTATGCAGCACCTCCACAGGTTCGAACTGGGCATGCTATGGTATGAACTGGGCATGCTACTGACTTTAATGCATGTATGATATTGAATGCAATATTTATTTGATACTTACTACATACGGAAAAATAAACTAAAACGGCCTTCGTGAGGAATACAACCATAACAGGGTAAATCCTCATGCTATTATTCGTCAGATAAGTCCCCATCTGTACAATACTCCGGGTAATTTTGTAACTCCATTTCGTCAGGAATGGTTCGTGCCCAATCATGTCTTCTACATGCAGCGTGTACAAGTTGGTGCCTGTTAATTCGAATTTGCATCTGGTTATTTTCGTGCCTAACCATGTTAACTGCCTTTTCTAGAGACTCATCGTTGTCTTCAGTGACTTCAAGTGATTTTTGCTTTGGTGCCTTAATGCAGCATTGTCGTAACTCTTGTCTCATCCTTATAGACTCCTCAAGACGATATTCCCACTCTCTACGATACTCATTCATGTTTAATATTGTGTTAAATATGTTGGTGAATTGCTTGGATACCTTGGCCATTGGTAATTGGTCATTGGTCATTGTTCAATGTGGTCTTCTTTATATACAGAACTGGTGGTCTTCTTTGAACCCACAATATTTCTTTTATCAATTTGATCAAATTGCCTACATAATGAAAGATTATAGAGACCTATTACTTCAACTAGATTGGTGTTATGAGAACACAGATAATACACTCGCAGGAAAAAAGGCCATTAAAAAGGAATGGCGCCTCCGATTTCGAGAGTCTGTTTCTCTTCAATCAGACTTAAGAGAGTTGGAGGCACCAATTCCGGATTTAAAAGCGGCGGAGATGTGGCAAGATGCACAGCATAAATACGTTGAAATGCAGAAAGCCTTAAATCGCCTTAGGATTGAGAATAACATTATGGCAATAAGGAGAGTACGATTTGGGATGGTCCATGTATGCAAAATATTTCTACACGCCAATAGTCATCGTATGTCTCAAGCAGAGGAAGAAAACATACTTTGCGCAGATGAGTACTTATCAAATACCGATGAAGAGTGAACTTCAACGTTAAGTGTATGTCGTCGTCCCCAACGACGTTTAAACTTCCTTTGTATTTAGTTGTACTATATCATGTTGTGCTAAGAAAATATGTTTATCCCAGTCTTAAAAGTTGGTTGTTTTTAACACTGATATAGTTAATTTAAGAAAAACTGATAATTATTGTTGACAACTTTGATATAATCCATACATAAACTTTAACACTCCTACGTTCAAAGACATCTGAAAAAAAAAAAGAAATGGCAAACTACAATACGTTTAGCATAGTAAACTAATTGTATGACCTTCACTGTGGTTCCCGAAACAACTCCATGATCTCTTCTACGGACCTCGTAACTGGTGGGTCAACCGAAGGAGCTAGTGTCGTGCGAATACACAACTCGATTGGCAAATCACTATAACTGTGTCTGCAGTGGTGCGAGATAATACTACGAACATGGTTACTTGTTAGTACATCATACATGGACCACATACACCTTCCTTCTCGATCATATCGAGGATAACGGTACTTCATAGTACTGATCACGTGTTGTTCGAGCCTCAATTTATGGTGAATCTTTTGCTTCAACTCCTCAAAAGTTATATTGTGTTGAAGCCTAAGTGGTTCAGGTGGGTTTGAATCAAAAGCAACAAACTTGACTCCATCCCTTGCATTAACTATTCCGCACCTGTAGTATATATAAGACAGCACTGACCCCGGCGGCCAAGGAGATAACTCATTTTGACGCTCAATATCAATACCTCTAGCAAATTTAGCACTCAACTCTATTGGACCTTTAGAGCGAAAGGACATATATTGTGCTAACATATTTTGTACGCATAAATCAGTTATAATCTCCATGCTCACATACTCAACACTCCCATAAGCTGGCTCTGGACGTCGATAGAAGATTGAACGCAATATCCTTGACTCATCTCCACCCTTCTGTTGAATTATGGTTTTCAGTTCTTCAAAGCTCATGTCATCCTTGATCCTGATGGACTTCATCTTATGACTTTCAAACTTTACTCCATTAATCAAGTCTTTATGTTCCCCATCAATATAAACAACGCCCAACTTTGTGCCAATTTGGAATTGTGTTACCTGAGAAAGGGGCATCGGTCGGTCCACTTCTGCTTGTAGGTTGCATATGATTTTCAAGTTGTGTTTGTTTGCCAAGAAATAAGTGTGTTGTGCTAGTATTTATATATGTCTCAATTACTCGTGCCCTCACGTGGGACCCTAAATTAGGGGAATGGGACCCTTATTAGAGAATGCATACCCCTGTGCGAATATCTGACATAAGTTGTGTTCATAGTACCCTACATTGGTGTCCCATGTATCGACACAGTCATATGTCATAATGGTATTGAAGTAAGGAGGGTTGGCTATTGTGTTAAAAAAGTTGGTGAATTGATTGGCTACCTTGGTCATTGGTCTTGACAACTCAAATGAAAGGACATGACCTAACCCCAAGCTCACATGCTCACATATCAAGGTTTAGAGTACCATTATTTGGTATCCCATGTATCCACACAGTCATATGTCTTAATGGTTTTCGACTAAGGAGGGTTGGCTATCGTGTTAAAAAATTTGGTGAATTGTTTGGCTACCTTGGTCATTGGTCATTGATCATTGTTCAATCTGTTTTAGCTTTCATTTTTTTCAGTACAGACCACACACTCATAGTAAAGTCTATAATCTTAGCTACATGGAGAATTACACATTATGCATTCATAACTTTTTAGAGACATTAATAATCAAACCGAATGCACATTATGCATTCACCAACTTTTAGAGGCAGCATTGTGCAATGCTCAGCTGGGTGAAATTTTTTACCATAACAAACGAGCCTACGTCAACAGAAGTTCAGCTGCTTAATAAAATCTCATCATTCAATATCAAATTTACGAAAACATTCAAAATCAATTGAAAGCTAATCTTTGAGAAAATATAAATTACAGTTAATTAATGTACAATTCATACTTCTGCATAACAATTTATACTTCTGCCAAAATCATAATTTATATACAATTTTGCTTTCATGAAAACTTCTGCCAAAATAACAATTTATACTCTTTCCCCATTTCCACATGAGGGAAGGACCTGTCCAACCATATCAGAATTTGCTTCAACAGCTCCATAGAGGCAGTGACCATCAGGCTTTATTTCTCTGTTCCCTGTCGACTTCTTGTTGAGCTTTCTTTGTCGCGCCTCTGTTTGCCATTGCTGACTTTTGTATTCTCAGGTTCACTACTAACAGATACACCACTTCTGCTAATACATCAAATGTTCCGGAACATTCGCGTCTGCCAATACCTTTTCTTTAAATGTATTTCTTTCATCAAGTACCCAT
The DNA here is from genome assembly GCA_039519185.1 of Astragalus membranaceus. Lineage (NCBI taxonomy): Eukaryota > Viridiplantae > Streptophyta > Magnoliopsida > Fabales > Fabaceae > Astragalus > Astragalus membranaceus. The sequence goes on from CM076847.1 coordinate 93,224,347, forward strand.
TTCAACACATACTCTCGACGAAATTTAAGTACATCGTCCTAAACAAATGTTTTTTTTTTGTTAATACGAAATCACTAAAAGTCTAACATATTCAAATACAAAATACAAAACAAATTTTCATTTACCTCCGAGTAGTAAGGCATTGTATTTTCACCATTCCACAATTCCAAGTATTTTAACACATATATTCCACAGTCATGGCTGTATCGACAAACAAGATGCATTTCAGAACATAAAAATAAAGATAATCAAAACCAACTAACAAATGAAACATTTATAGAAGAAACCAATTAAATGACTTACCAATTATGTTGTTTGGGCAAATTTTCATAATGGATCTTCACAGCATTGTCAACAACTTCCCTTTGAACAATGATACTCAGCAACTCTTCAAAACGGGAGCACTAAAAAATCACAATTATTTAAATTGTCAATTTATTTTGAAGGCCTGAAAAGTGTTAAATGAAAATGAAAAACCTGAAAATCAAAAAGTGTTATCGTAACACAATACCATTGCCAAATCAAGCAAATACCAATTCTCATCCCTTTCGTGTTCCAATGAGTCCAACACATACATCTTCCTTTCGTGTTTGTTTAGCACGTAGCACACCCAATGCCCATTAAAGACGGCTGGTGCAAAAATCTAAAAAATATATACAACTTAATTAGGTAATTTTCATAATTTTAACATGTACAACAATGGGACCCAAAGAGCTCAAAATACACGCTTACCAAATTGGAAGACCGTAAGTGATAAATGGGTTTTCCCGGGAACTTCTGATAGTGGCAATAATCTTTCAAAGTCCAACGCTTTTGGGGCCCATTTTGGAACATTGGTATATCAAGAATAACTTTCTCCTACATTATAAATCACTACGCTCAGTCAAACTGTATTAACAAAATGTTCCCTAAATGAAATGCCTTAAATAAAAGAGTTTTAGATTTCCTCACAGCAAAGAATGAATTAAATACGAAACGGCTGACAACACCCGTTCTATTAATTTCTTCTTCCATCATCCAAAGCGAAGTAAATGCAAACACCTGGAAAAAATGAACACACATAAAATACTAGTTCATAAAAATAATTAAAAAATAAAATAAAATAAAATAACAACTCATATTCAATAAAGGGTGTTACTACTTACAAAGTTGTCAACCCAACTCCTGGGACTAAAGGTTGTGAGGCTAGATCTTGTAAGAATATTGCCCTTCAAGTCAACCAAAGTTCTGCATAAATTAGACGAACCATTGTCAATAAATGTACTTATTCAGAAGTCAAATTATCAAAAAGATTAACACTTACTCGTCCCGGTTTGACGTTGTCACTCGGCGGGTGCAAAATCGATACAAATCAACCAACAATTTGTTCAATTCACTCCGGTTTCCAACAATATCTTTGCTACCATCAGCTTTTGTAGCAACTTTCAATTCATCCTCAATCATTGACAGCCTCATCCCAATGTCCTTTTGTTTTTTTGATAATCTTTTCTTTTGGGATGAGCAGCCCCTTTGGACGTTTTCAATGACTTCAATGACAACTTCATTTGTACAATCTTCATCATTTAAAGGTAAATCCTCAACAACCTAATAACAAAAATATAAAATAAATCATTATAAATCACCAGCTTTTACAACAACCATAGGAAATCATTTATTAAATAACCTTTTCTAACCTTTTCGGGATCGAATATTTTTGTAACTAAACACTTGCCGGACCCTACATCAATCCAATCTAAAAGACGGGGAAAACGCGTCTTTTTTGAACTATCCCGCAATGATAGGTGGTCAACCGTCCAAATCTACATCATCACCGATTCACCATATAGTTCAATAGTCAAAATTTAATACTCAGTAATAAAAACTTTAAACTAATGTAACTTTTTAGTTGTACCTGTAGTAATTCTGCACAGCCTGCAATATAGAACGAATCTTTGTTCTTCCCTTCATTTAAACGAGGAGCGACACGGTCTAGGCTAGAAACTAATACCCTATAAACTTCACCACCCCAATTGTATTTACAAAGGCTACCTAAATCATTTAATAGCCTAAATGGTAGGGTATGGACATCTGTGGTAGTTTTTGGAAAGTATAAGGTTTTGAAAGCAAGAAGAATGTACAACCTACAAAAATCCTCTACATCATTATCATCGGTCAACTCTCCCATTTTCTCAACTATGGTTGACACTGTAATCACCCCCCCCCCATTGAACAAATCTTTGACTCTAGATTCATTCCCATCATCAACATGAACGGGCTCTCCAACAATGCGAAGCCCCAACCCAACACAAACATCTAAGGTCGTGAAGGAAATAATCCTATTCCCAACCCGGATACCATGACTGTGTATATCCCACCTATGCACTAACTCTTTAAGTAAGACACAAGAAATCTTGTTTCTTTTCTCAAGATCAATGAGGGATTTAAAAGGTGTCATTCGAAGACATTTCTTTTGTTTTGGAGTCAAAGATGCATTCATCTTCACTAAAGATTCAGTATTCACAATGTGCCTCAGTCTTCCCATGATGTACAACGAGCTGTATACTTGAATAAATGGACAAATTTTCACAAAACAGGAAGTCTAACACTTGAAAAAATGTTGGTGAATTATACAAACGAGAAGTCTAGCACTTGAAAAACGTCATGATTTCAATTTTAGAACAGACCTACATAACACAATCAAAATAAATCCTACACTTTTTGAAACATAACCAAACAATAGAGATTCCAGGAGCTGATATGAGCTACAGCAAAACCAAGCTTAAAATCTTTATTATGTTTGTCGTATAGATTAGAATAAGAAAGATAGAAAACATCAATTATGGACAAGAGGGCTCTATCTAACCCAATCTCTGGCACAATTATGAATAACATTATTGATTTACTAACATAGCTTATCAAACTGTATTTTATGCTAAAGTAATTCACTATTATTAAACCAATCAGACCAAAGAGCAGACCATAATTCATTTTTAACTAAAGTAACACAAATTATACATTACAATATACACTAAAGCATGTTAATCAAAATTGTGAAAACTTGCTTAGGGGTTACACAACTTCATCCAAATACCTTCATTGTGCCAGAGAGTATATATGCCCAGAAGAGTTGAAAATGAATATATCACAAGTTAACATGCATGATACTTGATTTCATTTAAATGCAGCAACACCCAATCCAATAACAGCAAGTTTGAGCAGTTTTATCTATTATTGCAACTTTATCCCAAAAATAAACAAAACCTTTACCTGCTTGTGACGGATGAGATAGTGACCGTGTACAAATGTGTTTTGATGTTGAACCCTAAAGCTTGTGACGGATGCGGCCACTGCGAGATTGACGGAGATAGTGAGACATTGACTGTGGTGCGAGATTGACGGAGAAGAAGAAGAATGATTTTCAACTGTAATACAATTACGGAAAGAGCGAGAGATTGACGGAGACACTGCGAGGGGTAGAAGGAGGTTGCGGCGGAGAAGAGCTCCAGACACGGTAGACAAGAGCTCCAGACGTGGCGGAGATACGCCGGCAGAGAATGACGGTGGCTGGAGTTCCTGCGGGCAAGATTAGAGGTCGAGGGAGGGAGGATAGACTGAGGGAGCGAGAGAGCTTTTTGTTTGGGGTTTAGGGTGAAATGTCTCGAGAGAGGGATTGAATTTCGCTTTTCATTTAATTTTGTTTCTTTTTTTATTTTTTAATCAACATTTTTTAATTTTATTTAAAAACAACCTTTGGGTCCCACCACCGTATATTTGCAGCTATCCGTACGTATTTGTATTTTTTGGCTGTATTTTGGCTAGGTTTTTTGGCTGAATAGCATTATTGTTTATCTAATGCTCTCTTTCTCTCATAATATAAGATCTTATTACATTTTTTTGCACATGTTAAAAAAGTTGGTAGTTTGATTAATGTATAATTTGTGTATGATTATTACTAAACAGGTGACTCAGTTGGCGAGTTAAAAGACATAAAAAAGTTGCAAGAATGAAGTCAAAGGTTCAAACCTTGAAAACTAATATTCTCTCACCCCATTAATATTTACTTATAAAAAAAATGAGAAGGTCGCATATTTTACTGGTTATTACCCAAAAAAAATACTGGTAAATAATCTATGTCCTCAAGTAAACAAAATCTTGCCAAAAGAAAAAATAAACAAAATCTTGGTAAGATTGATTCACATCCAATCAGTGTTTTAAAACCCGGCTCGGACCGGCCGGTTGAACCGGTCCGACCGGGAACCGGAGGGGTAACCGAGTCGAGTTGATTGTTGGATCGGATATGCACTGAACCGGTGATTATGTCATCAACTCGGCCGAAACTCGGTCAACTCGGTAGAACTCGGTCAACTCGACTCGGCCCGGGCAACAAATGGCTATGCATCATTTTCGAAATTTTTGCAAAAGTCCAAAGCTGGGATTCAAACCCAGCACTTGGTCTTCACCTCCGTGCAAACCAACCACTAGGCCAACGATACTATTGGGATTTAAATGCAATTATGTTTGTTTTATAACATCTCTCATTTCAATTAAACAAACATCACACATTATGTATTTGAATAAGAAACGTGAATTTACTTTTTATTAAAAAGAAAGGAACCAGTCATCACAGGTACGAAATTTATACTATATGGGTCTTGAAAATTCGCGAAATAGAGACCGAGTCCGAGTCATCCGGTCCCGGTTTTGGTCATGCAGTTCAACTGCCGACCCTTCGGTCTGACCCTTGACCCAATAACCCGGTACCTTCACCGAGTCGGTCACCACATTGCATCCAATATTGCACTGACTTGGTTTAATTAACGGGTTGCATCACATGGCTCAGGCCTGACTCGTGAAACCCAATAAGCCCCCAAATAAGACCACTAGTAGAAGTCACTGGTAGAGTAGGCTTTTCAAAGAAAGAAAGACGGATTCGAACATGCTGTTAGCTAGGCTGTTAATTGAGTGGAAATGAGATAAAAGAGGTAAAGTTTCCGATTTGACACATGCATCTAGATAAGATTTAGCCAAATCAGGTCATTTATTTTTCCAATTCCTATTCTTTCCTTATAAAGAATCGATAATTATATGTTTTTTAAATAAAGTGGTACAACTCGAGAGAAGAGAAAAGATGAGACAATTAAGAAGAATAAGTACAATTCAGAAGAGTAAAATATAATATTTATAAATTGAAAAGAACTAAGAAGAGATCGATTGCTCATGTCATAGTCATATATATAGGGTGAGATATGGAAAGATCTCCCTAGCTCCCACGGTAGAAAAACTAAACCCTAAATTACAAAAGTAAAAACAGTGAAACACGTCGACCAAAAGTTACAGCTAACAGTTTTTCAAGCCATGTGAATGAATATTTCTAACAGTGAAATACGTCAAAGCAAGTCATGATACTTTCAAATTTCAATGTTCTTGAAAGCTCTATCCAGCTAGCTAGCTAGTTAGCGCCTTCTTGGAGCAGTTTCACGCCGTGCATTGAAGTAGACAGCAGCAACAGGGAGACCAAGATCATTCAAAAATGAGAAGCTCCTTGTGTTGAAGTGATCCCTTGAAGAAGGTGATGTAGTAATGGAGTGCCTGCGTTTTTGCTTGAAGAGGAAAAAAACATACCTGTGGATCCCTATATTGGGCTTTGGTTTTTCATAACTTGTCAACTCATTGCCTGAGTGGGGGAATATATGAAGGGGACAAAAAAACAAGAATAGGGGTCATTAGTGAAACTGTGAAAGTATACCTAATTCTCTGTCCACATATAGTATTTTTTTTAGTATATCAATAAATGAAATGAACCTATACCAAATGTGGCATCTGTTGTGCCTGGGATGTCTGTTACCATCCTGTAAAAAAGGACAATATTTGAACCAGTTAAATTCGATTTTTAGAAGACCTACAAAATCCAGATTATTAGTAATTTAGTATGCTACTAGTGCATCTTGTTTGGATTTTTTAATTACGGCTTACACCTTAAAAAAATTTCTCAAAGGCTTGATTATGTTCTGGCATTTTGAACTCATAGTCTGGGCGTCTTTGGAAACCTTAAATGGGGTAATTTTTCAAATAAAATGCTACACCTCTCACATACTTATTTTGTGATTAAGTTTTATTGCTAGAATTGACATTTGGTAGAATTGACTTTTGAAAAAAGCTAAGTCGAGCCATAATCTTTTTATGAGTGGTGTGTTGATTCCTAGAATGTATTTTCAAAAAAAAGAGCTATTGTTTTAGTGGTTTCTTTATTTTTTATAAGCAATTTCCGGGAATCGAACCCAAAACATTTTTCTTACACTCATTAATTTGGTGCTTTTCTTTGGGATTTCTTAGCTCGACAACTAAACTACCTACTTAGATTAGTTTAGTTCAGTAGTATCTCGATTCTCCGACTTGATTGACTGTGTTTTCCTTATCGTTTCTGGTTGTGTTCATATCTTCTGGTATTGACAAGAGGTTTGTACATAAAAAAAGTATATAAATATAAAAATTTGTTGTTTCAAAAAAACTTACAAAATTTTAATTTGTTACCGACACATGTTAGTAATTAATTACTAAATAGTTAGGAGAGAGAGAGAAGTATTAGTAGTTAGTAATTATTTTATTTAGGCCGTAAAAATTGAGTTGTTTTATAAATAATATACTATTTAAGTAAATAAAAAGTTAATGCAATATATTGGGCCTCTTACAAAATAGTTTTCTCAATAAATTAAGTAAAGTTTTGTCTCCCCCAACAAAATCATCAATGTTAAGTTTTTTTTGGTTCGGGACTATCGCTATTGCTGGCTTCCACGCAGTGTCCCAACACTAGTCCTAAATTTGATGATTTTGTTAAAAAATTACAAATTTTTAGTCACACTAATCACCAAATTGAAAACTAAATATGCTCGCAAACCTACATTTTTCTTTTAGGATTTTGGTTGTGTTTTACTGAAGTTTTTTTTTTTAAAAAAAATAATAGCAAATAAAAGACCAAGTTATTTTTAACCGCATCTAAAAAATATATAATTTTATTGTAAAAAAAAGAAATATCTAATTTTAGTATGTGAGTAGATGAGAGAGAAGGGAAAAAATGAATTTTGTTATGATAAACAAACTCTAACCGGCACTTTAAAAAAAAAAAACCCTAACTGGTCTATGTTACACATAAAAATAAAAAAATTAATAAAATAATTTCTAAATTATTTTATTTAAAATCACATTTTTATGAGTTTTTGTTTGGTGAAGTACATTTTTAATGAGGCAGTAACAGAGCATGGAATTCTAAAACATGCTAATACACAGCTTCATACTCTAAAAAGCGGCAATTTCATGTCTATTTATTGTTGAAATACATTAATAAAGTATTAAAAATATGATTTGTTGCTCCCTTGCCCTAAAATCCATCTTTTTTTTACTTGAAAAAATATGCTATAAATTTTAGAGAAGGAAGCAAAATAAATGGTTTTCAAGCTATCATGCATCCATTAATTAAGTACCAGTGCAAGTGCTCTTTCAGATAAGGATCACTTGGGCCAGGAACATCCGGGTCTACCATAATCTGCAGGCAAAAAAAAAAAACACGATTCAAGTTTTGTAAAGAACATTATAAATAAATTAATATATGATTACAGGGGAAAAAAGAGACATCTTAAGTTTTTACCACCTTATTTTCTTCTATTAATTAATTAAGAAAATGAAAAAGGTTTTTCCCAAACATATATCATATTCATATACCAGTGTAAAGAAGGATCTCATGTCACCACCGTGAATCTCAACTCTTGGCCTTGTGGTAACCGTAGAAGGGAATGGCTCAAATCCATTGAAGATTTGTTTGTTGTTGTAAGATAGACTCATTTTTATTGTTGGGTTGAAATTATCAACTACATCTCCTATCACTCTCCCTAGAATTAGAGGATCTAAAGACACACTTCCCATTATAAGATAAGATGATGAAAAAGGAAGAAGAGAAAATGAAGTAGTTAGCTATGGCTAGTGTACGTTCTGGAAAATGTGTATGAACAACATACATATTTATAAGACAACCATATGTGATATGTACGTATTGGGATTATTATTTCTTTCTTTGTTAAACTTCTAATACGATAATTACTAACGCTAATAAGAATGGTTATGCTAAAAGAAATAAAAATGGGATTTGTCGTTCTCATCATTTTTGAGGAAAAACAACCACTCTAGCCCCAAAAAAAATTATTTACCAAAATAATACCATTTTTAGATTATTTAAAAAACTAGAACAGATTGCAAAACATGACCAGAAGTCTCCCCAAGGGCCAACGACTTCTAGACTGTATTTAGCAAAAATTTTTGCTTTTTCAGTTCAGAAGTCGCCCCCTCCAGGGTGACTTCTGAACTGTTTTTTATTTTTCTTTTTATTCTATATTAATTTAAATAAATCTAATTGAATTAATTTAGAAAATTAATATTGTTAATTCTAAATTAATTATTAAATTTGTGGTGAAAAAAAACTGAACACATTAATGTATTTAAAAGTGTTGGTAAGATCCCGTGCGTCCAAAAGCGTCGGCAACATCAAGACCATTGAAAAAAACACCAAAAAAACTGTTTGTTTTGTAGTGTAAAAAATTAGTTTTTGACCGTTTATTAGTGTCGGCAAGATCTTGACCTTTTATTAGTGTCGGCAAGATCTTGACCGTTTATTAGTGTCGGCAAGATCTTGACCGTTGAAACTGCACGCTGCATTATGCACTATGCACTATGCACGGTGCAATCTGGGCCATTCAGAGACAGGATGTGTGAGTGTGGCGAATTTCAGGCGCTGCACTATCCTTGTTCCCATGTGATCGCAGCATGTTCAAAAGTTAATTACGATCACATGGAATTCGTGCAGCGACAATACAGAATGCAAAATGTTTTCAATATGTACTTTGAGGAGTTCCCACCATTGCCATATGAGTTGTCATGACCTGATTTCAATGGCCCAGAACTGCATTGATCGATCTAAACGGAGAGATAAAAAATGTTGTCCACAGTCTACCCATATTCGTACAGAGATGGATCAAATAGAAAGGGGTAGCCGCATCAAGAGATGCGGTATTTGTAGAAATGAGGGTCACAACAAAAATAACTGTCCAAACCGCAATCTAGACTAGTCAAAACCATTCATTATTCCAATTTCTATATGATTTTTTTAATGTGCTACTAATTAAATAAATACAGTTAGTTTCATATTTCTATTTAGCGCATAATTATTTTTTCACCACAAATTTTATAATTAATTTAGAATTAACAATATTAATTTTTTAAATTAATTAATATAATTTTATTTAAATTAATATAAAGAAAAAAAAAAACAATTCAGCGAGACGGGAAGCGACTTCTGAACAGCAAAAATAAAAAAAATAAATTTTCTTGTTTAGAAGTCATTGCGATGAGGGGCGACTTCTACACTAAAAAAATGTATTCTGGTTTTATAAATAATTTAAAAATGGTGTTATTTTCAGTGTTTTAAAAACCGGCTCGACCCGGCCGGTCGGACCGAGAACCGGGGGGGTAACCGAGCCGGTCAATGTTTTGGATCGGCCATGCAGCAAACCGGTGGGAACTGGTGTGACTCGGCCGGTTTTTGGAAAAACCGGTGACCCGGTGACCCGGCTCGAACCGGACCAGGTTGTGCATTTTGCTTTTTTTCTTTTATCAAATCTTTGAACTGTAATTGGGAGGGGTCGCGCGAACGCGGGCTTTTATATCTCATTCACCTCCCTGCTCCGTTCATTCTATGCGATGTGGGACTATTTGTAAACTACTTAAAACAAAAGAGACTAAAAAAAAACCTCAACAAAATGCCATTAGTGGGGTTTTAACCCCTAACCCGTTGAAAGCAAATGCTGAGCACTACCATGAGGCTACCAATCTTATTGAGGATATTATTTATTTCAAATATATATAATTGGTACCTCTTTTCCTAAAAGTCAAGTACGCTCATCCTTATGACATTAGCTTGTAATATTAATATTATGTTTCAACAAACTTATTTAATATTAAGTATTTTTTTAAAGATTTATTTAATATTAAGTTGTTAACTTATGAAATTTGTTCTAAATATTTAATGAAGCATGATATGAACTTTTAAAATTTATTTAATATATACCAAGCAAATAAAAATAAAATAGATAAAAATAAAATAGGCATGGTGTGTAATTTTAGCAAATTAAGTTTTACAAGTATGAAATATATAGGTCCTGAAAATTTGAGAATTTTTTATATTTTAGTAGATATAAAATAAACATAGTTATTAATTTTATAAGGACGAAATTTATATTATATACTATATAGGTATTGAAAATTCTCGAAATAGAGACCGGGTCCAGGTCATCCGGTCCCGGTTTTGGTCATGCAGTTCAACTATCGACCCCTCAGTCCGACCATTGACTCAGTGACCCGGTACCTTTACCGAGTCGGTCACCGATCCGAGTTTTAAAACATTGGTTATTTTGGTAAATAATTTTTTTGACTACAGTTATTTTTTCGCCCTTTTTTTTTACAACATTTTCGCCCATTTTTTATACACTGTTGCTCTGACTCAATTTCCAAAAGAGTCTCAGGCTTTGAGCCGGATGGGACGCTACTTACATTACACGTGGAGGCGTATAGATGAAAGAAAAATGTGGGACTACACTAGAGCACAACTGGATTCGTAATTACTTACACTACTACAGTAGAACTGGATGGAGTAATTATTTTACCTCGTGTAAGTAATTAGTTCTACTTTAGTTATGTTCACAAATGACCCGAAGTAAACTGGATTCGTAATTACTTACACTACTACAGTAGAACACAGGTGAATAGGTGATCCTTATATGAAGGTTTTTTTTTATAACCCATTAACTCCCTTCTGCCCCCACACATAATTGTAATCCCAAAAATATCTTTGATATAATTAATAAAAATTAACTTTTTGAAGATTCTCTGGTGGGGGACCACTTTATCTGGTAATTGGATTTACCTCATTTAGGTAAATCCGATTAGCTTTAAATACGTAATAAATACACACGCATAAGTCAAATCGGATGTATCAAACTGACAGATAAATCCGATTTGACCATTTATTTCAGTATAGAAAGCGAAATTTTGTCCTGACGGATATTGCTAAACCCGATGCGCAATCAGATTTACGTGTCCAAAACGTAAATCCGATTATGTCTTTTAATGAATCGGATTTACCTGGATGGGGGTATATCCGATTTTGAAAAATACAAAGCGGATTTACGTTTGGGGTACGTAAATCCGATTTGTTTTTTTTTTAAAAATTAATTTCTGTTTAACTGTTGTTCTATTTTGAAACAGATATTGACCCGCATACAGAGTCGCAGGTTGTTCCTTTCGTGGTAGACACTACAGAGGCATTCTGGACGGAGAGGGTATATTTTTCAAACTAATTTTCTTAATCAAAGTTTGGTAGATATTTAATTAATTAAGCACCCAACATTTTTCTATTTTTTTCTATTTTGTAGATATTTTCTACACGCGAAGATGTAGAAGAGTGGGCTAAAGCGGTTGGGAGACGTATTGGAGTTGTGGTTATCATTGTAAGATCTGACAAAGCTGGAGTTAAAAGGGGTTCTAGAGATAAGATTATTTTTTGTAGCGAGAAGCAAGGGAAGTGGTCTAATGATTCTAGAGTTTTCGGGTCTAAGAAAAGAAGCCGTCCGTTTACATTAAGAGCTACTTGTACAATACGTCATGGGGGTTGGTGTGTGAATGTTAGGTGTGGTCTTCACACACATGAGTTGCTTACTACCCCGGTCAGGTCGACAGCTTTTGGTCGTTTAACTAAGCCGCAGAAAGCTATTGTTAATGAGCACACTGATCTGAATGTTGCTCCGAAAGATTGTCTTACTTCTTTGAAGAATCATTATCCGGACAACGTCACTTCTCTTCCTCAAATATATAGGCAGCGTTACGCCTATAGGTCTTCTAAGAGGGGTCCTAGAACGGACATTCAGGAACTTTTGAGATTGATTGAGTCGCAAAATTATTTATGTTGGAGTAGAAAAGTTGAGGGTTCCGATGTGGTCAGTGACACCATGTGGGTGCATCCCACTTCTACTAAGTTATTCTGGTTGTTTCCAAAGGTTCTTATTCTTGACACCACCTACAAGACTAACAAATACAATCTACCTCTATTGGAGATTGTAGGAGTCACTTCAATGGAGTTAACTTTCTCGGTTGCTTTTTCCTATATTTCACACGAGCTTGGAATTCATTTTACTTGGGCATTGCAGCAACTGAAATAATTATTTGACTTGCACAGGCTTCAGCCTCAGGTATTCTTGACTGGCAGAGATCTTGGTCTTATGTCCGGTATTCTTGATGTCTTTCCTTCGGCTAAAAATTTGTTATGTTCTTGGCATGTGACTAAAAATGTGAAAGCGAAGGTTAAAGAGTTGGTGCACGTGGATAGGCAAAAGGACGTCCTCTCTCTTTGGCATAACATTACTGATTCACTTGACGAGTCAGAGTACTCAGCTCACTTGAAGATTTTTGAGGAGTCCTGCGTTGATTTGCCCGCTCTTATTAAGTATGTGCATGACACGTGGTTGACAAAGCATAAAGAAAGATTTATCTTGGCATGGACGAACCAGATCCCACACTTCGGGAATCAGACCACCAATAGGTACTTTGACACGTGTTTAGTTTTTGTATCGTAGTTTAAATTTTTTTGACACGTGTTTTGTATTTTTATGCGTGTTTATTGTTATTATTTAAGAGTCGAGTCAGCTCATTGGACTTTGAAGAGACATTTGAGGACTTCTGGAGGTGACTTGTCTAAGTCTTTTAAATCTATGCAAGAGATGCTTACTCTTCAATTTGATAAAGTCGTCGGGTCTTTTCAAAGAAGCATAAACCGTATTGAAGTGGCTTCCAATACTCTTTTGTTCAAAAAGCTTCGCGGTGTTGTGTCTTTAAATGCTTTGGATCATATTGTTAAAGAGTTTTCAAAATCGACATCTGGGGTTGGATATGACAAAGCCCGCTGTGGGTGCATTATTAGAAAGACACATGTTCTTCCTTGTGCTTGTGAGCTAGGTGTGTACCATGTCTCCGGTACTCCTATTCCGTTGGATGTTGTAGGCGACCATTGGAAAAACTTGAGTTTGGATTCTATAGATGATAAATTTTCCCAAGAAAAATCAGCTGACTGTGATATTTCTTACCAAATGGAGATGATTTGGGCGAGATATAATCGTATGACTCCTGAGGAGAGATTTGTCCTCAAGAAACAGCTTTATGAGCATGCATTCCCTACCACTTCTTCAATGGTTGCACCACCATTTAAAGTTAAAACAAAATGTGCACCAAAGAAGAAAAAGCAGAAATTATATGATGTCAAGCGTGATCCTTCTGGGTGGGAGCATGTGGATGAGAAGATGAAACTGACTCAAGAATCTGAGACTTCTTGTAAAAATTAATCACAGCGGTCTTCTTGTATAAAACCATCACAGCGGTCTTCAAAGCTATCTCAAAGTGTTTCTAAAAAATTAACACATCAGGGTGAGACTAAATTCAATTTACCGTCGGTTCCTCATCATGTGCACTCTTATGTAGAAAAAATTATTGATGTTGAAAGGGATGGTAATTGTGGGTTCCGAGCAGTAGCAGTTGGTCTCGATCTTGGTGAGGATAGTTGGCCTATAATTAGGCAAGATTTAATCAAAGAAACAAAGGAGATGGAGCAACTATATACTTACATGTTTGGAAAGGACAGACTTGTTGTGCTTAGAAAAACGTTATCCATTGAATACCCCGGTTTTCAGAAGGAGGATAAGTGGTTGAGTTTGCCTGAGATGGGGTACTTTATACCTACTAAGTATAATGTGGCCCTAGTTCAATTGTCTTTGGATATGAATTTTACTTATCTTCCTTTGAGAGGTAGTTATTCTTCTTCTAAGTATAAAATCATATCTATTCTGAACGTCGGGGATATCCATTGGATGCATATTTCGATCTCGCATGTCTGTCCGTTGCCTCCAGTTGCTTTGATGTGGTCTCATAATCGATCAGACAAATCTACTTCATGGTTGGATCCTTATACCGGCCGTTTTGCCCTTTGGCACTCTACCGCTTTGAAGATGCCCTGTCTCCCTCCCACTGATGCGCCCACCATTGTAGACTTAACCCATGATTCCGACGATTTAGATTGACATTTCTTGTATTTATTATTGTACCCACATTTTTGTAATTATTTATCCATATATATATATATATATATATATATATATATATATATATATATATATATATTTGTGTAAAAAAACAAATTAAATGTTTTAAATTTTTTTTACAAGTCGGATTTACACTGGTAAAGGGTAAATCCGCTTTTGAATTTAACAAAGCGGATGTACCCCCACAACAGGTAAATCCGACTTGATAAAGAGACAAAGCGGATCTACCCGTTGTGGGGGTACATCCGCTTTGTTAAATTCAAATGCGGATTTACCCTTCTATCAGTATATTCGATGCGATTTTTTTAAATTTAATCGGATCTAGGTAAATTCGTCTTTGATTAATCTCAAATCCGATTTACCTATTTATAAGGTAAATCCGATTGAGTCAAAATTATGGGGGGTATTTTGGGATTTTCATATTTGATGGGGGTATATTGTGATGTGGTGGGGGTATAAAAAAACCCTTATATGAAACGAGGGTTTTTATGTGTATAAATGTAACAAAAATGTTAGTTTTTTTTGTACCCCCGTCTCCCCCTTTATACCCCCATTTTACATTTTATCCCCAAAATACCCTTCATTTTTTATCAAAATTTAAGTTGTAACTGATTTTTTTAAAAATTTCCGAAAACACCTCAAAGGAGGATAATTCCGAAAGCCATTTTGATGAATTTGGCTTCCAGAATTATCCTCCTTTGAGGTGTTTCCGGAAAACTTCATCAAAATGGTTCCCGAAATTATCTCATAGGAGGATAATTCCGGTGGCTCCCGGAATTATCTCATAGGAGGATAATTCCGGAAGCCATTTTGATGAACTTTTCCGAAAATTCATCAAAATGGCTTTCTAAGCTGAGCTTGTAAAGTCGTTTTTGTGTTTCTCTTCTTAAAGGCTTCTAATTGTACTGGTCCACTTTTATAGGAAAAGAAAATTATTTTACAACAAAACATAATTAACTAAAAAACAACTTTTTTTTTGTAACTAATGTATCCTGCACGGCGACTGTGGAGACTAATCCTTCGAGGTATCTGAGATCCATTTAAGGGGTTGACCTCTCCCAACAAATATTTTTCCATACGCATCGGCCAGGGATCGAACCCAGGATAAAAAACAACTTTTATATTTCCATTGATACATGATCCAAATTGCACAAACAGATCTACAGGAACGATCCACCCTACGCTAATTAAATGAAGGCTTAAATATGTTTTTAGTCTATGCAAATATGAGGTCTTTCGATTTTAGTCCCTCTAATTTTTTTAATAAGTCTCTGCAAAACCAACTTTTTTTAAAAAGATCCTCCTGTTAGCCAGACGTTACAAAAAACGCCTACGTGGCTAGCAGAAATCTGACTTGTAATTTTTTTTTCTTTTCTCTAATTTGTTTTGTGATGAGTTGTAATGCCACGCATTGAATGAGTGTTCCTAAACCAAATCCCTAAAATCTCAAATCTCTCTTCTTCTTCAACCCACAGAACGCCGCCAACACCCAACATCACAAATTCTCTCAATTTCATTTTCACACAGAAACAAACCCAGACACATAACACTCCTCTCTTTTCTCACAAACAAAACCCCTAATTCCTATAGCCTTTCTTCTTCTTCCATTCTAATTATCTCGTTACTCATTTTCATTTTCTCACTCTAAAATCATCTCATTTTTCTTTTCTTGTTCTTGTCCCTTTCTTTCTATCTCTCTAACCCTAGGTAACTGAGGTGTTTTGTTCTTATCATAAAAACTCAACAACAACAACTAAGAAGAAAAATCCCAACAACAACACAAACAACACAAGCTCAAACCAGAAACAGTAGCATAATCACTGATGCATATCTTCCTTTCCCATCTTTGAATCCACCACCAAAACCCCATATCTTCCTTTCCCATCTTCAGCCCCAAATCTCAGATCTAAAAAAATCTAAACAAATATAGGAAGTGTGATTTCATAAGCGAAAAAGAGAAACCAGAGAAATTGAAGAAGATGCGTTTTTTCTGGGTATTTTCTGGGAGAGATCGAAGTAAAAAAATGTGAAGGGGTTTAGAAAAAGAGGAAAAGTTGGGGTTTTTGAGTTGATTTGGGGCAAAGTTGTGATTCAGAACTCTCTCACTCTGATCTCGAGCTCTCTTCCCTTCTTCATCTCACGATCTCTGCCACACTCTAAACCCCACCTTTGGTTCCACTCTCTTCACTGCAAACAGAACAACCACACACTATGGACAAAAACACCATCCATCGGTGAGAGAGAACAATGGTGAGGTTTTCAGATCACTGGCTGTGTAAAGAGCAGTGGCTGGAGAGGGAGAGAGCAGCAAAAAAATTCAACGAACCGTAATTTGGGAATTCATCAATTTATCCATGTCATCATTTTTAAAATTAAAAAAAAAATAATGATTTGGTAAAGCCAAATGGCAGTTCCGTTAGACACCTCAACATACCACTAACAGAGACTTGATAGAAGGACTAATATCAAAAAAAAATTGCTGGGACTTTTAAAAAAAAATTAGAGGGACTAAAACCAAAACACCTCATATTTACGATGACTAAAAACATATTTAAGCCTTAAATGAAAGAAAGTAATGTTTTCCAATGTTTTTGGTCCATACTAAAATCTTAGGAGGATGGACCTGTAATAATTGAGGGGCTACTTGATTTCACATAAAAGAAAGTAGTGTTTTCCATTGTTTTTGGTTCATACTAAAATCTTAGGAGGGCGGACCTGTAATAATTGAGTGACAATTTGATTTCACATAGCTGATTGAGTTTATTCTTCTTATAATGATATCCATGAAGCTTAAAGCGTTCACCTTTAGTATGAAGGACATAGATATTAGACGGGGTTGAAGAAGGGCGATCTTCTAGCTCCATTCCCTTTTAGTCGTAGAGGGATTGAGTTGTTTGATGAGTTTGAGCGGTCTCCAATCGATTGTTCAAAGGTTTAAGGTTGGGGATGTGGATTTAACGGTTACTCTTTTACAGTTTGCTGATGACACTATTTTATTGTGGAGGCATCAATGGAGAATCTATTGTCGATGGAGGCAATCGTTAGGTGCTTCGAGCTAGCCCCGAGCCTGAAGATTAACTTTTCCAAGAGTAGGTTGGTGGGAGTTAATATGGATGGATCTCATCTCTCATTGGCAGTTGGGTTCCATAACTGTAAATCTAGGATATTGCGTTTTAAGTTTATTGGGATTCCATTTGAGGAAAACCCTCGACGCGCAGTGACTTGGAATCTAATGTCGGAGATGCTTCATACTAGACTTCTTGGGTGGAAACATAGTTGTGTCAATCTTGGGGGTAGAATAGTGTTCTTGAGTTTAGTCCTTAGCCAGGGCTAGCCAAAGGCCCAAGCAACTAAATCAAGCGCTTTGGTTCACAAAATTTTATTTTTATGTGATATTGATAGTAAATTCCAATCTCTAACAAGAAACTCGTGATAGTTCAACTAATAAGCATGTTAACATTGTCTTCGATTGTGAGGGTTCGATCCCTCTTTGAGAAAGTTTTGTTAGAATTTTTTAATTAATATGTTATATGACTCTCCAACTCTAACTAAACAAGAAAAGCCCGATAAAAAAGCCTCTTAATTTGTCAAATAAAAGCCACTTAAAGTGTTGATGGCCTTGGACCAAAAAAAAGTGTTGATGGCCTAACTTTAGAATGAATAAAAGATCTTAAATAAGCTATTTATTTTTATTCAACTTAAATTATTTATTTAAGTATTTTAAAATGTATTGTAGCTAGATTTAAATATTTCGTCAGTTTTTTGTTGCGACTAAAATGTCCAATAATTTTTTTTATTAAAATCCAAGCAAATAGTGTTAAAATTATATTGAACCAAATATTAAGAGCTCACTTTATTTTTTTTATATCATTAGCCTCACTCCCGAGCTCGCTTTAAGCCTCAGTAACTGTTGGGGCGACCATGTCATCAGCATCCCCCATTTAATTTGTCATTTGTCATATATGAAAATGTCCGTTAAGGTCTAGAAGAAGGTTGTGCAGGTATAGAGGGAGTTCTCACGGCGTCACATTGAGGGGGAGGAATATTTTACGGGTCAAATGGTATAGCATTTGCAAACCTAAGAATCAGGGTCGGAAACCTGGGTGTGGGACAGAGTTCCCCGCTACTCTGAGGAGGAAGGCTGGGATGGAAGGGATACTTTCTTTTTCCCGCAGAATGCATGGACTAGAGATGCTCCACTGTGTCAAATGTTTCTCAGGTAGCTCTCGCTAGTTAAGGATCCCAAGAGAAGGTGTTTTTTATCTCATATATATATATATATATATATATATATATATATATATATATATATATATATATATATATATATTCCAATAAATTTTAAAAATATTTATTAATCACTATGACAAAATAATGTCTTCTAAGGTGAGAGATCAATTAAGTCTGTCACCCGTACACCACTTGAATTGACCTTCATAAATGTTATAAGTGATTGAGATTTATGATGCACAAATACGATACTAGTATCAGATACGATACGAATCCGATACGGAGATACGAACTTCCTTGAAAAACATAGGATAGGATACGTCTAGGATTCGTTTATAAAAAGGTAAAATATTCATAAAATAATAGAAAATACATAGACACATAGACCCAAAAAAACATAGAGACAGATGTTAGATCCTAAATAGACTTTTTAAAGCCAGAATCAATCATGTTAATCATTAGAAAATACCGAAGCAGAAGCGTACCTGAATCTTAGCGGAAGCGTACTTGATCTTGATGTTGATTGGTTTGGCCTTCCAGGTCAACACGTACTCTCGCCGAGAGAACCATTTAGCTTTCTCTCTGTATCTTCCTAATAATGGGATGTCAGGTAAGAACGGCTCTAAATGGTGTTGTTTGTTGTAGTGTGACCTGGGGACCATAACCTCCTTATTTATAGAACCCTAATTAGGGTTATCTATTGGTATTTCTAATTTAGCCCATCAAAAAATCAGAATTACCCTTTAGTCTCTACACATTAAAGGCCCACATTCTATTATATACTCAAACTCATATTAGCCTAACATTATTAGATCACTTTAATTGGGCTTAATCTTAAGTGACAGTCCACAATACATAATTATTAACCTATAAGGCCAACGTTGGATTAATGATCCAACAATCTCTCCCAATTGGACTATATGTGTAACCTTATACTTATGCATTGCAAGAATAAACCGTATGAGCTCAAATGACTGTCGTTACTGAATGACATGGATCATGATGTGGATGTGTAGCATGGAATTTTCATGTAATGTGATCTTAACATGCCTAATTCATATTGGTCCTCCTTAATCTTAGTGGTCTTTCAATACCATCTACTATGTGCAGCCTCGTGACAAAATTTCACAGTCAAATTCCACGATTTGGATGTCGTATAACACACTATGAACTCTGTTGCCACAATGAAAGAGGCTATAATAGACTGTATAGCACTCTTCCAAAAATTGCACTTATCCAGCAGATACTCATAGCCCAACGTAGATTTTATACTATTTTGGCATCCACCGAAAATCGGGGTCAGTATACCTAATGATCTCAAGCTGATCTGATCTCCGATATGAGAGCATATATTCTTTTGTTCTCTGTAAGTACCATATGATCCATTTGGCTACTTTCCAATAGTCTAATCCTGAATTACTAAATATATTCCCAACATCCCATAATGCACGCCACATCTGGGCGCGTACAAGCCTGAGCACACATTAGACTCCCTACTGCTATGCATAAGAAATCTTCTGCATTTCCTTTTTCTTAAAGTCATTCTTAGGACACTGATTGAGACTAAACTTGTCTCCCTTAGCCATAGGGGTATCATATGGTTTACAATCCTGCATGTCATATCTCTTGAGGACCTTTTCAATATAGCTTTTTTGCGACAATCCAAGAATACCCCAAGAACGATTTTGGTGTACCTGTATGCCCAATACAAAAGATGCATTACCAAGATCTTTCATCTCAATATTCCTATCTTGAAATCTCTTGGTTTCATGCAATAATTCTATATCGTTACTGCCAAGCAAAATTTCATCAACATATAAAACCAGAAAAATATATTTGCTCCCATAGAACTTATGGTATACACAATCATCAACCAATTCACCTCAAAACCAAACGAGATGCTCACTTGATTAAATTTGAAATACCATTGTCTAGTGGATCTCCTTAATGGTATAATTTCTTGAGGTGGAAGAGTTTGGTCTTTTGTAACAATTTCTTGTATGGGGATTTCAACGTTGTTTTGACTTGTTGTGTTTTCAACAGGGTCATGGAAAGGATCCCGATGAGTGTCAATAACACATGGGAATATCAACATATTCTTCTTCAAAGACAAAATCCCTAACTATATCCCGCCTGCAAACTCGACATCCTCAAAGAAACGGGCATTTCCTGATTCAAAATCGACTTACTTGCGGGATCATCAAATTTATACCCCCGAGATCTTTCGGTGTATCCAATAAAATAGCAACTCACGGTCCTCGAGTCCAGCTTATTCTCATTTGGCCTATAAGGTCTTGCTTCTTCTGGACAACCCCAAAATGCAAGTGCCTTTTTTTTTGCCTGCCCAAAGTTCGTAAGGGATTTTTGTAGTTGCTTTAGTTGGAACCCTGCTAAAGATATATGCTGCAGTTTTAAGTGCTTCTCCCTAAAGTGATTGGTAAGTTAGAATGACTAATCATACTCCTTACCATGTCTTTAAGCGTTCTATTTTGTCTTTCAGCAACACCATTCATAGTAAGCGAACCTGGTATAGTGTACTATGAGACGATACCGCATTCCTCTAGGAATTTAGCAAATGGCCTGGACGTTGTTCACTTGAACTGTCATATCTACCATAGTATTCACCACCACGATCAGATCTGACGCTTTTGATTCTTTTGTTGAGTTGATTCTCAACTTTTGTTGGCTAATTTTCTCTTTATACCTTGCGATGATTCATTAAACGGAGCAATTGTAACAAATGAATAAAGATTATCATAACCTAACAAAGAACTGGACAAACCCCATTTTTTTAATCATGAAACAAACTAAAATTTTCATTCCTAAACTGAATAAAAAATGCTCAAAACAGAAATAGAAGTCAAATTTCGTTTAAAAGACGGAACAATAAAAGTTTCACTAAGATCCAAATAAAATCCAGTCTTTAACGATAATCTAAATTTTTCAATTGCCTAAACATGAATCATCTTGCCGTCCCCATATAGATGTATCTTTCAACATCACTTGACTTTCGGCAATTCAAGCAACCCTCCATTGACACACTTACGTGAGTCATGGTACCAAAATCTTAAATTAACCACAAAACAAACCAAATTAAGTTTCTTACTAAATGATGTACCTGCAGCTTCTTTATTCTTTCTTTCCTTTCATTCACTTGCTTTCTTGCTTGATTCAAATAAGTTTGTCAAGTGCGTACATATTTCAAACCTTACGCTCACGACAAATATATTTTCAACATCTACAAGGAACTCCTTAACCATAACAGCCTTTTCAGATATTTTGCCCTTCAATGCTTCCGGAATGCCCTTCTTCATGATCATCAAACACGTGCGATTTGACTTCTCCCACCTTTCCATTTCATTTGTTTGTTCAAATATACTCAAAACCGTAAGAGGTGGAGGAGAGTCGATCCTTAATGCAAGGTTGAGAGTTGTCACTCCAAGAACTATTAAAACATTATCTTTCTAGGACTTGAAGTTTGAGTCATTTAACATTGGAATAAAATTGATGTTGGTAGTGATATTCACTGGATCATTCCTAACTAATCAGAGAACTATAGACGGGCAAAATATGCCCACTTAAGCCACAAAATAAAAGCAATCCTAAATTCAAATAAAGGTAAACCTCATCTCAAGATACCGGGAATCTATTAACATTTTATCTTGGGACAAAATATTAGCTTTTTAGTGATACATTGGTGTAGTAATCAAACACTGATAATAAAGAACGTGTTAAACAATAAATCTTCCTTTGGGCCGATTCACTACTCACATGTAAACCGAATAATTATCATATCACCACAGGTGCACTTTCAATTTTGTAAAATAGCTACATTCCTTTGGGCCGGTAAATATTCACATTCACATAAGTTACAAACACGCAACCTTTTATATTTCAAAATAATTTAATATCCACAAGAGAGGTCACTTTGGTGACATGTTGCTTCAATTAATTCATCCCAAAATATATGCATAAACTGTCCAATATTTGAATCTAAAAATTGCTAATCCAAACAATTTATCCAATATATGCAATTTGCTTCATCCCAAACCGCAGCCGCACTCCTAAGATGCTGAACTATATACACCAAATCACAAACACCGAAGCCTGATAATAAACCAAAAGGAAAAGCAGAACCCAAAACTAGCAATATATGTTCAACCAAATCTATTCTATTAATAATACAAACTCGTCTCCTCCTCATAGCTCACTAATCCTATGTGTCCTTACGAGAGCAATTCTAGGGGAAATATTAATTATGATAATTCGAATAATGCATTACTATTGGTCCAAGTAATTAAAAAAAAATCATGAACCGCCCAATCCTATGTGTCCTCACTAATCCTATGTGTCCTCACGAGAGCAATTCTAGGGGAAATATTAATTATGATAATTTGAATAATGCATTATTATTGGTCCATGTAATTAAAAAAAAATCATGAACCAGCCAATTGCTCATTAAAAAAGTCGCCTACAATTTCATTTCCCTCCTCTTTTCTATTGAATTCGAATTTAAATTTAAATACACCTTTATGGAAATAAAACAAATATGGAATTTCCGAAATAACTACTATTAATACATGTAAATAAATGCATTTTGAATAATTATTTTGTTAATTCTATTCATTTTCAAATTTCATATTTCAGAATTTCGCACCAATTATACTCTTGGCACAAATTCAAATTTCAACTTTATTTAAACTTTAAAATTTAAATTTCATTTTATTTATTTAAAGTTTCTTTAAAATTCAATTTTCAATTCTTACATAATTATACGCTCTTAAAAATTTATTATAGACTATTTTTCGTATCATTAATTTGTACACTATTTAAAAATTCAAAAATACAGAACTTAGTAGACTATTATTATTATTATTATTATTATTATTATTTATCATCGCAACAAAAAAAATATTATGATGACTAATAATCCAAAACAAATTAAAAGAGGGGAAATATTAATTATGATGAAAATTCGAATAATGCAGTACTATTGGTCCATGTAATTAAAAAAAATCATGAACCAATCATTCATTAAAAAAGGCGCTTACAATTTCATTTCCCTCTTCTTTTCTATTGAATTCAAATTTAAATTTAAACTTTAAAATTCAAATTTCATAATTAATATTTTCATTTTCATTTTATTTATTACCTTATTTGATCCGTATTTATTAGGTAATTATAATTTGAATCCTGGTATATTATTATTTACTCAAGTCAACTTTAATCATAATGAATCAATATTTAATATGCATTAAGTGGCAGCCTATAATCACGTACGATTTTTATGACCTTCACACCAATTAACCCGCCCAATCAACCAAACCGGCCGCAACCCTTCATTCTTGAATGCAAAAAACCTAAACCCTACCAAAACAATTTTAGTCTATATAAGACAGCCACCAACAATCGAAATTTCATTAGCAGTCCTATTTACGTTAATCACTAAAAAGTCTTTTTTCATAAAAATTCATTTCCGTTTGTCTGTTCCTTCTTCAACGAGTTCAAAGATGAATACCAATCACATCCTCCTTTCTGATATCGGTGTTGGGCACCAACCCAGTCCCATTGTTGTACGAGTGATTCGGATGTGGCATGTCCAAGATCTAAACCGAGGACGGACTCCATGTTGTATTTTATTGAAAATAAAAAGATATTTCAAAAGTGAGAAGTCCCACATTGCTTGGCTTTGGATTCACCAAAGTCTTCATATACTAAAGCTTAATGAGAGCTAGTAAACAAGCAACTAGAAGGGACTCCCACGCGCGCACAAGCAGGGACCAACATGGCTTGGTTCAGTGCGAATCTTTCGATTCCCCCCTGGAGAGACTGGCTTTGTACTAATTTTATTAAATGAAATATTACTTTTATCAGCCTATCCGTATACGCCCAATCATGGGTCGAAATGTTTTATGAAATAATTTGTAACGGAAAGCTCAGGTCGAAAACTGCAAGTTGGTCGAACTGATTGGCAAAATAATCTGGTCGAAAACTGAAAGTTGGTCGAACTGACTGGTGAAAAGATTTGGTCGAAAACTGAAACTTAATTCCCTTTATTTTGTAACTGTCAGTTTCTTTCAACGGCTTCTTTTCTTTAAAACCCATTTATTCCGTAACCGCAGAGTTAAACATTTTGATTACAATTGATTTTCGAAACAGTTTTTGACTGGCTATTGATTGCTGGAGCCTATGTCTCTAACAGCTATTTTTCTTAAAGCCTATATAAACAATTTCGAGTTGCACTTGAAAAAAAGATTAGAAAATCCATTTTCCACATTTCTTGAAAAAGAGCTCTGGGTTGCTCTCCTGTTAAGATCCAGTTCTTCTTGCTAGTTCTGATACCTCTTTCGCTACTGCGATTGAGAAGACCCGGTTGTACCTCGGGGAATTTGCACTGTAGAGGCGGATAAATTCTTCAGGGCAGTCGCAAGACGCCTCCGGTTGTTTAACTAACATTTCTGTGTTTGCAGGTTTATTTTTGACAGCATCAGTACAATTCGACAGCAGCTACTTCGACTTCGACAGCTTCTGTTTCTGCACATTTGGTTCGCAGCAGTCCTTGCCACTCAACAGCATCAGTCGAAATTTTACTACTGCAATTCGACTGCAGTCAGCATCATTCGACTACAGCCATATTAGCAATTTCGACAACACTCCATACACAAAGGAGATGGTTTTAATGGATTCCGCTGTTAGTACCATATCAATTTTACTTAGTGTGTGTGTGTCTATATATATATATATATATATATATATATATATATATATATATATATATATATATATATATATACACACATATATAGAATTGATTCATTATGAGAAAACGTAATACTAACTGTTGTGATTCTTTGTGTAGGGGAATCGCATTCAAGCAACAGTCCGTAGGGAGTTGATCTATAAGTTTGATAGCATATTGCAGGAGGACTCAGTCTACAAAATTTCTCTGTTTGATGTTGGTGCTAACGTAGGTGGTTTTCGTGCGTCTTCGCACCAGTACAAGCTTAATTTTCAATTCAACACCACCGTCAGACGTGATCACCAGTCTGCTGTGCCTGCTATGATATATCACTTCATCAATCCTAACTCGATATTCGAACCTGGGTTTAATAGCGATTATTTAGTTGGTAATCGTTATATATTTTAAATTGTTTATTAGTGTTGAATGATCAATATTTGTGATATTTAACAACTTTAATATGTGTTTCCGATTAATCACCCAATACTATTTTCGAATCTGCCAGATTTTATTGGAATGTTGACCGGAGTGGGTACCGAATGTCACTACGAAAAGGATGGAGTGCCCTCAAAATTGAACATCATTGAGCTTGATAACGAGGGGTATGCTCACTAACACGTATTTTTGGTGTTTAATATGTCTATATGAATATGCTCAAGTTACATTTGTGTTAGATTCTGGTCTTGATATAACAGGTTATATCTTTAAGTTCTTAATCATTTTTTTTTGCATTTTTATATAGATTTAAATTCAAGGTTACCCTGTTTGGTACGTTTGTTGATGAACTTAACAATTTCCTCGCATCTGGTGAGGTTGATAATGCTGTTGTTGCTGTCCTTTATGGAAAGGCGAAGGATTTTGGAGGTCAGATTTGTTAAAAAATCTATTTCTTATCCCGAGTCCTCCTTTGCACATCAATACTTTATTGTGTTTTATCCCATTGAGGTCGATAATGCTGTTGTCCCCCTGTTTGTGTGATTATTAATACATTATTGTGTTTTACCCCATTATTAGGTAGGACTGTGCTGCAAAATTCTATTTATGCGAGCAAGGTCATTTTCGGTTTCAACTCAGCTGAGGCTATTGCAACGCGTAATAGGTAAATATGTTTCCGTAAATAATAGTTAGTTATATATATTAGCCATCTTTCATATTAACAACTATCATGATCTGCTTCTTATATTCCATTTTTATAATGGTATTGACCAACATTATAATGAGATGTGAAAGAATATAGTAGTTCTGATTCTGTATGCCAGTCTGATGAAAATGCTGAGGTGCAAGGGGAGTGGTTCACTACAGAAATTCTGAATGAGGTAAAATGTTCTGGTTTACCTAATCACAAACTACATCTCAAAGTGGGTGTTCCTATTATACTAATGAGAAATATTGATCAAGGAGCTGGATTATGTAACGGGACAAGGCTATTGGTATACACACTTGGAAACAATGTCATCGGTGCTACCGTATTAACCGGGACTAATATTGGATTGAAGATATGCATCCCACGAATGAATTTGGTACCCTCTGATCCTGGCCTTCCGTTAAAATTTCAGAGAAGGCAATTCCCGGTCGCTTTATGTTTTGCTATGACAATTAACAAGAGCCAAGGCCAATCACTCTCACATGTAGGGCTGTATCTTTCTAAACCAGTTTTCACACATGGACAGTTATACGTGGCTATTTCAAGAGTGAAGACAAGGAATGGTTTGAAAATGTTGATCCTCAACGATGATGAAAAGGTTTGCAAGTACACAAGAAATGTAGTCTATCATGAGGTTTTTGATAATCTTTAGTTCTTTCATAGAGCATACATGTTTTTGCAAGACCGAGTGTTTTAAGTCTTCGATATTTAACATTAGATTAAATTTAGCACATTTTATTTATCATGATTCATTTTAGCCCATGACTTCTCCGTAAGTGTTAAAATTTAGTCCATACAATATATATATATATATTCAGTTCTTGTACGTTGTAAAAAAGGGCTTATTTGAATCACTAATATAATTGGTCTGTTCTAAATTGAAAATTTGTAAATGTCAAAGACTACAATGAACGCAATAGAAATTTCATAAACTAAATAGTCTATTACCAAAATTTTTAAAGTAGGTTTCCAAAAAATTAAATAATTTTGAATAATTTAAATGACCTAACATAAGACGTCTCCTTCGTTTTTGTTATTCTTTTTCATAACTTAATAAATTTAGAGAACAAGTTTATAATATCCTATAGTGGTTCTACAGTATCATACTTTTTCTATAACTAATATACTATGGAACATTGCTCCCCGTGCATCGCACGGGTTTCATACTAGTAAATCTCAATTCATTATTCTTTATTCATGATTTAATAATCAAAAGAAATCAAACAACATAAAAAAAATGTTGCAGCTCTCGAATCCGAAACCTGAAACCAAATCTTAAGAAAAAGAACCTAATGCAATCTTTAATCTTAATCTTAACTATACTCAATCAATAATAATCCACCGAGACTGTCCATCTAAATCTTTCAGAAAGCCACGTAATTGTCTCAAAAAAAACATATGGCAATCTGTTTGCTGGTGTTTTTAGCAAACAATCACTGGTTTTATTAGAAATGTTTGTGAGATTAAACCAGAAATCTCTAAAGCAATTGCCTTTAAACACCACAGTTTGTTAACAAATATATTTTAAAAGGGAGACCATTCACCATGAAAGTGGAAATCAAAGTAAAAGAAGTGATAAAATGGAACGCAGAAATGTAAAATGACTTGTATTGAAACCAATAAATTGCATTGAATGTAAAGAGAATGGTGTACAAATTCACATACGTTGTACAAGAATTCTTTTGCTCTGTTTTCGCTGTGACTTGGAAGTTAGAGTTTCAGAATTGTGTGCTTGGTATAATAATTTGCCACCCTTGATTTCTACGTAAAAACCACTATTTATACAGAAAATAATGACTGAAATGTAAACTGCTATGGACACGTGGCCACGTCTCATTAACCAATGATGGACTTCGTGCCACGTTCGACGCCACATATTGCCCACGTTGAATTAACCGTAGTCTTGAAATTCGACACAACTGTCTGCTAATAACTGCTTGACGAAATCTTGAATACACTGTCCTGTCGAAAACTCTTCTCTGTCGAAATGGTGAAGACCTCTTCTGTCGAAAACATGCTGAGATGACATAAATGTCACTTATTCTTTCTGAAGGCATTATGAATGTTCTTTAATGAAAAGTCAAACCCTATTAAATAACCACTCAAAAGCCTTGTCGAAATTCTAGGCTAACAAATTGCCCCCCAAAAATATCTTTTTCGACAACACAAATGTTAAGGAAGAAAAAGAATATTTTTGAAGATTTCGAAACGTCACCTCCAACAACTTTGCATTAAATGGTGAGAGAAAAATGCCATTATGATTTGCCCAGATAAAGTGGCGCAGCTAAAATGGCACGAATAACATAAACTGCCTAATTGGGCCACGTGGCGTAGTTGGTAGACCACGTCTTTTCAGAACCTCAAACGTGCGAAGCGTCGTAACTGTGTAACCGTTGCACCTCTAACGTATAAATACGTTTCACTTCATCTTCTTTCTTCAGTCTCAACAATGGCGAAAATGCTTGAGTTTTGCCACTTAGATTTGATATGAATCTTCGTAGGAAATTGATTTTTCCCAACAATGACTGAAGTTCTTTTTTGGTTGAAGGAGCCTTCGTTTCAATTATAGCTTTAGTCTTATTCTGATTGATTTCAATGCCTTTTTTGTGCACCACAAAACCCAAGAAATCTCCTGGCAGTTCTGATGAATTTGTTCTTGAACAACCTTTCGATCTCCTCTTTAATTTTAGTTAATATTTGAGGAGCAAACCTTCTTGGCATCTGCTTCACTGGCTTCTTCTCTGGTCGAATTGGCAATTGTAACTCCACAATGTCTCGACTCAATCCAGGCATTTCATCATAGTCCCAAGCAAAGCAATCTTTGAACTCCCTTAGCAATGTTATAACTTTGTCTTTCAATGCAACATCCAGATATGCACTAACAAAAGTTGGCCTCTTCTTTGACCCATCTCCTAAATCTACTTCCTCCAATGGATCTTGAGCTTGCATTCGCTTTGTGGAATCTCTAGGATCCTTTTCAAAACCTAATGGCTCATTGTAACAGCCCGAAAATAGTAAATTAATTTTCTAGTTAATTAAATGAGGTTTAGGTGGTAGGAGATAATTAATTAATTGATTTAATTAATTATTTAGGGATTTTATGTGATAGAATATTAGAAATAATTAGTTGTTAGTATATGTGGATAGGTGGTGGCGAATTAGAGGTGTTAGTGGAGGCCCATGATTAAGTCATAAACTAAGAAAGCCCATGATTGGTTAAGTGAGCCTATAAATAAGGAGTTTTTAAGTTAGGGTTTCATTAGTTGAGAAAATTAGATTTTGTGAGAGAGTGAGAGCTAAGGAGTGGCGGCCAAGGCAAGGAAAAAGAGAGGAATTTCGTGGCTTCCATAGAGAAAAAGAAAGAGAGGAGTTCGTGACCAAGAAAGAAAAGAGGAGAGAGAAGAAAAGCTAAGTTTTTCAAGGTTTCTAAGCCTAATGATTCGAGTTCTTCAATAAGGTAAGGGGGCTCTCGTTCATAGTTAATAATTTATAAACCACGAAATCATGAGGACTAGGTGTTAGGAGTAGTTGTTTAAATTGCTGTTGATGTTTATAATATCTATATGTGGCTGAAGTGTGATGGTTGTTTGTGTTGTTGAATTCACTGTTTTGAGATGTTCTGACATAGGTTTAGTATTTCAGTGACTGAGAACGTTTTACTAATTGAAAAATTATGTGGTTTGTCATTTCGAAAACTTGATTGAATGCTTGTTAATTTGACGGTGGTTTGGTTGCGTTTAGATCTGTGAAGATCGAGTTATGAATTCCACAAGTTAGGGTAATATTCTGGAAGCATTCTGGACACAGGTTCGGTATTTTTAAAACTGGGAACTTACTGTTCGTCAAAAAATTATGGGACTTTTTTTGTTAGAAAACAGACTTAATTTTGGTCACTTTGGCACTGGTTTGGTTAAATTTGGAGTAGTGTTGCTCGAGTTATGAGCGTCCCAAGTCAGGTCAAATTTCTGGACTTAAACTAGGTATAGGTTCAGTGTTTCAGGTCTTGTGTCTTCAATTGAACTCTGATTTGAACGATTCTTTTTCCATTAGAAACTATACTCAAATTTCTTTTGTTAAGGCT
This sequence comes from Astragalus membranaceus, assembly GCA_039519185.1. NCBI lineage: Eukaryota > Viridiplantae > Streptophyta > Magnoliopsida > Fabales > Fabaceae > Astragalus > Astragalus membranaceus. The sequence goes on from CM076847.1 coordinate 93,254,706, forward strand.
AAGGTTTTGTTCCGTTTGGTCAAGTGTAAGTCAGTTTAGAGTGATTTGAAGTGGAAGGACAGAATCTATCCAGTCTGGGAACCATTCGGGTTGTTTCTAAAAACTGTACTAACTGGCTCATTGTTTTGAAACTTTAAATATATGTTCCGAAACTACACATCTGTAGCTTTCCAACGAGGGGTCTTTTGTAATTTTCCGATGTCGTTTACTATTTTAACTAATTCGCCGAATTCTGGCTGCCGTGTTCGCGTAGCCCAGGGTGTCGCTGTTGTTCCCAAATTTGTTTTCTAAATATCTTTTGACTCGGGTGTCCAAATTTGATGGTTCAAAATGCGTTTCGAAGCTTATTCAGGTGCCTACCTGGATATTCTAATTTTAGGTAAAAATAAATTATTTTTCAGAGGGTTCTGGGCAGATGTTGTCCGAGGTGTCTAAAATGTAGTTTTGCTTGCCTACTCCGTGTCGATGTCCTAAAAGGGTTTAATTGAATTGGTGTTGGTGTAAGGGTGGGGTTCTGACCTTATAATGGTGTATATGAAGGGTTCGTATGTGGGGTTTGGGTATCCTAGGCTATCGGTGTTGTATTGTTCGTTTTATGCACATGAATTGTTTGATAATTTGCCTAGATGTGTTGAATCTATGTGCTGATAATTGAGTGGGCAAACGATGATGTTGGATCTATGTGTTGATGTTGAATCTATGTGTTGATAATTTTGGAGTGGATTTGCAGGTGACCTTGTAACAGGTAAAATAGCCCTATTTATGGGCAACAAGTCGAATTATAGGCCTATGGCCAACGTGGTTTATTGTCGCTAAGTCGCTGTAGAATGATTAATTATGTCGTCCTGTGCATTCCTACTTGTCGCATTGCATGGCATCCCAAGCATTTCCAAGTCGCTATTAAGTCGGAGGTTTTGCCTCATTTATAAGTCGTTGATGCCCCTATTTACGGGTATATTTTTAAGTCGGGAGTTCTGCTCCAAATGGTACCACATGCATATGCCCATTGGAGTTTTGGGTTGCATTTCATACATTGCATACACGTCCTGTGTTTGATTGCGCCTTCTTAAACTAATGGTGTAACTGTATTCTGGGTGTAACTGTATTTGGTGTGACGGTACTCGGTGTAACAGTATTCGGCGTAACTGGATTTGGTGTAATTGTATTGATGGTGTAGTTAAATTGTTGGTATCCCTGGTGTGCCTATTATTCTGTGTTTCTTGTTTTATCTATTATTATCTATGTAGTGAGACTCACCCTACTGCGTCGTGTTGCCTCGTATGTCGGCAACCTGCAGGTGACAGTGACTGAAGGTGGCTAGAGATTCTTCTTCTAGTATGGTCGAGTCGGCTCTGATACGTAGCACTCGGGAGGGTTGTCCTTGTGTCTTTCCTTATGTGTTATGTATATGCCTTTCTAAGTTGTAAACCTTTTGAAGTATGATTGCCAAGTTAAACCTTTTTATTTCCGCTGCATGTTTTTGAAAAGAAGTTAGTTATAATTAAAGTACTCTGTTTGCGAAGTGGTTTTCCGGTTCGAAAAATGTGACACTCTTTCGGCGCGAAGAACTCTGATATTATTTTTTTTAATAAACCGTTGGGTAGAAAATGGGGTGTTACATTAGTGGTATCAGAGCAATGGTTGGTCCGTCCGGCCAAGTCATCGAGTCGTTGTGTCGGTTAGCGACCAACTGTTGTCTTTTTAGTGCTAACCAATGTTTGCGTTGCAGGTACATCAAAAGTTGCCAATGGTAAGTGATCTAGTGGGGGAGACATCCCTACTAGTGTTATGTGTTTTGTGTATCCCTATGTGCTGTTGTCTGGTTTGTTTTTGACCTTCCCTGCTGTGTGAACTGTGTGTGATTGTTAGTGGGAGAGTGTTAGTTTTAGCGGGTAAATTTCGAGGGCGAAATTCTTTTTAGGGGGGGAGAGTTGTAACAGCCCGAAAATAGTAAATTAATTTTCTAGTTAATTAAATGAGGTTTAGGTGGTAGGAGATAATTAATTAATTGATTTAATTAATTATTTAGGGATTTTATGTGATAGAATATTAGAAATAATTAGTTGTTAGTATATGTGGATAGGTGGTGGCGAATTAGAGGTGTTAGTGGAGGCCCATGATTAAGTCATAAACTAAGAAAGCCCATGATTGGTTAAGTGAGCCTATAAATAAGGAGTTTTTAAGTTAGGGTTTCATTAGTTGAGAAAATTAGATTTTGTGAGAGAGTGAGAGCTAAGGAGTGGCGGCCAAGGCAAGGAAAAAGAGAGGAATTTCGTGGCTTCCATAGAGAAAAAGAAAGAGAGGAGTTCGTGACCAAGAAAGAAAAGAGGAGAGAGAAGAAAAGCTAAGTTTTTCAAGGTTTCTAAGCCTAATGATTCGAGTTCTTCAATAAGGTAAGGGGGCTCTCGTTCATAGTTAATAATTTATAAACCACGAAATCATGAGGACTAGGTGTTAGGAGTAGTTGTTTAAATTGCTGTTGATGTTTATAATATCTATATGTGGCTGAAGTGTGATGGTTGTTTGTGTTGTTGAATTCACTGTTTTGAGATGTTCTGACATAGGTTTAGTATTTCAGTGACTGAGAACGTTTTACTAATTGAAAAATTATGTGGTTTGTCATTTCGAAAACTTGATTGAATGCTTGTTAATTTGACGGTGGTTTGGTTGCGTTTAGATCTGTGAAGATCGAGTTATGAATTCCACAAGTTAGGGTAATATTCTGGAAGCATTCTGGACACAGGTTCGGTATTTTTAAAACTGGGAACTTACTGTTCGTCAAAAAATTATGGGACTTTTTTTGTTAGAAAACAGACTTAATTTTGGTCACTTTGGCACTGGTTTGGTTAAATTTGGAGTAGTGTTGCTCGAGTTATGAGCGTCCCAAGTCAGGTCAAATTTCTGGACTTAAACTAGGTATAGGTTCAGTGTTTCAGGTCTTGTGTCTTCAATTGAACTCTGATTTGAACGATTCTTTTTCCATTAGAAACTATACTCAAATTTCTTTTGTTAAGGCTAAGGTTTTGTTCCGTTTGGTCAAGTGTAAGTCAGTTTAGAGTGATTTGAAGTGGAAGGACAGAATCTATCCAGTCTGGGAACCATTCGGGTTGTTTCTAAAAACTGTACTAACTGGCTCATTGTTTTGAAACTTTAAATATATGTTCCGAAACTACACATCTGTAGCTTTCCAACGAGGGGTCTTTTGTAATTTTCCGATGTCGTTTACTATTTTAACTAATTCGCCGAATTCTGGCTGCCGTGTTCGCGTAGCCCAGGGTGTCGCTGTTGTTCCCAAATTTGTTTTCTAAATATCTTTTGACTCGGGTGTCCAAATTTGATGGTTCAAAATGCGTTTCGAAGCTTATTCAGGTGCCTACCTGGATATTCTAATTTTAGGTAAAAATAAATTATTTTTCAGAGGGTTCTGGGCAGATGTTGTCCGAGGTGTCTAAAATGTAGTTTTGCTTGCCTACTCCGTGTCGATGTCCTAAAAGGGTTTAATTGAATTGGTGTTGGTGTAAGGGTGGGGTTCTGACCTTATAATGGTGTATATGAAGGGTTCGTATGTGGGGTTTGGGTATCCTAGGCTATCGGTGTTGTATTGTTCGTTTTATGCACATGAATTGTTTGATAATTTGCCTAGATGTGTTGAATCTATGTGCTGATAATTGAGTGGGCAAACGATGATGTTGGATCTATGTGTTGATGTTGAATCTATGTGTTGATAATTTTGGAGTGGATTTGCAGGTGACCTTGTAACAGGTAAAATAGCCCTATTTATGGGCAACAAGTCGAATTATAGGCCTATGGCCAACGTGGTTTATTGTCGCTAAGTCGCTGTAGAATGATTAATTATGTCGTCCTGTGCATTCCTACTTGTCGCATTGCATGGCATCCCAAGCATTTCCAAGTCGCTATTAAGTCGGAGGTTTTGCCTCATTTATAAGTCGTTGATGCCCCTATTTACGGGTATATTTTTAAGTCGGGAGTTCTGCTCCAAATGGTACCACATGCATATGCCCATTGGAGTTTTGGGTTGCATTTCATACATTGCATACACGTCCTGTGTTTGATTGCGCCTTCTTAAACTAATGGTGTAACTGTATTCTGGGTGTAACTGTATTTGGTGTGACGGTACTCGGTGTAACAGTATTCGGCGTAACTGGATTTGGTGTAATTGTATTGATGGTGTAGTTAAATTGTTGGTATCCCTGGTGTGCCTATTATTCTGTGTTTCTTGTTTTATCTATTATTATCTATGTAGTGAGACTCACCCTACTGCGTCGTGTTGCCTCGTATGTCGGCAACCTGCAGGTGACAGTGACTGAAGGTGGCTAGAGATTCTTCTTCTAGTATGGTCGAGTCGGCTCTGATACGTAGCACTCGGGAGGGTTGTCCTTGTGTCTTTCCTTATGTGTTATGTATATGCCTTTCTAAGTTGTAAACCTTTTGAAGTATGATTGCCAAGTTAAACCTTTTTATTTCCGCTGCATGTTTTTGAAAAGAAGTTAGTTATAATTAAAGTACTCTGTTTGCGAAGTGGTTTTCCGGTTCGAAAAATGTGACACTCTTTCGGCGCGAAGAACTCTGATATTATTTTTTTTAATAAACCGTTGGGTAGAAAATGGGGTGTTACACTCATTATCATAAATGCAATCAAGTTTTTCATTCATAATAATGCCATTTTCGTCTACAGAACCTTTGGCTTCGACAGCCATTGTTTGATGAATTAATTCGGCTTCCATAGCCGCTTTTAACTTATTTTCGGCCATATAAGCCGTAATCTTATTCCATGCATTAGGAACTGACATAGGAAACCTTTTAAGAATCAGAATACCACCCCTCAGGTTGGGCAGTAGCATCTCCTATTATTTGCCTTTCCCAAACAAAACCATAGTTTGGATGCAAATTAACTGAAGCAAATACATTATCAGCAGGAATGTATGCCTCATTAGAAGATGGACATGGCGCAATGTTCGCCAATTTTTTCTCAAAATTTTCCTTGGTGATGTGATTTACATCAGCACGAAAATAACTTTGGTCTGCTTCAATGTATTCGACAAGACCATCTTCCTTCCACATCACCAGTCTTTGATGTACTGTTGAAGGCACAGCACCGACTCCATGTATCCACTCTCTTCCAAGTAACATATTGAAGTTTGCTTTGGAAGCAATTACTAAGAACAGAGTGGTCCTCTTGATAGTTCCAACAATCAATTCCACTTCAATGGCTCCAAGAGAGTAACCAGTTTTGCCTTCGTAATTACTTAAGACAATATTGTGTGGCTTGAGATCGGTGATGGATATGCCTATCTTCTTCATAAGCACTTCAGGCATAAGATTCACAGCAGCACCTCCATCAACTAACACTTTGTTGATGCCAATACCATTAACCTTAGCCTGAATATATAAAGGCTTCAAGTGATTCTGCATACTCGTATCTGGCCTCTCGAAAGTAGCCACCTGCTCTTCGACACAGCCATCATTCATCACATAGTAACACATGGGTTTGTGACAAGCCATATCTTCAGTAAAATCTTCCTCACTATTAGGCACAGTTATGACATCATATTCCAGGGGCAATATTGACACCACATTACAGACGACGTCGAAGTCATCATCAGAATCATCAAAACCAGAACCTATGTCCTCATCAAAGTCGGACTGAGGTTCTTTCCCTTTAACTGTCGAAGATGGAGGACAGATTCTTTCAAGTGCAGGCCTTCTAGGTTTTTCCATCAAAGCATCCTTGCCTTTTGCCTTATTTATTCCACTTGTAGGCTTAGCAACATCAGCACTGGTATTTGCCTCAACCTTAGAAGCCACCTTCTTATCACCCAACTGGACTTTGATTCCAAAGTGACTAGGAACCTTGTTCACGTCTAAAGAAGCTTTCTTCTTCTGGTTTCTCTGAAAACGACGCCACTGGGTTTTAATCATAGGATTCTTACCTTTATAATTATTCCAATAATTATACTTGTTGGAATCACCTTGATGGACAACTTGAGCAGGTGCATTGTTGTGAACCCATTTTCCAACAGGGGAATTTGTTTGTGGAACGAAGGATTTACCAAACAGTTTTATGGATCCTTTCTTTCCTGGCTCTTGGCTTGCTGAAGGCTTAGTCGAAACATTAGCTTTGCTAGATGAAGGCTTAGTCGTAACATTAGCCTTGTAACCAGGAAGCTCGGTGTTACCAAAATCAAAAGATGGCCTATTGTCAAGCCATTTCCTCTTACGTTGTTCCTGATCCTGGTACCCTTTAACAGCTTTAGCTGCTTCTTTGTCGAAAACAGCACTGCACCTAGGACATAGCATGACCTCAGAATTGTTCCACTTACATCTGTTGAGGAAATCTATCAATTCCTCTTCAGCTTTTGGGAACACAGCATGTAGCTTCCCATCATATTCTTTCAAGATTATCTCTTGTTTCTTCCCTTCAGCATATATAAAACCTTCCAATTTCTTGGTGGAGGATTTAAGTTTCTTTGGAAGATCTTTCATTTCAGCATCTACCATGTTTATATTCATTTCGAAAGGTTCTGTATACATGGCTTCAGCTTTGGGTAAAGGGTCATCTACAACTTGCATTTGAGTTTTCATCTTTCTATCTTCAAATTTTAATCTCCCTTCTTCGATTGCTTTTTGCACAAGATCCCTGAAAAGCACACAACGGTCAGTGTTATGTCCCAAAAAATTATGGAACTTACAATAACCCTTTTTCTTTCTCTGGTCAAGAGTTGGTACTTTTAAGCCACTAGGTACCAATATCTGACCATCTTTTACTAACAGCTCAAATATTTCATCACATTTAGTAACATCAAAAGTATATGTCTTCGGCATAAATCTGTCATTTTTTGGCTCAACAGGATTTTTCCCATTAGCAGGCCTTAGTAATTTACAAGTATAAGGAGGACCAGGCTTGAGTTCAGCCACGTCTATCTCCTCTCTTTCGACATCACTAAGTGTGGTGTCGAATTCTTCTTCGACATAAGCCACTTTTTCTTTTTTATGAAACCTATTTGACGTAGACTTTTCTTCTTTAAGCCTTTCCACCTGTCGAACTCTGTCAGCTAATTGGGCCATATCCCTTAGATGAGATGTGTCCAATTTCTTCCTGATCGAATAATCAAGGCCACCAGCAGCCATTTCGACGAGTTCATGTTCAGGCACTTGTGTGAAACAACGAGCCTTCAGTAGCCTAAACCTATTCAAATAGTCATCAACAGTTTCAGGTATTTTGCGCTGAACACTGGCCAGTTCTTTGAGACTAATCTTCGATTGGCCCATGTAAAATTGCGCATGAAATGCTTTTTCTAATTGCCCCCATGTGAAAATAGAACCAGGGGGTAATGTAGTAAACCAAGTAAAAGCATTTTTTGTTAAAGAATTTGGGAAATATTTCATTTTCAAATTCTCATTTTGGGCTATATCCCCAGACTCAGTCAAATAACGAGCAATATGTTCGACAGTAGACTCTTTTGTGTCACCACCAAACTTAGTATATTTAGGAACTTTCCAGCCCCTTGGTAACTCAGTTTGCAACACATATTCACACAATGGTGATATGAAATTTGGCCTATGCAAACCTATGTTAAGACCATTTTGCGCCATTATAGTTTCTACTAAAGTGGCTATATTATCATGAACGTCAGCATTATTTCGTTGTACTTGTCGAACAACCTCGTCAGCGTTCTGGTTTCGGTTTACCAAAACTACTTCAGGGATATGATTTGCTAACCCTTGTTGTCCACCTACAACTGCCTGGGCTTCGACCGTAACTGCTCTTTGAGGGTTACCAGGCATATTACCCATCACATTGGGAATTTGCCTATTATTAACCGTTGGGGTCCCAAAGAAATCTGCAATTCGACCCATTTGATTGGCTAACATTTGGTAACTAGTGTTTGTATTTTGAATCAATGGATTAAAAACTGTGCCAATTTGTTGGGTTAACATATTAACCATATCATGATTGCTCTCATCAACTTGTTGTCGTAAGGCAAACAAAGATTCATTGGTTAATGCAGTGGGATTTCGACCCATTACACTTTCAGAAGAAACATGTACGGGAGACATGGTCGAAATATGTGGCATTCCAGTAGGCATGCCATATGATCCAGAAGGAAATGCAGGAAAACTTACATTATGAAAATGTGGATTTAAACCGCTTCCTATTGCCATATAAGGACTATGAAGTCCCATATGTAACGGCAAAGGCATAGGCATAGATGCCATGTTTGACTGCGTTGATCCAACATTAGTCATTGATACTGAAGGAACGGTTGTTGATGATGATGGGGATATTGTTCCCACAACCAACCCTGCATTTATGTTTGCAGAGTCTACTATTGTTCCCTGTTCTTGTGAAATTACAGGAGTAGAACTAGACGCATTATTAGTAGGACGAACCATTTTTCCACTTCTTAAATGCATGCAAATACAAACACATACAAGAACATAGAAAATTTATGTACTAAAGGCAAACTGTCCCACCGGGCGTGCCAATTTGTTTGCTGGTGTTTTTAGCAAACAATCACTGGTTTTATTAGAAATGTTTGTGAGATTAAACCAGAAATCTCTAAAGCAATTGCCTTTAAACACCACAGTTTGTTAACAAATATATTTTAAAAGGGAGACCATTCACCATGAAAGTGGAAATCAAAGTAAAAGAAGTGATAAAATGGAACGCAGAAATGTAAAATGACTTGTATTGAAACCAATAAATTGCATTGAATGTAAAGAGAATGGTGTACAAATTCACATACGTTGTACAAGAATTCTTTTGCTCTGTTTTCGCTGTGACTTGGAAGTTAGAGTTTCAGAATTGTGTGCTTGGTATAATAATTTGCCACCCTTGATTTCTACGTAAAAACCACTATTTATATAGAAAATAATGACTGAAATGTAAACTGCTATGGACACGTGGCCACGTCTCATTAACCAATGATGGACTTCGTGCCACGTTCGACGCCACATATTGCCCACGTTGAATTAACCGTAGTCTTGAAATTCGACACAACTGTCTGCTAATAACTGCTTGACGAAATTTTGAATACACTGTCCTGTCGAAAACTCTTCTCTGTCGAAATGGTGAAGACCTCTTCTGTCGAAAACATGCTGAGATGACATAAATGTCACTTATTCTTTCTGAAGGCATTATGAATGTTCTTTAATGAAAAGTCAAACCCTATTAAATAACCACTCAAAAGCCTTGTCGAAATTCTAGGCTAACACAATCGCGTCCAACTAGGCAGCTAAGGTGTCCAACTGATTCTCTCTATTGGTCAACTTCCATTTATCTAACACCTTTAATTACCACATATTGAACCCGCCTATAATTTGATTTTCGTCATTAATGTACAAAACTTGCCATATAATCTTTGGTTCTGAAATCAAAATTCAAATTTAAATTTTAAAGTCATGTTCAAAAACACAATTCGAAACTTAACTTTAAAATTCAAAATTCAATATTTCAGTAAACTGAATTTGAGATCTCAATTTCCCACTACATTTTTTTCCAGCAATTTCTATATAGTATTGTGTACGAAATGTAGATGGCATCCATTCATTCTTTGGCTTTAGTTTCGAATATTACAATTAAAATTATATTTTGGATAAAAAATATAATTAAAATTATTTGAATTTGAAATTATGTTGAGTAGTTCCTTCCATGTGCGAATTTGTACATATATAATGCTTTAAATGTGAATTAATTTCATTCATTCAAATTTGCCTAATGAAAAACCAATTCTGTCACTGGATTTTAGTTGTCTCATTAGTCACACTTGGTCCACATGGCTTTGGTTTTTATAATTCAAATATCCCACTATCATTGCAGATGTTAAGATTTGCCGAACTAGGAAAAAACACAAACCGTCTACTATGGAGGAATATGGAAATTTGAAATCGTACTAAAGAATCAGGCTTAAATCCTAATGATCAGTACCACAAATATTCCACTAATTCAAGGAACGGTATTATACTCAATTATTAAATAATCTAAAATTTATTATTTATTATAATCTCTTTATTAAATCCATTAAATCAATCAATTTAACCACTAAGAATTGTAAAAAAAAACTTTAACCACTACCAACGGGAGTGGCAACGAGAGACTGACAATGGGATCAGCAATGACAACGGGAGCAGCAACGAAAGACTGACAATGGTATCGGCAACGAGAGCGACAACGAGAGTGGCAATGAAAGACAACGAGAGAGGCAACAGGAGTGACAATGAGAGACTGACAATGAGATCAGCAACGACAACGAGAGCAGCAACGAGAGACTGACAATGGTATCGGCAACGAGAGCGGCAACGGGAGTGGCAATGAGAGAGGCAACGAGAGCTCCAACGGAAGGGCCAACGGTGGTGCATATATTTAATATTTAGTAAATTGCAATATGTTGGATGGTGGAATGCTAATCGAATTATGTTGGATGGTGGAATGCTAATTGGACGATTGGGCCACTGCGGTAACTGGTACGCTAAGTTATCTCATCAATTTTTTTATTTTTGGTTCAATTTTTGGGTTCTTATTCTATCTCTCAAGTATTTTGACATCTGAAGTTTTTTTAATAAGCAAAATTATATTAAAATGAGTTACAAGGGGTACTCCAATTCATATACAAATCAAGCTGACGGATCCGCAAGTTTTCTAGCGGACAAGAGCACCAATAAGATATTTTGATCTGTAGAGTTTAGATTTTGTTTTATTTACCTTTACTTTGGTAAAGAGGTTTGAAAGAGACACTGAGAAGAGAATAGCGGCTTTTAAGAGGGCTCTACTTAGAGACCACCAAAACAACAAAAATTGTTACTCAAATGTATTTAAACTAGTATGTCTGCCCGTGCGATGCACGGGGTAATATTCTATATTTGATGAATTAACAAAATTGTCTGTACATTATATAATCTTATAAATACACCAATTTTTGAATAAAGTATTATATAAATTTGTGAGTAAATATATTATATCTATAATAGAATTTTTTAAATAGAACTTCTATCTACCGAAAACTTAATTTGAATGCAACTATTACTTAAATAATAGTTATTGATGAAGCTTTAATTTTGTTATAATATGTCAATTGGTAACATTTTGTATGGAATTTAAGTATATTGTATTTCTAACAAAAACTATAATGTGATCAACTTATATGAAACTCATTTATTTAACTATAATCATTAATTTTCTCATTAGTTGCTTGTAACCCGTGTGAAGACAAAGATGCCTCTAACCCAACACAATTACACTCAATTAGACGGTCACACCTCCAAATACTTGTCTTAATTTTTACCATATATGGATTTTAGTAAGAGTAAATTATAAATTTTAGTTTATGATATATATATATATATATATATATATATATATATATATTCGAATTTTGATTAAGTTTTTATAGTAATTAGATTTATAATAGACATATTTCATATTGAGAACTCATATTAAAATCTCATTTAACATTAAGCCTCTATTAACTCTTTACTCTTTTTTTGGCTACATTTAGGTGTAAACCCCTTTATGTGGAAATAAATTTATTTGTCATATATTTGCTATCCACACATGTAGGCCCGTGCTACGTACGCACGATGTATAGTAAGTTAATAAAAGATTTATAAAAATATCCTCCTAGTAAACATATGTAGAAAATTAATGTTATTGCATGAATAATATTAAAAACAAATTCTTAATAGATAGGACGTAATGCTACATAATAACAAAATAGAAATGATAAAATAGTTATATGAATTAGTTTTTAGCATGGTAAATAGTTTTTAAATAATTTTTTATATGAAAAACTCCTATTAAGAAATATGAATGAGAAGTGAGAGAGAAAAAAACTCCATAATATGTAGGCCCGTGTAGAATGGTGTATAGTAAAAAAATATAAATGTTAAAAATTATAGGCTTAAATATCACTTACCCCCCTGCAAATATCACGTTTATCCATTTACTCACCTGCAAAAAAAAAGTTTTAAAACAAACACTACAACAAAACTGTAGAAAGAGGGCGCACCCTTTAGGGGCGCTTTTTAAAAAGCGCCCCTGATGCTCAAAACACACAGGGCCTTTAGGGGCGCTTTTTAAGCATCAGGGACGCTTTTTAAAAAGCGCCCCTAAAGGCCCTGCGTGTTTTGAGCATCAGGGGCGCTTTTTAAAAAGCTCCCTTGATGCTCAAAACACGCAGGGCCTTTAGGGGCGCTTTTTAAAAGCGCCCCTGATGCTCAAAACCGGATCCACCAACAGGGGCGCTTTCCACGAGCGCCCCCAATTCCCTAGTTTTTTTTTTAACTTTTCCCCTCCCTCTCGCTACTCCCTCTGTTTCCTTTCCCTCTCACTCTCAGTACCCTAACTTTTCCCCTCCCTCTCGGTAAACAGTACGCGGCGGTGGCCGGCTCAATCTCTCACCCTCCGGCCAGCTCTCAGACGCGGCGGTGGCCACCACCATCTGTGCGCAGCCCTTCGAACCTCATCCCCTTTGGCAAACAGCGCACGCCTCTCTTTCCCCCTCGATCTCTCTCACCCAAACGGCGCACGCCTCACGGCCCTCTCCCAGTTCTCAGACGCGGCGGCGAGACACTACCCGTGGCCACCACCACCTCCCAGGCATAAGGTTATAACTGCATTTGATATTGTATACGCCCATGTTTGATATTGTATAACATGAAAACTATGCCAAGTCACGTTTATGAACTCAGTATCCAAATTAATCAAAATGATAATACTCATGTAGTGATTTATTACTATTTCTTTCTCCTGATGCTGAAGTTTATTCAATGGAAATAGAAATATTGTTATATATGATGCTGAAGTTGATTCAAAAGAAATAGAAATATTGTTATTTTTCTTGCTTGTTAACTTATAATTACTTGTGGCAAAATTGTTTATCCTCAGGGTTGTTTATTTGTTTCTAAAATATTATAGGTTTCATACATTGAATCCAAGACTAAATGCAATGAAGATAAATTGTGTGTTGGACTTGTTCTCCTCATTTTTTGGATTAAATTAATTTCAATCATAGATGAGCAAAGGCGGATGTAGCTTTGGGAAGCTTGAAGTCTTGTACACACTAAACATTATTCACACAAGATATACAATGAGTAATTTGCAAGCATTAAACCTAGCATAGGGGAAACTGGAGAAGTTAAACCGAGCAAACATAAATAATTCCCTAATTTTAGAATCATTCCAATATACGAAAATCATTTTAAACCAGTCCTATAGGGGCGCTTTTAGCTGCAAGCGCCCCTGATTCTCAAACGCGCCAAGACCAACAGGGGCGCTTTTAGCTTCGAGCGCCCCTGTTGCCTAATAATTAGAGGCGCTTCTTGGGCGCTCCTGTAGAAGGTTTAGCAACAGCAGCGCCAGATTTAGGGGCGCCCGAAAGCGCCCCTAATGGGTTAAAAAAAGCGCCCCTGATGCCTTTTACTGTTGTAGTGAAACCTCGCAAATATAAAGTGTTTGCAGTTAGGTCCCTGCTGTTAAATTTTGTTAACAGCGTTAACTTACGCTGAGCTGGCACGAAACGTGGCAGTACACGTGTATTCCTAGGGCTTATATCATCATCAACATCATTCCTCTTCCTCTTCCTCTTCCTTTGAATCTGCGTCATTCCTCTTCCTCTTCCTAGGGCTTATATCATCATCATCATCATCATCATCATCATCATCATCATCATCATCAACATCATCAACATCATTCATCTTCCTCTGAATCTGCGTCTTCTTCCCTTCTTCTTGTTCCCCCAAAAATTCCTGCGTCTTCTCTGAAACTCCTCTTCTAATTTATTCTCTCTTCTTCTTCTTTCTATTGTTTGAGCTCTCCAATGGCAAGAAGCAACGCCTCTTCCAATGTTGCATCAAGGCAAGGGTTACTCCCTGTTTGTGGGTGTGGAGTAGCGATGCGTATATGGATTGCCAACACTGCTGTAAACTGTGGAAGAAGATTCTGGAAGTGTAAAAATTCTGGGGTATGTATGATTGTTGATTTTAATTTTTCTCGTCTTCACTGTACCCCCTTGTTTATGTTTATGTTTCTGTTTTTTTGTTCTTTGCAGAAGGCAGCAACCTGTGATTTGTTTGTCTGGGATGATGAGCTAGATTTTGAAACCATGAGGATGGTGTCAGTTTCAGAAGCAAATGAAGATTTGTCAGTTTCAGAAGCAACACAAAGAGTTTGTCAATGCAAATGTGGTCAAATTTCCAAGGAATGGGAGTCAAAGAAAATTGCTAAACTGAAGTTGAAGTTGTGTGATGAGAGGAAGAAGATGAGGTGGATGCACGCATTCGTAGTTTTGGTTATTGTGGTGTTAGTTTATCAGAAATTTGACATGGTTAAAAAGTATGAAAACTGTTAGTATGACTGACTATCAATGTTGTAAGCTCTATTTTAATTGGATTGGTTTAGGAAAACTGTTAGTAACCAATCCATTAATTACGTATGTAAGCTCATCTTTAAGTATGAATGAAGTTTCTTATTAAGTATATTGGCATAAAAGTACCATATTTGATTCATTGAAAATAACTTGAACATGTTCAAAAACAGACACAACAATAACAAGTTTCCAAAACAAGTGGCACCATAACAAGTTGGACCAAAATGAGGTACCATTTCCCAAGTACATAACATAGTCTTCCTAAGTACATTAACTACTAAAGGGCTAAAATACATAAAGTCTTCATTTTTCATTCTTCACTTCATCATCAGGTCCTAGTTGTTGCTCCCTTCATCATCCTCAACAAGCAGTGGCTTATTTGGGTCAGTACCAGGACCAGTAGGATGTAATACAGTCCTCTTCACCCTTGTACTAAACCTGGTCCTTTGAACATTTCGGAACAATTTTCTTGTTACTTTAAGTTTACCAATTCGATTTGCAGAGTTGAACCATGTACATCAGCATTCAATGGAATTACAGCAACATTTGGATCAGTTGCAGGGACATTTGGAGCACCATTCAATGAACCAGCATCACTTGCAACATTTGGATCTGCTGCAGGGACATTTGGATCAGTTGCAGGAACATTTGGATCTGTTGCAGGGACATTCGGAGCAGCATTCAATGAACCACAA
Source organism: Astragalus membranaceus (assembly GCA_039519185.1). Classification (NCBI taxonomy): domain Eukaryota; kingdom Viridiplantae; phylum Streptophyta; class Magnoliopsida; order Fabales; family Fabaceae; genus Astragalus; species Astragalus membranaceus. The sequence continues at coordinate 93,269,785 of CM076847.1, forward strand.
GAACTTGCAACATTTGGATTAGTTGCAGGAACAATTGGATCTGTTGCAGAGACATTTGGATCTGTTGCAGGGACAATTGGATCTGTTGCAGAGACATTTGGATCTGTTGCAGGGACAATTGGATCAGTTGCAGAGACATTTGGATCAGTTGCAGAGACATTTGGATCTGTTGTAGAACCATTGACAGAAACATTCCTTGGTTTTCTCTACAATCAACCATAGCAACATTTAAATTCACAACTGTTTTAAATTTCATTTCATAAATCACTTATGCAGAAACATTGAGATTACCTTCCTCTTTTGTGCATCTGGATTGATTGTTGTGCTCTTGCATCCTCTGCTATTGTGACCAAATTGGTCACAGTTTGTGCATTTATATGAGGTTCCACTCCTTTTAAGCTTTTTAGCATGAGGTTGCCGTTCCTCATCAGGTTGCCTCCTCCTTAGTTTCTTCGGTCTACCAGGGCCTCTTTTTGTACTGTGGTGGCAGCATATGATCCACTTCCACATTTGGCCACATATCTTGGTCATTTATCGCACTAATACCATTACGATATGCAAGTTCATAACTAAATCTAGTATAGCATGAATCCACATAATCCTCAGGTTTTTGTTCTCTATAGGCTATGACAGCACATGCATGTTTGCAGGGAATACCAACTAATTGTCAAAAACCACAACTGCATGTCAATTCCCCTAGGTCAACAATAAAAGCCCTAGTACCAAATGCGTGAATGACCTGAAACTCAAGCTTAGGTCCAGACCATGTAGCCAACCAATTTCCACTTGCCTCAACCTCTCTATCCAACCTCTGCCTAGGCTTAGGCATAACTCTATGTGGCCATCTAAGAAGTTTTCTACTCTGCTTAGCAAACCTATCCATTAAATAATCCCTAATCCACTCACACATGCTGAGAATAGGCTTATCTCTAGCACTTAGTATTATACTATTGAAAGCCTCAGCCAAATTGTTCATAACAACATCACACTTAGGGTAAAAAGAGAAAGCATGCTTACACCAAAATTTAGTAGGTACACCCATAAGCCACTCCCAACATTTAGCATCAACCTTCTTCAGCTCATTCATCTTTTTCTCCCATGCTTGGTAATATGTTGCCTTTGATTCCCCCATCATGAGGTCCCTAATGATAGTCCCCCCACCAAACTTCTTCTTGCAGTTTGCATACAAATGCATAACACATAACCTTAAGTCCAAAGCCATCATCTTTGCCCATTGTTCTCTCTTCCTCACTGTCATCCATATGAATACCCTTAAGTCCATCTTCACTTTCTCCCCTCTCACTTTCTTCCCATTTATTGACTGCCTCAGTCCCTTGAGTTCCTTCATTTGCATCAGTTGAATAGCTATGTTGCTCAAAGTGCTCAGTGTAGATATGAGCATCAACTTTATTCTTCAATGCATACTCAGCTATTTGTAATCCATCCTCATCAGACAACAATCTCTTAACCAATTCATCTTCCTTACCTTTCCACCATAGTCTATAACTACCAGATTGAAACCCTAAATCCTTCAAGATACCAACAGCTTCAAAGTATGACCATTTATCAACATCTAGACCTGCCACTGATGACTCATCGCCCCATTCATACTCAAGTATCAAATTCTGAACAAACTTCCCACCATAATGAAACACAACAGTAAAAGCCATCACTGTAAAAACAGAACAAAAGGGCTAAATTAGACATTTCAACCTTACATTATAGACCTAAAGTAGACATTAACACAATAACAACACTACAACCATCATATTCGTCCATGTAATACACAATGGTCAACACAAAACCCAACATATTTCTATACTAAACTCTGAAAAGTGCAATGATTACTGCATGTGCAAACCCGAGCTCTATTCTCTTCGTCAACCCCTTCTCTTCGTCAACACCAGCTACTAATCTTCGTTTTCGTCCTTAGTTCCTTTACCTTCGTCTTCCCCAATGTTTCAATCGTCTTCGTCAAATACCTTCGCCATCGTCACAGAGATATGAAGGTGAGGTGAGAGAGAGGTGACACTACTGAGAGTGAGCTGAGAGAGTGATCTGAGAGTGATGAGGTGAGAGTTCAGAGGAGAGTGATGGCAGTGTTCAGAGTTCAGAAGAAAGTGATGGCAGAGTGAGGTGAGGTGAGAGTGATCAATACACGTGTACTGCCACGTTTCGTGCCAACTCATCGTAAGCTAACGTTGTTAACAAAATTTAACAGTAGGGACCTAACTGCAAACACTTTTTATTTGCGAGGTTTGTTTTAAAACTTTTTTTTGCAGGGGGGTAAATGGATAAATGTGATATTTGCAGGGGGGTAAGTGATATTTAAGCCAAAATTATATTGATATGAAATTCTATTAATTAGAACATTTTTCTATATTAGGGTAAATAGTATTGTTATTCCATGTAAAATTATGCCTGAGAGGATGGTGTTAAATACTTGATTTTAGTGATTAAGTTACCCTTGAAAAATAAAAAACGTGGTGTTAAGATCATGATTTCACTGCTACAATTTAGGCTTTTCGCATCGGTTAAAAATGACTTTTCGCATCGGTTCCGTGTCCGTTATAGATTCAGGCGATGTTAAAAGTACGCACCTTTTGCATCAGGTACAGACCTGATGCGAAAAGTATTTTTCGCATCAGTTGTATTACCACCCGATGCCAAAAGTCCCTTTTAATTAGATTTTAACACCTTTTTGGCATCGGATTTTCAGAACCACCTGATGCGAAAAGTACTTTTCGCATCAGGTCCTGATGGGAACCGATGTTAAAACTAACTTTTTTTTAAAAAAAAAAATTCTCAACAGCTAGATCTAACAAATAGTAACCTGAACATTCAAGGACAAAATGAATACCGTTGTTTGAAAAACAAGAACAAAAAAGGATCCGAATAAATTAAACAATACTATAATATCAAGGATCTGAACAAAATAATACAGTAGATGCTACAAAATAATTAAACAATACTATAATATCAAATGAATATCTTTTGATGTACTTCTTCAACATTTAGAGGGAACAATAGGACATTGTAGTCAAGGAATGAAAGTTGAAATAGACACTCTTGCTAGTACAATTTCTTCCGACTCACCAGCTGCATCACCTTCACTTGAAGATTCTCCATTGGTTTCAATCATTCCCTCTTCAGCTCCAGAAGAATCTATTACTTCACCTTCAGAATCTCCTAAAGCACCAAGTCCTTTGTTTGGAACACAAGTGGAGAGTCCTACATTCTCTCCAGTCATTCCTTCCACTGAATTTCCAACTGTTGATTCTCCTCTATTATGGAAGACTAAAAACATATTTAAGTCGAAAAGAAAACACTTCAGCAAAGAATCAAAACACAAATTTATTTAAATCTTGATACATACATACTTTGTAACCATGACATAAAGCATATGCATACTATAGTTTAGATTCTAGCAGCATAACACAAACATATATTATCAACCAGTTTTTGAGCAAACATTCAGCCTGTGACTTAGGAAAACAAAACAATAGGAACATAATAAATAACTTGGACAAAAACATAATAATACAAGCAAAGCACACATACAACAAAGAAGTGGATGCTATTGCTATTGCTATTGCTATTGCTATTGCTAACCACTTTTAAGCAATGGGAGGTCGAAGCAGATGATCCTTTGATGTATCAACTGCAGCAGGGGACATAAACTTCCACATGGCCATTCCAGGGTAACCAATGAAAGGCATCAGCTTGTGGGAGGAAGCTGGATTGTACACTTGTTAATTTGATTTGCTGCTCCAAGTTTTCTTTGTCTATCTTCAGCCTATTTTTCTCATCACGAACCTCTTTCTTCTCAGCCTACAATTCATTCATTCTGCCAAGCAAAACAAAAAGTCTAGTGCTAATCAGTATCATGGAGATAGTATCATGGAGATAGAGAACAAGGAATAGAAAGTATTTATGCAAAGGTGCATCTGCACTTTTTAATAAATAGTTCATATATTTCATTCATTGAATAAATAATACCACCAGATAGACACCTACTTTATCATACTAACTAGAAACTATTTGTATGCCAAAAGATTGAGCAACTAACCATGATGCATTACAACAAAATATGGAAACCCCATTATGATATATATTCACCAAAAACTAAACTATATCTGGTCAGAAAAACAGTTATAGGCACATACCCTAACTTGGTAACATGGTACTCACCTTTTATCAACAAGATCAGTTTTGTTTCCAACCAAGACAATGATAACATCACTACCACGCTCTTGACGAACCTCCTCAACCCACTTGTTAGTGTTTAGAAATGATTGCCTGTCTACATCAAAACAGCATAATTAGGCATGAGAGCTGGAATGTGCATGCAAGCATTCACAAATCTAAGATTAATGACCAAAACTTACAAGCCTAAAATTACAAAATTTAAGATTAATGACCAACAAAACAAATCATATCATATATAAAACATTTTAATAACCTCCATAATCTGACTGAGCTCAATGTTCAAGACTTGATTAAACTGGGATTCAGTGACTCCATCCCTTCATTCATCAGCAAAAAGGAAAAGGCAACCTTGTTAACACAGAAAAGGAAAAACAGTAGAAAATCAGTGCTAATCAGTCTAGCAAACTTGTAGAGAAAACTAACCTGAAGATAATTATGTTGTCGGGTTTTCTCTTCCCAGAACTGGAATAGAAATCAACAAGAAGCTCCCTGCACGCAATAAAAACAAGAAGCTCCCTGTCACATCCTCCCTAAATTTGCATATTGACCAATCTACACATAAATCTCTAAATTTGCAGCAGAACAGTTTTTTTTTTAATTCAGCTCAAAATTTACTAAAAATCAGATTTTAGAAAGAAAAAAAATCAAAAGAAAAAAGGAAGAGATATATACCTCAGATTTCATTAAAAATATGATAATTTGAATCAAGAACACGGAGGACCTGAAAGGAAAAACATTATCCACTAAAGTAAGTGTTTGGTATTTTCAAGTCAGATACATGAAATCGAACTACTGCAGAGTCACCTTTGTTGCTCCTTCTGCATGGACTGATAAAAATAAATTCCTCTCTGGCTTCTGGAATCATCCATCATTTACATAAGCAAGCATTAAATACCATTGTATCCAGACAAATAGGCGTATAGCAAATGATGTACAAAAGGAACAAAATGTGAAATCACAATTTTTTATTTTGGAGAATGAAAGAGTCTACCTCAGAGGTTGATGGCAAGTAGACAGGTATATATTCTTTAACATCATCAAGAGCATACGACCCCAAAACTCGCTCTCCAGGTACCTTCATTTTTTGTAACAAACATTGTTAGGTTAAGTAATTTGCAGTTTTCATTGAACTATTTTTTCTTTTACCTCCACAACAAGACGATGAGGATAGCAGGGCATGTTCAAGGTCAATTAAACCCCTAATAGGCATGAGACATGTTCAAGTTGTCGTAAAAACAAGAAAACAAAAACGAAAAGCAAAAGAGAACACTATTAAACAAGCAAACGAAAACGAAGAGAATAAGGAAAGAAGTTGTTCTAAAAACCTTGATGGGAACTGGAAGGAAGCTGTCGTGCTGCCTCGCTTGCGAAGAAGGGGCGAGAATGTCGTTGCGGCCTTACAAAAGCAGTGTGCGAGCTGTTCTTCAAATCAATTAGGGTTTTTGTTGGAGAAGAGAAATAGATGGAATGGAGACTCTGCTGTTCTTCAAATCGATTTAGGGTTTCAAATCGATTTAGGGTTTTTGTTGGAGAAGAGAGAGATCGATGGAGACTGCAACAGAACAAGAAGAGTGGTGGAGGTGAGGGTTATGGCGGTGGTGAATGGTGAGTGGTGGAGGTGAGTGGCGACGGTGATGAGGACGAAGGGCGGAGGGCGAAGGAAGGAGGGTGAGTTGAGTGAGAGAACGAGGGTTGATGGTGAGAGTTGAGAGTTGAGAGTGAGAGAACGAGGGTTCTGAGAGAACGAGTAATAGAAAGGGATCTTTAGTATCGGGTGTTAAAATACCTGATACTAAATGTGTTTGAGATACACATTTAGCATCGGTTGTATAAACAACCGATGCTAAAAGTCCATGTAAAGACTTTTAGCATCGGTTGTTTAAACAACCGATGCTAAATGTAAGCGTGAAAATTGAAAACTTCCATTTAATTTCAAAATTGCCACCGCGTCTACATTTAGCATCGGCTGTTTAAACAACCGATGCTAAATGGTGCTGTCTAAAGTGATTTTTGCACTAGTGTTTACTTAATGATCATTTGCATGAGAGTATGAAGAAGACTGCACATGAGGTGGAATTCTGATTAATTTAATTTAATGTTATAAATTTAGGTTTAGCCTTTGTTTTGCAATAAATTTTGAAAAGAGGACATGCTCATAGAAATCGCCAAATCGGTAATGCGATAGATTAGCCGTCTCGTTATAGAGAAAGAGTTTCATAATAAATCCAAAAAGTGCTAATCACAACATCATAATCCTTGAACTAATATTGAAGAATTGTATTATGATTTACGAATATATTTCAAATGGAAATTGTTCTGTACAGCAGTATTTAGGTCGACTGCTGTTGGTAGGTCTCTTGCTGTCCTGGCAGGAGGTCAGCGAGCGCCCAGGGGGGGGGGGGTACCTGCAAAGCCACTCCGACGCTCAAGTCAGTATGAGAATAAGCTAGTGAATTTGCAAGGGAAGAGTGTGTATCCTGTAAATGGCTATGCGAGCCGGAATTTATAGAAAATTGCCGTTCGTTGTGGATCGTCGTATCAGTGGAGGCAATCTGAACCCTCCAAGCGTACTGGGATTGTATGTAGTGGATATGGGCCAAGTTGATTGGGCTGATCCATATCTTGTTGCTAATTGCACCCCTTGATATTGCTAAATGGACCTCTAGGTCCAGTCCCGAACAGTTACCCCCCAAGCCGAGATTATTCCGGAGGATGGTCTTGGCTTGATGGTCTTTGTTGATTTGACAGATCCGTGGTGTTGCGCAAAACACTACCTATAAATAGGCGAGTATTTGTCTTGTGGTCCACATTTTTAAAATTTCGTGGAGGAGTAGGGACCAAGCAATCATTGGAGCGCTTTTTTGGAGAGTGGAAAGGAGTAGAGACCAAGTAACTGTCAAACCTAGCGCCTACTTCAAGGAGGAGGAAGGAGTAGGGACCAAGTCACCAACCTAGTGCCTCCTTAAAAAGGAGAGGAGGGGGTAGAGTCCACTTGTTTCAACGTCTTTTCTTCCTGGCAAGTATAATCCACTTGTTTCAACGTCTTTTCTTCCTGGTAAGTATTTGTTGTTCGTTACCGTTTATTTACGTTGTTGACAGTGCCCTCCTGCCAGGCGCACTCATGGGCGCTGGCTGCCTCTTCACCTGGCACCCTGCCAGGCGCTCTCCTAGGCGCTGGCTGTTCACTTGGCACCCTGCCAGGCGCCCTCATGGGCGCTGGCTGCCTTTTCAGAGGTGCCCTGCCAGGCGCCCTCATGGGCGCTGGCTGTCTTCATCTGGCGCCCTGCCAGGCGCCCTCATGGGCGTTGGCTGTCTTCCTTGGCTCCCTCATGGGCGCTGGCTTTGTGTGGACGTGTGCTTGGCACTCCGCTTTATTTTTGCTGCTCCTCCTGACTCTTAACTTGCTTTCTTATCTATGAATTTTTAGGGCTTGCTTGGTGCCGAGGGGAGTTGCTCTTACTATCATTCGTTGACGTTCCCGCGAGTCTTTGCCGCTTCTAGTTTACTGAGGTAACTTCCGGAAGGACTTTCCGCTTATCTTTCTAGATTCTTTGTTCTTTTGAGCATGTCTTGAGAGAGAGGATCTGGCGCCCTCTTGGGCGCCCTGGGGCGTTGCTTGCACCAGGTTTTGAGAGAGAGGATCCGGCTCCCTCTTGGGTGTTGTTGCTCGTGGCTGCCTTGGCGCCCTCATGGGTGCTGCCTGCTTGGGCCTTATCCTTGGCGCTTTGCTATTTTGATTGGATGGTAATGAATGTAGAAATACCAAATCGTTCTATATCTTGTCCTTGGCATTTTGCTAGGCGCCCTCATGGGCACTGGCTGCTTCGGCCATGTCTTTGGCACTTTGCTTATCTTGTCTCTACAAATCACTCATGGGTTCTTTGTGTTTCAACGTTGGTGCCCTGCCAGGCGCCCTCATGGGCGCTTAGTGCTTGCCAGGCGCCTTCCTTGCCAGGCGCCGTTTTGTGTGCCGGCTTGTGTGGACATGTGCATGGCACTCTATTTTTGTTTGTTCGTCCTGTCTCTTAGCCCGTTTTTCCTTTCTATGATATTTTAGGACTTGCTTGGCATCGAGGAAAATTGCTTCTTATGTTCTCACCGGAGTTTGTTCAATATTTCCACGAGCTTCACTGCTTCTCACTTACAAAGGTAATTTGGGCTGACCCTTAGCTTTTATTTCTAGCTTTCTTGTTTTCGAGCATGGCTCGTCTTGTGGAAGTCTCCATCCTCAGGAGAGGGGGTTGTCTGCAAGTTTTTGTTGTCTTTCTCGTAACTACTTGTTCTGCCCCCTGTCATGCAGGTTGAGAGATGGCAAGGACGAAGGAGACAGCCCGGACGAACGGGGGGTACCCCGGTCCCGCCTCCACTGTGATGCAGGCTGTGGAGGGAGGGGCGTCGGTGGTAGATGATGATATCGTGCCTTCGGAGGAAGCGGGCGCCCCCGACTTTATCATTACCTCTTCTGATGATGATTTTCCATTTGAGCACGAAGTGATGGAGATCGGTGGTTTAAATTATGACTGGGTTGCTCGTGCTGTTCGCTCTACCGGAAGTTTCTACCTTCCAGGGAAAGAGCCCCCCCGCTACCTACAAGACTTAATGGGAGGCGGCTGGCGGGTTGAGGTGGTCGACCCCAATGATAGAGTGTGCAGAGTTCCTGATGGCCGAAAATTCATGATGTTCCATAGCGTGATTTATAAGGTGCGGGTTTCTCCCATTTTTACACCATTTCAACTGGAAGTCTTTAACCACTTCCAGATAGCTCCATCTCAGCTCAACCCAAACTCAAGGTGCTTCGTGAAGTGTTTCGAATTGGTAATGAGGGTCCTACAAAGGAAGTGCAACTTGAGGGTCTTCTTGACTATTTTCGAGGTGCAGCGTCGTCGAGAGTCTTCAGGTGGCATTACTCGTTACGAGTTTGTACACTTGAAATGTCGGGTCAGCTGTGCTTTCTTTCAAGTGTATTCGGGTAATCAGCATGACTGGAGATTTAAGTATTTTTACCTCGTCCCCTCTAGTCCGAAGGCTGTTGATAGCATGTGCTTTTTTGATGAACAATGGTGTTTCATCTGAGATAAGTTTCATTTCGGGTGGTGTAATGCTGATGCTGATCGCACCTCTCGGTCTTATCGCGTCCTTCCGTCTGAGTTATCAGTTTCCCAGTTGAGGACTTTGAATATGCTTAGGAGGATCGTCAGTCGCTTGTCCACTACGCCTCAAAAGATTTTGTGTGGCGAACTATCAAAGGCTTCAACGATTCCCGAGGCTGTTGAGCTCTTAGGTTACTTGTTTGGATTGGTGTGCCTTTATTTTCTCCATTTAACTCTTTGCTTCTGTTGCTGATTCATTTCATTGTTGTTTTGCAGATAAGATGGCCGCTCCACTTTCTTTCGATTAATTGGCTTCTTGGGCCGGGAGGAGGAAACCTTTAGGTTTCGAAACTGATGAGGCAAGTAGTCCAGTTCCTGCAGCGTCAGCTCCTATCCGTCCCTCCATGGGACCTCGTCTAAGTCTAGGGGCACCAAGCCGGGCTGCCAAAGGTCTCTCTGGGGCGCCAATTGGTTCTACCAACCTGGGGGGCCAAAGCCAGTCCAAGTGCAAGAAAAGTCGTGTTCAGCGCTCTCCTTCTGCTGACGGCTCTTCTCCTGTCCGGCGCCCCTCTCCTGAGGATACAGAGGAGGGTGAAATTAGCTTTACTGCGCAAGAGCGTGACCACCTCTGGGAGCACCATTTCGAACTTGCCATGCGTATGGTCAAGGCTGGTGAGAGTCTGCATGCGAAGTGGGGAGCTGAGAGGGGGTGCTGATCTTATTTGGGTAATCCTCTTGATTTATTTCTTTGAGTTTTTAACATGTCTGTAGTTTGTCCTCTTGAACCATGTTGTGTTGTTTTTCCCTTTGTGTAGGATTGAGCGAGGAGAGGGATCAGCTTGTGTTGGATAAGAACCGACTTCAGGAAGATCTTCATGAAGCTTTGGAATTTGCTCGCCGGGCCGAAGAGGCCGCTCGTCACTATCAGAAAGACCGGGAGGAGGCCTCTGCTGAGAGGGATGAGTTCAAGAGGAGGGTGGAGGAGCTTCAATCTGAATTGGAAAGTATGAAGAAACTGATGGATGAGGCCGAGACCAAGGTGCAGTTGGTGGCCGGGAAGACTGTAGACTTTTCTTATGCCGTCTACGATAAGGCGATTAGCCATGTTCAGTGTTTGTATCCGCAAGCCTTTCTTGAGTTGAGCGTCCTTCAATTTGATCATGATGTTCGAGACGGGAGGATCGTCAGATACCACTCCAACGGGGTTGACTTCGATGTCGTTGCCCCCTAATTATTTCTTAGTTGCTTTGATTGTGTAATTTTTCTTTAACTTGTCGAATTTCGTTATGTGTCTTGCTTAATGGATGTATTACACATTGCCCTAATGGGGTTGACCTCGATGTCATTGTCCGCTAATATTTGAGTTATCTTTTGAAACGTCTATGTTTCATCGTTATGTGGCTTGTTTCTTATGTTCATAGTTGGCACGGGTTGGATGGCCTCGGGCACGCATTCTTGCCTTGCGCACCTGAATATATAATTTCATATCGCCTCGTGGCAAAGTGTTGTGTTTTGGAGTTGGTGCCTTGGGGCCTTCGTGGGTGCCTTGTGCCATGCGTTCCTGGACTCAGGTGCAAGTTACTATCTTGCACATTTGTGTGTATGATCTCATATCTTCTTTTTGTCCACATGTTTGTGTGCTATGTTATTTTCTCACGAGTTCGCGCACTGTGTTATTTTACCCTTACATGCTCATGCATCTTTTAATCTTGCGAGACAGGGTTTGGTGCCCTCATGGTTGCCTGATGCGCCTCGTCGTACAGTGCTGTCTGCCCCTTTGCGAAGGACTTGCTTCCATACTACCTTTTGCTAGGCGCTCTTCAGCCAGGCGCCCTCGTGGGCGCTGACTGCTCACTTGGCACCCTGCCAGGCACCCTCATGGGTGCTAGCTGCTTCTTCATTGGCGCCCTGCCAGGCGCCCTCATGGGCGCTGGCCGATCTTCACCTGGCGCCCCGCCAGGCGCCCTGCCAGGCGCCCTCATGGAAGCTGGCTGCTCACTTGGCGCCCTGCCAGGCGCCCTCATGGGCGCTGGCTGTTTTTCCTTGACGCCCATCCAGGCGCTGGCTGATCTTCACCTGGCGCCCTCATGGGCGCTGGCTGCTCACTTGGCGCCCTGCCAGGCGCCCTCATGGGTTCTGGCTGCTTTTTCCTTGGCGCCCTCATGGGCGCTGGCTGATCTTCACCTGGTGCCCTGCCAGGCGCCCTCATGGACACTTGATGTTCACTTGGCGCCCTGCCAGGCGCCCTCATGGGCACTGACTGCTTTTTCATTGGCGCCCTGCCAGATGCCTTCATGGGCGCTTGCTGTTCACTTGGCGCCCTCATGGGCGCTGACTACTTTTTCATTGGCGCCCTGCCAGGCGCCCTCATGGGCGCTGGCTAGTCTTCACATGGCGCCCTGCCAGGCACCCTCATGGGCGCTGGCTGTTCACTTGGCGCCCTCCCAGGCGCCCTCATGGGCGCTGGCTGCCTTTTCATTGGCTCCCTACCAGGCGCCCTCATGGGCTCTAGCTCAGGGGCGCTGGTGCCCTCTTGATCTGGAGGCGGTTTGTCAGAGGGGTCTGAGCCTAACTTGCCCGTTAGGGGTTGCGACATGTTTTAAGTCGCTACGCGCCTTGTGGCAGCGTACACTCCGCTACGCGCCTTGTGGCAGCGTACACTCCGAGGGCAGCTTATCAGAACTCGGTTTGAATTTAACTCACCCGTCAGAGGTTGTGACACGCTTAAAGTCACTTCGCACCTCGTGGGACTCTGGGGCAGTTTATCAGAATCGTTCTGAATTTAACTCGCAACCCGTCAGAGGTTGTGACACGTTTAAAGTCACTTCGCACCTCGTGGGACTCTGGGGCAGTTTATCAGAATCGTTCTGAATTTAACTCGCAACCCGTCAGAGGTTGTGACACGTTTAAAGTCACATCGGGCCTCGTGGTAATGTACATTCTGGGGGCAGTTTATCAGAACTCGGTTTGATTTTAACTCGCCCATCAGATGTTGTGATACGTTTGAAGTCACTTCGTGAAACTAGTATGTCGACTCGTCTCTCGGTTTTTAGGGAGGCGCAACCGATCGTCGGGTTGATGGTTTAAATTGTTCACCTGGTGCCCTGCCAGGGCGCCCTCATGGGCGCTGCCTGCTTCTTGGCGCCCTGCCATGCGCCCTCATGGGCGCTGACTGCGTTTATCTTGGAGCCCTGCCATGTGCCCTCATGGGCGCTGGCTTTCTACTTCGTAGGTGACAGTAAATATAGCTGACATGATCTTTTTGCATCGTAAAGAGTAAAATTCAATTTATTTATTCGTGCGTGTTATCAATCCACGCTAATACATTATTATGAAAGCAAGGCTCATACAACCAACTTCTTTAGCTTAAGGGCATCCCAATCTGTCAAGCACACCTCAGCTTCTTCCCCCAGATCTTTTTGAGACTTTCACTCCAGCAGTCTCTCTTTCATCCTTCATGCTCATATAAAAACACCTGCGTGCCGCACCCAGGTCCGCTTGGAGGGTTACCACCTTATTTTCCAGGCTGTAGAACTTCATTTTAAGGTGAACTGTTGATGTTACTGCCTCCAGCTTTCCCAGTGTGGGTCTCCCAATGATGCATTGGTAGACCGACTTGCAGGGAAGGACTAGGAAAGCTGTCTTGACAGTTCTGAACAAAGGTGGTTTGCCATCAGGGTCTCCATAGGTGACCATCAACTCCAAGTGGCCCAGTGGTTTGGTTTTTGACCCGTTGAAACCTGTTAGATCCCCTCCTCGGTATGGAGTCAGGTCATCGGGGGATATGTTCAACACTAGCAGCAAGTCCTTAAAAATGATGTCCACTGCGCTTCCCTGGTCGACCAGGATTCTTCTTACCTCCATGTTGGCCATGATGGCAGTGACTAGCAACGGGACGTGTTTATTCGGCTTCCCATCAAGCAGATCCTTATCCTCAAAGGATAAAGGCGGTCTGGTTGGTCCCTTCATAGGGGCTGAGGTTGAAGCCACACTCAAGATTTCCTTCCACTTCCTCTTCATCGACTTGTTTGACCCCCAATCATCCAGGGGGTTGTTCCCGTGAATCACCATTGCCACTGGCCTTCCTTTGGATTTACGGGTGTCTTCTTTGTCGAAAGATTCGCTATCCTCTGCTTTGACCCTTTTGCCGACTGGTGCCTTTCCCTTCCTAGGGGATCTAGATCTTCTTCCGGGGGATCGGGCTCTTTTGCGCGAGCCATTAGGTTCTTCCCCCTCCTTCTTCACGCACTGCAGCAGTTTGCCTTTCTGGATCATTTCCTCAATGTCGTCTCTGAGAGCACGGAAGCCATTGGTATCGTGGCCTCCGCTTCGATGATAGAGGCACCATTTCCTCGAGGGGTTCTGGCCATCTTTCAGTACCAAAGGCTCCGGTCTCTCGACGTTTCTGAACTCGGTGTTAGTGCATTCAGCCAGGATCTTGGCCCGAGACGCGATCAGGGGGTATGCTCAGTGAATTTGCGGGGTCGTGCCTCGCGATGCCCGCCTCCTATTACTTTTCGCTGGCGGACTTCGCGGGCGTCTTCCCTGTCGCCCCGACCTTGGCTACCTCGCGGTAAGCCATGTCATCCTCTTCATAATCCATGTACTTCTGAGAGCTTTGAAGGAACTCGCCTAAGTCCCTAGGTTTGTTGATACCTACATCCATCTGGAAAAGACTCCCCTTTCTCAATCCGTCTTTCATCCAAAATAGTCTCTGCCTGTCTTCCAAACTCCGGACACACGAGGCCTCCTTGTTGATACGCTCAATGTATTCTCTGAGTGTCTCATCGTCATGCTGCCTGACGACCCTTAGCACTTCTTCGGATTTAGGTTTCAACCGGGAGGCTGTGAATCGAGCTGTGAACATTCTCGCTAGCTGCCCCCATGAGGAGATGGAGTTCGACCTCAGCTCTTGAAACCACTCTAGTGCGGAATTCTCGAGAGTGAGGGGGAAGATTTTGCAGTGAACGGGCTCCCTGGCGCCTCTATAGCGCATCATCAGTGAGAAGTGTGCCAGATGGCGGTCTGGATCTCTGGTTCCGTCATACATCTTGAGGGCTGGCAGTTTTTCCAAGGCCCTTGGAATTCGGCATTCGTCCACCCTTCGAGCGAATGGTCCTTCTTCCAAAAACCCTCTTGAGTTCCGGGGGGATTCGTCTTCATAGTTCAACTCATGGTACCTGCCTTGTTCGGGGGATCTCCTCGAGGGCGATCCCCGATGGCATCTCTGATGGGTATAGACCCGGTTCCTTGGTCTCTCACGAGAATCGGGGGATGCGCGTGAGGAGGTCCTGGAATGGGAGTTATGAGGCTGGTAGATATCACCTGAAGGGTACGGAGGGGTCCTCGGAGGTGAGCCCGACCCTTCATGCTGGTGCCGCCGAGGGGGAGACCGGTGCACATGCCTTCGCCTCGGGGGGGAACGATGGACGTGGCGCCTCCGAGGGGGGACCGATGGCGCCTTGAAGACACCGTTGTCGGAGGGGGCTGCTCGGGCAGGGAAGCCACATGCCTTTCTATCTGCCTTAGGCGAGCTTCCTGCTGCAGCATAGCTTGAGTGCGACTGGCCAGGAGATCCAACAGTTGGCTTACATTCGATGGTTGGGCTAGCTGACTGGTGCCCTCGTCAGGCAGGCTGGCGACGTTGCCCTCAGGGGTATCTTCCAGTCGGGGTGCAGGTATGGCAATGCTTTGGACCCGGGGTCTGCCTCTGGGAGCCATGGAGTAGCAAGAGAAAAGTTCGAGTAGTGATGTGAAAGATAGATAACTCCCACTGTGGTCGCCAATGTTCTGTACCTAGCAGTATTTAGGTCGAATGCTGTTGGTAGGTCTCTTGCTGTCCTGACAGGAGGTCAGTGAGCACCCGGGGGGTACCTGCAAAGCCACTCCGACGCTCAAGTCAGTATGGGAATAAGCTAGTGAATTTGCAAGGGAAGAGTGTGTATCCTGTAAATGGCTATGCGGGCCAGAATTTATAGAAAATTGTCGTTCGTTGTGGATCGCCGGATCAGGAGGCGATCTGAACCCTCCAAGCGTATTGGGCTTGTATGTAGTGGATATGGGCCAAGTTGATTGGGCTGATCCATATCTTGTTGCTAATTGCACCCCCTGATATTGCTAAATGGACCTCTTGGTCCAGTCCAGAAGAGAAATGATCTTGTACAACCTTCTCATTAATCAATCATGAGTGAAAAGAAACACATCCCTATGAAGTACAACACAATAAATATCAGATAAAATGCTTGACGACTTTTAATAGGATAAAAGTATCGTTTGGAACAAAAAGAGGAATCAAAGAAAATATTTATTATTTGTGAAAGTGGATCTCAAACTATTTCATATTTATTCCATATGCTTACACTGACACTGTATTTTTATTTTTTCAAATAGTGTGCACCGTCGATATGCCATTAACAGGGAAGAGGAAGAGGTATAGTATTAAAAGATTTTAAGAACCAAAAGTTTTTTATAATCATTGGTGGGGAGTGCCATAGTGGGTCGAACAAAAAAACATACGCACATGTAGGAGGATTTAAGATTCCTTATTCATTTATTGAAATCCTTTCAAAAATAGAAACTCCAAAAGAGGACGCCGAAGAAGAGTTTGAAGAGAAGATGACACCTGCTCTGTACCGAGCAGCTTTTTGGTCGTCTGCTGTTGGTAGGTCTCTTGCTGTCCTGTCAGGAGGTCAATGAGCGCCCGGGGGGGTACCTGCAAGCCACTCCGACGCTCAAGTCAGTATATAGAATATAAGAGTGAATGTACTAAGGATTAGAGATTCAACCTTTGTAAGGGCAAAATTTGCCTGTATTTATACGAAATCGTGCCCTCTTGTGGATCGTCGGATGGGTAGAGTCGATCTTGACCGTCCAAGCATGTGGGGCTCGCATGAGATGGATATGGGCTGAATTGGTTGGGCTGATCCATATGACTTGCTAAGCGCACCTCCTGGTTTTGCTAATGGGACCCCCTGGTTGACTCTAGAACAGTTGCCGGCTCCGTAAGGTTATGCGGGACACTGCCTTTGTAGCGGCCGGGTTCTGTCATAGGAGAAATTTTTTCTGAGCGTTGCTTCGTCTGTCTTGACGGGTCGTTCGAGATTATTCGGTCGCGATCGTGACTCACACCTCCTTCGGTGTAATTCTTGTACCTGGTGCCAAACTAAGGTGACGTATCCTGGGGTTGGCGTCGCTTTGTGTCGAGCGCTCTGAGGTTGGCGCCCTCTTGGGTGCCTTAGGCGTCGTTCCCTCCTGGCGTGTGCTGGATGGCCTATCATGGAGCAGATTTGGCGGGTCAAGGTTCGGTGCTCTCGTGGGCGTCTTACTGCATAGTGCTGACCACCCTTCCGCGAAGGGTCTGCTTTCCGACTGCCCCCTGCCAGACGCCCCTCTGCTGGGCGCTGCTTGCTCCTGCCAGGCGCCCACTTGGGCGCTGGTTTCTCTTGACTGGTGCCCTCCTGGGCGCTGGTTGCCTTGACTGGCGCCCTGCCAGGCGCCCTCATGGGCGCTGGCTGCCACATTGGCGCCCTTCCAGGTGCCCTCCTGGGCGCTGGCTGCCTTGACTGGCGCCCTCCTGGGCGCTGGCTGCCTCATTGGTGCCCTACCAGGCGCCCTCATGGGTGCTGGTTGTGTAGACGGGTGCTTGGCACTTTGCTTTCTTTTTCACTGCTCATCTTGTCTTTTTTGTGTTTTTTGAGCACGTCTTAAGGTGACAGGCGTATTGGGCTTCTACGTCGTGGATATGGGCCAAGTTGTTTTGCCGGATCTGCTGTGTGGGGTAAAATGTCAACTCCTATAAATAGGCGGGTATTTTGTCCTGTGGTCCACACTTTCTTGGAGCACTTTCTTTAGGGAGGAGGAAGGAGTAGGGGCCAAATCACCAACCCTAGCGCCTGCTTCAAGGAGGAGGAAAGAGTAGGGAGCAAGTCACCAACCCTAGCGCCTGCTTCAAGGAGGAGGAAAGAGTGGGGAGCAAGTCACCAACCCTAGCGCCTCCTTAAAAAGAGGAGGAGGGAGTAGAGCCCACTTGTTTCAATGTCTCTTCTTCTTGGTAAGTGTTTGTTGTTCATTCCCGTTTGTTTACGTTGTTGACAGTGCCCTCCTGCCAGGCACCCTCGTGGGCGCTGGTTGCCTTGACTGGCGCCCTGCCAGGCGCCCTCATGGGCGCTGGCTGCTTGATTGGCGCCCTGCCAGGCGCCCTCCTGGGCACTGGCTGCCTTGACTGGCGCCCTGTCAGGCGCCCTCATGGGCGCTGGCTGCCTTGACTGGCGCCCTACCAGGCGCCCTCATGGGCGCTGGCTGCTTGATTGGCGCCCTGCCAGGCGCCCTCATGGGCGCTGGCTGTTACCAAGTGGCTTCAGTCTCAAGAGGGGGGGTGAGTTGAGATTTAAAACTTTTCAGATCTTTCGAAAAACGTTTTCCCCTTTTCAATGACTTAGATCAATTTCCGCGCAGGTTAAGTGGAAGCGAATGAATTAGAATATAAAGCAGTAAAGCGGTATAACAGTAAAGCAGGAAAACAGTAAAGCACGCAGAGATTTATCCTGGTTCGGTCACCTCCTAGTGACCTACGTCCAGTCCTCACACCCTTGTGAGATTTTCCACTAACCAAAACAACAAGGCTTACAGGTGCCTTGGAAAACCTTTACAGACTCAGGCACTCTCCTCCTAGGATACCCCACCTAAGGAGAGCCCTCAAATCTAATATAACAATAACAAGAGATACCCCACCCCTGTTACAATCAGATGCCCCAGAAAGATACCCCACTTCCTAGTACAAACAGCTACCCTTGAGAGATACCCCACTCCCTAGTACAGATCACAAACAATTAAATAATAAACAATTGTAAAGACAGAAATACCTCTAATGAAGGCAGATATTACAACTTGAAGAATGCAACCCCAACTAACTCTTAGCAACAGATCAGCTCAGACGGACCAACGGTGCGTGACGAGCAAAAGTAAAAGCGTGAAGAGTTTTTCTCAAAAGTTTTCTGATTCGTGAAATGGGTTGTACTAAAAATGAACGTGAAGCACTGCCTATTTATAGGCTATGAAAAAATCAAGTTTACGTTGAAACTAGTGTAGGAATCGATTCTTTGTTGAAAGCATTTGATCTAGAAATCGATTTATTTAAGTGAGGAATCGATTTTGATTTGTTTGAAAAATAGAGACAATCGATTCTTGAGAACCATGGAGGGCTAGGAATTGATTCTGTGCTTAGTGAAAACTTGTATGAATCGATTCTCAGCTTGCCTGAGACATGTAGGAATCGATTCTCAGTTAAGTCCAAAAGAGTGGGAATCGATTCTTTCTTTAAAAAAAGTTTGGCTCGGGAATCGATTTATGCATTGAAAATATATGAAGTGAAAATCGATTCTTCCTTTTCTGATTGGCCTGAAAATCGATTTTGATGAAATTATATGTAAGATAAAATCGATTTTTATGTTTTAAAGATGATAAGTATGTTTACGTAAGTATGCATGCATCTTTAAAAAACTTGTGAGTGTGTGAGACTTTGAGATACGAGCCGACCTTCGAAAGAGCTTACACTTTTTCCTAAGACACACCCAAACCCTAAGGACTACGCTTAAACTTGAATCTTCAATTCTTGAGCTTGATTGTCTTGGGTTGTGACTTTGATATTTAGTCACTTTTGTCAACTTTGGCCATCAGCTTTACCTTTGTCTTTTTCATCATCAAAACATATTCTGCAATATTAGTTTACCTGCAATACAAGGTATCCACATTCTCCCCCTTTTTGATGATGACAAAACATTAACTCATCTCAAGGTGGGAGGTTAGTTCAAACAGATAACGTATATGTGATACTCCCCCTATCATGATGCTCCCCCTGTTTTATTGACTATATGCAAGGTGGTGTGAATGAATGAATGCAAATGCATGCATGCTGAATATTAAAAACTTTACTCTATTCTTCTCCCCCTTTTTGTCATGATCAAAGAGGGCAACATGTAATAAACTCGCGAATCTAATAGCACAGTCATTAGAAATAATTTAATCATTGCATTAAAAATTTGGTAACCAACGAAAGAGCTAATAGTCATAGGCTATAAGAAAAGGGTTGTGCCAACAGGGCACAAGGCATAGAAATAAAATGCTGACTCATAATTTTATCTAAGGATTTTGCATCCAATGTGAAAAGGAATTGTTACGAGCCTCAAATTTTGTTAGCCGATTGTTTAAAGCAGCAATTTCGCGACTGTGGGTCTCTCTAGAAAGCATGATTTCTTGTTTCAATTCTTCATGCATTTCGCGCTGTTCTTCTTGAAAGATGTTGAGTGCGACCAAGAAGTGATTGAGGGTTGTGGATGGGGCTGCAGCAGCAGCAGTTTGGTTTGGTTCTGTTTGACCATCCTCATGTATGGTGGAGTTTGTGTTTGGACCAGCTGGCCTGTTTGGATCATATTCTTGGGAGGATGCTATGCCTATGGAGGAGTGATGCCCTGTATCTCCAGATTGGATGAATTACATTTGGTTTAAGGTGGAGGTGTTTATCATGTGGTAGGCTGCTTTCCCTTTTATGATTTTCTCCCCTAAGAATGGAATGTTGAAATGTTGGAGGATTTTTGTAATGAGAACACAGTATGGAAGAGGTTTGTCGCTTGTCCTTGTGTGTCTAATCATGTCACAATCAGGTGTGCCCAGTTTATGCTTTTCTGGTGCTTGATTCCCCAAAGTAAAATTACTTCATCATAGGTTACCTGAGCAATGTTTGAGGTTTTCGGAAGGATTGTTCGGGCTATGGTGTAGTGGAGAAGTCGATTTTGGGTTGTGAGTGATTTTGCTAGTATAGGCTTTTTACCAACTTCGGCCAGAGCATGACAGATGGACACGCAAGTATCTCCGAGGTCAAATTCGGACCAAGATTTCGGAGGGTTCATATGGATCAATTTCTCACCATCACAGGGTAACTTGGTGAGACTACCGAACTGAGATAGAGTGAGGTGGATTTTTGTTCCTTTTAGTTCGGCTGATATAGATTCAGTTGTATCGTTGTAGCTAAGTGTGGTGTAGAAGGCTTTAACCATGTCTGGAGCGACTGGACCTGTTTCGGTTGCAAAGTCTAGCAGTTTGTGATATTCTAGCCAGTTAATAAACTCAAACCCCTTTTGACTTTCAAACCAGGGTAAGTCTAGAGCATAAGTGGTTCCTAATCCTCTGAGAGAGAAGTTTTTGCTGTAGAGGCCAGCTTGTTCAGGGCTGGTGAAATATCTGGAATGAAAGGAACTTTCAGTTTCACCATCATGTAACTTTTTCCTTTTGACACCCAAATTCTTGGTTCTTGGAGCCATTGAGATATGCTCAAGGAGAGGTTTTGTTTTACGATGAGTGCACTATGAAAAAAAAATGAGATAGGTCGCTACACATATATTCGCTTAGATTTAGAGATAGGCGCCCAAAAATTAGGAGAAGATATGGTGAGATAGTTTAGGGATTTTGCGCCTTTCTTGTTGGGAAAGATAAGGAGTTTTTAGCGCAAGTTTTCCTAAGTTTTAGGGTGGTAGTGATTTGTTGGAGATAATCGATTTGAGAGGTTTAGAGAGAGATCCTATAGATAATCGATTTTAAGCTAAATGATAGGCTTTTGGAAGAGGCTTGGAAATCGATTCATGCCATGGAATAATGCCCAAAAAGAAAGCTCTATGAAACTTATAATTAAAAGAAAGTAAATTGTTTCTTTTGCAATGGTTAAAAAAATAATTTTGACTGGCCGTTTAAAAGACTTGACTAACTTTAATCATGTATGCACATATTTGAGTCATGAGTTCTAAGATGATGGTTCCTTTATTATTATTATTTTTTCAAGATATCAATAAGATATGGAAACAAAATTTCGCACAGTATAGACCACTTTTATGTTAAATTGATAGTTTTATAAATGCGGACTAACCTTTACTGAGGATTCTTTCCTCAGTTTTATTTTTGATATAAGTCACATGACTGCTTAACCTGGGGTGGAGTGTTTAAGGATCTGTTTCTTCCCAGTCATGAGCTTTTGTGATTCTGCTTTCAAGGCACCAATCTGTTCCCCATACCTTGAAGCATACCTGCAATGATTTAAACAAGGGTTCTAGGTACCCAAATTTCTTTGGGTCCTTGTGGGTTAATACTTAGTATGGTTCCTTTGGGAACCCATACTTTCTCCACATTTTGTCTTCCTCTTGCCCTGCAAACAGAAGCTGTATGTCCATTTTTACCACAATAACTACAACTGATGCCTGGTCTAGATCTATGATGCATATGCCTTTTAGTGTAGTTGTTTCTAGAGTGTCTAGGATGTGCCTGCTGTAAGCTAGATAGTTTTCCTACTGTCCATTCTAGTTCATGGACTTTCTTTTCAAACTCAGTACATTTGTCACAGACATAATTTGCTTTAAGGTAGCCTAGGCTGTAGTTTTCCTTTCTAAGTTCTAGCCTTTCTTTAGTTAATGCAATTACTTCATTTTGAAGGTGATTAATAACTTTCTTTGCTTTACCTAATGCCTTAGCTAATTTCATAGAATCATCATGCAATTCAGTGAAAGCTTCATATAAATCATCATATGCATTTTGTAAAGAGTCAGGGTTAGATATTACCTCGTTTTCATTCTCGCTTTCATGATCAGCCTTTAATGCAACTTGAGCTTCTTCATCCTCTGATTCATCTGATGAATCCAAGCAGTTGTCTTCCCATGCGATGTAGGCTTTTCTTCCTTTGTTATCCCTGAATGCCTCTTTTCAAATTTGGAGTCCTTTTTCTGTAGATTAGGACATTCCATTTTCATGTGCCCGGGTTTCCCGCATTCATAGCAAATAGGAGGACCGGATGAACTTTCTTTGCTAGAGAACTTTTTTGATTTGAAGTTCTTTCTTGGATAGTTGTTGCCTTTCATGAACCTTTTGAACTTCCGAACCATAAGAGCCATATTCTCTTCACTTTCATCAATTTCATCATCTGAGTTGTCACTATCATCAAACCGACTAGAACTAGATGCTTTTAGAGCCAAGCTTTTCTTTTTCTTATCTGTATTTTCGTACTCAGCTAGACGGGTGAGTTCTAGTTCATGCTCTTGAAATTTACCGACAGAGTAGCCAGAGTCATAATAGCTAAATTTCTTGATTCAGCTATAGCAGTAACCTTGGGTTGCCATTCTCTATTCAGACATCTCAGAACTTTGTTGATTAGATCCTCTGCAGGAAATGACTCTCCCAACAAGCTTAACTGATTCACTATGTGAGTGAACCTTTTCTGCATTTCTGGTATTGTTTCACCTGTATTCATTCTAAATAGTTCGTACTCTCTGATAAGAGTATTTGTTCTTGCCCTTTTCACTTCACTTGTACCCTCATGAGTAACTTGGAGATTATCCCACATTTCTTGGGCAGATTTACAGTTTGAAACTCGAAAAAATTCATCAGGACTCAAAGCAGAAGTAATAATATTTTTGGCACGTAAATTATGTTGCACTTTTCTTTTCTCATCATCAGACCATTCATTTCTACTTTTAATTGTAAGAATACCGTCTACTATGTGCGTGGGGACATAGGGTCCTTTTTCCACAGCATCTCAAACATCTAAGTCTACCCCTTCAATAAAAATTCTCATTCTTTCTTGCCAATATGCATAATCTTTCCCGTTGAATCCCGGAGGACGGGTAAGAGAAGCACCCTCTTGCGTAGACCAACCTGAAGCCATTTCTCTTGAAGCTGCTAGGCCCTTTATACAAGAGTCTAGCTCTGATACCACTTGTTACCAAGTGGCTTCAGTCTCAAGAGGGGGGGTGAATTGAGATTTAAAACTTTTCAGATCTTTCGAAAAACGTTTTCCCCTTTTCAATGACTTAGATCAATTTCCGCGCAGGTTAAGTGGAAGCGAATGAATTAGAATATAAAGCAGTAAAGCGGTATAACAGTAAAGCAGGAAAACAGTAAAGCACGCAGAGATTTATCCTGGTTCGGTCACCTCCTAGTGACCTACGTCCAGTCCTCACACCCTTGTGAGATTTTCCACTAACCAAAACAACAAGGCTTACAGGTGCCTTGGAAAACCTTTACAGACTCAGGCACTCTCCTCCTAGGATACCCCACCTAAGGAGAGCCCTCAAATCTAATATAACAATAACAAGAGATACCCCACCCCTGTTACAATCAGATGCCCCAGAAAGATACCCCACTTCCTAGTACAAACAGCTACCCTTGAGAGATACCCCACTCCCTAGTACAGATCACAAACAATTAAATAATAAACAATTGTAAAGACAGAAATACCTCTAATGAAGGCAGATATTACAACTTGAAGAATGCAACCCCAACTAACTCTTAGCAACAGATCAGCTCAGACGGACCAACGGTGCGTGACGAGCAAAAGTAAAAGCGTGAAGAGTTTTTCTCAAAAGTTTTCTGATTCGTGAAATGGGTTGTACTAAAAATGAACGTGAAGCACTGCCTATTTATAGGCTATGAAAAAATCAAGTTTACGTTGAAACTAGTGTAGGAATCGATTCTTTGTTGAAAGCATTTGATCTAGAAATCGATTTATTTAAGTGAGGAATCGATTTTGATTTGTTTAAAAAATAGAGGCAATCGATTCTTGAGAACCATGGAGGGCTAGGAATCGATTGTGCTTAGTGAAAACTTGTATGAATCGATTCTCAGCTTGCCTGAGACATGTACGAATCGATTCTCAGTTAAGTGCAAGAGTGGGAATCGATTCTTTCTTTAAAAAAGTTTGGCTCAGGAATCGATTTATGCATTGAAAATATATGAAGTGAAAATCGATTCTTCCTTTTCTGATTGGCCTGAAAATCGATTTGGATGAATTTATATGTAAGATAAAATCGATTTTTATGTTTTAAAGATGATAAGTATGTTTACGTAAGTATGCATGCATCTTTAAAAAACTTGTGAGTGTGTGAGACTTTGAGATACGAGCTGACCTTCGAAAGAGCTTACACTTTTTCCTAAGACACACCCAAATCCTAAGGACTACCCTTATATTTAAGGACTACCCTTAAACTTGAATCTTCAATTCTTGAGCTTGATTGTCTTGGGTTGTGACTTTGATATTTAGTCACTTTTGTCAACTTTGGCCATCAGCTTTACCTTTGTCTTTTTCATCATCAAAACATATTCTGCAATATTAGTTTACCTGCAATACAAGGTATCCACACTGGCTGCCTTATTTGGCGCCCTGCCAGGCGCCCCTATGGGCGCTAGTTTTGTGTGGGCGTGTGCTTAGAACTCTGTTTTATTTTTGCCGTTTTCTTCTGATTTTTAACCTGCCTTCTCACCTATGAACTTTCAAGGATTTTTTGGTGCTAAGGGGAGCTGCTCTTATCATCCTCTATTGACGTTCCCGCTGGTCTTTGCGGCTTCTTTGTTCTTCTGAGTATGCCTTGTCTTGCAAAGTCACCAATCTCGGGGGAGGGGGGTTGTCTCTAAGTTTCCTTGCCTGTCTCGTGACTGTTTGTTTTTCCCCTGTCCCGTAGGTTGAGAGATGGCAAGGAAAAAGAAGACGGCTCGGATGCACCCTACTGCTGACCTGGCTAAGAGTCAAGCTGGCGACTTCGAAGAGGGGGTTGGTGATACCGCGCCTTCGGAGGGGGCTGGCGCCCTTGGCTTTGTGGAGACTTCTTCTGATGATGATTTGCCGCTTGAGCATGAAGTGGTGGAGATTGGTGGTTGTAGTTATGACTGGGTTACTCGTATGGTTTGTTCCGCCAGGAGCGTCTACCTTCCAAGAAAAGAGCCTCCCCGCTGTCTGCAAGATGTGTTGGGAGGCGACTGGCGGGTTGAGGTGGTTGACCCCCAAGACAGGGTGTGTAGAGTCCCTGACGGTAGAAAATTCATGATGTTTCACAGTGTGGTTTACAAGGTGCGGGTTTCCCCATTCTTTACACCCTTCCAACTGGAAGTTATGAATCACCTTAAGATAGCTCCTTCTCAGCTCCACCCAAATTCGTGGTGTTTTGTGAAGTGTTTTGAACTGGTGATGAGAGTCCTTCGAAGAAAATGCAGCTTGAGGGTTTTTATGGTTATCTTTTAGGTGCAGTGTCGTCGAGATACTTCAGATGGCGTCATTCGTTACGAGTTTGTGTACTTGAAGTGTCAGACAAACTATGCTTTCTTTCAAGTGTACTCAGATAACCAACATGATTGGAAGTTCAAGTACTTCTACATCGTTCCTTCTAGTGAGAAGGCCGTCGACAGCATGGGCTTCTTTGATGAACAGGGGCGTCTGGTTATGGATAAGTTTCGCCTTGGGTGGTGTAATGTCGATGCTGACCGCACCTCTCAGTCTTATCGCATCCTCCCATCTGAGTTATCCGATTCTGAGCAGAGGACTTTGGGCATGCTGAGGAAGATCGTCGGTGGCTTGTCCACTGTGCCACAAAAGTTTTTGTGCAATGAGCTGTCCAAGGCCTCTACGGTTCTTGAAGCTGCCGAGCTCTTAGGTTGCTTGTTAGGTCTTAATGTATCTATATTTGTCTTTTGATGAATTATTTACTTATGTTGCTGATTCGCTACTTTGTTGCTCTGCAGATAAGATGGCCGCTCCGCTTTCTTTCAACGAATTAGCCTCTTTGGCCGGACGGAGGAGACCTTTGGATGCCGAACCTACCGAGGCCAAGAGCCCGACTCCTACTGTATCTGTCCCTGTGCGTCCCTCTATGGGACCTCGCCTCAGTTTAGGAGCGCCAAGCCGTGCTGGAAAGGATGCTTCCGGGGTGCCGAAGGTTCCAGTCGATTCCAGCACCCAAGGGACTCAGAGTTAGTCCAAACGCCAAAGGAGTTGTTCTCAGGGACCTCCCTCTACTGTTTGTCCCTCTCCGGTTGGGCTTCCTCCTCCTGCTGACGACGAGGGTGAAATTGTCTTCTCCCCCGAAGAGCGTGATCATTTCTGCGAGCATCCTTTCGCACTTGCCGCGCACATGGTTAAGGTTGGGGAAGGCCTGCATGCGAAGTGGAACGCTGAGAAGAAGTGCGGATCTCGTTCAGGTAATCCTCTTGAGTTATTTCTTACAGTATTCATCAAACCCGCATGGGCCACCACCCATGTCTGGCGCTCTCATGCGTGCTGCTTGTTTCGTCCTTGGTGCCCTGTCTGGCGCCCTCCTGGGTGCTGGCTGCTTTGTCAGGTGCCCTCATGGGCGCTGGTGATGTTGGTTCTAAGCTTTGTCGTGCTTGCTTCTCTCTTTGTGCAGGGGTGATCGAGGAAAGGGATCGGCTTTTCTTGGATGTAAGCCGGCTTCAGGTGGATTTACAGGAAGCACTGGGATCTGTTCGTCGGGCACGAGACACTGCCGGTCACTACCAGAAGCGGATGGAGGAGCTCCAATCTGAATTGGACAGTGTGAAGAAACAGAGAGATGTGGCAGAGGAAAGGGTGTAGGAGATGGCCGGAGAAGTCATGGACTTCTCCTATGCTGCTTACGATAAAGCGATAAGTCATGTTCAGTGCATGTACCCGAATGCAGTTCTTGAGTCTAGCATCTTCCGGTTTGACCATGAGGCTGCGGATGGGAGGATTGTTAGATACCACCCCAATGGGGTTGACTTCGATGTCATTTCCCCCTGATGTTTCTTCTAGGAGTTCAGTTGTTTTTGACTTGTGATTTCTTGTTATACTGTCGGAATTCGTTGTATGTTTGTTTTATGGAGCTTGACTGATGATTTTATGTTATATCCACGTTTCCTTTATCTTGCCTATTTTTCACGCTTCTGAACGTATCGCCTCCTATCGTCTCGTGGCCATGTTATCTCCGTCAGGAGCTTATCAGAATCGGTCCAATTTAAATTCCTCACTAGAGGTTGTGACATCTTGCGACGCCACTTCGCCCATCTATGGACTCTAACAGGAGTTTATCAGATTCTATCCGAATTTAACTCACCCATTTGAGGTTGCGACCTTTTCGATATGCCGCTTCGAGGTTGTGACAACCTCTAGTGACATCTTGCGACGCCACTTTGCCCATCTAGGGACTCTAACAGGAGTTTATCGGATTCTATCCGAATTTAACTCACCCATTAGAGGTTGCGACCTTTTCGATATGCCGCTTCGAGGTTGTGACAACCTCTAGTGACATCTTGCGACGCCACTTTGCCCATCTAGGGGCTCTAACATGAGTTTATCGGATTCTATCCGAATTTAACTCACCCATTAGAGGTTGCGACCTTTTCGATATACCGCTTCGTGAACCGAGCAGGTTGACTCACACTTGGTTCTGCCTGGTTGCCAGGTCCCCTGTTATTTGAGTCGGGACTTGGCTTTTAGAGTGCTTCTTTCCAGACGCCCTCATGGGCGCTGGTTGCTCCTTATAGGCGCCCTGCCAGGCGCCCTCCTGGGCGCTGGCTGCTTCTGTATCGGGCACCAGTTTTTCTTGGTTTTTTTTATGGTGCTGGGGCGAAAACTGTGATTTGTGAAATAACATCCTGAACCGTGAATAGTAAGGTTTAATTCCCTCGCGTACGTGTTGTAAATTGTTTTGACGTGTTAAACCTAAACATCCAACTCCTGAAAGTAGACGTGTTAAACTTAAACAACCAACTGTTTTAAAGAAAACGCTCTATGCATTGGAACTATGGGCCAGCTGCCGAATTGAGGAATAGATCCCCGTTCTCCCCGGGGTGGATGGTGAGCTTCTTTCTAACCTCCTCAAGGAGGTAAGGACATTCTTCGTCTGCTTCGAACTTCTTCGCATCCTCTTCTGTCCCCTTGGTTTTGAGTCGGCTTTCCGCTTTTTCTTCAATACTGGAGTTACTTCCGGCATCCCAGTCTGTCAGATTCACCTCAGCTTCTTCTTCGAACCCCTTACCCGAGCCTCTTGGCTTGGCGGTCTCCTTCTCATTTTTAACGCTCATATAGAAACATCTGCGTGCTGCTCCCAGGTCCGCTTTGAGGGTTACCACTTCATTCTCCAGAGTGTAGAACTTCATTTTCAAATGGACCGTTGAGGTGACCGCCTCCAATTTTCCCAACGTGGGCCTCCCAATGATGCACTGGTAGACCGATTTGCATGGGAGAACCAGGAAGGGTGTTTTCACAGTTTTGAACAACGGTGGTTTGTCATCGGGGTTCCCGTAGGTGACCATCAGCTCTAGGTGGCCGAGTGGCTTAGTCTTTGATCCATTAAACCCGGTTAGGTCCCCTCCCTGGAATGGAGTCAGGTCATCGGGGGAGATACTCAGCACTTGTAGCAGGTCCTCGAAGATGATATCTACTGCACTTCCCTGGTCAACCAGGATCCTTCTTACTTCGATGTTGGCGATAATGGCAGAGATGATCAGTGGGACGTGTTTGTTCGGTTTCCCGTCGAGCAGATCATTGTCGTCGAAGGATAGGGGCGGTCTGGTTGGCCCCTTCCTGGCGACTGAGGTTGACGCAATGCTGAGGATCTCCTTCCACTTCCTCTTCATTGATTTGTTTGAACCCCAGTTATCATGGGGGTTTCTCCTGTGGATCACCATGGCCACTGGTCTTTCTTTGGGCCTCCGGGTGTCCTCTCCATCGGTCGATTCATCAGCGCTATTTTCGACCCTCTCGCCGATTGGGGCCTTCCCCTTCCTAGGGGACCGGTATCTCCCTTTGGGGGATCGGGCTCTTTTGCGCGAGCCACTCGGTTCCCCCTCCTTCTTCACGTATTGTGTCAGCTTTCCTCTCTGGATCAGCTTCTCAATATCACCCTTCAGTGCTTGGCAGCCATTGGTGTCGTGGCCTCCGCTTTGATGGTAGCGGCACCATTTCTTCGAGGGGTTTTGGCTCTCTTTCAACACCAAAGGCTGTGGCTTCTTAATGTCTTTGAATTCCGCGTTGGCACATTCAGCCAGGATCTGTGCCCTTGAGGCGATGAAGGGGGTAAGACCTGAGGATTTTGGGGGCGGCCCTCACGGTGTACGCCTCCTGTTACCTTTTGCCGGCGTACCTCCTGGGTGGCTTCCCTGTCGCCCCCTGCCTTGACTGCCTCGCGGTAAGCCAAATCCTCCTCCTCATAATTCATGTATTTCTGGGATCTCCGAAGGAACTCGCCCAAGTTCCTAGGCTTGTTGATGCCTACATCGACCTGGAACAAACTTCTCTTTTTCAACCCGTCTTTCATCCAGAACAATCTTTGTCTGTCCTCCAAACTTCGAACGCCCGAAGCTTCTTTATTGAAGCGCTCAATATACTCCCTCAGTGTCTCGTGGTTATGCTGCCTGACGGCTCTCAGTACTTCCTCTGATTTGGGCTTTAGCCGGGAGGCAGTGAAGCGAGCCGTGAACATTCTTGCCAGCTGCCCCCATGAGGATATGGAGTTCGGCCTAAGCTCCTGGAACCACTCTAATGCGGGACCCTCGAGAGTGAGGGGGAAGATTTTGCAGTGGACGGGTTCCCTTGCGCCCCGGTAGCGCATCATTAGGGAGAAGTGTGCCAGATGACCGTCTGGATCTCCAGTCTTGTCGTACATCTTAAGATTCGGCAGCTTTTCCAAGGCCCTTGGGATTTGGCATTCGTCTACCCTTCTCGTAAACGACCCCTCCTCCGAAAACCCTCTTGAGTTTCGGGGGGAGGTGTCTTCATAGCCTAGCTCCTGATACCTGTGTCGCTCGGGGGATCTCCTCGATGGAGAATCCCGGTGGTGCCTTCTGCGGGTGGCAACCCGGCTCCTCGACCTCTCCTGAGCGTTAGGTGACGCATGTGAGGAGGCGCTGGAGTGGGTGTCATGAGGGCGATGGGTCCCTGGGGGTGAGCCTGATTCCCAATGCCTGCGTCGCCTGGGGGGAGAGCGATGTACATGACGTCTCCGAGGTGGGGTCCGGCGTCGCCTTGAGGTCACTACCGTTGGAGGGATTGTCAACCTGCTGACTGGAGGCTGTTCTGGCAGGGCGGTCACCCACCTTTCAACCTCCCTCAGTCGCGCTTCCTGTTCCAACATAGCTTGAGTGCGACTGGCCAGGAGGTCCAAAAGCTGATTCACGTTAGAGGGCTAG
The DNA here is from genome assembly GCA_039519185.1 of Astragalus membranaceus. Taxonomy (NCBI): domain Eukaryota; kingdom Viridiplantae; phylum Streptophyta; class Magnoliopsida; order Fabales; family Fabaceae; genus Astragalus; species Astragalus membranaceus. The sequence goes on from CM076847.1 coordinate 93,300,054, forward strand.
ACAGGTCGACTGGTGCCCTCGTCCTGTATAGTCAAGACGTTGCCCTCGGGGGTATCCTCCGGTCGAGGTGCGGGTATGGCAATGCTCTGAACGCGGGGTCTGCCTCTGGGAGCCATGGAGTAGCAAGAGAAAAGTTCGAGTGATGATGTGAAAGATAGAAACCTCCCACTGTGGTCACCAATGTTCTGTACCGAGCAGCTTTTTGGTCGTCTGCTGTTGGTAGGTCTCTTGCTGTCCTGTCAGGAGGTCAATGAGCGCCCGAGGGGGTACCTGCAAGCCACTCCGACGCTCAAGTCAGTATATAGAATATAAGAGTGAAGGTACTAAGGATTAGAGATTCAACCTTTGTAAGGGCAAAGTTTGCCTGTATTTATAGGAAATCGTGCCCTCTTGTGGATCGTCGGATGGGTAGAGTTGATCTTGACCGTCCAAGCATGTTGGGCTCGCATGAGGTGGATATGGGCTGAATTGGTTGGGCTGATCCATATGACTTGCTAAGCGCACCTCCTGGTTTTGCTAATGGGACCCCCTGGTTGACTCCAGAACAACACCTATTTAAAATTTTCTGAGAAGTAACATTCAAATATTATCTATATATGGGTCGAGAAAAGAGAATCAGAGAAATATAAATGAAGAAGAAATGGGGAAAGAAATAATCGAAGAAGGAAAAGAAGAAAAAAATAAAACTTATCTTTATAGAGCAGAAAATCACAATAGCATATACCAAATATTAGCATACTTTGAAACAAAATTACCTTACAAACCTCACAATATATAGCATATGTCAAATATTAATTCCTTATTTTCCTCTCTTTTAACACACAATTAAACAATTTATTAACTGATATATTAAAACATTCAAATACTTATTTACGTTACAGAATAATGGTAACTGAAATATGTAACTGATATATTGTGATGTAACTGATCAGGTCACCACTATATACGTTACATTCCACGCATAATACTAAGAACACGTTTCTTTATAAATTTTTAATTATAATATCTGTAACGAGTGCATTAAACAATTCTGGTTATGCATTCATCGCATAGAGTAAATTTGATATATTAGCATAGCTTTAAACCACTATAATTTATAGAACTCACAAAACAATATTGCATATTCATATCCCTTATTTTTCTCTCTCATAACGCACAATTAAAACTATAAAAAATTTGATAAGTTCAACCATTCACCCATGGTGTCATGCAAAGCAGAAGAAGAATGATGCTACCACCTTCATACTTTGATTTTTGGGTTCATTTCATGTTAGTTGACTTTTTGCTTCTAATCTAGGTTTTATCTCTTAATTAAGGAAATTGTTTATCTCTTCTACCATTCCCACGATTGTTTTTATATAAGAAAAATGCAATGGTGTCTACCCATGTTGAACCCTAATTGATATTTGTAAATTAAAAGAAAGGCAAATTTAAATAACGGGGTGGTGTATAGGTAAAGTATTAGGAATTAACTTTCACATTAGCCTGAACCGTTAAATGGGGTTGGTTTCTTATAGGACAACAAAATGACATTGATAAATGTTAAAAAGAAAACTGATATATAATGATACATGCATGAGTGAGGTGTGGGTCGAATTCCGTTTGTGATAACTAATACAAAATTACGTTACAAAACTCACAATAGCATATGCCAAATATTAATTCCTTATATTCCTCTCTTTTAACACACAATTAAACCTTACAAAAACTGATATAAGAAACCTTTCAAAAACTCATATACGTTACAGAACTGCAAATTCATTCATATAGGCATTAACAATGAAATTATACGTTTCAGATATCACACCCAAATTAATTTTAAATAACTTTGCATCCATTAAAAGAATCTTATTAAGAAACATAAGTGAGAAAAAAAATAGAATTCTATCATTTATAGACTCGTGTTGAACATGTTGCTTAGTAAAAATAAGCCTGCGCATGAGGGAGAAATTAGATTCATTTTACTAAATAAAAAATATGAGAACGAAAAAGAATAGAGGAAGAGTTTGAAACACCGAATGCAAATAATTGGTAGAAAATTGAAGAACCACAGTAGAATACATACATAGAACAAATATGAATGGTGTCATAACATAAATAACATAGTAACAAAATGAAAAACATATGATTAGTTAAAGATATAGAAGAAAATATTGTAAAGTGAGGATTAATCATTGTAAGTCCTTTGACTAAGATTTTTTGTTACAAAACCCAGAATGCATGTCTAAAAACTCCGCGATTCCTTTCCAACCAAATTGCCCACATTGTTGCTAAACTAAATCAAATATTTGAATTTTCTGCAATGTCTTCCTATGCAAACTTGTCCATACCACAAGAAATGATCCAAACCTGCTAAAACCATATTTGTTTGCTCTCCAATCCATACAGATAACTGCATCAAATATCAATTATCTGTACAAATATGTGTATTATAGATACTTTTATATATGTTATTGATTGCCCCTTTTTAGTATTATAGATACATTTACAAATATGTGTATTTGTATAAAATATACCTATATATATAATGTGTAAAAAAAATAAACTGTCACGAATCTAACTAATAGAATTCAATGATAATAATAATAAAATATATAAAAAAATCATCTGGCATTCACTGAAACACATAATCCTAATTTCATGTATTTGAACGAAAATATGAACCTCTTTATCGATAAGAACAATTTCAACAGAAAAGGGGACCCTGCTATTGTTCAAATCAAGGACTTCCCATTTCCTTGCGATGCCCACAAGTACTAGATTCCATTTGCCATGTCTGGCATTAATGTCAGATATCATGTCATACGCGGGAGGCATTTTGCAAATAGGAGTGAAAATAAAACTTTTGGCAAAAAAAGACAAATTCGTTTGGTTCTGATCAAGTAGGGGATGAATGTTGGTGATGGTATACTCTATGTATGGTAGTCTTATTTATAATTGGGTGAAAACATTCAGGGCGAGAAATTGGTATGATTGTTGAGTTGGTTAAAAAAAACGTCTTATTACAATAATTTCATATGATTAATCATTAATTGCAATAAGTTTATAAGAGTAAATATATCAGTTTTGTTTTTAACAATGACTTCATATCAGTTTTTTTACAAAGAAACGTATGTCATGATTAAATATATCAGTTTTTTTTTTTAAATATTCATTTGGTATTATGGGAGAGGAATCAAAGGGATATGTCTAGTATTATTGTTGGCAGCTGTCAATATCAGCATTGTAAAGATGCTGATCCTCATGATATATGAAATAAAGATGGGCTAGCATTGTGCATGCGTTTGGACAACTTAATAAAATAGTTGCATCAGTTTTTCTTTAATATAATTAGCATTTACGTTTTTTCTAACCATGGAGTAATGATGTTTTTTTTTGTCATTTGGGCCATTTACGTTTTTTATGAAACAATGAATCTGCTTGCTAGTATTCGGAAAAAAAGAAACAATGAATCTGCTTTCTAGTATTCAGAAAAAACATGTAACCGTTGTAATCAATGTGTAATCGTTGCCATTATTCTGTATTAGTTTGACGTTTTTCTTTTCTTGTAACAATGTGTAACCGTTGTCATTAATCATTATTATTTAGACGTTTTTTCCCTCTTTTCATCAAAAAACAATTTTCACATAGATGTTGTATCTAGGTGACTTGTAACAATATTAATTGCTAGAAGAATGAGAGCATGACATGTGTGAAGAAATTAAATGAAATCATTTTCATTTGTATGATATATAGATATAGATATAGATATAGATGCACTTCACTTCACTCATCTAATTTTTGCTAAATATCATTTTTCCATTAATCTACATAAAGATTTTCCCCATGGTATGCTGTTTTGTATGATGGAAAGACTATGACCGGGTTCAATGTAGCAATTGGTCTATAATATTTTCATTTTGAAATTTATTTCTATCTTTTAATTGCATTCTTATTTTTTATGCTCATACACTGTGTTGTACTAGTGAATGAACAAATTTGCAGTAGTATCTACTCGGGTAGAAGACGAGCGACCTTCCCTTTAGAGTCAAATTAGTCCACCTGAAGCATATACAAATGTTGCATCTTTTCATTCGCTTCTTCGTAATATCCTTTATTAGCTATCACGTGTCCAAAAGTTGTATGAGTTTATATCTTCTTTTCAATTTTTGTTTGTTTTATTTGATATATCAATTGAAATGTTTTTCCTCTTGGCTGCTAAAGCCATTTAAGTTTTTTCACTAGAAACAAGTGAAGCATCAGTAAGATGAAACAAATCAAGCTTTCAATTTGTTTCTTGCATAAATGAGAGAGAGAGAGAGAAACGCCGCGAAAGGAAAGGAGCGAGAGATTCAATGTATGAGAGAAACGTGAATGAGCGACGATAGGGGACACTAGGAGGAGGAGAGATGCTTACAGAGGGTGAAAGAGACACACAAACAGAGAAATTTCCTTAAACCTAACTTTAAGGAATGTTCAAATCTGAAATGATTTCCTTAAATTTCATATTCTTCCATGGCTAACAAAACAACATTTGTCGTGACCGGAATCTATTGGGTGTTCACAACATTGTTACAGAAACCAAACCAATAATTCTCCCTTATAGTACGAGCATTACATTGCATCATATGCTAAATTTATACAAATCAGCGCTCAATCACATTTCAAAACCAGTAAACATCATGTTGTTGTTTTCCATTTCCTCCTTCCTAATTTCCTATTACGTATTAGCCATGTCTCTGAGCTGATACAGTTAGCCGCCAATTTATTAATATTCCGAACAATTCCATATGTCAAACCCTAAACTTTAATTCACAAAATTCGGTCTATATAAGGGACTACATTTCATTAGTCTTAGGTATCCATCCTTTACCCTAATTATTTAGAGTTCAAAGCAATTCCTTTTTTCACATTTTCAGCTATTATTGCTATGTTTGGTATAAAAAAATCATTATGGTTATGAATCATGCTCGCTAATGTTGTTCTTTGGGACCAAATTTCCACTATATATGATTGTTAGAATAATTCGTATGTGGCATTTGGCTAACTTGACCAAAGGGAAAACTCATTTCTCAAAGGAGATAGTGCTCATGGACAGTACAATGTGTCAAATATACTTACTCTTTGTCACTTTCATTCACGAGAAGATGTATTGTTTGTCACTCATGTAATTTGTTCATAGTATACACCGTACAATGTATATTTTCACGAATCGAGTCTTAATTACTAAAATAAAAAATATTTTTTATTTAGATATTATAAATTATTTATAGACTATATTCTAATTTAATATCATTTAAAATAACACGTTACGTGTTCAGATATAATTAGATACACTTTATATCTTTTTTGTTACATTGCATACACTTTATATTATTTAGTTTATTTGTTATTTTAAGTTGTTTTAAAACAATTTCCTTTTAATAAAGTTTAAATTGAAATTTGTGCATCGCACGGTTACATACTAGTTCATATCTAAATTGCCGCAATTGTCAATATATATGCGTGGCAAAAGAAACAAAAGCAATAATAGAAATAAAATAATAAACCACTGCATCAAAACAAAAGCCTCTATCTTTATTCTTGATTCAAGATTCAGTTCCAAAATCGAAGCCAAGCGAACCAAAACCTTATTTTCTCAATGATCAAACATGATAGGCTCTTGTTAGATTCTAAATAGGCTTTATAAAGCCAGAATCAATCATGTTAATTATTAGAAAATATAGAAGCGAAAGCGTACCTAAATCTCAGCGAAATCTTGATGTTGATTGATTTGGCCTTCCATGTCAACACGTACTCTCGCCGAGAGAACCCTTTAGCTTTGTCAGGTAAAAACGGCTCTAAATGGTGTTGTTTGTTGTAGTGTGACCTGGGGACCATAACCTCCTTATTTATAGAACCCTAATTAGGGTTATCCATTGGTATTTCTAATTTAGCCCATCACAAAATCAGAATTACCCTTTAGTCTCTACACATTAAAGGCCCACAACTCAAAAGCCCAAATTAGCCTAACCTTATTAGATCACTTTAATTGGGCTTAATCTTAAGTGACAATCCACAATACATAATTATTAACATATAAGGTCAACGTTGGATTAATTATCCAACAACATATAGAAGTTAGCGAGTTGTACTTGTAAAACAAAGACTGGAGATAGTTGTTTTCTCTCTTGTGTTGTTTGACTCAAGTTACCTTTCTTCTTGGCTTATAAGAGGTAATGGAGGCGTCCTTACGACATATAAGGAATTTTATTTTTTAAAAAATAAGAAATTTTTTAACTACGAGTTTGATATAACAATGGTTGATTCGAGTAGTAATTGGACTCAGATCCCACCCCAAAGGTGTGGCAAAAACTCTGTTGAGAGGGGAGAAACACACGGACCGACAAAGTCGAGCTAGGTTCTTCGGTGTAGATTAGTTATCGAAAAAATCGGTGAAAGAGTGGAAGCTATGCACCAATGACATAATAACAAAAAAAAATATACTCATGACATATCGGATATAGATATCGCAACAAAATTGAAGTATCCGTGCATTATATCGATCAGGGTGAAATCTTAATTCCTCATAACATTTTTCACTATATATCCTAATGTGAATTTGACTAATACACCGAGAGACTTATTTGATTCCTCATTCAATAAAGCCACTTGAGAAAAGAGAGCACAAAATGTGTTTTTTGGTTTGTTAGAGGGTGATTTTCATGGTAAATAAATTATTCAAGGTTTTCAATGGAGATTAGAAAAGTCGCTTAAATCGACGACGCTTTGGGGAATTTACGCAACAAAGAAATCTGTCTCTGTTTTTAGATCTTCCTCTGGGGAATTTACGCAACAAAGCACTGTCAATTATACGATCTTCCTCTCCTTCAATTTTTAGATCTGTCTCTGTTTTTATCGCTGCATAAATAAATCTGTTGTTGGGTCTTTCTTCTCTTCTCTCACAATCGCAATGGCCACCGGAGGAGTGAATAGAAGAGTTTCTGCAGCATCAGCTCGTGCTCACACCAGGAGGGCAAAGAAACCCAATTCTATTCAGCTTCCTTCAGGTTTCTTTCCTAACTTCTTTCTTCATCAAAGTTTCGATTTTCGCATCGTTTTTACTGTGGGTCATGTTACACTTTGTTTATTTAGCTTATATAATGGGCACTATGGAAACTTAGGAAACCTTTCCCACACATTTTTATTTATTTATTAGAAATTAGAAAAAAGATCAGGATGAATATAGAATGATGCTGTTTATTTTGTTTGGATACATATAATGAACTATGTAGTATGCATGAATCCAACCGAATGGCTGGGAATGGCTTCTATTGCTCTTTTCCTTCAGTAGAAGATTTATTTATTTCTTAATTAGTTAATTAGTTATCAGTAAGCTAAAGTTTAGGGAGAGGCCAAGGCTAGGTATGCTACAAGTGTGAAATTGGTGAATCTTCACGATTGAAGAGAAGAGAAATGTTCAGCTCAGAGAAGAAAAAGATAGAGGAAGTGGATAAGCATGTTCTTATTGATTGAATGAACTCAACTACTCTGTTAATGACATTGACAAGTAAATTCCTTACATAGAAGGCAATATAATAATGGTTAACATTGTTCAGCTTCTAACCAACTCTAACCGAGTAATTAACTTTGAACTAACTCCAACTAATTACAGCTTATGAGGTATCTAATCTTGCTAACCGAATAACAGAAACTAACTTAACTGGCACATAGCTTAATGTATCCGTGACACAAGCCTAAGCCTGGATTTATGATGGTACTTACAAATCTCATGCCAGGCAGGATTGATGGTATGGTAGCAAGAACCAAACTTAAGCCTTTCAAGTGAATTGCTTCGATCCATACCAACTGAGCCAATCATTGTGATATTCTTGTGCTTGACTTATGGATTGCTAATTGTTATTTATGTTTTAAATTTTATACTCTCAGGAATGTTTAGAACAACACTAGCAGTGTTGTTGATTGGGTTTCTAGCGTGGGCTTATCAGGTTACTCGACCTCCTCCTCCCAAGATATGTGGCTCTCCTGATGGACCACCTATCACAGCACCAAGAATCAAACTAAGAGATGGAAGGTATTTGGCATACAAAGAGCATGGTGTTCCTAAAGGTGCAGCCAAGCGTAAAATCATCTTTGTCCATGGTTTTAACAGTTGCAGGCACGGCACCTCGGTTGCGGAAACCCTGCCACCTGTAATTATCTATATTACCTTTTTCTACTTTCAATGTCTTGGCGATTTGTGCAATCTATCTATATATAATGTGGGCCTTTCCAGGATGTTGTTGAGGAGTTGGGTGTCTACATCGTATCTTTTGACAGACCTGGTTATGGAGAAAGTGATCCCGATCCAAACCGTACATTAAAGAACATTGCCTTAGATATAGAAGAGCTTGCTGATCAGCTAGGATTGGGGTCCAAATTTTATGTAATTGGACTCTCCATGGGTGGACAGGTCGTTTGGAACTGCCTTAAGTACATACCTCACAGGTATGATTTATTCACCTTATTTGTAGGTTTGTCTGTTGACATGAAATTTAAAAATATCAGTACTATTTCTTTTTTGTATTCTTTGCTGCTTTGTTGTATGCTTGCCTCAATATTTTGATGACATGAGATACAGTTGTTAACTTCTTTTTGCATTTCTCAACAATAAAACGTTTTCAATGCCAACAGGTTGGCAGGTGCAGTGCTCTTAACCCCAGCTGTCAACTACTGGTGGTCTGGTCTTCCTGCAAACTTAACTGCCGAAGCCTATTACCAACAAAAGTTACAAGATCGATGGGCACTTCGTGTTGCTCACTACACGCCCTGGCTAACTTACTGGTGGAACACACAAAGATGGTTCCCAATTTCTAGTGCAATTGCTCTTAGTCCTGATCTCCTTTCAACTAAAGACAAAGAGCTTGTATCTAGATTTGTTGACATGGAGAGTTATGTGGTAAGCAGCCAGCCTGTATTTGGTTAAAGAATTTTTTTTTCTTTTTCTTTGTCAGCTAAATATTTTCTCTCATGATATCTAATATCATGTCTTGTTTTTGTTGGAATATTGACATTAAACTCTCTTTAGTTTTTATAAAACATCAATTTCTTACTTCAAATCTCATTGGAGATTAATAATTCTTTTATATTGACTTCCACAGGCACATTCCAAACAGCAAGGTGAATATGAAACCGTCCACCGTGACTTAATGATTGGATATGGAAAGTGGGAGTATAGTCCTTTGGATCTTGAAAACCCATTTCCAAACAATGAAGGTTCTGTTCATCTTTTTCAAGGAGATGAAGATTTGTTGGTTCCTGTTAAACTTCAGCGATACATTGCACAAAAGCTTCCTTGGATTCACTATCACGAACTTACAGGTGCTGGTCACCTTTTCGTTCGTGCTGATGGTATGAGTGAAACTATCATTAAGACACTTTTAGGTGTGAAGTAGGCTTCTGTTGAATGTCGATCACAGTGGCCTGTACAATAACCTTTGAGCAATGTTGACTGTAGGGCGAATCCTGTCACTTATAGTTAAACATGGGTGTTGTTCTTTTGTTTGAAATTCAACAGAAGTCTATTTTAGAAGATGAATTTGGTGACAGTATTTATCAGCACATCAGCAGTTTTGTGCACAAAACTGAATGGAATTCAGTCTCAGCTATTCATATTAGGGACTTGTATTGCGCTCATCACTTCTGCAAGATTGGACTGTCATCTCTTCTCACTACCAAGGCAGTGGAACAGGGGAGAGGGAAATGTTCTAGGCAATTTATTTTTAAACCAATTTTAAATGCTAAATTTTGGTCTGGTTTCTTCTGGGGCATGGCCTTTTTCCCCAACTCTTTATTTCAACAAATGGGGCATGAGCTTGTTTATGGCTGAGTATGTGACTGCTGAACTGGTTTCAAAAAATTTCTTCAGCTCCCTCTTCCAACCTTCTGACACAAACAATAGTCAGGTCTAGTCAAATTTGAAATATAACCTTTTTTTAGATTGAAATATCTACTCATGATGCCCCTTAATATGTAAATATGGGAAATATCCCAACTCAGATGTCAGAATGATATGTTTTTTTCAAAAAAAACAAATGTTTTGTTTGAAAATTCACATAACGTGTAATTAAGAAATAAGATCCCATATTTTCAATTTCAAATTGTTTACTAAATAGAAAAGCAAAATCAAATACATAGTCATAGTGCAACATGTTTACTGACGCTAGAGTAATAATCAATTAAGAAGAAAAGCAAGTCAAAAAGACTACTTTGATTTTTCAGTATTGGGCTTTTAAAACACTTCCTGTTGTCAAGACAAGTAAAGATGTAAAAAAATGGAAATTCAGATAAGCCTTTTATCAAACAAGTGGAACGCTTAAAACTGGGGAAAAAATTGACCAACAAAAAAACCGGGGAGAAAGAAAATACGCTTACGGAAGATAAAGGTTTTTTTTTTCCATACCCCTTTAGACACCGTACCCCTAAATTGATCGAACTACTAATAATACATCTGTCTGTCAAACAATTTTTCGGATTTGCCTCTGAATACCTAATTCCGGAATGTGTTTTTTGCATTTTTCCGGATTTACCTCTTAAAACGTAATTCTGGAACGATTTTTTTTGATATTTCCGGACATATGTGTTATAGGTGTTCCGGAACACAAATTTATATTCTGGAAATATCATGTTTTAGGTATTTTCGGAAGTACAAAAAATTGAGTTCCGGATTTATCCTTTAGGCATAAACTCGGAAGTGTACAATTTTTATTTTTATTTTTAACTTTCTATTTGTTCCGGTTAATTGAACTTATTTGAATTGATTAAAAAGGCGGATTACAACAGAAACAAACATAAAGCGGATTAAAACAAAAACAAACATAAAGCGGATTACAACACTACTATGAGGGACCTCCTGCATAACAACGACGAATAATCTCGGCGACACTCCGTTGGGTTTCCACGTACAACTGCAAAGGACTACGAGTCTGAAACATGTCAAGGCTGTTCAACATGACTCTCACGTCATCGTCCGTCTTCACAGCCATTGAAGACCAATAAACACTGTCATCCTCGACAAATGTTGGTTTGCGATAAGTGATACTTTTGACCTCTCGGTCATCACCCCACACTTGCACCTTACACTCAATTTTATCTTTCAGAGATTCGAAGGTAATGTTGTGGTCAAGCCTGCATAAAATAGGTTTTGGGCACTCGAAATAGACACCAACTTCGCCGTTGGTGATTGTGCCTTGATGGTGAATGGCAGTCAGTGTGGACTCACGAGTAGGGGTGTCAAAATGGATGGATTTGATGGATATAGATTTGAATTATAATGGATGGATTGGAGAAATCCATTTAAAAATTTATATCCATTAGGATTGTAACAAACAAATCAAATCCATCCATTGACAAAAAAAGTCCAACCAATCCATCCACAAATATCTTTTCATAAAAAAACATTTTTATGAAAAAAAAATTATATATTTTTTTAGTTTTTTTTAATACTGCAACAATTTAATTTTTTATATTTATAAATATATATATATATATATATATATATATATAATATTGTTAATATATAAATATATATTATATATAATATAAATATATATTTATATATGTGGTGGTGGCAAGCGGCGGCCGGCGTGGCGGCAGATGACGGAGCTCCGGCGGCCGGCGATGGAGCTCCCGCGGCCCGCGGCGGCGCTCTGACGACCGTTGGTGGTGGTTGGCGGCTCTCCGACGGCAGTAGTGGCTGCTATTTATTTTAATATATTTAAATATATATAATCTAAATATTATATATATATATATATATTTTAAAAAAAACACTTTTGGGAAAAAAAAATTAAAATTGAAAAGTCCTTGTAAAAAAAACTGGAAAGTATTTTTAAAAATCTTTTTTTGTAAAAAAGTATTTTTAATAATTATGCAATGGATTTTGATTTTGTACTTATCGAGAATCCATTGGATTTAAAAAAATTAATGGATGGATCACAACCATCCACAAATCAAGTGGATGGATCCAATCCAATCCATTAATGTTTTTTTTATTGTAACAGACGGATTTGATGGATTTTGTTATGGACGGACCGGATATCCAGTAGACAAATGGATCACTTTGACACCCCTACTCACAAGAGTATTGGGTTGGAAGGGTGTTCATTTTCTTGTGTTGTGTGTGAAAGAAGTTGGAATCAGAGGTAGTGTTGTGTGTAAAAAAACTGAAACCCTAAATGAGTATATTTATAGCGAGAGATCTGAAACCCTAAATGGGATGTCCACCGTTGATGAAAAGTGTCGGCAAAATCAATACCGTTGAAAGTGTGGCAACGTCAAGGCCATTGGAAAGTGTCCGCAAAATCAAGACCGTCAAATAATATTATATTATAAAGCATTTAGAAAATATTATATTATACAATCATTTAATGTCTACGTACTCAATTGGGTCGGTCGGTGCACTAGGGACTGCAACTAAAGCAGACCATAATTGGAGACGTCCAACATATGGATATAACCACGATCTAGCGTCTGGTGTAGCATAAGCAGACCAAAATTTATGAACAGGAGGTAATAGACTAGTAGAGTTCAAGTTAATCCGCACCCAATGAAGCCCATGGACAAACCCAATACCGACCAATATGCTCTGACTAGCCACATACTTGTCTCTCAAAGGTAAAAATGTCCATGACCCATTAATGATAACGAAACCAAGGCCATGTGATATTTGGTTGTTATAACGTGCCCCAAATCAGTCATCGTCATCCACTTCTCAATGTTCAAGAGGCCAGACTCACCAGTTTTTTTATATTGGGTTTTAAAAACACTAATTGTCACATGTTAGGCCGTGAAAAAATGAAAATTCAAAGAAGCATTACATCAAACAAGTGAAGCACGCAAAACTGGGGAGAAAGAAAATGCAGTTGATAAAAAAAAGTGGTTTAAGAGGCTAGGCTCACCAAGTGTTGCAGACTGAAATTGCAGCAGATTGCTCTGTTAAGCCAGCGGCGAGCTCTACCACCGTGGTGCCTTTTGAAAATACTAGAACTTACCCCCCCGTGCAATGCACGGGAGATGCTTACGACAAATAGATAGTATTATGCATATTTTGATTTGTTACATACTTGAACTATTTGATAGGCAGTATATTGTTGGAAAATTTAAAAAAAACAAAGCAAATCTAACTCATAGATAAAATTACGTGATGATACAAAGTAGTGACATATATTGAGGTAAAATTTTAAAATAGAAAAAATTGCTCACTTAAGTAATTTCAGTTAAAAACGAAAACAAAAATAAATTTTATTTTCAAAGAAAAAGTTTAAATTATTATTTAGAATCTCCCAATTATTTTAAATTCAACTCTATAATTCATTACTTATTGTTTTAACAACTTTCTTACTGAGAATTTGTAATGGTCTCATGAAGCACGTGGAGATTTGCTTAAGAAGGGGTTTGGGATGGGTACTTAAATTTTGTTCCAAACCCTAAAATACCCAAAACACGCTGATAGATGTCGCGCTTTAGATGTTCTATCATGAAACTAATTTTTCTTTGCGTAAGCCGGTTATTGAGGATCAAATTTGGCGTATTTGAATAGTTAAATATTTTTCCAAGCCTTAAAGTACCCCGAACCGTTTATTGATGAACGAATTTCGTGTATTTAAACATATAAAATTTTAACGGACCCTAAAGTACCTCATAACACACTGCTCAGCGTTTTACTTTACTTATTTTCTCAATAGTTTTTTTTCTACCAACTCTGTTAGTGAGGAACATTTAAAATTAATTTTTTGGATCCTAAACCCCAAAACACATTGCTTAGCGCCATAATTTACATATTTTAACACAAAATTAATGTTATTTTTCACAAAACTGATTATCGAGGAACGAACTTTGCCTATTTGAACCGTTAAATTTTTTTGAACCGTAAAGTACACAAAACACACTGCTTAGCGCCGCACTTTACGTATTTTGTCACGAAAATAATTGTATTTTTCACCAATTTTACCTTAAGATTAAAAGATGATAACAAGAAAAAAATATTTTACCATAGTGGGACCCACCCAAGTCAGATGTATTTTTTATTGCAAATTAAATATATTCCTTTTTTTATTCACACATTGTTTGTGGGATCCACTAAAATGATTGTTTGTGGAATCCACTAAACTTACTTCCATTCAACTTAACCTTATAAATATTAAGTTTTATTAATCAATATGACAAAAGACCAAAAAAAACCGCAAAATGTCATTTTTGGTAGGTTTTTTTTTTTGGGTAGGTTAGAGGGTGGTCTTCATGGTAAAAATATTCAAGGGAGGTTAGAAAAGTCAGATAAAACGACGGCGCATTGGTCAAATTACGCAACAAGGAAAAGTAAACATCGGTGTGTCAAGTCTACATAGTACTACTGTCAATTATACGATCTTCCTCTCCTCTTCTTCAGTTTTTAGAGCTGTCTCTGTTTTTATCGCTGCATAAATAAATCTGTTGTTGGGTGTTTCTTCTCTTCTATCACAATCACAATGGCCACCGGAGGAGTGAACAGAAGAGTTTCTGCAGCATCAGCTCGTGCACACACCAGGAGGGCAAAGAAACCCAATTCTATTCAACTTCCTTCAGGTTTCTTTACTAACATCTTTCTTCATCAAAGTTTCGATTTTCGCATCGTTTTAATTGTGGGTCATGTTCCAGCTTAAGAATTGAGGTTATAATACCACGCACTTTGTTTAGCTTATATATTGGGCACTATGGAAACTTAGGAAACCTTTCCTTCTTATTAACAAAAGATCATATTACAACTAATCCGAGTTTAGAGGATAGTTGAGGGATAACTAACTTAATTAGTTAGTTTAGAAGCTGTTAGATGGTTAGATCAGCTTGATCAGGGTTACTAACTTAATTATTTTGTTTGGATACATAATATAATGAACTATCTAGCATTCTTGAATTCAACCGAATGGCTGGGGATAGATTGCATTGCACCTGGCACTTTTGTGTGCCATCATCTATCTGTTGCTTGGAATTATGATATTCTTTTCCATTTATTAGTAAGCTAAAGTTTAGGGAGAGGCCAAGGCCAGGTATGCTACAAGTGTGAACTTAGTGAATCTTCATGATTGAAGAGAAGAGAAATGTTGAAATCAGAGAGGAAAAAGATAGAGGAAATGCATAAGCATGTTCTTCATTCATTGTTCGAATGAAGTCGACTACCATATTAATTACAAGTGAATTCCTTATATAGAAGGCAATTCAATAATGGTTAACATTGTTCAGCTTCTAATAACTGAGTAACCAAGTACAAACTAACTCCAACTAATTACAGTTTATGAGCTAACTAATGTTGCTAACAGAATAAAAGAAACTAACGTATCTAACACAAATCAACTGAGCCAATCCCTGTTGGCTTTAATGAGGTTTATAGCTAGTTTTACTTTTACCTGTGATGAACATAGGGTGGTTATTAGGTTGCATTTTCATATTTCGTGCTTAGCTCATGGACTACTAATTGTTATATATGTTTTAAATTTTATACTCTCAGGAATGCTTAGAACAACACTAGCAGTGTTGTTGATTGGGTTTCTAGCATGGGCTTATCAGGTTATTCGACCTCCTCCTCCCAAGATATGTGGCTCTCCTGATGGTCCACCTATCACAGCACCAAGAATCAAACTAAGAGATGGAAGGTATTTGGCATACAAAGAGCATGGTGTTCCTAAAGATGCAGCCAAGCATAAAATCATCTTTGTCCATGGTTTTAACAGTTGCAGGCACGGCACCTCGGTTGCGGAAACCCTGCCACCTGTAATTATCTATATTACCTTTTTCTACTTTCAATGTCTTGGCGATTTGTGCAATCTATCTATCTATCTATCTATATATATATATATATATATATATATAATGTGGCCTTTTCCAGGATGTTGTTGAGGAGTTGGGTGTCTACATTGTATCTTTTGACAGACCTGGTTACGGGGAAAGTGATCCTGATCCAAATTGTACATTAAAGAGCATTGCCTTAGATATAGAAGAGCTTGCTGATCAGCTAGGATTGGGGTCCAAATTTTATGTAATTGGACTCTCCATGGGTGGGCAGGTTGTTTGGAAATGCCTTAAGTACATACCTCACAGGTATGATTTATTCACCTTATTTGTAGTTTTGTTCTGTTAGCATGAAATTTATTAGAACATAGCTACTATTTCTTTTTTGTATTCTTTGCTGCTTTGTTGTATTTACGCCTGTTTGCTTGCCTCTATATTTTGATGATATGAGATATAGTTGTTAATTTCCTTTGCATTTCTCAACAATAAAACTTTTTCAATGCTGACAGGCTGGCAGGTGTAGCGCTCTTAGCCCCAGTTGTCAACTACTGGTGGCCTGGTCTTCCTGCAAACTTAACTGCCGAAACCTATTACAAACAAAAGTTACAAGATCGATGGGCACTTCGTGTTGCTCACTACGTGCCATGGCTAACTTACTGGTGGAACACACAAAGATGGTTCCCAATTTGTAGTGCAATTGCTCTTAGTCCAGATATCCTTTCAACTCAAGACAAAGAGCTTGTATCTAAATTGTCTATTAGAGAGGATTATGTGGTAAGTATCCAGCTCGTATGTGATTATGAAATTGGGAATTTATGATACATGTGTTTTTCAGTTTTTTGAACTGTTTAAAGCTGCATGTGGATGTCTGCATATTTGAAGTCATTTATGGAGAATTTCGCTACTGATTATTCATAATTTTTATGTTCTGGAATTCTTGTTTTGATGTTTGTCTCAACTTTTGGAATTAATAGCTGAAATAGGTTGTCTTTAGTTACAAATATTAAATTAAATGATATATAATACAAACAATAGTCTGGACTCGGGAGTATTTAAACATTGGATATTAATGTATTTTGTCTTTGTCGGTATCAATTTAGGAGAAGATGCAACATTTGTAGGCAAATATTAGACTTCTTCTTAATACCTGTTTAATAAGTATTTGGGTTAGATCAATTTCCTCATGTATGGATAATTATGGGCAAAAAAAGCCTGAAAATTCATTGCTTAAGGTTTATAAACTATTAATAAACTATAGTTTGTGTCATGGTGTCTGGGATGCATAGAAGATATGACTATTAGCTAGTATAATTATTGACTGTAGTTTAATGCATTTTGCGACAACTAATCAATAAAATTGATATATAAGGGAAACACATAGCCTGCAACCAAAGGTGCACGAAATATGGACTATAGGAGTATTGATACACGTACAATACTCCTAGATCTGCATCCAAAAGTATTCTTAAATTATTTAAGAGAAATTTTTGACCGATATGTTTGAGATATCTCCTCAATACTTTGGGATACTGCTCCAGAAACTGAAGCCTTTTTCTTTGTTATGTTGTGAATAGAATAGTACATACTCTTTTATTCATTCGTTGCGGATATAAAAATTAAGAGAGAAAATGTTTTGGGATTAGCGGAGATGTGCATGATCCTTTTGATGATGGTGGTGACCAACTTCTTGCATTGGCATAGCTGTCTCTTGGTAAGTTAGACTTAGAAACTATGTTTCTTGGATGATGCGAATAGGGAGTCAAAATGATTTTACAATTAGTATTTTAGTAAATAGTATGCAATTGAATGGAGTCAAGACTTAATTTAAATAGGACTACGGGTATTTTGCAACATTTTGACATTGGTTAAGGAAAAATACATTTTTGACATGTTTACAAGGAAACAAATATATTTTTATGTGTTGAAGTCCCACATCCACTAGAGATATGGCCTAAGTAATCCTTATCAGGGTTGGGCAGTCCTCAATTTAGAAGCCGGTTTTGTAAGAATGAGTTATGTCTTAAGCCCAAATTTAAGAATATGGATAAGAGAAAGATATGTCTTTGTTTTTTGGTTATGATCACAAATTTCATTTTGTAAGTCGTGATCATCATCTGCATGTATAGCTACATATAAATGAAATATATTAGCATCTCTTTACAAACATTATGTATATATATATATATATATATATATATATATATATTATAAATTTGTGTTTATATTTTCTAACTCATATCGTATATTTAGTTTTTAAGGATGTGGAATTTCAAAAGTTTATGCATGTTGCATTTTTATTGAAACAGAACACAATGGCATCCCTGATGTCAAAAATGATTAATTGAACCATTGAATTTTTTATTAGCCTCTTTTTAGTTGAGCTTGTATAATTTTCTGCAGTTGTTTTCTCATCTAAATAATTTTTCTCATGATATCTAATATCATCATGTCTTATAAAACATCAATTTCTTACTTCAATTCTCATTGGAGCTTTTTTGTAATTGTTTTATATTGACTTTCACAGGCATTTGCTTATATTGACTTTCACAGGCATATGCAAAACAGCAAGGTGATTATGAAACTGTCCACCGTGACTTAATGATTGGATTTGGAAAGTGGGAATATAGTCCTTTGGATCTTGAAAACCCATTTCCAAACAACGAAGGTTCTGTTCATCTTTTTCAAGGAGACGATGATTTGTTGGTTTCCGTTACACTTCAGCGATACATTGCACAAAAGCTTCCATGGATTCACTATCACGAACTTCCAGGTGCTGGCCACCTTTTCGTTCGTGCTGGTGGTATGAGTGAAACTATCATTAAGACACTTTTAGGTGTGAAGTAGGCTTCTGTATTGGTCACTAGCATTTAATGCCTCTGTTATAGAGAATTCAAACTGTTGATCACAGTGACATGTACAATAACCTTTGAGCAACGTTGACTGTAGGGTGAATCCTTTCACTTCTTGATAGTTAAATATGAGAGTTGTTCTTTTGTTTGAAAGTTTAACAGAAGCTGGAATGTTTCTATTTTAGAAGATGAATTTGGTGACAGTATTTATCAGCACATCAGCAGTTTTGTGCACACAACTAAATGGAATTCTGTCTCAGCTATTTACATAAGGGACTTGTATTGCTTATCCCTTTTGCAAGACTGGACTGACATCTACTCTTCCCACTACCAATGCAGTGGAACAGAGGAGAGGAAAATGTTCTAAGCAATTTATTTTGAAACCAATTTAAAATGCTAAAATTTGGTCTGCTTTTTCCTGTGGCATGGTTTTTTTCTCCCTAACTCTTTATTTCAACAAGTGAGGCATGAGAAAGTGGGATTCAACGAACGGAGATGTGGAGAGAGAAGCTCTCCCTTCTCTCTAAAACCAAAATATCTCCTCCCAACCTTAGGGTTAGTCGAGGCTTTTCCCTCCACCATGGAGGCTCACACCCCCTCCGCCATGGAGGTTCCCATCCCCTCCACCATGGAGGTTCCTTTCCCCCCCACCAGTTGGGGCTTGTTCCTGTCTTCCTCCACCGCCGTTCTGTCCACCACACCGTAACCCATCCCTACCTAACCACCAAAACCCCTCCACTGTTCCCTCCACCTCTCTCCTCACCGACTGTCGCGAGCAACCATCACTCCCACAACCCAAATCGGCGACAAAACCATGACCTTGTGCGTCTTCTGCTCCTTCACTGTTGCTGTCGTGCCGGGACCGTCGCTACCTCATTCCTCACGACGGTTCCTTCTCCAGACCTGCGACCACCGCCGGAGCCTCCGCCGCTGCCTTTCACCTCCGCCCCCACTGAAGCATTCCCACATGCAGATCTGACCCCCTCTCGTCCGGCGCCTAAACCCCATGGCTGTTCTGTGGTTTGGTTTTATATGATTTCTGGCCTTGCTTTACAACTTTCGATTTTATGTTTGTTGCTGTTTTATGGTTGGTTAGTGTCTTTGATTATGTCTGGTTTGTGTTTGCAATGTTTGTTTTATGGCTGTTGGTAGCCTATTTGAAGTTTGCGGTCAAGGTGTTTGCTGAAATTAAGGTTGTTCATCAGAACCAAAAAACTGAACTAAACTGCCAAACTGAACCGAACTGAACCAAAATTAACTGAACTTTTGCAAATAGTTTAGAACTGAACTGTTCAGTCAGTTCGACTGAACCGAACCGAACTGTCTTAGCAGTTCGACCGAACCGAACTGATCTGTCTTAATAGTTCGGTTCGGTAGTTCGAGTTTGAACCAAACTGTTTTAAATTTTAATTTTTTTTTTCGAATTGTTGAGCCCGAAAAAAAAAGTTCGGGAAAAGTTCAAAATTTAAACAGTTCGGTTCGAGCTCGAACTGCCGAACCGAACTATTAAGACAGTTCGGTTCGGTTTGTCGAACTGCTAAGACAGTTCGGTTCGGTTCGGTCGAACTGTCTTAACAGTTCGGTTCAGTTCGGTGCAGTTCACCTTTAGAACTGAACCATGAACAACCCTAGTTGAAATGTCTCTGCAACTTTGATTTTTTTGGGCTGACTTGTTACATCTGATTCTATTGGGGCAGCTGCCATCTTCAGTGTTCTCTCAGCCCCTCAAATGGATTCTATACATGTGAATAAATGGGCTTATTTTGAGGCCACTTATAGTCGAAATGTGCTTCCAAAAGTCAAAGATATGATCCTTAATTGGATAAGATTAAAGACCGCGGGTTCTCTTGCCTTTGTCCCATGTGTGGAGGAAACTAGACATGTTGCTAGGACTCAGTTGTCAGACTGGTTATGCACTTATATTTTCTGATGTAATGTTGTTGTTGTCTTATGCCAAGTTGTGGAAGAGAAATACCCCATCACAAGCTTATGTTTGTAATCATTTTAAATTCTAATGGAAGATGTTTGACCTTTAAAAAAAAAACCAGTGAGGCATGAGCTTTTTTATGCCTGAGTATGTGACTGCTGAACTGGTTTGAAAATAATTCTTCAGCTCCCTCTTCCAACCATTTGACACAAACAATAGTCAGGTTTAGTCAAATTTGAAATATAGCCTTTTTTTAATTGAAATATAACTTCGTGATGCCCCTTAACATGTAAATATGGAAAATATCCCAACTTAGATGTCAAATGATTATTTTTTTAAAAAAGAATGTTTTGTTTGACGGTGGCGGACCTGGCATGTATCCCGGGGTTCAGTTGAACTCCCTGGAATTTTTTTTTGCACTAAATACCCTATATAAATAGCCTAAATCTCCTGAAATTTTAATTTTGACACCTCTGAAAATTTGAAATTATACTAGTAGACCAAATTTTGCACTCATTTGACACCGGCCTTAAAAAAATTGACACACCTGACCCCGGGGTCCTGGGTTCGCTACTGTGTTTGAAAATTCACATCTGTAAGAAATAAGATCCCATTTTTTCAATTTGTTTGACCAAAGCTCTGATGGTATATTCCAAGTGATGAAGCGGCGCTGGAACAGAACTAGGATTAGGGTTTTTTTTTGTTAGTTGTTGCCTTATATATATCATCCTCTTTAATGTGTATTTCTTTTATTTTTTTTTAATTTTTAACATCAGAATCATATTTACACCACCTGTGTTTTAATGTTGCGCCTCCACGTGCACAAGCTCTTTTTTTCAGGCCAATTTTGTTGAAAGCCCATAGACTAAAAAACTAGCCTATTGCTAGTTACACCCACTTTTAATAATACTGCACCCTAGCAGCTAATTACACCCCCTCATTCTAGTTTTACTACTTACTATGTTCTGCCTATTTTATTCAATCAAAAATCATTTTCTCATAAATAAAAAATACCTCTCACTCTTATCCATCTGAAAGGTTTTTCAATGTTTTCCCTAAAAATAAATATTGGTGGCGGCTTCATTGTAAACTTTGGAGAATCCCTCCTTCAGATTTTTCGGTCGTTACAAATGACATTGATTTATTCCTCTCACTCTTACATAAAAGGCTCTCTCACTTGATATCTGTATGCATGGTTGTTAAACTCTTGAGTTAACTCTTAAACTCTTATGAGTTTATGATTCTAGCTCACAAAACGAGTTAACTAGCATGTAAACTCTTTTTTTGGTAAAACTCGTACGGGTTTAAGTAAACTCTGATGAATTCGGTAAACTCTCGATTTTACTAGAGTTTATGAGTCTACGATTTATGTTGACTTGACCTTAAAATGTAAATAATTGCTTGTAATGCAATATACATTAGATTTATAAAGTTGGTTTGCGTTTTCAATTTCATTGCTACTTTTTTTTATTCATCTAGGAAATAAAGCGTATCAAATTATGAGTGTGGAGCATAATTAGGTATTTATGAATTTATGTATGATTTGGTCTTTAATGGATTATGATCTTATCTATACTAATGTACTTGCACACTTTATTATTTTGGTTTGCTACTTTTTATAGTTGTCATTTAATATCAAATAAACTCTGATGAGTTTACAAATCAAGTTTAGGGAAGCTCCCCGAGTTTACATGAACTCTTGAGTTTGACAACTTTGTCTGCATGTATGTGTGCTTGCGTGGGTGCAAAAAATACTAGAGACATCAATATACAAACTTAACACATCGTTAACCCAGAGCGTGAGGTTAAGCGATTGGGGCTGATCCCCCGTTAACCAAGGGTCGGGGGTTTGATCCCCACCTTGGGTATGGAGCAGCGTTAAAACTCTGGGCCAGCTCTCCTGCCCCTCGAGGCACCTCCAATGAGCGAGGGATTAGTCATTGCTATCCGTGCGGTGGATACCCGGGTTTACTCAAAAAACTTTAACACATCGTTTCTTTGCAAAAGAATTCTAAAACAAAATGAGTGAACTATTCAACTGTGTCTTTCACCTTCAATCCTTTTATCTAAAAAACCTAAAATTGATCTAATCAATTTAAGGTCTTTCACTCCCAAGTTGAACACGATGATTAAAAAATTGAAATTTTGATACTAGCTGTGTCCCTTTTCTTGTCCAGCCGAATGGAAGTGCTGGCTAGATGTTAGGCACATGTCCAAGCCGTGTCCTTAACATGTCATAGCTGAAAAATTATGTTTATATTCTGACACTAGAATGGAGTGTCCTACAAATGTTTGGACATTCTTTCAGCCTAAAGTGTCGGACGGTATTACAATAGGTTTTAGCTATAGTATTTCTATAATGCTCTAGAGTAGTTACCAAGAATTTATCACAGTACTGTTAGGGACTTGAACAATGACATTCTAAACAGTTTAATAGAGCTCAACTTCATTGTGCCTTTTCAAATACTATTGAAAGTTAGGAAAATATAGGAATTAGGAGGGAAGGAAGTTAACGTGGCAGAGGGTAAGGAATGGAGTAACCAACTTTGTTATAAAGGGTTGGGGAGGGGGGAGGGGGTGGGGGAGGGGGGTAGAGGGAGAGAGAGAGAGGCGTCTTTGATCATTTGTTCAGTTGGAATCCTTTAGAGGATTGGGCAGAGGGAGTTTCTATCTCAAGGAGCATTTTGCTCTGGGATTATAGGATTTATCTCTCTAATAGTTTCTCATTTTCCAATAATAATAATACAGTTTCTGTTTATCTTGATTTCGGGTTCCTACCACACACTCACATAAAAAGGTGACTTCTTTGACACCATCTCTCCTTTTAAAAGTTTAAGATAGCAACATTTTCTTAATTATCTCAATAATTCTGTAGAGTGAAGAAAATAATGAACAAATATTGTCTTTTACAAATACAAGTCTTAACGAAAAATTTTAATGTATGGTTGGTTTGCACTTTGCAGCACATTTAAATCATTTCATGGAGATATACACCAAACAAAACTACAGAATAATGAAGGCTGCTATGGTTATAGGTATGCTCAATGTTTACATTGTTTATCAAGTTCCCAAGTTTTGTTTTAGGTTTAAATACTTTTTACCCCCTGCAAATATACCTATTATCCAGTTACCCCCCGCAAAAAAAAAACGTTTAAAACAAACCTTGCAAAATATAATTTTATCCAGTTACCCCCCTGCCGTTAAATTTTCTGTTAAAAACTGTAAAATTAACATTATCCAGTTACCCCCTGCCACGTGTCACCTTATTATTGGGCCTCTGTGACACGTGGCACTGACATGCCACGTCAGCTCCTATGTCACCACTGCCACGTGTCACTGACATGTGCCACGTCAGCAGCCAATGGATGGCTGCCACGTGGCACTAGTTGTTACACTCAAAAATAAAGAATTTTGTAGCCTCCAAGGGTGTTGAACTCGTGACCCCTTACTCACACCCACACATCCTAACCACTGAGCCACATTAGCATTTGTGATTATTATCTCACCTATCAATATTTATTACATTATTTGTTACTTTTGTTAAAAAAAAGTGATCTTCATCATCTGCAAACCACATCTGCAAACGAATCTGGAATTAAAACAAAAACGCATCTGGAAAAAATAAGTGATCTTCATCATCTGCAAACCACATCCTAACCACGCAACAATTGTTTCTTCTTCAAACGCATCAAGTGGGAACCGAAAACGAATCTGGAATTAAAACAAAAACGCATCTGGAATTAAAACGAAAACGAAAATCATCATCTGGAATTAAAACTCATCTGGAATTAAAACGCATCTGGAAAACGCATCTGGAACCAAATGATTCTTTTTCTTCAATTCCTTTTCTCAGCAAACGATTCTGTAACCAAACGATTTTGCCAGCAACCTCAAACGATACGAAATCCATTCAATTGCGTTTCTCTTCTTCTTCATCATCTTCAATCGTTTTTTCCAGAAACCATACGATGAATCTGCGAGAGAGAGAGGGGAAACCCAGAAACGTTTGTATTTCAGATTCATGGGTGAAGAAGAAGATCGCGACTGAGAGAGAGAACGCGACTGAGAGACGGACGAGAGAGAGAGAACGCGACTGAGAGAGAAGGGTGGAGAAGAAGATCTGAGAGAGGAGAGGAATTTGCTGTAAAGTGAAGTGAGAAAGAAGGGTGGAGAAGAAGATCTGAGAGAGGAGAGGAATGAAGAATTAGAGGAATGAAAAAAATCTGCAGTTACTGGAAAACGCATCTGGAACCAAACGATGATGATTCTGAGATTTTGCAGATTTTTTTTTAACAAAAGTAACAAATAATGTAATAAATATTGATAGGTTAGATAATAATCACAAATGCTAATGTGCCTCAGTGGTTAGTGGTTAGGATGTGTGGGTGTGAGTAAGGGGTCACGAGTTCAACACCCTTTGAGGCTACAAAATTCTTTATTTTTGAGTGTAACAACTAGTGCCACGTGGCAGCCATCCATTGGCTGCTGACGTGGCACATGTCAGTGACACGTGGCAGTGGTGACATAGGAGCTGACGTGGCATGTCAGTGCCACGTGTCACAGAGGCCCAATAATAAGGTGACACGTGGCAGGGGGCAATAATAAGGTGACACGTGGCAGGGGGGTAACTGGATACTGTTAATTTTACAGTTTTTAACAGAAAATTTAACGGCAGGGGGGTAACTGGATAAAATTATATTTTGCAAGGTTTGTTTTAAACGTTTTTTTTTTTTGCGGGGGGGTAACTGGATAATGGGTATATTTGCAAGGGGGTAAAAAGTATTTAAACCTTATATCAATGATAATAAAACGTGCTTTTGAAATCGAAACACAAAAGTTCGAGTATATTTATCCTGTCCAAATATATTGGACCTTTTCTACTATTACTATTAGAAAACGTTTAAATATTAACGTCGGCCCCGACATCGACGCTACTGACGTCAAATTAGAGTCGGCTAGACTCACACTACACCACAAACTTGTTTGACCTTTCTAGGTGAATTTTAGCGTCGGCCTATGCCCACGCTACCTCTTAGCTAAGCTAACGCTAACTTCAAATTTTTAAAATGCCAAAGATAGTGTCGGAGTGGCCGACTCTAAACCAAATTAGATTTACCCCATAAACCTAACTCTCCCTTTCTTTTTCCTTCACTCAATCAACATATTCCCCCTTTTTTTCTTTCCCTCAGCCGCGCCTCTTTCACTTACGCACTCAATCTTGCATTCCCTCTCTTCCTAATTCCTTTTCCCTTATCGCCGCCAGAGAAGACTAAGAGGACACTGGTGCCTCCGCATCCACGTCTTGCTCCACTCACCTCTCGCTCTCTCATTGCTGCCGGAGAAGAAAAAGATGTCGCGCCACCGCATTCACTTCTATCTCAGGTTCTCTTTCTGTCTCTCACTCTATCTCGCTCCACTGTATTTAGGGTTTTGTTATTGAGTTGGAGGGTCATTATATGATTGTTTTGGGTGGTGGGTGCTGATTCTTCTTGTTGTTGTTTGGATTGGATGGGAAGGGAAGGGAAGGGATTGTTACTGGGTTGTTGTTTTGGGTGGTTCTTCAGCTCTGAAGAAATAGGGTTCTTTTTTGTCTTGGGGTTTTCTCTGCGATTGTGCTTCGCTTACAATCCCAACCACTTGCTCTTAGGTAAAGCTACCGATTTCCATGAAGACAAATCTTATAAAATCAATCCTCAATAACCAATATGAGCATATTTTTACAGAATTAACAAATCGTTTCAACTACTGTTTGAAGATTATGTTTATTTGCTTAATATTTCAACCATCTAGCTATCTATTCATTCCACAAATTATTATGGGTTTGATTTTATAAATGAGTTAGGCCACTAGATACGGTCCCCAAAAACATAATGAGAACTCCACACAGTAAAATAGATTTTGTATTATTTACTGATATTCTATGTTGCTAAATGTGAGTCTTGATCATAGACATCTCACTATATGAAATTTGAAAAACATGTTTTTGTTGATAACTATTACTCCTCATATAATAGTAATACTCAACTTAGTAGAGCATTATGCACAAAATTCTTTTTCAGTTGTGTTGCGCCTCTTACTTGATCCAATAATAATAATTACTAATGCTCCATCATATATTGTTAAGTGACTTTATTGACCTTCAATTGATATTAAACATTTGATTGTTCATGCTTCTATGACTTCTCTCCTTTCCTCCTTCATTTTTACAAGCTTTTCTTCTATTCATTTCAGCATACAAATTCAGCTCAAAACATTAGAACAAAAAATATAACATGTTTCATAACTTCTATATTGCAGGGATTACATTTTTTAAAGCAAAATTCTTCCTCTCTCAACAGGTAGGAACTGAAGGGTAATGCGATTAGAACAGGGCTGCTACTGCAATGCTTGTTAAGAGGACTTATTGCCTCAATATGAATTCCTTTTGATCATGATTCTTCTACTGTGTAAGGTGCATTGACTGTCTTTCCCCTTTGTGTTTTTGTTCATTATTCAGAATTGTGCAGTGCAATATGTAGTTGTATTTGCATTCATGAGTTTTATTTTTGCTTGATTGGCCGTTAATGGATTGTCACTCGAAATAACTTAATGTGGCTTGTTCCATACCATTATCTTAGGTTTGGTTTGGATCGAATTTTTTTGGTCTGCGTAATGCTAGTTTTCAATTCAAGAGCTCTTCGCTCTTCATTGTTTCACTTCAATTTAATGTTAAGTTCTTTACAATGGAAGCTATTCTATATGCAAAATGCAACTTGTGTCCTGTTATGTTGGTTTAGAGGAAAACCATTTCAAATGCTGCAAAGAACAAGGGCTCTCCTAGCTGGCCCCTCATAGCTTCACAATTTCCACTTTTCACTATATTAGAAACTTGAAACTTTGAACTAGATTTAACTAGTATAGTTTATCCAAAGTCCTTTTTCTCTTTGTCTGGAACATGATGAGGAACTTATTCAATTTATGGGACATAAGTTCCGGTGTGGAACTGAAACTCAAATTCTTATATGGAATGGTTATGGTATCAAAAGCCTATTACAAGCTTGTTTTTCTGAATTAATAAATTTTTTAAATTACTTTTGAGGTGCAAATGAAAGAACATTCAATATTCAAGGCATATTATTTTAATGCAGGGGCTGGTGCCGTGAATTTTATCTTAGATCATGCAAAAGTAGACTTTGTTTTCATCCAAGATAAGAAGGTTAAAGAGGTAAGGAAAAGGCTAAGGAGTAGGTGTCCCAGCTACTAGTTTTTGTTTGTCTTCTCTATGATGTTTATCTTCACTCCACTCTTGCAGGTTCTCCATTGCACAATTCCTGTTAGAAG
Organism: Astragalus membranaceus; assembly: GCA_039519185.1. Taxonomy (NCBI): domain Eukaryota; kingdom Viridiplantae; phylum Streptophyta; class Magnoliopsida; order Fabales; family Fabaceae; genus Astragalus; species Astragalus membranaceus. Next base: position 93,327,930 of record CM076847.1, read on the forward strand.
AATTTGTTAAAGTCTCCAGTTCTTACTTGGTATATCTCTTTTTAAGGCATTTTGTATCTGTGCTATTTTGTGTGTGTGCTCTTGTTTAGAAGCCTTCAATGTTTTACTTAACTATTTACCCCATGTTTTGATTCTGCATCTTTGATAATTTGAATATTTACATTTTTTAGTACTGGAAGTTTTTTTTGTTCTTTTAATAGCTGCCTTTATCATGATTTCTCTTGGCTTGTTTATGTCAGTTTCCATGCAGTGTACTTTTGCTGTTCCTTGATATGAGTTGTAGTCTAAAACAGTTTTTCAATGTTTCCCACGTTTTCTGTTTCATCAGCTATTGTTACTTCTAAATATGAACAAAAGCACTTGTTCATTTTGTGTTGTCTTATATTGTATTCTTTATTGATAAACATATGCTTGTTTATACTTGCAGGTTTTCTATTGCACAATCCCCGTTAGAGGAGTTTGTTAAAGTCTCTAATTCTAACCTTGTATATCTCTTTTCAAGGCGTTTGGTAAATGTGCTATTCTGTAAATCTTTCTAAAAGTAACATTACATCTACAAAGGCATACATATTCAAATAGATAGTGGTAAACTCAAATTACATTTCATTTGACAGAATATTTTAGGTGCTCTGCTACATATTAGTTTTGTTTCTTTTGAAGTACTTATCAAAATTCTATTTCAGAGTATTTGAAGTTGTTTTTAGGGGTGTTCGCGGTGCGGTGCGGTTTGGTTCGGTTTTGAGACAAAAAGTGAACCGAACCGCAAGATAAAACTACATGCGGTTTGGTTCGGTTGGCTTCCTAAAATAAAACCAAACCAAACCAATGCGGTTTTGATTGGTTCGGTTGGTTCGGTTTTTTTCTAGACAAAACATAATTTAAAACGAAGTTAAAATTAACTAACATAAAAAATGACTAACATAAATCTTTAAAAAAAATCTACTTAAATATATAGTATATAAATTACTCTCTTTTAATTCTTTTAAGATAGTTAAGACAATGTTTAAAAGAATTTGAATTAAATGTTTTATTGTGATTTTTAAATATAGCATAACAATATAGATTGTTTGTAAATGAGTCAAAGAATTAATTGGATTTGGACTAGTAAGTGAGTGAAAGTTGGGTTTTAGTTGCATTTGGGCTAGTAAGTTAGTAAGGAATGTTGTAAGTCAATAAGCTTAGTGTTACTTGCGGATTGGTTTGGATTGGTTCGGTTTCTGTAATCGAAATCGCGAACAAAATCGAACCGCGTGGTGCACTGAAAAAGAAACCGAACCGAACCAATATGAAGCAGTTTTTTGCGGTTTTCGGTTTGATTCGGTTTGAGGTTTTCTATTGGTTTGGTTCGGTTTTGAACACCCCTAGTTGTTTGCATGATAGGTGTCTCCCTTAGTTATTTGGAGTTGTTTTCATGATAGGTGCCTCCCATAAAAGAGTGGTTGTGATGATCCATCAGGTGTAATTTTTTTTAAAAAAAAATTTACAGTAGCGTGGGCCTAGCCGACGCTACATGTTGGAGTTGACTTTTGATGTTGATTTTAGCGTCGGTCTAACAGACGCTAACCTATTTAGTTGACTTTCCAATATGTTGACCTTAGCGTCGGATGGGGCGTGGGCCTATCCGACGCTAATTTTGCATTGGCCTCAATTTGGTGGACGTTACAATTTAGCTTTGAGCATTTTAGCCTCGACGCTAATCCACGGTTAGCGTCGATTTTTAGCCTATTAGCGTGGGCTTTTGGTCGACGCTAAAAGCAGTTTTTCTAGTAGTGTATGTTATGCTTGCCAATTATATAAAAAGCAAAGAAGGTAAGTATTTGATTTACATAATCCTGGATATACCTTTCATTTTTTCATTTTAAGTGACCTTGTTACGGATTGGTCCAATCCACAATAGTGAGGCTCATAAGCAAAAGCAGATCCATTAATCAACGGCTAAGATCTAGGCCCTAGACCGGACGGCTCTGATTCACTAGGCTCATCGATCTCCGGCTCAGAGGAGAGACTGTCATCACTCTCCACCTCATCGTAACGGAGGGAGAGGATCGGAGACTCTCCCAAGTCGGACCCCTGATGATTCTTACTATCCCGAGGTTTCCCCTCGGCCCATCTCGTCTCTGTTTTCCTCTTCTCCGAGGCGACGTTCCAGAAGTCGGAAAAGATACTCGAGGCAAGAACGGCGACGCCCTAGCTCGCGGGGATCCCCCGACAAATATGACTACCGACGGTCTCTACCCCTGGAGAGGTCGACAAAGCGCAAAGGACCCATCACAAGTAAGATCGACTACTTTCCGGTGCCGAAGCACCTCGAGAAACCCCCTGAAGATCTGAAAATGCATGACGGGACTAGCGATCCGGACCGACACCTCGACTATTTTGACACGATGATGCAATATCGGAGAAAATGAAGTGCAGAATCTTCCCCCTCACGCTTGAGAAGGTAGCCTCGGTCTGGTTTAGATCTCTTAAACCAAACACTATCTCTTCCTGGGATCAGCTGGCTAAGCTCTTCTCTGCTCAGTTTGCTCACTCCAAAAGCAAGCCCAAACACCGGAAAATCTTAGCGGCCATTCGGCAAGGAGATAACGAGCCTCTCCGGGACTACATTGAAAGATTCAATCGAGAAGCTGCTCAAGTCTGACACCTGGACGACTCTTTCCGACTCTATTGTATGGAGGTCGGACTTCGTGAAGGAAGCTTATTCCAAACCAGCATCGGAGTGGATGAACCTAAGACTCTAACGGAGTTCCTCCAGAGGTCTCAGAAGTACATCGATCATGAAGAATAGGTCAACGCAGGAAGGTCACGTGTCACCTAGGCTCCGAAATGAGCCTACGGGCGTGATGTAATCCGACTTTGTAAATATTCAACCATCTAATATATATCCCGGCTACGATTTTCCTCACACTGAGTGCTTAGTAAAAGTGAGTTCTGAGGTTGAAGGGAAGGATTTGGGATCGGTCGAACGATCGCCTTAAAGATCCACGCTAAACCGAAACCCAAGACACCGAGCTCGACATCGCTAGTGTCCGAGGTAGTGGCGACCCGTTGGGACGAGTTCAATCCGGTCCAAGCCCCGGTAGATTGTCCCAAGGGCTACGAAGATCTTTGGATTTTGAAGTCGCAAAGATTACTGGCCGAGGCTGCCATTACTCTGAAGGGCGAGTTCGATCCGGGTCGAGTCCTGGTAAACTGCCCTGAAAGCGACATTAAACTGACACCTCGCGTCCCTCAGGTGGTCACGTTGGTCACATCATTTCCTGATATTCCGAGGCTGGGGGCAGACACCCTCGTTGGTATAAGCCCGGCCTGGAAGAATACTGCCCTAAAGGCGGCATTAAACTGACACCTCGAGACCCTCAGGTGGCCAAGTTTTAACATGCCCGAGGCTGCCATTACCCTGAAGGGCGAGTTCGATCCGGGCCGAGTCCTGGTAAACTGCCCTCAAGGCGACATTAAACTGACACCTCGAGTCCCTCAGGTCGTCACGTTTTAACATGGCCGAGGTTGCCATTACCCTGAAGGGCGAGTTCGATTTGGGCCAAGTCCTGGTAAACTGCTCTAAAGGCGAAATTAAACTAACACCTCGAGTCCCTTAGGTGGTCACGTTAATCTCGACACTCCGAGGCTGGGGGCATACACCCTCGTAGGTATAAGCCCGACCTGGAAGAAGGTCGCGATCTAAAGACTGAATCCCGGATATTCAGAGGAACCTTGAGTCACTCAACAGTCATCTCGTAGGTATAAGCCCAGCCTAGCCGACACTAATTTTGCGTTGGCCTCAATTTAGTGGACGCTACAATTTAGCTTCGAGCATTTTAGCCTCGACGTTAATCCGACGCTAATCCACTGTTAGCGTCGACTTTTAGCCTATTAGCGTGGGCTTTTGACCGACGCTAAAAGCAGTTTTTCTAGTAGTTGTTATGCTTGCCAATTATATAAAAAGCAAAGAAGGTAAGTATTTGATTTACAGAATCGTGGATATACCTTTCATTTTTTCATTTTAAGTGACCTTAACAAGAAAAATACCTTTTATTTACAATAACAAGAAAAAACACTATTATCAATATGTGATTTTGTGGTTGAATGTAAATTGAATCAGCTGCTGTATTTGTTCGGTAAGTTTATATCTGTTCCAGGTTGAAATGATAGGAAAATGATAAGTATGGTATCATGATTTGGTAACATTATCTTCACTCTTCATTTAACCCTATTTCTCTATAATCTATGTGGCTGTAATTAGCAATTAACAATTAGCAGTTGGATAAGTTCTAAAGGCTATCTTTCAGGATTCACCCAGTTCTAAGACAAGTCAACTAAGTCATTTCTGCATTTGGATGGCCTCTCTTCCTTGTCTGTCTCTTACATTCATTTTTGTGCTTGTACTTTGCAGGACATCTTGTTGCTCCATTAGTTGCTCATGTGTATTGTAATTTTATGGGTCTGCGTGTATTGTATTAGCAGAGAAGCAGTATGTATGTACATTAACACTACAAAAAAACGCAGGATAAGCGACGGAAATTAGCGAGAGAAATCAAATCCGTCGCTAAATAGTTAATTAGCGAGGGAATTTAGCGAGGGAAATCAAATACGTTGCTAAACATGACGTAGGCGCGCTTATTTAAAAAAAAATTCAAATCTGTCGCTAACGTTCCGTCGCTAATGCTGATGTGACCGTTGCATGGACCTTGGAATGCGTACAATTCCCAATCCGTTGCTAAAAACCCTAATCTGTCGCTACTGTCCGTCGCTAACGCTGATTGTGTTTGATACCATGATCGAACAGTTTAGAGAGAGAGATTACGGTTATGGATTGTAACTGAATTCATTGTGATTCATTACATTACAGATTTGAACCGGATACAATATCTTTAAACCCTTAAGGCTAAACTGAATATACTAAGTTTGGTAGTGGTGTTTTGGAGCCAATTTTCATGTGGGTTCCACAATCATTTTAGTGGGTCCCACAATCATGGTATGAGTAAGAAAAGGGACATATATATTCAATTTGTAAAAAAAAAAATGCATGTGCCTTGGGTGGGTCCCGCTATGGTAAAATATATTTTTTAATGTTATTATCTTATAATCTTAAGGCAAAGTTGATGCTAACCAGAGTGTTTTGCAGTACTTTAGAGTTTGAAAAAAATTTAATTATTCAAATATGTGAAATTCGTTCAATAATAATCGGCTTCATGAAAATAAAAATTAATTTTATGAAAAAGTACGTAAAGTGCGACCTTAAGCAGTGCGTTTTGGGGTACTTTAGGGTCTGAATTTTTTTTAAATGTTTAAATAAACGAAGTTCGTAACTCATTAACATGATTGGTGAAAAAATAATAATTTCGTGACAAGATACTAATTAAAACGCGACTATAGACAATGTGTTTTAGGGTGTTTTAAGGTTCAAAATTTTTTTAACTGATCAAAACGCAAAGTTTGTTATTCAATAACCGATTTGGTAAAAAAATAATTTTGGGGGTACTTTAAGGCTTGGAAAAAACTTTAACTGTTCAAATACGCCAAGTTCGATCATCAATAACCGGCTTACGCAAAAGAAAAATTAATTTAATGACAAAATATGTAAAGCGGGACACTTCTCAGGGTGTTTTCGGTACCTTAGTGTTTGGAAAAAATTTAAGTACCCATCACCAACCCCTTCTTTGGCAAACCTCTACGTGTTTTAGAAGACCATCACAAATTTTCAATAGGAAAATTGTTAAAACAAGAAGGAAGTAATTATAGAGTTGAATTTAAAATAATTGGAAGATTCCAATCAAATTACTTAAGTGAGCATTTTTTTCCATTTTAAAATTTATCCTCGATATATGTTACTAATATTGTTTCATCACATAGCTTTATCTGTGAGTTAGATTTGCTTTTTTTTTTTTGTAATAAATTCTCCAATAATATATTGCATATCAAATAGTTCAAGTATCTAACAAATCGAAATATGCATAAAACGATCTATTTTTCCATAAGGATATCCCGTGCATCGCACGGGGTAAGATCTAGTATATATATATATATATATATATATATATATATATATATATATATATATATGTGTGTGTGTGTGAGAGAGAGAGAGAGAGAGAGAGGCAAACCGTGACTACTGTTAAGCTAACTAAGTCTATGGTAACTCTAGTTAATTACTTGAGTTAATATCCAATGGATATGTACAAATACATTACTTCACTTATACTATCTAGGGTACTGCTCATGGAAAGCAAGAATAGGAATGTCCTAGATGTATTTTTATTCTAAGTGGCATTGCCAAGTTTTCATTCAAAAGAATATTCATCATATTTAAAGTTTTGAAATATAGGATTTTAAGTCTCGACATCATTACGAGAGACTAGTTTTAAAATCGACAGATGCCCCCTTTCTAATCGCAAAAAAAAAAGATTGCTAACAAGATAGACCATACCATTCAGGAAAGCCATACCATTTATTATTACTTTATCAAATTTGGTGGATGTTCAGATGCCCAAAATCTATACAATGACCTTTATATGCTTCAACAACACAATAATTAATTTCCGATGAAACAAGAAAACAGTAATCAACAATTCAAGCACCAGAAAAATATCACAAAGTTGAATTGAACAAAAACTGCCCACAAACAAAGCTACCACTTAAAGTCTAGAAGAGTAAAAATCCTAACTTCAATTCACCAATCCAACCACTAAATTCAGCCCCTATCACCAAATGCTGATACAAATAATTCAAATAGACAAGTCATAAGTTTCAAACCATAGAAAAGTTAGTCTTTTCATGATATTCATAAATGTTTTGGCCAGCTTTTATAATTTCAGCTGTGAGGAACTTCTCACAATCTCTGACTCCGATTTTGGAAAATTCCAGGACAAGCCTATTAACAAATATACGAACAAGGGAAACACTTTCAGCAGTTGGAACAATATTTGAAACCCCGGTCCTTTTAAGCACATCACCAACATCACTGGCTCCACCATCTTCTAAGAATGTAATGCATGCAGCCAAAATCTCTTGAGCCCTTGTAACGAAATGTCCCACAACAAGATCTTCAAAATACTGCAACCACAAACAAATCTTATAAATAATTTAAATTTTAAACCCCATAGAAGGAATAAAGTTGGGTTTAAGACAACAATATTTTAGAAAAAAATGTAGATGTAGTGCGATGTTATAGCAATTGCCATATTCTTCAACCACAATATTCACATTTACTATAGATCTATATGCAGTACTAAACATCTCCATCACCAGATCAATTACTTAGGAAATTTCACCTGACAAATGTTATAGTTTATCAGACTAAGGATGCATCATTGTATATGAATTGCAATGCAATGGTAGTAAAGATAAAAAAGCACATATCATTTAAAGCCTAAATACAAGTTAAGGAGATGAATTACAAGAAAAAACATGTATCACTTTCAATGATAAAAAATGTAGAATAAAGTCTTGACACATTTTAAACAAACTTAACAGGAGATAAACAATCTACACTACCAAAATCAGGTTATGTTTAATATTTTTTGAAGAAGGGGAAAGAACTACAGACGAAAAAGAGCCTTGGAAATGCATAGAGCAATGCACGAAACTAAGAACAGCAACAAGGCCACCCAACACATTTGTTTCCTACATTTGGCTTTTTATTTTTTACTTTTTCATGGCAATCAAATGTGAACATGGCAAGTTGGCAAGCAAAGCTATACAAGTGGCAAGCAAAACAAACTTGCCAGAGATATAAAAATAAAAACAAACCTTGGGAGGGTTTCGCATTGTCGAGCTCATCATCATCAATGAAACCGTGAAGACATTTTCATTGTAGATTTGTGACACAATTTTAAAAATTGGAATACCGTTACTCGGAACATCATCAAAAAAATGGTTGAAAAATGGCCTTTCGTTGAATACTAGTTGCTGAATTGAAACGAGAACATCCAAGACAGTTGAAACCCCGGGTATCCAACATTCTTGATTACTATTTGGCCAAACTTTAATTCGGTCAAGTGGTATTCTACTTTTAATCTCAAGAAATGGATTCAATCTTTCATAATCATTTGCATAGAAGTAGACTAACTGCAAAAAAAATGTCTCACTAGTTAGACTTGAAAAAAGTATAACAACGTAATACAATACCATAAACCACATACCGGCGCTACGGTAGGATAATTGGTGGGAAAATGAACATCGAAAAAGAAAAGACCATTATGGTATGGAGTCCCTTCTGCTCCAACCATCACACCTGTTAGGAGATCTAATCTCGATACATAGGCTCTAACAAAGATGGAATCTGACAAGGATAAAAGAAAGTTAAAAGAAAAACAAGATAAGGAAAATGTCAAAAGCACTTTGCACATTACGGTATTGGAGCACACTTTTATAGTTATTTCAAAGTTTAAAATACTAATATCTCAACACCACCGAAGAAAAAAATGATGGAAGAATATATCATGAAACTAAGCCCAAACCCATTGATGTAACAGAAATCAAACTCACAATTTCAATAGCAATGATTGGAGTTCTATGAAAAAATTATAATAATGATAATGATTAGATAGTAGATACAATCCACACAACACCAATCCATCAGCTTGAAAAGAGAAACAAGATACATAAAAACCCCATATACTTAGTATATGGTACAGATCAGGTACAAAACATACATACAAGGAAGGATATGGAAAAAATTTAAAAAACAAAGAATGAAATGACCGAAGATCATGTGTATACACTCATAACTACCCACAAAACGTTTATAAAGAAACACTCATTACTATAAACATATGAGTAGTCGATTTGTGTCTATCTCAATCTACAAAAGAATTACTTTGGACCATAACAAGTGGACAGTTAGTTACATATATTTTTCCCACCCAAATCAAAATATATTATTCCTACTATGAATGTGTAGCAAAATTGTGTCTTTGGTTAGTAAGAGGTTTCAAAGATGTATTGAATCAAGGTGACAATTATCTCTTTAGTTGGTAAGACACATATAAGATGTATCTAAAAATCATCTTTAGATGGAAAAATGTATGTATCTAAGAAGTTTCAACAGAATTTTTTTTAAAAAGAATAAAAACCTATTGTATACTTTCTGGGTAGGTAAGGTATAAGGTGCATATTGGTATATCAGTATCAAACTCACATTAATACGTTTTATTTTTTGAAGTATGGGGCCTAATAGCTAAATACAAAATGCAATGAAATGGATCTGATACAATTTAAAATTCATTTTGTAATGGAAACACCAAACAAACTCACCCGGTAGATTCTTTTTCAAATTCTCCCTCTCTTCCTCAATCAATTTGACCCATTTCTTGGAAGTCTATTAAGAAAAAAGGTTCATTGATATAGTTAATGTTGGAATTAAAACATTTTCTCTTTTAAAGTACTGAAAAAATAAAAACTTACAGAACAATGCTCAGAAACAAAATGATGGTCAAATATTTCTTCAACCAAATCAAATTTCTTGAATTTTTGGAAGTTATTAAGAATCAGATGTAAACGGGTGCTCGATGATGATTTCTTCATGAAGTTGATTACAGCCGGTGACAACAACTCCATGGCCTCATTATTACTTGGTTGAAACCAACTTTTTTGCTTAGCTGAGGACGATTCTGGATTCATCTGTATATGAGAGAGTAAAAGATAAGAACAAAAGCTAAAAAATAACTATAATATTATTTGAAAGTAACTCTGTGTGTTTAGCAAAGCAAAGCCAACAAAACTTATCACTTTAAATAATACTAAATGAATAAAAAAAGGGAAAATCAAATCAAAAACCATTTTATGACAATTGACTCTTACTACTCACTAGAACCACTCTATATTTGTGAATCCAGTAAGTTTTTGGATAGAAACGCTAGTAAGGCGGTCATAGGTAGTGGTAAAGAATACAACAACGTAACAGTAAAGCATCATCAAGAAATCTACAGAAATCTGTGAGAAACCCATAAAAAGAATAAGCCAACCTTATGAAAACGAACGACGGCGTGAGGTGCTCCTCCGGTTGACTCCGTCCACCGCGTATCCCCCTCTACCTTCACCACCGTCTTCCCTTCGTCTATCACCGCTGTCGCTTCCCTTTCTCTCTCTCGCCGTGGCGAACCAACGCCCTGACCGAACCCCACGCTGCCGTAACCTCCGGCGAGTCGACCACCACACACTATCGCGCCCTCCCTCTTATTCTTCTCTCATTCTCATTTTCGTTCTCTTCCTCTCTCTCTCTTTTTTCTCTCTCCGAAATTTCTCTTTCTCTCACTTCCAAGTGATGAAGCGGCGCTGGAACAGAACTTGGATTAGGGTGTTTTTTGTTAGTTATTGCCTTATATATATCATCCTCTTTTTTTTTTTTGGTCAAATATATCATCCTCTTTAATGTGTATTTCTTTTATTTTCTTTTAATTTTTAACATCAGAATCATATTTACACCACCTGTGTTTTAATGTTGCGCCTCCACCTGCACAAGCTTTTTTTTTTCAGGCCAATTTTGTTGAAAGCCCATAGACTAAAAAACTAGTCTATTGTCGGTTACACCCCCTTTTAATAATACTGCACCCCAGCAGCTAATTACACCCCCCTCATTCTAGTTTTACAACTTACTATGTTCTGCCTATTTTATTCAATCAAAAATCATTTTCTCATAATAAAAAATACCTCTCACTCTTATCCATCTGAAAGGTTTTTTCAATGTTTTCCCTAAAAATAAATATTGGTGGCGGTTTCATTGTAAACTTTGGAGAATCCCCCATTCGGATTTTTCGATCGTTACAAATGTCATTGATTTATTCCTCCCACTCTTACATAAAAGGCTCTCTCACTTGATATCTGTATGCATGGTTGTTAAACTCTTGAGTTAACTCTTAAACTCTTACGAGTTTATGATTCTAGATCACAAAACGAGTTAACTAGCATGTAAACTCTTTTTTTTGTAAAACTCGTACGGGTTTAAGTAAACTCTGATGAATTCGGTAAACTCTCGAATTTAAGTACGTAAAGTGCGACCTTAAGCAGTGCGTTTTGGAGTACTTTAGGGTTTAGAAATTTTTTTAACTATTCAAATACAGAACGTTCGTTCCCCAATAACTCGTTTGTGAGAAAATAAGTAAAGTGCGACGCCACGCAATGTATTTTGAGGTACTTTAGGGTCTGAATTTTTTTTAAATGTTTAAATAAACGAAGTTCGTAACTCATTAACATGTTTGGTGAAAAAATAATAATTTCTTAACAATATACTAATTAAAATGCAATTATAGACAATGTGTTTTGGGGTGTTTTAAGGTACAAATTTTTTTTAACTGATCAAAACGCAAAGTTTGTTCTTCAATAACCGATTTGGTAAAAAAATAATTTTGCTAAAAAAAAATGTAAAGTGTGACGCTAAAAATGTGTTTTGGGGGTACTTTAGGGCTTGGAAAAAACTTTGATTGTTCAAATACGCCAAGTTCGATCCTCAATAACCGGCTTACGCAAAAGAAAAATTAATTTAATGACAAAATATGTAAAGCGCGACACTTCTCAGGGTATTTTGGGTACCTTAGTGTTTGGAAAAAATTTAAGTACCCATCACCAACCCCTTGTTTGGCAAACCTCTACGTGTTTTAGAAGACCATCACAAATTTTCAATAGGAAAATTGTTAAAACAAGAAGGAAGTAATTATAGAGTTGAATTTAAAATAATTGGAAGATTCCAATCAAATTACTTAAGTGAGCATTTTTTCCATTTTAAAATTTAACCTCGATATATGTTACTAATATTGTTTCATCACATAGCTTTATATGTGAGTTAGATTTGCTTTTTTTTTGTACGAAATTCTCCAATAATATACTGCATATCAAATAATTCAAGTACCTAACAAATCGAAATATGCATAAAACGATCTATTTTTCCATAAGGATATCCCGTGCATCGCACGGGGGTAAGATCTAGTATATATATATATATATATATATATATATATATATGTGTGTGTGTGTGTGCGCGCGCGTGTGTGTGAGAGTAGCAAACCGTGACTACTGTTAAGCTAACTAAGCCTATGGCAACTCTAGTTAATTACTTGAGTTAATATCCAATGGATATGTACAAATACATTACTTCACTTATACTATCTAGGGTACTGCTCATGGAAAGCAAGAATAGGAATGTCCTAGATGTATTTTTATTTTAAGTGGCATTGCCAAGTTTTCATTCAAAAGAATATTCATCATATTTAAAGTTTTGAAATATAGGATTTTAAGTCTCGACATCATTACGAGAGACTAGTTTTAAAATCGACAGATGCCCTCTCTAATCGCAAAAAAAAAGATTGCTAACAAGATAGACCATACAATTCAGGAAAACCATACCATTTATTATTACTTTTTGTGTTTAATAGAAAGTATTTAAATTTTTATGAGTAAACAACTTCTCCAACAAGGTTTTATTAATATATATATATATATATATATATATATATATATATATATATATATATATATATATATATTAATTTGACCCATTTCTTGGAAACACCAAACAAACTCACCCGGTAGATTCTTTTTCAAATTCTCCCTCTCTTCCTCCATCAATTTGACCCATTTCTTGGAAGTCTATTAAGAAAAAAGGTTCATTCATATAGTTAATGTTGGAATTAAAACATTTTCTCTTTTAAAGTATTGAAAAAAAAACTTACAAAAGAATACTCAGAAACAAAATGATGGTCAATTATTTCTTCAACCAAATCAAATTTCTTGAATCTTTGTAACTTATTAAGAATCAGATGTAAACGGGTGCTCGGTGATGATTTCTTCATGAAGTTGATTACAGCCGGTGACAACAACTTCATGGCCTCATTACTATATGGGTGAAACCAACTTTTTCGCTTAGCTGAGGACGATTCTGGATTCATCTGTATATGAGGGAGTAAAAGATAAGAACAAAAGCTAAAAAATAACTATAATATTATTTGAAAGTAACTTTGTGTGTTTAGCAAAGCAAAGCCAACAAATCTTATCACTTTAAATAATACTAAATGAATAAAAAAAGGGAAAATCAAATCAAAAACCATTTTATGACAATTGACTCTTACTACTCACTAGAACCACTCTATATTTGTGAATCCAGTAAGTTTTTGGATAGAAACGCTAGTAAGGCGGTCATAGGTAGTGGTAAAGAATACAACAAGGTAGCAGTAAAGCACCATCAAGAAATCTACAGAAATCTATGAGAAACCCATAAAAAGAATAAGCGAACCTTATGAAAACGAACGACTGCATGAAGTGCTTCTGCAGTGCGGAGCGGTGATTCTGCGAATCTCCGGTGCTTCAGCGGCTGCGTGAGGTTTGAGTGAAAGAGATACGGTTTCGCAGCAGGCGGTAGCTTTCAAGACAGAGAAATAGGGTTTCTATTTCTGAAACTGTGATTATAAGTTGTAACCTAAGTGAGGTTTGAGTGAGAGAGATACAGATTCGTAGCAGCAGCGGCCTTCAAGGAAGAGAAATAGGGTTTCTATTTCTGAAACTCTGATTGTAAGTGGAAACCTATGTGAAGTTTGAGTGAGAGAGATACGGTTTCGCAGCAGCAGCGACGGTTTTTTTTTAGTAGCAGCGACGTTATTTCTGAAACTATGAGTTGTAACCTAAATGAGTGAGTGTTGTGGGTTGGGACGTTTTGACACTTTTTAGCCTTTAGGCTGTAATATGGCTTGTTTTTTTAGGCACATACTTCGTATAAACCCCCTCTACTCAATGGACACCCCCAAAACCAACGAAAAGACCAAATTGTCATTAATGAATCACGCGTGCGCCTTTTTGTTTCTGGATCTACGAAGGTTCGGATCAGCGAGCTCCGAACCAGTTCAGATTTTAGGCACCGAGTCTTATGTTCACAGACACCACCCCCCCCCCCCCAATTTCTGAATTTTAAAGGTTCGGAAGTTTGGAACCGAACCGGTTCGGAACCAAACTCCTAAACCTGTGTTCTGTGAGTTATATTCATAATAAAAAAACAAGTCAGTGTGAGAGAGAGTGAGGAGCACATGTACTAAAAAAAATCATTATTCCCCAAACCAATTTCTTGATGGAAAGATCAGAAATCATAAACCAATTTCTTCCCCAAACCAATTTCATGTGAAGCTTTCCCTTTCCAAGTAAATAACTATAGAAAAAACAAAGGAAATTGGTTGTTGAAAAGTTAGACACTGATGAGTTCAAATTGGAGGGAGAGGTGAAGAGCATAGAAGAGGAGGAGAGTGGGTGGTTGAGAAGAGAAGGTGAGGTTAGAGATGATGATGAAGAGGAAGAAAGAGGGTACCTTGAAATTGGTTTTGCCATAGACAATGTGTTTTGCATCAAAATTTAAGTTCGGTACTTTAGTACGGAACCAGTCCGGTGCTAAAGTACCTAACCAGTTCAGACTAGCGTGGTCCAAACCAATAAAAAATACTTATATTAGAAAAGGGGTATTTTAGGGATTTTGAGAGTGAGGGGGTGTCTACGAAGTAGCTCGGGGGTTGGACAAAGTATGGGCGTTTTTTTACACAATTGAGGTTTTTACTCTTATTTTTTTACTCCCACAAAAATAATTTGTCTCCATTCTACACTTTAAAAAATATAAAACGGATTTATCTATTTTTAGGATAAATTCGTAGTATTAAAAAAATTGAAAACGAATTTATAGATAAATCCGTTAAATAATCAAAATTAATCTAAAAATTATATAAACTCCCTAATTTTTTTGGATTTAATGGTTGCGGTTTCGGGAGAATCAGAGTAGGTTTCCCAAAAACGGATTTTTTAGCCTAAATACAAGGATATGGAAAAAATTTAAAAATCAAGGAATGAAATGACCGAAGATAATGTGTATACACTCATTACTACCCACAAAACATTTATAAAGAAACACTCATTACTATAAACATATGAGTAGTCGATTTATGTCTATCTCAATCTACAAAAGATTTACTTTGGACCATAACAAGTGGACAGTTAGTTACATATATTTTTCTCACTCAAATCAAAATAGATTATTCCTACTATGAATGTGTAGCAAAATTGTGTCTTTGGTTAGTAAGAGGTTTCAATGATGTAGCTGGAAAAATGTATGTATCTAAGAAGTTTCAACAGAATTTTTTTTAAAAAGAATAAAAACCTATTGTATACTTTCTGGGTAGGTAAGGTATAAGGTGCATATTGGTATATCAGTATCAAACTCACATTAATACGTTTTATTTTTTGTAGTATGGGGCTTAATAGCTAAATACAAAATGCAATGAAATGGATCTGATACAATTTAAAATTCATTTTGTAATGGAAACACCGAACAAACTCACCCGGTAGATTCTTTTTCAATTTCTCCCTCTCTTCCTCAATCAATTTGACCCATTTCTTGGAAGTCTATTAAGAAAAAAGGTTCATTCATATAGTTAATGTTGGAATTAAAACATTTTCTCTTTTAAAGTATTGAAAAAATAAAAACTTACAGAAGAATACTCAGAAACAAACTGATGGTCAATTATTTCTTCAACCAAATCAAATTTCTTGAATCTTTGTAACTTATTAAGAATCAGATGTAAACGGGTGCTCGGTGATGACTTCTTCATGAAGTTGATTACAGCCAGTGACAACAACTTCATGGCCTCATTACTATATGGTTGAAACCAACTTTTTTGCGTAGCTGAGGACGATTCTGGATTCATCTGTATATGATAGAGTTAAAGATAAGAACAAAAGCTAAAAAATAACTATAATATTATTTGAAAGTAACTCTGTGTTTAGCAAAGCAAAGCCAACAAATTTTATCACTTTAAATAATACTAAATGAATAAAAAAAAAAGGGAAAATTAAATCAAAAACCATTTTATGACAATTGACTCTTACTACTCACTAGAACCACTCTATATTTGTGAATCCAGTAAGTTTTTGGATAGAAACGCTAGTAAGGCGGTCATAGGTAGTGGTAAAGAATACAACAAGGTAGCAGTGAAGCACCATCAAGAAATCTACAGAAATCTGTGAGAAACCCATAAAAAGAATAAACGAACCTTATGAAAACGAACGACTGCGTGAAGTGATTCTGCGGTGCGGAGCGGTGATTCTGCGAATCTGCGGTGCTTCAGCGGCTGTGTGAGGTTTGAGTGAGAGAGATATGGTTTCGCAGCAGCGGCAGCGTTCAAGAAAGAGAAATAGGGCTTCTATTTCTGAAACCTGTGATTGTAAGTTGTAACCTAAGTGAGGTTTGAGTGAGAGAGATACGGATTCGCAGCAGCATCGGCGTTCAAGGAAGAGAAATAGGGTTTCTATTTTTGAAACTCTGATTGTAAGTGGAAACCTATGTGAAGTTTGAGTGAGAGAGATACGGTTTCGCAGCAGCAGCGACGTTTTTTTTAGTAGCAGCTGAGTTGTAACCTAAGTGAGTGAGTGTGGTGGGTTGGGACGTTTTGACACTTTTTAGACTTTAGGCTGTAATATGGCTTGTTTTTTAGGCTCATACTTCGTACAAACCCCCTCCACTCAGTGGACACCCCCACAACTAACGAAAAGACCAAATTGTCATTACGAATCACGCGTGCGCCTTTTTTTTTCTGGATCTACGAAGGTTCGGACAAGCGTGCTCAAAACCTGTTCGGATTTTAGGCACCGAGCCTTATGTTTACAGACACCCCCCAATTTTTGAACTTTAAAGGTTCGGAAGTTTGGAACCGAACCGGTTCGGAACAAAACTAATGAACCTGTGTTCTGTGAGTTATATTCATAATAAAAAAACAAGTCAGTACACATGTACTAAAAAAAAATCATTATTCCCCAAACCAATTTCTTGCTGGAAAGATCAAAAATCATAAACCAATTTCTTCCCCAAACCAATTTCATGTGAAGCTTTCCCTTTCCAAGTAAATAACTAAAGAAAAAACAAAGGAAATTGGTTGTTGAAAATTTGGACACTGATGAGTTCAAATTGGAGGGAGACGTGAAAAGCATAGAAGAGGAGGAGAGTGGGTGGTTGAGAAGAGAAGGTGAGGTTAGAGATGATGATGAAGAGGAAGAAAGAGGGTACCTTGAAATTGGTTTTTCCATAGACAATGTGTTTTGCATCAAAATTTAAGTTCGGTACTTTAGTACGGAACCGGTCCGGTGCTAAAGTACCTAACCAGTTCGGACTAGCGTGGTCCAAACCAATAAAAAACAGTTATATTAGAAAAGGGGTATTTTGGGGATTTTAAGAGTGAGGAGGTGTCTAGTGAGTAGCTCGGGGGTTGGACCAAGTATGGGCGTTTTTTTACACTATTGAGGTTTTTACTCTTATTTTTTTACACCGACAAAAATAATTTGTCTCCATTCTACACTTTAAAAAATATAAAACGGATTTATCTATTTTTAGGATAAATTCGTAGTATTAAAAAAATTGAAAACGAATTTATAGATAAATCCGTTAAATAATCAAAATTAATCTAAAAATTATATAAACTCCCTGATTTTTTTTGGATTTAATGGTTGCGGTTTCGAGACAATCAGAGTAGGTTTCCCCAAAACTGATTTTTTAGCCTAGATCCAAGGATATGGAAAAAATTGAAAAATCAAGGAATGAAATGACCGAAGTTAATGTGTATACACTCATAACTACCCACAAAACGTTTATAAAGAGACACTCATTACTATAAACATATGAGTAGTCGATTTATGTCTATCTCAATCTACAAAAGAATTACTTTGGACCATAACAAGTGGACATTTAGTTACATATATTTTTCCCATCCAAATCAAAATATATTATTCCTACTATGAATGTGTAGCAAAATTGTGTCTTTGGTTAGTAAGAGTTTTCAAAGATGTATTGAATCAAGGTGACAATTATCTCTTTAGTTGGTCAGACACATATAAGATGTATCTAAAAATCATCTTTAGGTGGAAAAATGTATGTATCTAAGAAGTTTCAACAGAATTTTTTTTAAAAAGAATAAAAACCTATTGTATACTTTCGGGGTAGGTAAGGTATAAGGTGCATATTGGTATATCAGTATCAAACTCACATTAATACGTTTTATTTTTTGAAGTATAGGGCTTAATAGCTAAATACAAAATGCAATGAAATGGATCTGATACAATTTAAAATTCATTTTGTAATGGAAACACCGAACAAACTCACCCGGTATTCTTTTTCAATTTCTCCCTCTCTTCCTCAATCAATTTGACTCATTTCTTGGAAGTCTATTAAGAAAAAAGGTTCATTCATATAGTTAATGTTGGAATTAAAACATTTTCTCTTTTAAAGTATTGAAAAAATAAAAACTTACAGAAGAATACTCAGAAACAAAATGAGGGTCAAATATTTCTTCAACCAAATCAAATTTCTTGAATCTTTGTAAGTTATTAAGAATCAGATGTAAACGGGTGCTCGGTGATGATTTCTTAATGAAGTTGATTACAGTCGGTGACAACAACTTCATGCCCTCATTACTATATGGTTGAAACCAACTTTTTCGCTTAGCTGAGGACGATTCTGGATTCATCTGTATATGATAGAGTTAAAGATAAGAACAAAAGCTAAAAAATAACTATAATATTATTTGAAAGCAACTCTGTGTGTTTAGCAAAGCAAAGCCAACAAATCTTATCACTTTAAATAATACTAAATGAATAAAAAAAGGGAAAATCAAATCAAAAACCATTTTATGACAATTGACTCTTACTACTCACTAGAACCACTCTATATTTGTGAATTCAGTAAGTTTTTGGATAGAAACGCTAGTAAGGCGTTCATAGGTAGCGGTAAAGAATACAACAAGGTAGCAGTAAAGCACCATCAAGAAATCTACAGAAATCTGTGAGAAACCCATAAAAAGAATAAACGAACCTTATGAAAACGAATGACTGCGTGAAGTGCTTCTGTGGTGCGGAGCGGTGATTCTGCGAATCTGCGGTGCTTCAGCGGCTGTGTGAGGTTTGAGTGAGAGAGATACGGTTTCGCAGCAACGGCAGCGTTCAAGAAAGAGAAATAGGGTTTCTATTTCTGAAACTGTGATTGTAAGTTGTAACCTAAGTGAGGTTTGAGTGAGAGAGATACGGATTCGCAGCAGCATCGGCGTTCAAGGAAGAGAAATGGGGTTTCTATTTCTGAAACTCTGATTGTAAGTTGAAACCTATGTGAAGTTTGAGTGAGAGAGATACGGTTTCGCAGCAGCAACGACGTTTTTTTTAGTAGCAACGACGTTATTTCTGAAACTATGAGTTGTAACCTAAGTGACTGAGTGTGGTGGGTTGGGACGTTTTGACACTTTTTAACCTTTGGGCTGTAATATGGCTTGTTTTTTAGGCACATACTTCGTACAAACCCCCTCTACTCAGTGGACACCCCCAAAACTAACGAAAAGACCAAATTGTCATTAATAAATCACACGTGCGCCTTTTTTCTGGATCTACGAAGGTTCGGACCAGCATGCTCCGAACCAGTTCGAATTTTAGGCACCGAGTCTTATGTTTACAGACACCCCCCAATTTCTGAATTTTAAAGGTTCAGAAGTTTGGAACCGAACCGGTTCGGAACCAAACTCCTGAACCTGTGTTCTGTGAGTTATATTCATAATAAAAAAACAAGTCAGTGTGAGAGAGAGTGAGGAGCACATGTACTAAAAAAATTCATTATTCCCCAAACCAATTTCTTGCTGGAAAGATCAGAAATCATTAACCAATTTCTTCCCCAAACCAATTTCATGTGAAGCTTTCCCTTTCCAAGTAAATAACTAAAGAAAAAACAAAAGAAATTGGTTGTTGAAAATTTGGACACTGATGAGTTCAAATTGGAGGGAGAGGTGAAGGGCATAGAAGAGGAGGAGAGTGAGTGGTTGAGAAGAGAAGGTGAGGTTAGAGATGATGATGAAGAGGAAGAAAGAGGGTACCTTGAAATTGGTTTTTCCATAGACAATGTGTTGTGCATCAAAATTTAAGTTTGGTACTTTAGTATGGAACCGGTCCGGTGCCAAAGTACCTAACCAGCTCGGACTAGCGTGGTCCAAACCAATAAAAAACAGTTATATTAGAAAAGGGGTATTTTGAGAGTGAGGGGGTGTGTACTTAGTAGCTCGGGGGTTGGACAAAGTATGGGCGTTTTTTTACACTATTGAGGTTTTTACTCTTAATTTTTTACTCCCACAAAAATAATTTGTCTCCATTCTACACTTTAAAAAATATAAAACAGATTTATCTATTTTTAGGATAAATTCCCGAGGTTAAAAAAGGGGGAAACACGGGATCGACCAAACGATCGCCCTTAATCCCTTTATAAACCGAAACACGAGCAACTGAGCTCACTATCATTAACGACCGAGGCAGTCGCAACCCTTTTGGACGAGTTCGATCTGGGCCGAGTCCCGGTAAACTATCCCAAGGACGATGAAAACCTCTTGCGAGTTGAAAACACAACGATCAATGGCCAAGGGCGCCATTACCCTGAAGGGCGAGTGTTATGATTTCGGCAAGTGTACCGAATCGTTGCAAGTAATATTAAAACGGTAAGAATGAGTGTCGAACTCAGGGATTGCGATTAATTATCAATTTAATTAATTAATTACTAAAATGTTTTAAATAAGGAGTGATAGATAGTAACCGAAAAAGAGTAAATGTGATAAAATCCGAGAGTAAAAGCGATTAGGAATCGAATCCTCTCCCCTACGCTATCATGCAATATACCATAGATCAATTTCAGTGTAATTACCCAATTAACAGATTCAATTCAGTTATAAGATTAAGGGCAATCCATTGCCTCAAAACCCCTTTTCTCTAATGGGAACCCTAATTCCTTAAGTGAATCACCAATAGACAAAGCATTAAACACAGTGAATTAACGAATTCACGAGAACAATATCATATTCCTATGATCATCACACTCATGACCTTGTACCCAATTTTCGGCAAACATACCCATCTCCCAATGGTGAACATAAACCCTAATTCAGTACAACAACAGATATTATTGTAAAGCAATAAGAACGGAGGTAAAGGCAATTGTTAAACGGATAACTAATCGAATTGATCATACCAATGGATTCACATGATAGTTTTGGAGAGATTCATCTCTTCCTAACCCTAGAGAACTAGCTACTTATTCAAAGTAATGAAAGATAAGATACAAGAGAAGTTACACAAAGAGGGGTACATTGGAATCTTCAATTCCTTGTTCCCAAGTGTAGAGAAGCCCCAAATCTCGCTCTTGTTCGCAGCTCCAAAACCCTATTTTCGCATCCAAGAAGCCGTCCCCAAAAAACTCTGAAATTTCACTTAAAACGCTGTAATTTCTGCGATCCATCGCGACGCGATAGTGCAGAAATTGCCTTGGTCGCGACGCGATGTAGCTCAGATTTTATCCTTCTTTTCTCTGTTGCGTCACTAGGCAAGCTGTCTGGTTCGCTAGTTGACGAAATACCAAATTGAAGGTCTTCTCTTACAATAGGCACTAGGGATGAGGGAAATAGCTTACAATGCAATCCTAATGACATCAATTTAAATCTATGCCAATTCCCAAGACAATTGACTGAAATACAATCAAATATTAGCAATTTTGGCTTTAAAACTGGACAACCATATATATATATGACGATGAGTCAACACAACCCCAAACTTGGAGTTTTGCTTGTCCTCAAGCAATCATTCAATTCAGGTTGTGGCAAAATTTTTATTCAGCTTTCACACATACCATTAGATACTTCAGCACATCAAAAGTCATCATCTAAGATAATGTAGTAGCAAGACAAATCGAATTGGAAAACCCAAGATCATATAGAGGGAAGCATTCTCAAGTTCCCTCTTTTCACACATCTCACTAATTTGCCTCTCTTTTCTGAAGTGTATAAGGTAATCACTCAATTCACAGTACATACATCATCGTTTCATAGGCTTGGACAAGTTCTAGAAAAGTACACACAAAATGATATGCACACACACTATTCGAGGACTTAAGGGTTGTAATGGGGCTTAGGTAATGGTGGATATTATTTGGGTAAGTAGGTTAAAAACTTGGAGTTAGGCACAATCCCCTTTATTCTCATACTTTAAACAATCTCACCACTCACAATATTTTCCCCAACAAAATTTCACAAGAGAAGGATTTTCTTTTCTTCTTTTTTTTATTATTATTTTTTTTTTATTTTCATTTTTTTTCCTTTCTCTTGTATGTACCACCCCAAACTTAATTTGTTGTTATTCCATGAGCAACCCCAAATTGGATATTTCCCACACTTGCATACATTTGTCTACCTAACTCCAAGTCAAGAGAACAAACTATGAATTTAGTTTGCGTGGTGCGGTCTATGTCAGAACAAAATAAAAAAAACAAAATTTAGGCTCAAAGGGGCTAACAAATGATAAGTAATTATGAGGTAGTTTGAAAGGCTTTGGGTTTCCAAGAAAAATTGCCTCAGTGTGTGTATAAATCAAATGTAAGACAATTAAGCACAAGTTCAAGTTCTGCAGAATAATACATGCAAGGAATGCCCACATAGTCAATGAATCATAAGTGTTTAGGCTCAAACCTCACGGCTGAGATTTTAAGAGATTGAACTATCAGAAGCTTGCCAACATATGATCCAGATTTTCCTCAACCTTTATCTTAAGCAAATGACAATACCTGATGATAAAAAATTGATGTGAAAGTGATCACATGGTAAGATGCAAAACGTGTTAGAGCTAAACAACCACAATCATCATCATCATCATTGAAAATGCAGCTATGAGCTCAAAGTTGTGGTGCATCATAATCAATGTAAAAGTCATATCAGCATAGTACAAACCAAAATGCAAAAGGCAAAATCCAAACAAAGGGAAAGATAAGAACCCAAAAAGTGTCTCAAAAAGAGAATAGTGACAGTGAGCCATCCTGCTCAAGGAAATGAGATCTGATGCTCAATGCAGTCATCCCCATGTAGTAAAGGATCATGTGTCTCCTACGTCTCCTTTGCTGCTGCTGGTGATGATTGTCCTAAACCACCAACACCTCTACACTGAGTAAACAAGTCATCGGTGCTCTCCTTACATTCCTTCATGAAGGATCAATCTTGTCTACTTTTCCCATTTATAACCTGTAAAGAATTCCTGCAACATTCCTGTGAGTTCTCAGGGAACCCGTTGAAGTAGGTTCCACTCAAACAGATTTAAACACAAGGTTCAGAAACAAAGTAGTTCACCCATAAAAATGGAATCATTCTTCTTAGACAAAAAATGGAGCATTTATCTTCCCCCTTTTTTTTTTATAAAAAAACTAAAAGAAAGACAAAACCATAAATTAAATTCAAAACTCGTTACCTCTACCATGGGTTGCCTCCCAAGAAGCGCTTCTTTACCGTCACTAGCTTGACGATGCAATTCCACTATCAAGGTGGAATATATGACACAAAGAACACATCATCCTTCTTCTTTCGTTTATGGGGCAAGAACTTCATGAACCCGGAGTACAATTGCAGATGCTTCCACACCCTCTCAAAGTGGAGGATGACGAACAAGGCATAGAAGGAGTCTAAGTATCGATCAAGCTCTTCACTTCTATCTTCCTTGCTGCTTGAAAGATGAGTAGGGAAAATGATTTGTTGGGTAATTTCTTGTTGGATTTTCACACCTTCCCAACATTGGGAATTTTGAACTTCCCTCCAAACTATATGATCCTTTTTCCATCCTTCCCAACATTGGGATTTTCACACGTTCAATCCTTTTTCCATCCTCATCTTTCTTATTCTCCCATGATTCTTCTTTTGTTGAGGCATGTTCTTCTCGTTCTACATCTAAAGTAAAATAAAACTCCTTACCAATTCCATTCAGATGATCCTCCCCAGAAAGATCACAACGCAAGCGGTGTGATTGGTCAATACTTAGCTCAAGAAGTTTTATATCTGCTAACCAGTGAAAATATCCCACAACGGTTGTCCACTCTGGCTCAAAATTACAATACACAAGATCCTTCCCACAAAAATCACAACGAAGTGACTGTAGTGTGGATTCCATAATTTATAGAGATTTCACCTGGCTTTCATAGAATCAGGGGAGTGGTAGTAATAAAGAGATAAAAAATGAAAAAAAATAATAACTGAAAAATAAAATTCAATCTAGTAATTAAAGATTAAACTGATAAAAATTGGCAATCCCCGGCAACGGCGCCAAAAACTTGTTAAGATTTCGGCAAGTGTACCGAATCGTTGCAAGTAATATTAAAACGGTAAGACCGAGTGTCGAACTCAGGGATTGCAATTAATTATCAATTTAATTAATTAATTACTAAAATGTTTAAAATAAGGAGTGATAGCTAGATAGTAACCGAAAAAGAGTAAATGTGATAAAATCTGAGAGTAAAAGCGATTAGGAATCGAATCCTCTCCCCTACGCTATCATGCAATATACCATAGATCAATTTCAGTGTACTTACCCAATTAACAGACTCAATTCAGTTATAAGATTAAGGACAATCCGTTGCCTCAAAACCCCTTTTCTCTAATGGGAACCCTAATTCCTTAAGTGAATCACCAATAGACAAAGCATTAAACACAACGAATTAACGAATTCACGAGAACATTCTCATATTCCTATGATCATCACATTCATGATCTTGTGCCCCAATTTCCGGCAAACATACTCATCTCCCAATGGTGAACATAAACCCTAATTCAGTACAACAACAGATATTATTGTAAATCAATAAGAACGGAGGTAGAGGCAATTGTTAAACGGGTAACTAATCGAATTGATCATACCAATGGATTCACATGATAGTTTTGGAGAGATTCATCTCTTCCTAACCCTAGAGAACTAGCTACTCATATTCAAAGTAATGAAAGATAAGATACAAGAGAAGTTACACAAAGAGGGGTACATTGGATCCTTCAATTCCTTGTTCCCAAGTGTAGAGAAGCCCCAAATCTTGCTCTTGTTCACAGCTCCAAAACCCTATTTTCGCATCCAAGAAGCCGTCCCCAAAAAATTCTGAAATTTCACTTAAAACGCTGTAATTTCTGCGACGTGGGGAAGGACGTGGGGAGATGGGGACGAGCTCTTTGGTAGCACTGTTGAACTTCACGATCTAACCCTCTACCACTTCTTGGTCGACCTTCAACACTTCCTCATCACGAATAAAGGAGGGGAAGGGAATGACGACTTGTTGAAGAGCATTTGAAAAGGCCTCGTCGACCATGTTGCAAGCATCCTGCGCAGTCTCGCCCAGTTCTTTCTCAGCTGCCTCCTTTTCTTCTTTGGCCGTCTTCAGCTCGGCCTCCAGCTCGACCACCCAGGTTTGGAGGGAAGAGTTTGACTCCGCCGCCTCTTTTGCCTTAGACTCGGCCTCCTTGAGTTTAACTTCGAGATCTTTGGCTTTGTTCGCCGCCAAATCTCTCTCGTTCTCCACCTGCTCCATCTCCTTCTTCAGCACAGAGAGATCTTGTCGGGCTTTGGTCAAATCAGCAGAAGCCGGCTCCAGCATCTTCCTGGCCTCCTCACTCCGAACCCGTTCCTCGCCCCTTTCCTTCTGGGCATCTGAAATCAACAGAGAAATAAGTTAGGAACATCGTCATTAAAGGTAAAAAAATAAAAAAAAAGGCTATGGTTTAGGTTGTTACCTCTGACCCTACCTTCAGCTTCTTCCCTCCACTGCTTGGAAAGATCGGTTACGTGCTTAAAGACCTGAAGAGAAGCTCCAAGAGGACCGGTGCAATATTCCACAATGGTCGCCTTCAAGAACCCATCCATGGAAAAAGCGGGCGACTTATACCTCTTCTCTGTCGTTTCTTTTCCATGTCGACTTTTCCTGGAAGCTCAGGAAGATCCATCCAGATCAGCACAGACCCTCTTATACCAAAGTTGAGAAGAAGAAACATTATGGGACGGGTAGGAATCCTCCTGCACCAAAGTCTGCTGCCGACTCCGATGTTGAAGGTCAGAGGCGGGATTCTCATTCCCGCCCGCAGCTACAGTATGAAGCAGAATGGCGTCCAGGATTTCGACCTGCCGAGGGGTCTGTTGAGCTTCAGAATTTCCTTTGCCCTTTGCAGCTAGCATTTCGGCTTTTTCTCTTTTGCAACGAATTTCCCACCGGCCAACATGTTGTCTGCAAAGCAAATGAAATTAAAGACGAGTTAGTAAACTTATGAATATTAGTTTAAAGCAAGAAGGAAAAACCTCGGTGCCCGATCCTACCAAGAGCTTTTGAAACCTCGGACTTGGTGCCGGCCCGAACCAAAGCTCGGGTATCAAAACCCATATATTTGGGATGATCATATCGGACCAGATCGACACAATGCATCATGATCTCCATGGTCTCCTTGTCCACTCCACTTAGGCGTCCTTCACTGATGGTGTAGGTGTTGGATCTACGGTTGAAGTGGGACAAGGTCCAACCAATGGGAAACTTCGTGGGTTATAGAAACTCTCCATTCTCACTGTACGTTCCGACGTATTTCACAACATCGACGTTCACTGGTTGAACGAAGAAGAATCTATCTTTCCAGTTCCCAACGATCCCCGGATTTAAGCTCGTGCCTCCGGTTTACCTCAAAAAGATGAAGGAATAGGTTGGCCGAGACAGGTCTCTCCAAATGAAGGCACACCAGTTCGAAAGCCCGAACAAAGGCCCAAGCATTGGGGTGTAGTTGTGAATGGGCCAAGTTCAACGTGCCTAAAATCTCTTGTTGGAATGCAGTGAAGGGGGTAGGATGTTCATGGTAGAAAGCATCACTTCCTACATGACAAATTTAAGGGCGGAGGGCCAAACAGCGACATACTGATCTTTTGCCATGCCCTCGACATTCCAAATCTGTCCGCTCCTCCCCCGATATTTTGTGGCTGAATTTGGTCATATCACTACCTGTTTCGTGTTTGGACCGGATCGCCCGTAAGGTCTCGAAAACGCACGAGTACTCGCGAGGAACGGACAATGACATTTGAAGGGGAACATCAATCGGTCCAACCCCTGTGCTGGAGTACTCATCCACCATTTCTACCACCTCAGGTCGGACACCGACCTCGTGATTGCGGCTCTCCTCCCCACTTTCAGAATCGGCCTCGGCATCGGACTCACGTTCCTTAGAATATTGTGAATTAGTGCTCCCCTGGTCCTCAGTAGTGTGTGTGGTCTCGGAGGTAGGAACCTCGGCAGATGGGTCCTCAATCAGTTGGTCGTTTGTAGAAACCTCGGCGGATGGGTCCTCTTCCACCTGATCGCTTGTGGGAGCGGAGTCGAGGTGTTCCTAAACCTCGGGTTGAGATGGTTCGGCGTTCTCGGGGCAAAGACTTACCGGGGTACTAGAGCCGGAAGCCATCAACTTATTGATATTGGGATGGACAACTGCGACGACCCTGACGGTTTGTTTAATCCTCGCCAGATCGGATCTGCAGGAATGGGGGCATGCAATATCAGGATTGAACGACTCAGAGGGTTCGCGACTAAGTCGGAACCCGACATGATAACCCCCACCCTGTATGAACAAAAACAGGTTGGGGGGAGTCCCAGCCAAATTAAAAAGGAAGGCGGAAATATCAGATTAAGTTACTAACCTCGGACTAGGTCGCCTCCTGGGTCGACCATCAAACTCAAAGTATACGCAAGCTCGGAGAAGCTCACAAGTCGAGATCGCCTCTAGGCGATCCGACTTGTGGGGCAACTGTTATGGGTTGGATCAATTCGCTGAGGCCCAAAGTCAGCGATTGGATCTATGAATGGACGGCCAAGATCTAAACCCTAGATCGGACGACTCTGCTTGATTAGGTCAAACACACCCTGGCTTCTATACATAGCTACCTGCACAGTGTCCAAGGTATGCGCACTTCCCAACGTTTACCTGTAACCGACTTCACTCGCTCACTTGAGCGTTGGAGTGTCTTTGCAGGTACAATCCCCCCTTTTTGGATCGGAGCTCGGTTGATCAAGATCGACACTACCAACTATCCAGGATCGTCCACAAATTCCGAGATAAGGTACAGATCAAGGATGTTGGTGAGGAGTTGGGTGTCTACATTGTATCTTTTGACAGACCTGGTTATGGGGAAAGTGATCCTGATCCAAATCGTACATTAAAGAGCATTCATTGCCTTAGATATAGAAGAGCTTGCTGATCAGCTAGGATTGGGGTCCAAATTTTATGTAATTGGACTCTCCATGGGTGGACAGGTTGTTTGGAAATGCCTTAAGTACATACCTCACAGGAATGATTTATTATTCACCTTATTCGTAGATTTGTTCTGTTAACTGATGAGATTTAAAAGAATATCACTACCATTTGTTCTTATATTTTTTGTAATTCTTTTATATTGGCTTTGACAGGCATATGCAAAACAGCAAGGTGAATATGAAACCGTCCACCGTGACTTGATGATTGGATTTGGAAAGTGGGAATATAGTCCTTTGGATCTTGAAAACCCATTTCCAAACAATGAAGGTTCTGTTCATCTTTTTCAAGGAGACGAAGATTTGTTGGTTCCCGTTAAACTTCAGCAATACATTGCACAAAAGCTTCCTTGGATTCACTATCACGAACTTACAGGTGCTGGTCACCTTTTCGTTCGTGCTGATGGTATGAGTGAAATTATCATTAAGACACTTTTAGGTGTGAAGTAGGCTTGAAACTGTTGAATGTTGATCACAGTGACATGTACAATAATAACCTTTGAGCAACGTTGGCTGTAGGGTGAATGAATCCTGTGACTTCTTGATAGTTAAATATGAGTGTTGTTCTTTTGTTTGAAAATTTAACAGAAGCTGGAATGTTTCTATTTTAGAAGATGAATTTGGTGACAATATTTATCAGCACATCGGCAGTTTTGTGTACAACACTGAATGGAATTCTGTCTCAGCTAAATATATTGCACTCATCACTTTTGCAAGATTGGACTGACATCTACTCTTCTCACTACCAATTTATTTTGAAACCAATTCTAAATGCTAAAATTTGGTCTGCTTTTTTTATTCACATCCCTTCCCAATTTCTTATCGGCAAAGCCATATATATGTTATCATCTCAGGCTTCGAGTTCAAGCACCTCACTAAAAGTCAAGTTCTATGATCGAGCAAGTCCCAAGAAAGTAACTCAGTTGAAGAGTTAAGAGACATAAAAGAGTTAATATATAGTGCACTCCCATTGTGTTAAAGTGGAACAACCGGTAAAAGTGAATTCTCTAGTTTATTTGAGATACCAAAAAGGTATATATACGTCTCAATATTACATCATCTAGCTAATACTAACAAAGGCTAACAAATACAAAACCGAAAGAAGGCAAATTAAAGTTACAATATAATTTATCATCTAACACATTGTTCACTCATACTAGTAGTATTACAATGACACAGGCACACGCACACAAAAAGTGGGAGAAGAGAAAGGTAGAACTGAAAATAAAAGCAAGAGAACTTAATTAAACCTCAACACATGACTCAAAATACTTTAACTGATCTACCTTGTTTGTTTAGGATCTAATTTTCTTCTCATAGTTCCAATCTGCTTAGAAGTCAATCCAAAAGCCTTTTGTAAAAGCTCCTCATCAATCCCAGAACCAAACACAGCGGAAGGTATTTTCTGCAATCCAGGGTTTTGACTATTAAAACTTCCAAACAATGTAACAACCTCATCACCAACGTTCATCAAAAAGTGCACTAACCCTCTAGGAAAAACCATAACCTCTCCTTCTTCAAGTATTTTAGCAAACACTCTATTCCCAGAATCGACAAAACCTGAATACACTTTCCCTCTAATCACATGAACTAGTTCTGTAGCTCTAGGGTGAAAATGTGGTGGATTGATTCCTCCAACTTCAATATCTGCACGTGCAAATGACATGCCTAAGGTGTTGAGTCCTGGAAAATTGGTGGAACTTGCTGGTATTACAGCTAGGCCTGTTTCTGAGAAGTTACCTGCAGTTTTCATTTTAGAGAATATAAAGTCATTAGTGGTAACTTCAGAGGAGTTTTTGCATGGGAACATTGTGCCATGATGTGGTGTTTTTATAGAACCAAATGTTGGGTTTGGTATGCAGAAATCTTGAATTGGATCTGGATCAGAAGCTAGTACTGTTATACTGATGGATAAGTTGAGGGAGAAAATAGCAAAGAGAATCATAAGATTCTTTTGTGAAAACATTTTCTTGTCTTGCTTCAGGGGCTACCTAGCTATGTGTTGAGCCATGAGTGTTAGTTTGAGATTGCTTATATAGAAATCAAAGAGGATAGGAATACATATTTTATATACTGTAGTTTAAAATGAACTACACTACGCTCTTGGAATGATTGCATGATATTAGACTCATATTGTTCAAGTAATGTTTCAAAACCATATAATTTTAGCAAATAAGGGTCCTACTAATAGTCAACTTTCACTACAAGTACATTGATTTGCTATATTATAATACTATAAAAGCCTTATTTAAATTAGTTAACAGTGATTAAATGATCATAGGGTATTCCACGCCTTGTATAAATTAAGTGGTGGTGACAATGAGCATGAATGTAATGATTAAATAAGAAAGTGTTATTTGATTTAACAGGGAAATTAATACGCTCCCTCTGCGTGCACCACCGCTAGCTAGCACTAAGGTGTGGTGATGTTGGTTAATTGGTAAACCATTCATTTCATGTATTCATGGATTTGTATAGTGTGCTGTGCTGTGCTGTGCTGTTTCTCATTGCTTTGCTTTGCTTGTGTGTGAAGGAAAGCATGCGATCTAGTAGGCTAAATCAGAATGATGAGTTTTAAAGGCTTGTAACAGTAACAACAATCTATTTGTGAATGCAATGTATAAGTACTATAGTAGTGGAACGCAATTTATAAATCTAACTTTTTCAGAAAAATAAACCAAAAAATAGGAGGACTTAATTTGATTTTTTTACTATTAAAAAACATGTGCGAGAATATTATTCATTTTTTAATTTGTTAGCATGTGAGCACCCAGCAGAAGAAGGCTTATTGTTCAAGTCAAATACATATAATGCCTCAATTAGATGGTGTGGTACTTGGGCTCACATAATGCTGGGCTGTTTTTTTTTTGCAAAAGCAGAAAGGAATTTTATTGAAGATGATGGGCTAAAGCTCAAGGTGATCCAACACCAAAACAAGGCCCATACTCACTGAACACCTCCGAAACTCAAATATTTCAAAGGGCTCCCAGGGATTTCTTTTTTTTTTTTAAAGGGCTCCCAGGGATTTCAAGTTAGAGAGTAGACCAAAAAAAATAAAATAAAAAATCATAGTAGATGCATCTGTAATCTGTTTGTTTCTGGAACTGGAAGCACGTGTTGACGCTGAATCTGATTCCTCTTAAGTGAAAAGGTAGTGTGCATGTGCATCTTTCTTCAGTTGCATAAGAATAAAGAAGGGTAAGGAATTCATCACCCAGCGATTTGGATGATTTCTTGAATGATCAAATGTAAAGAGTACATAGTGGTATGTACTATTCCAAATTAAGATAATTTCGTTTAACGAAATATTGATTACCAAACTTATCCTAATTTCGTTCATTGGTAACGAGAAACTATTTTTTATCAAGCCTTCTTCTATTAGAGGAGAACACATTGATTAAAAATAGACACCGAGAACGCTGGACTTTACCTCATAATAAAGCTCTAACTTCTCATCCACCAACAATTGGGTTCTCTAAATTTCTAGCAATTGACCATTGCTTTTACTCTTTACTTTTATGCAAGTCTTTTTGTTCAATCCTCAATACTATTAGGTACTCTTTGGAGTCTTTAAATTAATAATAAAATTAACAATAATATATACGTTTATTTACTTTTTACAGGGCAAGAGAAACTTTTGTTGGGCAGGAACAAAAATAAGCTAGATTCATTCATGTCATGGATATATGACAACACAACTACCAAGGTAACGTTGGTGATAACAGATACAGATCCTTTTTGTAGTTTGTCATGGGATGAGATACCACAATCAATCAAGCATTTGCAATGATCAAACTCAAACATACGTGTTGATCTCAAACCATTGACTGCACAAATACGAGGTTGCACGGGCGACACCTGTCCTAAACGTGGCATGTCATGTGGTGCTATATACCGGTTCAAAGTTTGTCTCTGATTTTTCACTCCCTCCCTACTACTACGTAGGACAATATGAATTCGGCTTATATATAAATGTTTGTTGTCACATTTGACAACATTTTAATCGTTTAATAACGCCATGTTTTTTGCCGGGTCTTAATTTTCCTAGCCGAAATTATAAATTATAATGATATATATTTACCTATATATAAAGAAAGGTGGTCGCTAGAGTTTGTTTATAGTAACTATATAGCAATAGCACTTTGTGAGTCTGTTTATGGAGTGTTTGACTCAAAACAAAACAAAAACAAAACTATTTTCTCCCATATCAGGATATGTCTTAAGTAAGTCTAAAACTGTTCTCAGCAGCTGGTACGCTTGTTTCGCTTGATCACAGTCACTGGTATTTGATTTGAACAGTGTGTCCAGGTTAATTTATCTTTCTCTATATATTTTTGTTAAGGTTTTCCCATCAGAAAGTTGAGTTTAGTCTAATTCGATTTTGTGGTAGTATTTCTTTTAAGTTCGTAGCTGCTTTGTTATACCTTAATTATTAATTCTTCAATGAGCAATATATTTTTTTCAGGTATTCTCTTTAAGACCATTTTATAAAGTGTGTTCCAAACGAATTTTTTTGATATCCGACATCAACTTCTACCCACCAAATTAATAGATATTTAAGGGATATTATTTATTTCCACTTTTTATTGGTTTCATAAGGCACGTGAATAAATATTGAAGAACGGTATTTTCCCTTGCATACATGCACTCTGGTAGGCCAATAAAACAAGTTGTCTCCATATATATAGACAGATGATAGTGGTGTAGCTTCATACTGATAACATTTTGTAAGTGGAATTCAGTGGAGGGGAAGAACTTATCTTCAGTGGAATTCAGAATCAAAATCTCCCCATATATATCTCTATATCTAAGTTGTACTCAAACAAAGGAAAAGGGAGCTAATTCTGAGGACTCCCCTTATTTCAAATTTCAAAGAACATTTTTTCTAATTAATTGAATTGTCTATGACTGAAGCAAAATGGGTCTATTGTCTTGAAGTAGTCCACGCGTTGACATCTTTTATTTGCTATTCTTACATTGCTATCATCAACAAGACAAGAAACAAAAATAATATTTAAAAATGGTCTTTTGTCCTCTCCAAAAGCTTAGACAGAAAAACCACTAAAAGAACAAACAAAAACAACTCAAAAAAATCACAGAAATTCTGAAATTGTTTTGACACTCTACTTGTTTGATTTTTTAAAAAAAGGAACGTGTTGAAATGCATATTTTTTGTTTAATCATGAAATAATGATATCGGAATAATATTAGTGTACAGATAAGGTACTGAATTGAAGGGCACATAATTTACTCTTTGATGAGAAGAAAAGAACCTTTTATATATCTAGCTATTACTTTATCAAAAAAAAAATATCTAGCTGTTACTTTTTGCTTTTTATATTCTGATGACTTGGATGTTACAAATAAAATCAACAAGACTCGTGTTGTGTTTGACTATAATCATCAACAATTGTGTGTTTCAGCAGAAAAGTAAAGAGAAGAAAAAGAAGATCAAAATGGTAGTGACAGAGTCAGAGATGAACTCTAAACAAATCGAGGTGGAATCATCAGAGCAACAAGCTGGCAACAATAATGGATTCCCATCGGCACTGGGAAGACAATCATCAATATATTCCCTTACCCTCGATGAGTTCCAGCACACAGTGTGTGAGAGTGGGAAGAATTTCGGGTCAATGAATATGGACGAGTTTTTAAGCAGCATTTGGAACGCAGAAGAAAACCAAGGAACTATAAACAACAACAACAACAACAACAACAACATGTGTGTAAGTGTAAATGAGAAAGGGATGATAAGGAAACAGGGTTCTCTGACAATTCCTGCTCCTTTATATAGAAAAACAGTGGACGAGGTTTGGTCTGAGATACACAAAGGACACCAATCTAGGTCTCTGTCTCAGCAGCAACAGAACAACAACAACAATACTGATAGTGAGCGGAATCCCGATTTTACCCTTACTCGACAACCTACTTTTGGAGAGATGACTTTGGAAGATTTCTTGGTGAAAGCAGGGGTAGTTAGGGAACCTTGTGGAAATGTAATGCCTTCTATTGCTGCTTCTGCTTCCAATCATCATCAGCAGCAGAAGTATGGAATATATCCAAATAATAACAATAACCTTGCAGTGGGAGTGGTGGGACCCTCTTTTAGGCCTGTGAATGTGGTAGTGCCGCCTTATAATCATGGAGGAGTGAATGTGAATGGTGGTTATGGGAGTAATATCGGAATGGTGGTGAGACCTCCAGTTTCAGGGATAGGGAGAAAGAGAGGGTTGGATGGTCCGGTGGAAAAAGTGGTGGAGAGAAGGCAGAGGAGGATGATTAAGAACAGAGAATCAGCTGCTAGATCTAGAGCTAGAAAACAGGCTTACACTGTTGAATTAGAAGCTGGACTTAACCAACTCAAACAAGAGAACACCTCACTTAAACTAGCTCTGGTAGTGGTGCTCACATTCTTCAATATTTCAACTTTTTCTTTTCACTTTATTCTACTATATATGTTATGGTTCTCACAAGGATCGTTGTTTTTATCCTCCAGGCCCATCTTCAGAGAAGAAGAAAGCAGCAGGTAACCAATGTTAGTTTTCACAAACCTTTATAATTTCTACTTCACATCTCTATGAAGCACTAACACGGACACAAAACACACAAACATGAACATAGAATGCGACGCAGACACTAACACAAACATGTAGACACCGACAATAATTTAAGAAAATACATGTGATTGAATTGTCAGTGTTGGTGTCTGACACATATATCGGACACCGGACACGCTTTCGATATGAAGTGTGGGTGTGGATCTACATTTCATAAGTATCAAAACAACTATTATATAACACATTTTTTATAATTAGTAAATGCCAATTTGATAGTTAAGTATATCACTTTTTAAAAGGGGTATAATATTTTATTTTATACAAAAGTAAACTAACAGAAATATGTTGAAACATTTGTTCTTTTATGATATTTATAGGCCTGATCATGCAAGCTCCCAAATACAAATATAATATCCAACTTACGTGGTTGTTTTATCTCCCATGAATGGCTATCATGGTTAAAACAATGAACAGAAGCAAAAACTATAATCTTTTTATGGTGTTTTGCCCCCTCTCCCCTTTCTTTAAACCAAATAATATAAAGCAATTGCAATTCTGATCACTGCAGCATTTAGAGGAAGGAAACGAGAGAGTTCATACCAACAGTCAGAAGGCCAAAAAGAGTTTGAGATCATTGAGAAGGAACCTGAGTTGCCCTTTATGAGCGACCAAACTATGTACATATATATTATATCTTCTAGGATTATAGCTAGTACGCAGAGGAGTTGTCTGTTCTGTCACCACATTGCATCTACTTGTGTGTTAGGCTCCATCTTGCAAAGCAATTAGAAGGAAGCAGAAACGAGAAAACTCAGATTAGCAACAGGGATGCAAATGGAAAGTTGTGAATATTACATAAAGTGAAATACTACTAGAGTAAGTTCCTGGTGATCCATATATCAAGGATCACATGACTCTTCAAAATCATAAAATATAACAGTCTGTACTACTATTGCTGACATTCACAATATTGTAATTAACCGTGGATGTAGTGTTTGATATCTGTTTGCGATATAACCACGTACACCCTTGTTCAGTTTTCCAAATTCTAATATGGACATGGACATTAGCAGGCAGTAATACCGGTTAAGCATATAAGAGCCAATGCTTACTACCATCATCATGAAGTGAAAGTACGATCAGAATTGGCTACACAATTAAATAAAAGAAAAATGTTCAGCACCAAATCTACTGATTGTTAAAGCAAGGGGACATTATTTCAATCATTTTCATTTTTTTTTTGTTGAACAATTTCAATGATTTTCTTAAGCTACAGATTATACAATTTCCATAATACAAATTTTTTACATTAAATAAGAACCTTCTCAACAAATGATATGCTAGTACAGATTGTTATCTTAAGCCTTGTTAGTATCAGCTTCAGAGAACTCTGTATACTGAAACTATATCAGTGCTCAGTATGCCAGAGCTTTTATTTTCCCCCTTCCTGGCAAGCAAACCTATAGAAATCCATGGTATGTGTATGCTCATCAAAGAAACCACGAAAGAATGACCTCAGAAGTGAATTAACGCCAAGTTAAATAGCAATTTTCAACCATTTCCTTGCTTAAGGGCTCCAGTACTTGGTGTTGTCATGAAAGATTCGCCACAACCACACTGGCCTTTGGAGTTTGGATTGATAAAAACGAACTCAGATCTGGCAGGAGAAGGGAAAATATTGTATTTTAAACACAAGCACAGAAAAGAAAGCAGCCGTTATTTTCTCACACTCAAAGAAAAAAGCAGTTGAAGCAAGCAGTAGGATGAATTTGAACATGTAACCATGCATGCCACCTTTTCATCAAAATCTTCTTCCTTTCTAGGTTAGAAAGGAGGTCTAAGACTTTAATGTATGATGATCAGTATGCTAAATTGAGGCAAAGCAGCCTCAGAAGGACTCAATCTAGGAATCAAGCAGTCAGTAAAGAGGATTGGTGCCTTTTGAGCTTGGATTCTTGGGTATCAAAATTTCATTTAGCAAAGTAGATTTTTAACAACATAAAATTGGGTTATTAACCACTGACCATTCCTAAAACCAGCATAGCATATGGGTTATTAACTTATTATATCCATCTCACAT
The DNA here is from genome assembly GCA_039519185.1 of Astragalus membranaceus. Lineage (NCBI taxonomy): Eukaryota > Viridiplantae > Streptophyta > Magnoliopsida > Fabales > Fabaceae > Astragalus > Astragalus membranaceus. Next base: position 93,364,663 of record CM076847.1, read on the forward strand.
TTCATCAAAAGCCTCCCTTTTCCAATACGCAAGATTTGGAAGAAGAAAACAATCACTGACTAACCCCAAAAGTACAAAATCAAACATCTTCACAGCATAGGGGAGGGAGAAAGTGATGCATTCTCAAGCTAGTGAATGCCCAAAATACGTTGTTATTATATAAAAGCATGAAGTTCTCCCGTTGCAAAATAGATCTAGTTCACAAGCACTAAAAAGTACTAAGCTAAAAATAGACAAGTATGAGATATTCAAAATATGGAAGTATAAGGGCAGGAGAGGTGGCAAAAATTAACTGCAGTGGAAACCGGGAATGAAGTGTGTTATGTTTAGCATTCTAATTTCAAAGTTCACCTCAACTTCAAGATATCAATATTCTCTAATTTCAGACAATACCAGTGAAAATTATCCAAAAAGGAGGATGCATTCATCCAATAGCAACAGACACAATGTTTGTACATGAAAAGATTCATGAGGAAGAAAATCAAAATGTGTTTGGATTAGCTTATTTTAGGTTCTTAAAAGTTGGTATATCATAAAAAAAAACTTGCTGAAAAAAGACTTTGGGGGCAAAACAACTATATGCCCATATCCTAAGAAACGATCAAATGAAAACATGACACCCCTCTTCCTTCTTGCCAAACAATCTTCAGATGTATCTCCCAATATGTTATATATGTGACTGAATTATGAGTACACCCTCAGGGGAGTCCCCAAAAGGCAAAAACACGCAGTAAAAAAAAATCAAAATACAAAGAAAAACAAAATTACAAGATCCAACATAAACAAAATTAAATAAAACAGTTACCTAAGTTTATCATCAACGAAATCCATCTTTGTTCCAATAACATGCATAAGAGCTTTCGGATCAATCAATACCTTTACTCCCTTATCCTCAATCAGCTCATCAAATTTCCCTTTTTCATCTGTCAAAGCACCAGCAAATCTAAATTAACAAACTTCAAAGCCTAATTCATTTCATCATATCAGATGTGTATGTATCAGTTTCCTTGAAATTTAATTTCCATACTTCAATGACACAAAAATTCTCAGCTCAGAAGAAAAAACTCCTTAATCACTTCTCAGTCAATCAATACGTGTCAAACAACCAACCCAATCAATTCAGTAACAAAATAACCAAACTCGAAATCATCAATTCATCTAGCTTCAGATTATAATGAAACAAGTTAAGGACAACATAGACACATAATAAACCGAGCTGATATAATAAATCAGACACATCAAACTCTTCGAGTAAAATTTCCAAAAAAAACAAAATGAACCGTTTACCCAAAAATCATTTCCCTAATTTCAGAAAAAACACCAATAGACAAATTAATTGATAAAAAGAAAAACGCGATGCTCAAATAGGGGGCGCAAATACTATACCTGCGTAATTTAGGGTGTAGGATAAGCCGTTACAACCGCGAGCTTTGACGCCAAGCTTCAAGAACGGCCTCTGACGCTGCTGTAGCAGGAAGCGTATTCGAGATGCAGCGGCATCGGTTAAGGTCACTGCTTGGCGCCGTACCGCCGTCCCTATTTTCTCTGCCGCCATCGCCATCGCCTTGGAACTCATTGGTCGTTAATTACGAAATTGCCCCAAACTGAATTGTAGTTGTTGGCTTGTTGCTTTATACTGGTAACGATAATCTCGTCATTTACATACGCAAGGGTATCTCCGATATTCCAATTCTTTCGTCGGGCGTGTGGCCTGAATCTGGCTTATGTGGCTAAACCTGAAAATGCAATCAAAGCTATCAAAGCTAAAAATGCAATGTTTAGAAAAAACTAGTCCTATTGCCCGTGCGTTGCACGGGGTCGACTAAATCTGATTTGTGTAAAATATAGCTTTTTTTAGTTTGGACCAATATTATTAACTACCACACAGTGTTTCAATATACTATCAATGAAAGACTAATACCCGCTCATGTTTAGGAGCAAATTTTATAAATTAAATAAGAATATTATAAATAATAAAGAAACATTAACAAAGACATTGAAATTGAGCAATCATGCATGATCTGATGAAAACCACCAATAAAATAAAAGCTGTTATATAAAGTTGAAAAAAGATGATGCGGGTTCTATTGTGAATGTCACTAAAGTTCCCGCAGGAGTAATTGCGCAGAGAGATAAAAATATAAACACCAATTTAATGATGCTTCTAATACTCGTTGGTGCGAAATGACCAAAACAAATAAGACAACACAAATAAAAAATGAAACACGTAGTATCATGCAGGTTTGGATGAAAATAACCAATAGAATAGAAGCCACTATACAGAGTTGAAAGAATATGATGGGGGTTCTATTCTAAATGTGGCTGAAGTTCCTGTCAATAAAAATTAAATTATAACTATGAATTAAATAATATGATTATAAAATTAAAAAAGAACATTAACAAACACATTGAAATTTAACATCCATAGATAATAAAAAGAAAAAGTCTAAAGAATTTTAATATCATAATCCATATTCATGCAGAGTTGTGTGAAAACCCAATAAAATATAAGCAACTATACAAAGTTGAAAGAAGATGATGCAGAATCTACCGTAAATATGGCTGAATAAGTTCTCGTGGGAGTAGATGCTAAACTAAAGATAAAAATACAAATACCAATATAAGTATGCTTCTAATACTCGTTGGTGCGAAATAACGAAAATAAAAAAAGACAACACAAATAGAAAGTGAAATACGTGGGTATCATGCAAGGTTGGATAAAAACCACCAATAAAATAGAAGCACCTATTCAAAGTTGAAAGAATATAATTGGAGTTCTATTGTAAATATAGTTGAAGTTCCCGCAAGAGTAAGTATCTATGACATATTATATATTGCAAGACAGAGAATCAACTTTCAATAATGATGAATTAAATACTGAATTTAAGAATGTTTGTCATATTCTATATATTCATTAGGCTAAATTATAGTTTTGGTCCCCCTATTTTCAAAAATTCAGACATTTGGTCCCCCTATTTTAAAACTCAGACATTTGGTCCCCCAATTTTAAAAAATCAAAGACATTTAGTCCCAAGAGGAATTTTCTGTTTTTTATGGCTAATAACCAAAGACATTTGGTCCCTCAATTTTAAAAAATCAAAGACATTTGGTCCCACTATTTTAAAAAATCAAAGACATTTGGTCCCTCTTTGGACTAAATGTATTTGATTTTTTAAAAATGGGGGACCAAATGTCTGAGTTTTAAAATAGGGGGACCAAATGTCTGAATTTTTGAAAATAGGGGGACCAAAACTATAATTTAGCCTATTCATTAATTACTATTTATAATCAAGTACTAAAAGCGAGACTAAAATAAACATATAAACACCAATTTAAGTATGCTTCTAATACCTGTTGGTGAAAAAAGACCAAAATAAGGGTTATAAAAAGGGGGTTGGTGGGAGCACCGACTAAAAGAAGAAAAAAGGGGGGACGGGGGAGTGAATACTCGCAAAAAATAAATATAAGAATGAAAATATAAGATAAAGAAGTATAAATATTAATTAATATTTTAAAGTAGTAATATTGCATTTTATATAAATTAATTTTTTCACGGTTACAATTTTTCTGAACGCATATAGTACTCCAAAACACATTGTTTAGCATCACACTTTTATTATTTTGCAACGAAATTAATTTATATTTCACCGAACCGGCAATTAAGAAACGAACTTGCCTATAAAAAAAAGGAATGAACTTCACGTATTTGAACATCTAATTTTTTTTCCAGTCTCTAAAGTACCTTAAAACACACTGCTAAGTATGGCACTTTACGTATTTTGTGACAAAATTATTTTTTTCACCAATTCGGTTATTGAGGAAGGAACTTCAAGTATATGAACATCTAGTTTTTTTGGATTTCTAAAATACCTCAAAACAAACTACTTAGCATTGCACTTTACATATTTGTCACGAAATTGTTTTTTTCCACCAAACTGTTTATTTAGGAACGAACTTCACGTTTTTGAACATTTAGGTTTTTTTACAGACTCTAAAGTATCTAAAAACACACTACTTAACATCGCACTTTACGCATTTTATCACAAAATTAATTATTTTTTCACCAAATCGGTTATTGAGCAACAAATTTCATGTATTTGAACGTCTAATTGTTTTTGGACTCTAAAGTGTCTCAAAATGCATTGCTTAGCATCACACTTTACATATTTCGTCACGAAATTAATTTTGTGCTCACCAAATCGGTTGTCAGGGAACAAACTTCAAGTATTTAAACTTCTAAATTTTTTCCTGGACTTTAAAGTATCTCAAAATAAACTACTTAGCATCACACTTTACATATTTTGTCAGGAAATTAATATTTTTCTACCAAACCAGTTATTGAGAAACCAATTTAACGTATTTTAACATCTAAAATTTTCTACGGACTCTAAAGTACCTTAAAATACACCGTTCACCATTGCACTTTATGTACTTTGTCATAAAATTATTTTTTTCTTCACTAAACAGGTTATTGACTAACAAACTCCACATTTTTTTTACCAAAAACCTCACATATTTGTATATAAAAAAGGGTTTTAAAAGACCTAAAATAATACTTAAAATATGAAAAATTAAAAAAAAAATGCCTTTAGATTATTATTATTATTATTATTATTATTATTATTATTATTATTATTATTATTTTATTATTAAAAGGGGGAGGGGGAGCGCGCAACCCCGACTGCAGAATAACTGCAGGACGGGTTGCGCATTGATAATAGGATTCAAATAAAAAAGGAGTTTTTTTTTGCAATAATAAAAAAGGAGTTATTTTTAGATAGACAAAGTGGTTAGTAATTAGTGTGTTAGTTGTTAGAGGGGAGGCGGGAGCAGGGTTTGAACCCCGTACGCCTACGTTTTTCCACCAACGATGTCACTTTCACTCAACCACGTGAGCTACCCTTCTGGGACTAATAATAAAAAAAGGAGTTAATAGTGGCTAATTTTTACAATAGTAGTTTAATTTAGTTTTTTTTAAATAAATGGATTAAATTGAGAAAACCGAGCGTCTAAATTGAAATAATTTTGCAAAAGTTAGTGAGTACATTAATATATTATAAATGTCAATGAATAAATTGAACTTTTATGAAATTTCAATCACTAAATTGTTGTTTGTAAAAAAATATCGTATTCCCTCAATTTCATATTATTTGTCATTTTTTAGAAAAAAAAAGTATTCTTTATTAGTTGTCATTTATCGAAAGGTGGCGAATATGTCCTCAAAATTTTTAAATTAGAGGATTTTCATCCTTTTGGTTTTAATTTTAATAATTTTAGTCACCATTTTTCTCAATTAGTTTTGGTCTCTATAAATTTTAATTACACTTTTGTTCTCTCAAAATCCTTCATTCCAAGCGAGCGCCAATATGTCGGCAAACTTTCAGCATTTTGTGCGCCAACCCTCCCACATCCACTACAAGATTACCCGCCAACTTGAGTCTAGGTGCCACTTGTTGCTTTGCATGTCTTGCTTCCAAAAAAACTGCATGATAGACACATAGTTTTATATCCCTGATACAATTGACACATTTTCTTTACACTACACAAGAGAAGAGCGAAAGAGAGAGAAGGAACGAGATCAGTGGAGAAAAGAAGGGGGGAGAGAGAGAGAGAGAGAGAGAGAGAGAGAGAGAGAGGGAAAGCTATGAGAGGAGAGAAAAATAGAATACACAAAAATTAAAATGAGTGGGTTGGGGCCAAGGAATGGTGGTCGAGCAGGAGAAAGGGATGTGAGAGGCGACTGGTTTGGAGAAGGTGGTCGGCGATACCTCGGTGCACGAAGAGGGATGCGGCGGCACTTGCGAGAGACAAAAGAGGAGGGTGGTGTGGCAGAGCTGTTAAGGAAAGATGAGGGTGGGATTGAATTTGGGGTAGTAAAATTTTGGGGTAATGGGAGATTTTAAGAAGCCGATGGTTGGTGCTGGAAGTGAAGCTTTCCTTTATATAGTGGTTTTCCTTTCTCTTTTGCAAGTGGACAAGTGGGTCTTTCTTTTTACCAACTAAAGCATGTTGTCTCTTGCAAGTGGACAAGTGGTGTGGAGCAAGTGGTAGGAGTGTGGCTGGATCAGCATGATTTGTGGTAATAGGGACGTGCTGTCTGGTCAGAGTAGGGTGGCAGCATATCAGATCTGTTTCCTGCTGCTGTCTTCAAGTGGACCCCAGTTCTGCTGCACAGAGTGATGCTATAGCACCTGATGCTATAACACTTAGACAGAAAACATTAGAAATTTCACAAGGGCACCATTTGTGCCAAATATATTCCAATTCAGTTCTTGATTCCCTTTTTCCTAATTAAACACAAATATTTACATAATTCCTAGCCTAAGCATCCAAATTCACAATGCTCTACAAATAGAGAGTTATCAGTGGTGGTGTTGGAAGACGGAAGGGACGAAGAAAAAGAAGATAACAAAGCCTCCCTCAGTTCTGTCACTGACGCCGTCGCCAACCTTCGTGCAACATGCGATCGTGACTCTGCGTTCCATACTCCCTCAACCAGCGATGGCTCGAAACATTGGTGGTGCATAAAGAAAACAGAACAAGTGTATGGGTTTCAGCGTCACCACCGTCTACAGTGGCCGGAAAACGCATTTGGCATGGTGGTGATCACGGTACTCTCCATTTGTATCTCTATTTTTCTTGAAAAAGACATTATCTGCTCCTTTATCTTATTTTTGCATTTTCTTTTAATATCCTTTCAGCATTTAAGTATGAAGCTCATCTTGAAGATTGCTTAAATTTTTGTTTTCTCTTAATTGATTCTTATCCCTACAACAATGCTTAGAGCATGGATTGTATGCTGCAAGAATGGATCAAACCATTTAGTGACCCCATTTTCTCTTTTGAGAAACTCTCCCTCAATTCTTCTTTGAATTTTTTCATTCCGTTCTCCACTCTATTTTGTACTTACTTTTTTACAGAGTTTCTCTCCAGGTTATGGTGAGGGCTCCAGAATGAGATAAATGGGAGAGGATGGTAGCCGGCGGAAGGACGCCGCAACTGCGAGCTCACGGAACCACCTATCCACGGCGGAGGCGAAAGGGTGTGATTTTTTATTTTCTTCACTCTGAATCCCTCTCTTATTGCTTACATTAGTAGCCAATAGATTTTTAGTACCTTATTCTTGAATTCTTGAATTATTTGCATTACCGATATCTGGAAAATTGGAAGACTGATGCATGCAGAGCCAATGATTGTGTGATACTATGATTAAATGCTTAGATTGAAATTGTTGTGATTGTGTGATACTAATTGTTGTGACTTTAACTATCCTGTCAATGCATTGGTCATTCGCTCCAAAATTGAAAACATAACAATGGACTTGATAAATTTTCCAGCAAGGAGCAAATCCCAGAACCTGTTGCTCAGCCAAAACAGATGTCTAAGTATTTCAACAAGTTTGACGTGGTTGTAGAGAGGTTCAGGGGAACTAAAGATGCGACGCGAAAGGTGAACCATGTCCCTCCCCAACGTGTTGTCCAATATGTTCCTAAGAGGGATAAAGGGAAGGCAACTGTCATCGACCAAAATGTTAAGCATGTAACTAAATTGGACGTTGTCCCCTCCAAAATACATCGATCCAAGACTCCGCAGGATACTGGTGTGGTTCTTTCAGTAACAGAAGATAGTGATCCTAATTGTTTTAAGGGTATTAATAATATTGTTCTATCACTTAAAGAGATGGGAGGAAACCCAAATCCTCTTCTTGGTGTGGTAAAAAATATTACTACTACAATGAATACCCACATGTTGGACGAGTTGATGGCTCCTTCCTCAACTGATAAATCTTCAACTCAACGTTTACATGATGTAGGTTCATCCTCCACTGCTCTTGCTACCCAGCTGGATTCACAAAATGTACCAGTGTCTGATGCTACGTCCAACCCAGTGGTAGTAGCTGACATGAGAATTTTAGAAAAGCGTTGGGGTGATGTGTTAGATGATGATGCTGAAAATAATTTAGAACCAATTATGTCCCAAATGAAAAACGGGCTAGATTCGCTAAGTGCCCCAGAGTCTGATGCTACTTCTAATCCAGTAGTAGCATTTGACATGAGAATTTTAAGAAAGTTTTGTGGTGAGGTATCAGATGATGTTGGTGATCCTGTGACTAAAGATTCTCAAGGAACTAGTGCGCAGTATGATAATTTTGAACCGGTTGTGTCCAAGACCCAAAAGAAGAAATTGAACCAAAAAAGGAAATTGGTCGTTGGATATAATACTCGTTCAAGGGAAAATTTTGTCTCTATCTCTTTTTGATCTAGTTTTGTAATTTAGTCGTTTAAATTGCCTTATAATTTGTCTATAGGATGAATTGTTTTAGGGAGTCTTCAGGTTAAGGCTCTCTATTACTACCTTGATTTTATTCTCTATTCTTGCCAAGGGTATTGGTCTAGTCCCCCATTGGCCTCTCTTCTGTCTTACTTCTTTTTTCTCTTTTTTTAAAAAAATAAAATCAGGGGGAAGTACTCTTTTTCCTTCAGATGTTTTAACATCAGCAGGTTTTAATGAGACTTCTTTCCTTCTATCTGCTTGAAAAAAAAGTGTAAAGTATTTAATGGTACTACTTAAAAGCCATTGCATTGGCCAACTGGTATCGTGGCTTTTGGAGTGCAGTTTCTTGAGGGATAGGTGATGCATGGTTCTTCCTTATTGTTTATGCATGTTGGGCAGGTGAGCGCAGTTTCAAGTGAATTTTAATTTAGTGCATTAACTTTTGTGTGCTACATACATAAGCTATTGTGATAAAAAAAACTTTGTTCTCAACATTCCACTCACTTTTTCTGAAGCTTCTTCTATTGATTGCAGGCACAAAATCATCGGTTAAAATGTTTCTTTCAAATGGAAAAACATCTCGCTGTATCAACAAATTGAAGATGTTCACAAACTTATGGATGAAACTGCTAAAGCTAAATCCTATCAAGATGTGAGTTTAAGTTCACTCTTATCTTTGCTCTTACTACTTTAGAAAATAGATTTCTATGCCTACATTCATTGCACAAGGTATATGTAGTGATTGGTCATAAGTATGGATGAATCTGTTTCTATTCAAGTTTTAAGTATATGAATCATCTCTGTTTAGTTTTTGAGTCCCTTAATATGAATCAGTCCAAGATTTTAAAGAAGTTTGGTGGTAATATTAATTAGCAGATTCTTTGGTTTGATTCAACGGGTAAGACTGGAAACTCTCAAATAGCTTTATGCTAACTCTCAAACTTTTTTGAGGTACGAATATTAACTGAATTTTCTGATGTTGTACTCGCTTTTCTATTAAGGGGATATTATCCATGTGCTAAGAGATTCTGCTGTAAATTTCACCTTTTTAGCATCCCTCCTGAGTTTTTCTTTCCCCATTCTGGAGATATCAAACCTTCCTTTTCTTCCACTCACATGTGTATCGTTCCATTATATTATCTTTTCTGTCAACTATTCAATGGATTTAATTTTCTTTAATTTTTTTATTCTGGAAGCATACATATATAGAGACGTTGTGCAATATTGTACCTTGCAAAGTGCTTGGATAGTTATGAAGGCTGTGCTACTGATGAACTTGGAGTTGAGAAAGTTAAGGGTGACGGTAATGGTAGACAAGCCTATGCCAAGTAAGAGTACGAAAACATTACACAACATAATCAATTCCTGGCAGACCCTATCCTCCTCTCTTTTTGTTGATGAAAATGGTATTGCTTATTTGGATACCAATACTAATGAAGTCATGGAAGTCTTTGGAGTAGATGGGTTATATGGGGCACCTCGCATCAGGGAGGTCGTGTTGAAATACACTTCACGAGGTATTTTTAAGATACTTTGTCCAATGAGTAACGATCGTGTTCGTCCTAGATTAATGCATCGACAACCACCAGCCCTTCAAGTTGTTTACCCTGTGAATGAAGTTGTTGGAGAAATTCTTCAAGGTGATGAAGATGTGGGAAAAACCGATGATAATCCAATTGTGATAGTGTAACTTTTCTAGGATGGTTGTTGTAATCTTAAATTTCCAATTCTTTACTTAATTATGCTTGGATTGTGTTTTATATGGATTCTTAATTATGCCTTGGATGGGGGTAATTTTGTGCCTTTTTGGATTATTGTTGCTGAACTTAATAGGAAAAGGAAGTTTACTCATATGATTGAGATGTTGTTAGTTGGAATCAGGTGTAGGAGATTGAGAATGAAAACCGTAATAATGATTTTTAAATATGTTAATAATTAGTTGGAATCAAGTGTATTGAGATGATCAATTCAAAATTTTACCTGCGTATATACTAGCACACCCCATGCATCGCACGGACCATGTTGCTAGTTATAGATATTTTTGCACTTTTGTCCCCAACAATCTTAGATTATTGAAAATTGGAGGATCAATAATGCACGATCCACAATTTTGTCAAAAAAAAGTATAACCAAAAAACATAAACACCAATATTTCCAAATTGAGAAAGTTGAGAGGCCAAAATTACCAAATTGAAAAAATTGAGTGACCAAAAATTTAATTAAACCTAGTAAAATTAAATGAAACAGAGGAAATGCTAAAAAAGAGATATGGAATTTCCCTTCTTTTGGTTGAGCAAGTTGTTCGAAGATGACTATATTAAAATGAATTTAATTTAGGGTTAAATATGTTTTTGATATATATAAAATTTAGGTTTTTTAGTTTTAGTTTCTCTAAAAAAATCTCACTTATTTTTTATCCCTGAGTTTTTTCTCATCAGTTGTAGTCTCTAATGATTTTTAGTAGTGCTTCTGGGCTTTCAATAGCCCTTAGAAGCGCAATTAAAAGTCATGAAAAATTTAACTTGTTTCTTCCTGTGGGGGTGGCGTAATAGAACAATGCATGATCCTAGCTTCTTTAGACCGGCCTTTCCTGCAACAGTGGTTCAGAGATATGTTCATGAGTATCAGGTGGGGAAGAATCAGTTAAATCCTGCTCAGGGGGGAGTTAAGGAGACGATTTTAGTGTCTTGGAAGCCCGCGGTTGATGGCTGGGTCACTGTTAACACAGATGGTGCGTCAAAGGCGGGTGGTGGTATTAGCGGTTGTGGGAGGCTTGTGCGAGATCATCATGGTAGGTGGCTTGGGGGTTTCACGCGGTTCATAGGCGAGACTCACGCCTATATTGCGGAGCTTTAGGGGGCCTTAGAAGGGTTGCTGTTGGCTTGGACCAAATGATACAGGCACGTTGAGCTTCAATTGGATTCTAAGGTGGTGGTTTCTCAATTGACTGGCAATGGTTCCGGGACAATGATGGGTAGGGGGCTGGTATATCGCCTCCAGCAGATGTTGCAGCGTCAATGGCAAGTCAAGATCCTGCATATTTATCGGGAGGCCAACATGGTGGCCGATGGTCTGGCATGTATTGCGTGTGAAGGTGTGGAAGGCATGCACTTTTGGGAGCACCCTCCGGAGCGCATTATACAATTTTTGCATGATGATTGTATAGGAGTTTCTACTCCTCGATTAGTTTCCGTGTGACTCGTGGTTTTCGTTTCGGGCCTTTGAGCCCCTATTATATTAAAAAAAAAAGTCATGAAAAATTCAAACTAATGGAAAAAAAATTGGGAGACAAAAAGTAGGTGAAAATATTTTGAGGGACTAAAACAAAAAAAAACTCAAACTTTGTATAGACCAAAAATATATTTATCCCTTTATTTAACCCTTTTATGAAACCAAAATATATTTATTGTCAAAATAATATATATTTAACCCTTTAATTTATATACATCGAGGGTACGTAATACTTTACGTCACTAATCACGAAATGACACGTCATAAAAAATGTATGATTCAACCTCAAGGTGACCTCGCCAACCCATCAAGCCACAAATAGAATGAATAGCGAGCTCGAGTGTGTCAACACACCACTTTTTAGTCCAATTTTTTATTATTTTTTTTATTTTTATATTTATTTATTTTATGGCTGGGCTAGCCTAAGGGCTTGCCAACTCGATACTCAAGGCTGCCCCACTTTTTTTGTAAACTCAAGACAAAGTAGAGAGGACTAGTCTGTTTTGCTATCCCTATTTAAGATCTTACAAATAAAACTAACACAATCAAGTCTTTTTTTTGGTCAATAATGCAACATTTCATTGATAATGGGCAAAAGCCACCGAAACATTACACTGAATGTAAGCTACAGCTCACAAAGAAGTATCACAACAACCCACTAGCGGAACAAGTCAGGCCTAAAGACTTCTAAACATGATTACAATAAGCATAAGGAGCACATGAACAAACTAACTTAAATAGTTAACTAAAAGTCAGAAATTAAAATCCAGGGCCCATTGGGCAGCAACTTAGGGTTTCCAAATTGTTGCCAGAAAAGGACCAGAATACCTAGAGCTGGCAAAACGGGCTACCCGGTCCGCATCGGGCCAGGCCATATCTCGGGCTTTTATGTAATGGGCCAAAAAGCCCTGGTTAATATTCGGACTCACCCTTTGCAGCCCAAGCCCAACCCTATGCGGGCTGCGGGCTTTGTGGGCTAACCCGCATTATGCGTGATTTTATTTAAAAAAGAATGGTTTTTTTAAAAATAAAAAAGATGCTCACTTTGCAGTGGCATATAATTACATGTTACGATAGTAGTGACAAACATGTTACAGCATTAGCAGTGATCTTCACATTTCAGTGGCATAGAATTTCAGTTTACTTGGTAAAGATTTCAACAACAAAGAATTATACTTGCAGTACATACAGTAGCCTAAAAAGTCCTTAAATATGTTTTAATGTAGGCAAAATTAAAATGTCCTTTAAGTATCAAAAGAGATTGAGATGAGAGTGAGATTGAGATGAGGAAGGAAGTCTCGAGAGAGACACACAACAGTAGTGAGTCAATGAAGGAATTAGGCAATGAATTGTGTGTGCCTTCCTTGCGTGTACAATATACAACCGTTTAGGTTCTTATTTTTTGGAAGCAATACATTAAGTAAAATCTTATTACTTTTCTTGTTCGGGCTAAAAAGCCCGGATATAAAAACGGGTTCAATTTATCGTCCAAGCCCTATGATTTATCGTGCTAGCTCGGCCCGGCCCAACGGGCTCGGCCCATTTTGCCAGCTCTAAGAATACCCCTCCAAACCCTGAGAAGCACAGTCGTAACCTTGCCAGAGTTACTATCATCAGCCACAGTGGTCCGACTGCTACCACTGACCAAGCACTACCACAGAGTAAAATTAGAGGATCCACAAAGAAGATAACTGAAGATCCACGAAGTTGGTGAAAAGGGAAAGACGGAATGTCCAGACCTTCCCCGTATTTGAATGCCAAATGGCCCCGGGTCTCTAGATTCGAAACTGAGGAGCCAAAGAAGACGGGGTGAGAGCAATGTGAGGGTTTACATCGAATAGTAATAACTGGTGACAGAGGTCTGAAAACAAAAGACTGTACCAGTAGAGAGGTAAGGGAAGGTGCTAGCAGCAGAGCAGGAGGTCCAAAGTCGAAACACAACTGAGTGGAGGGGAGGAGCTAGTAGAGGAGATGATCAATCTGGTGGGTCAGGGGGATTGGGTGGAGGACAGGTGGCAACCAAGGTAGAAGAAAGAGGAGATAAGTGGTCAGGAGGGAGCAGTGGCGGGTGAAGGGGGTGGTGGGTTGGTGAGAGGTGGTGGTGGGTTAGTGAGAGGTGGTGGTGGAAAACCCTTCCTGAGAAACGAAGGGAACAGGCTCAGACGAAGGAAGCAGATCCGGAGCTCCAATGCACTGAGAACGAAGGACAAAGTTCGTGGAGGTGAAGCCGTGAGCCGCCGCCAATTCAGGGTGCGAGGAGCACCACCGAAACCCCAGCTCTACTAGGGGACCCAAAACACGTCAGGTTGGAGAGGCTGAACTTTGAAGCGGACAATGAAAAATGTAAGATAAGCAGAGGATGGGAAAAAAGATAAGGTCTTCTAACTCAAGTCCAATCCAATAAAGAGATGTCGAAAGCTCTCATTTTAGGCTCCCATCTCAAAAAAAAATTATTGTTTTATAAAAGTTACAAGTTACAATACTCCCTCCGGTCTCTATTATAAGAAGAAAATACAAAAATCATCACTACCAAGAAACTCATTTAATTCTTGTCTTTTTTAAGTTAAGTCTCCAAAATACCCTCCACTTAACTTCACATATGAAATAACTCTCCTGAAGTTAGTTTTATGTGCACTACTCTCACTCACCTTGAAAACTGAAGAGACAAAGCATTCATTGAGTGTAAAATTGGTACTTAAACAATAAATATACACTAAAAACTTGAATAGTTAATCTTCTTATAATAGGGACCAGAAGGAGTACATCTTAGTTATCTATCCAGAACAATTTTTTTGGGTCGCCACACACTTGTAAAAATTGTCATGCCTATATACTATTTTCCTTCCCATATCAAAAGTTTCGTCCCAAAATTTGATAGAAAGAACCAAGTTGTATAAAGTTTCAAAGATAAAGAAAATATAGTACCAAAAATGTATTTTAACATTTTTTTATTATTTGTCGAAAAACACTTTTTTATTGTTGAAAAAAGAAGAATATACATTTGAATCAGTATCCCTATTTTTTTTACTGAAATCTCTACTTTTTTTTCTAAAAAAAATACAAAAAAAATAAAAAATTCATAGCATACAGCAATAAATTAATAACATAACATATTCCAAAAATAAAATATCAATTAAAATGTATTTTTTTTAATGAAAAGATCAATTAAAATGTATTTTTATGAAAGGATCAATTAAAATGTATTATTATCAGGACAAGAAGAAAAATACAGATTCCAAGGAAGAGCAAGGCAGTGCAATTGCAAGGTGCTGCTGCTTACTGAAAAACCCCATCGTTGTTAACGGCATTTCCATCTGTCTTCATCAATCAAATGCTTCCCGCAGGTTCTCTTCTTCAGCTTTCTCTTTCTCCAACCACCTCTCTTATTCTCCGCTCTCACCAATTATGCTTCCTTTTAATCTTTGCTATGTTATTATTTTCGTCTTTCTTCTTCACTACAATGTTCTGCATCCACTCTTCACTACATTGCAGGTCTTAAATTCCTAATAATTACCTTTAATGTGTGCTAATTCACGATTCCCCATTTTGTGTGTTCCTCTTTTTATTATTGTTTTTTTTATTGTGCCCACAATTCTTTTTATTATTGTTGTTAGTTACTTGATAGTGTAGCATTTCTGGGCACCACCTTTAACTTTTTGTGAACTGAAATCAACAGGTTTTGAAAGAAAGAATTGTGGGCGAATTGAAAGTTTGAATCTCTTGGGCCCCTAAATTTCCTCCATATATTACCAATATACCCCAACTTCGAAGTTTGAACACCATAAACATTAAAATGGCAACTTGTGTGTCAACAAATTTTGCACATTCTAATACCAGAAATCCAACAGGGATGCTCAGTGTTGCTAGAGGAAAAACATTGACAGAAAGTTACCATGGGAGAGTTAATTTCATGAAAATGTATGGCAGAAATAATGGATTTTCAGGTAGTGTCCGAAAATTGGGTTTAGTTAAATTTAGGTGTTCAGCCAATTCTCACAGTGTCGGTCAATACCATAGCCAAGATCCTTTTCTACATCTACATCCTGAGGTGTCAATGCTTAGAGGAGAAGCCAGCACAGTGAATAGTCCAAGAAAGGATAGTTCCGGCGTGGATTTATCCGAGAGCTTAGGAGATACATCTAGTCAAAGTAATTATAATCAAGCAAAGATCAAGGTTATTGGTGTGGGAGGTGGTGGGTCAAACGCAGTGAACCGCATGATAGAGAGTTCGATGCACGGAGTAGAGTTTTGGATTGTTAATACTGATATTCAAGCCATGAGGATGTCGCCGGTCTTTCCTGAGAACCGTCTGCAAATTGGTGAGGAGCTTACGCGGGGTCTTGGTGCTGGTGGTAACCCGGAGACTGGAATGAATGCTGCGAAAGAAAGCAAAGAATCAATTGAAGAGGCAGTTTATGGAGCTGATATGGTCTTTGTTACAGTAGGTTCAACTACTTTTCTCCAATTGTAGCTTCTGCGAATTGAATTACAGTTTTTACACCATTAAGCATGATTTACAAGGCTCCATTGTAGTATCAAAATATAGTCAGGGACCGATTGTCCAAAACATTGACCTGTTTTTATATCTAACATGTTCTTTCACACTAGAGTTCTTTGAGTTAGAAGCATGGCGATCGGAATTGAACTGCTGAAAACTTAATCATATAGGCTCTGTTAGCAATAGAAAGATCATTAACTCTTTTAAAAGGTTAAGCAGTTAGTGAAGACTTATGAATGATTTTTATATCTGACAGAATGTTTATAAGGCAATACCTCATAATACAGTTGGGACAACATAGTTAAAGATAAAAAGAAACCCTTACTAAAACATGTTATGTTATTATAATTTTGAAGCTTTTTTTTTAGATAAGCATAATTTTGAAATTAATTTAACTAAGTATCAAGTACAATTTTGCTTGCTTGCGATTTTGCTTTTAATAGCATCAGAGGAAAATTATTTAAAAAAAATATGAAGTATCAACTATTCTGGTTTCTGGTTATTAGTTCCAAATTTGAGATAAGGAACCAGCAGTTCTTGATATTTGAAATCTTTAAGAATGTAAATTTTCAAAATTTGGAACAGATTGCTTGCAGTTCTTATAAGTTGTTCTATATTGGTACATTTTGCTAACCTTGATAATTAAAATTTACTTTTGCAGGCTGGAATGGGTGGGGGAACTGGTACAGGTGGTGCTCCAATTATTGCTAGTATTGCAAAGTCAATGGGTATATTGACTGTTGGTATTGTCACCACCCCTTTCTCATTTGAAGGAAGAAAGAGAGCCATTCAAGCACAAGAAGGAATTACAGCCTTAAGAGATAATGTTGATACATTAATAGTTATTCCAAATGACAAGCTACTAACAGCAGTTTCTCAATCTACCCCTGTAACTGAAGCATTCAATCTGGCTGACGACATTCTTCGACAGGGCGTTCGTGGCATATCTGATATTATTACAGTATGAAATTGCTAATGATCTTTGAACACTAATACACGCCTTCCTGTTTTCTTGCATTCTTTTGTTTTTTCTCTTTATCAAAAGTAGACTGTAAAGGAGTAAAAGAGGATGAATGAAATGGGAAACTTATTACCTTGAAGTATGTTGCTGTTATCTGTTTTGTAATAACCCATACTTCCTGCCCAATACATATGGGGCATAGAGTTGTTTGATATGTTGATTACTTGATTAAAAAAACCAGAAATCAGATAATCTGGTGTTAGTGTTACTACTTCCTATTAGTATTTAGTTCCATATAGACATATATACCGATGGGACCATGACTTTGTTGGGCTTATAGGGGATCAATTGCTGGGTTTTAGTTTAACTAAACCACCCATTTGTAAGGTTTACTCCAGAAGGAACAATAAGGCCTTAGAAACTGCTAAGTAGGGCAGTTACTCTGCTCTGCAGAGTAGTTTCTGTGAAAGGGGAGAGCTAGTTATGTCTTTATCTAATTATATAATAAGTTGCAGTTTAGGAGAGGAGGCAGTTATGTATGATGTCTGTTACTTTGTGAACAGAGAAATATTATCTGTAGGAGCCCCAGGCTCTGGATTTTACCTTAAACAGTGTATTATTTCAATTCAATAAAATTCCCCTTTTACTTTCAGAACTGGTTTCTATCATATACATACATATATGGACCCCGAGGAGGGGTAAGTCATCTACTTTGTTTACCAAAACATATGGTGATCATCCGACTAGCAGGATATCGTGATTATATACTATTGATTATTGTCCATGGTTTAAGGTTGATGTTATCTTTCTGTAAAATCATTAATGCTCATTAATTTTGCTAAACGTTTGCAGATACCAGGGATGGTAAATGTAGATTTTGCTGATGTTCGAGCTATAATGGCCAATGCTGGTTCTTCACTAATGGGGATAGGAACTGCAACTGGTATGTATGGAAACTGCAAATGTAGTCCCTTAGTCTGCAAATGTATGCAATGGTTGGAAGCAGCTCTTGATCCTCTGTTTTGCATACTAAAATTTGTATAATGTGTTTAGAGGGTATTTTGATTGAGTGATACTCAAACTATATATGTTGGACGGTTTAATATATCAGCCTACCAACATGCACGTCCAAAAAAGGAAATGAATATACAACAAAAGGAGTTTTGGAGTCAAAGCTGGTTTTTCCTTGTAGTGTTTTTTAAAATATATCAAATAAATTCAATAAAAAAACCCTATCCTTCAGTTTCATGCAACACTTAAGAATTTTGATAAGCACACAGATTGAGGGTGAATATCTGTTGTAATCATAACATTTTAGTTAATGAAGGAGTAAAAGAGAGCATAGAACTCTAAATTATATTCTGTTAGTTGGATGCGCCCGATATGGTGTGTAATATTGTGTTAAAAAATACTAGTCGAAACCCAATTATCCTATTTACGTTAAAAATTAGGCCAATCACTAGTGCAGTGATACAATCTTAAATCTACTAAACAATAAGGTTACTAATTAAATAAAGAAATAAATCAGGAAACATATTGGATAGAAAAAAATTCTGATGTTACTTCCTAATTTGATTTCTGGTTGCTTTCACAGTGCAATGTAAATATATTTTATGATATTACAAATTACAAATATATTCTATATATTCTGAAGATATTGTTGATATATTTTTTAAGATATGCCAAGAGTGTGATTTAATGCTTCTCAGACTTCAATTGTTAAAAATTCTACATCACTTTAGTGTTTTTCTTTTTTCTAATATTAAAGTATTATTTAAGGCTGCTTTCTGACAGTTTTGGTTCAGGATTATGAACGCATGTTAATTTTAAAACTACATATATTATTGAATAATTGAAATTTATCTTATGGCTTATTTGCGTGTTTAAGGGAAAACCAGGGCAAGAGATGCTGCATTAAATGCTATCCAATCACCTTTACTAGATATTGGAATAGAGAGGGCTACTGGAATTGTGTGGAACATAACTGGTGGGAGTGATCTGACATTGTTTGAGGTGGCTACCTGTCCTTCTAGCTCTTTATATGTTTCAGCTGTGCCCATGTTGTTCTTCCCTCTTCCCATCTCTTTGTTACTGTTGTCGTTATTGTTATTTTTCACTAATTAATTATTAAAATATTAATTTACTAGTTAGACTAATCTTTGAGATTTTTAAAAATAAAGTTTATCAATATCTGTATTTTAAAATTTCTGTTTATTTTATTTTCACTAAACAATTTCTATCAATTAAATCAAATTTTAAAAACTTAATATTTATGATATAATTCCCTGCACAGTGCTATATTCCATTGGAATAATGTTTTGCATAATTTATATTGCAATTCGTATGAATTTTCTGTGGACAATATCATATCAATTTGAAAGATCAGACAAAATTTGATGCTTATAAATTCCTTGTTGAGAAGACTCTCTCATTACTGTAATTCCATAGTTTTGCTTTTCCGGTAAGTGTGGATTTTTAGTTGAGCTAATACCTGTTTGGGGAGTAATTCATGATCTGCTGTCTATTGAATTCATCATGCTTTTGCAGGCTTGCTATATGTGACACCCCCTTGGTATGTTATGGCTTTTAATATAATCATTTGCAGGTAAATGCTGCTGCAGAGGTTATATACGACCTTGTGGACCCTAGTGCTAATTTAATATTCGGAGCAGTCATCGATCCATTACTCACTGGTCAAGTAAGTTAATCTATGTAATCTCTAACACTAAGCATGCATGATATGCCATTATGCCACTATTTCCACCATAGATGATGTGCAACTTGCAGCCTTTCAGTATATTCCTAGGAGAAGCAGATAGACATAAATTTTCCTAGATATGAAAGTATGTTAGAAATATGATTGGACATAAGCTATTCATAAATGATTTAAAAATGGTTTCACCGTAAGTTGTTTGTACGGGACAAGTGTATAAAGACCAGCCAGCAACCAATTTGAAGTTCCACAATCTTCTAGGATAATCCTCTCATTGTGTTTGGTTAATATTCATACATAGCAATGAAGAGAATGCTTTAATGAACTACTTGTATGAACTGCATGCATGGTTTAATTTGACCATATGTACATGGCCATTTTGTTGGATTTGAGATCCCGTGCTTTTCAAGTCAATTTCTGATAACTCAATTGCTCATTTCTTGTAATACTAATAGTAGCAATATTTCCTCTTCTACTGCAAACTTGTCCAGTGATTTTTTGTGCTGCTGGTATTTGAATACGTATATGATCAGCATGTTGCGCAATGTCATTTGGTTTCATATAGGTTAGCATAACATTAATTGCAACCGGATTCAAGCGTCAAGAGGAAAGTGAAGGGAGACCCTTACAGGTATTATTCACCCCTTCCCTCCATACCTCTCTCCATGTCATAATGCATACCTATAATTCTGGCTCATATTCTAAAAACACAGGCCAATCAGCTCACTCAGGGAGATACAACCGTCGGTTTCAACCGGCGACCTTCCTCTTTCTCTGATGGTAGTTTGGTTGAGATCCCTGAATTTTTGAAGAAGAAAGGACGCACACGCTATCCAAGAGTTTAATACTCTTCTTCCTAATTTCTTTAATGCCTTGGATTTCATCACCAATGCATCAATTTTTTTTTTTTTTACTTTAGGGTTATAAATAACATAACATTGGTCTAGGTGTTAGTCAGATCCATGTCTTTCCCCTCTTTAGCTTTTACTCAGTTGTTGATACAGTTTCCGTTTGTTCACGAGTGCTAATATTTCATAATGCTCAGAGCTTGTTATAGTTCTTTGGCCTCTTTCATAAATATATTGTTTGTTATAGAAAAAACTATTATTGTACATCAAGATAATTCCTTGGAGGAAACATAAACTCGTGTAACATATGGTCATAGCATCAACTCAGTGACAGGAGGAAGAGATGGATGCATTACCTTATTATTCTCCAATCTCTACACTATGAAGAAGTTCGTCTTGATGTAACAAGTTAATCACCCTCTATTATGTCTTACTTGTTGAAGATTATAATAAATTATAAATATTAAATCAAACTTGTATTTTCAAATTATATATCCTTTTCTAAAGGATTTTAATGATCATGTTGATAAAAAATTGCATTCAATAAATTTGTGTGGATGTTTTTTGTGCGTTAAAATAAAATGACAAATAAACACTACACTATTACACGGTCACACTATGGTTCGAACCAGAGAGTTGATGTCCTCGTGTTGTTGAAATTGTTAATGCAATCAATAGTGGAAAACAGTTGTGCCGTTATTGTTTAGAGTATTAAGGTATTTTTTAAAAAATGAAAAACGTGGAAGAATAATTATCATTTTTTATGACTACCGCACTTATTCTTCTATATCTTCTACACAACATGTAAATAGATTCTCTATCTTGATGGCAGGAAAAGACATCTAACTTTAGGTGATTTTAGATATAAAAGAGAAGAGAAAATGTAGAAAAATATGGAGTAAAAACATGAGAGAGAGAATGAGAGATTAAGAGAGATAAAAACATGTGCTTTTAAGTGTCCTCAAGATAGAGAATCCATACCCACACAATATAGTTATTCATAACTTTTGTCAAAAAAAAAGTCATTCATAACTAGTTTGTTTAAAAAGAAAATCCCCCAAAAGTTATTTAAAAGTTTCAACAACTTTGTTAAGGTGTCGGTTAGGGTGGGAAAGTGCTTAATTTTCCCACCCAATACACTTTTCAACCATAGATATATTACTTAAATATTGAGTGGTTTAGATTTTTGACTAGCAACCTTTACAAAAGGTAGTTTCCCATTTATATCTTATTTATTAGAAGGTCCTTATACCTCCACCCAATTTCTATTTGTCTCACATTTCTACCCCTTATTTACATTTTATTAAGTGACGTTTTTTACTACAGTTTTTTTTAGTATTCACGTTTTTTTCTACAGCATGTCTATGATTTACATACTGTTAGTATTAGACTATCGTCCAATTCCTTTTTGCCATTGATCAAAAACATACAGTTAGTATTAGGCTATTGTCCAGTTCCTGTTTTTGGATGTTCATATTAAAATGCCTATTATCGTCTTTTAGTAAATTTAATGTTTAAGCTATGGTTAAGATAAAAAAAGTTTGAATTGAAAATTAGGATTTTTCTATTCACACATTTCAAAACAAAGTTGCTAAGCTTTTGAAGATAAAATGTTTTATATCCTGAGAATAAGTATAATATTTAGAAATTTCATTAAGTCGGTTTTTATTTTTATTTAAAAATTTATGATAAGAGTATTCGAGACGTGTCTAAAGGGTGTCTAGAATGTATCAAAGGGAAAAAAAGACATCTTTTTAAGAGCGACAAATGTGTCTGACACGTGTCATGTAAGCAGTGGCGGACCTGCCTTACATTCAGGGGGTTTCAACGAAAAAAAAATTGCACTTACCACCCTATATAAATAGCCCAAATCTCCTGAAGTTTTAATTTTGACCCCCCTGAAAATTTTAAATTGTACTAGTAGACCAAGTTTTGCACCTATTTGACACTGTCCTTAAAAAATTTGACACCCCTGACCCTGGGGTCCTGGGTCTGCCACTGCATGTAAGTGACGAATTTGGTGTCCGACACAGATACAGATACATGACTTGGATCCAAGTGGTAACTAGACTTGGATCCCACCCCAAGGTATCCGGTTCGAATCTTGGGTGTCGCAAAAACTTTGTTGGGAGGGGAGAACCACACGGGACGGCAAAGTCGGGTACTCGTGGCCATCCAGGTTCCCTAGCGTAGATTAGTTATCGGCAAAGGCGGGGGGGGGGGGGGGGGGATCACATAAATTTAACTTTATAATAATTTGGTTGTGTTTTTTTCTTCTGCATATAATAATTTGGTTATGTTTTAAGGTTATTCTTATTTATTTTTCCACTTTTATTTGGGCATGTTGCAGAGTATAAAACTAGTGTTTGATGAAAATTTCTTTAATTATTGTTTGTAACTCTTACTCTTTAGCAAAATTTTAGCAAAAAAATTTATGTATTTGGTCTAAATTTAAACCAAATACAGACTTTTCGCTTTTATTTTGTTACGGAGGGAGTAGTATTTTTTATTCTCTTTTATTGAAGTTTATTTTGCCTATAAAAAATTTACTCTATTATTTGGCCCCTCATAAAAAAAGAGCTAGCTCCGCCACTGGCAAAGCCAGTAGAAACTGCGCACCAAGATAACAAAAAAACAGTTATAATAAATGGTGCATTTGTAGTTAAAGATTAGTGTAGCATAAGCGTTTCCATAAAATGCCCGACATTTATTATGTTTGCTAGTTGTTTTTTTATAAGCAATGTTAGTGGGGGTGGTGGAATGTTAGTTTCCGGGAGTTGAACCCGGGACCTCATTCTTGCACTCATTTGGTGCACTCCTTCGGTATCTCTTAGCTCGCCAACTGAACTACCTACTTGGGGGAATGTTTGCTAGTTGTTGATTTTTCTTTATTATTTATGGGGAGAAAATATAATTAGGCAAAAAATATGGGGATTTTTTAAGAAGAGTGAAAAAACTGATCAATGGCTATAATTTTTAAAAACTACTTACTTACTTTACATATTTGTTATTTCAATAGCAAACAATTATACTTTGTTAAAGCTACTTACTTACTTTACATATTTGATCTTATCCAATCCACACTATTCAGCTTTAACTTGGATTAGGGTCCAATAACAAAGTAGTGAAAGTACGATAGTCTAACTTTCATGGATTTTGACCCCTAATTAAAGCAGATGTGTATTTGGTGTCGCATAAACACCCTATCAAATTTTAAAGGGAAATTAGTCTCACAATCAAAAAAGCATAAAAACACTTTAGGCCTCTTTGTATTGATTTGTGGGAAGGTCAACTCAAACGGTAAGGTTAAAAATAAATAAATAAATCATTTTCACACTTTTTCCTGATCTCTCAAACCTCTTTATGCCCTATTTGGTAAAAAGTAGCGGATAACGAATAAACTAATGGATAGCGGATAAGTTAACTGATAGCGGATAAGCGGATAGCTGATGGCAAATGAAGTGTTTTGGTAAAATTAGCGGTTGAACTAGTTGATAAATATAAAATTACATAAAATGACATATTTAATTAATGGTTAGATTTTTTTAATCAATAGTATAAAATATGATAAAACATGTATAAATTATTTTTGTTATAAATTCATGATAATTAAACTAACTATTAAGATATTTATAAATTAAATTCTAAAATTTTATTTTTTAATAGTCTAATTTATATATTAACTAATTATTTATGGAAAGAAACTAATCTCATTCTAATTTATAGGTTCATGACATTACCGTAAAAAAAGCTGTGATAAAAAACGAATGGAAAAGATCATTTGTCAAAAAAAAAGGAAGGGAATAAAAGGTCAAAAACCATACAAAAGAGCAGGTGACGTATTTTTTTGATCAATAATAACAGCAGGTGACGTATAGAATTGTAGGTGGAAAAAAATTTATATTTCTTTATTGAGGATATAGAATATAATAAAAGTAATGAGGGTAAAAAGGGCTAAAAAAACGAGACACTATAAGTTATAAGCTCAAACGCTACTTGAAATAATGTTTCAAAAAATACTATAAGTCACCTCAAAAACACTAATCGCTACTCCCTGCCAAACACCTCTAATTTTTATCATCTGCTATCCGCTAGTCAAATCCGCTAGTCAAATCTGCTATATAAGCAAGCGGATTATACTTACAAAAAGAGCCTTAATCATTCTCTACAACTACAAAACAGAGCCTTAATCATTCTCTACAACTACAAGCAGAGAGTTTACATCACATCATCTTGATCATTAACCTCACAATCACACACCCAATCTATTTTTACAAGTGGGAAATACAAGTTACAACCAATAACAAACAAAAACAGAAAATAATAATTACAATAATGCATATTTCAACGTCAACCTCACAAAATCCATCAAAGGAATCGGCCTCACCCCCTGATTTGGAATTTGAAGTTGAAACAAAGGGCCAAACCACATATGAAACAAGACACGTACCTTTGTCCCAAACCATAGAAAAGAAAATCTTCTGGTCGTCTGTCTCATGAGTGACGAGTGAATCAATTTCCCACTCATTCATTTCCCCTTTAGCCTTTGCTTAGCTCACCCACACAACGTTAACACAACGCCACTCTTCAAATCTGCTTTCCACATAAAAAATACGATATTAGTTAGTGTTAATGCGAGTAGGTTTTCAGAAAAGAGAGGTGAGTTATAATGGACACTCTTAAGTACCAAGTCTTTTTTAGCCAGAACTTTTCCAAAACAACACTGGTTTCAAGAACAAGTTGAAGAGATTACTGAGATGAGTCGCGGACTAGGTCGCTCTCTTTAAGACGTTTCGTGGCACTGCTCCAAGGTGCAAACAGACTATCAACCACGACGTCTCCACGATAAAACAGCTCAGTCGAAACTGCACCGTGAAAATTTACTCTAAGATATACACCCTCAATATGGTTATGAAAAACCACTCTTTAGAAACTAAGCTTGGAAATGCTTCAAACTTTCTAAAGAAGAAAGAAATTTTTGGTTATGAAAAAACCACTCTTTAGAAACTAAGCTTGGAAATGCTTCAAGCTTTCTAGAGAAGAAAGAAATTTAGGGAGAAGAGAGAAAACTTGAGAAATGATTTATCGTCAAGTGGTGTAAGTAAGAAGTGATGAGGGGTCTTCCTTTTATAGGCAAAAGAAGAGATAGCCGTTGGAAGGAATTTAATAGCCAACGGCTCTTTTGACCAAAACCGTTACGGTTTGACTTTGACCTGGTCAACATGACCGTTGGAGACTTTGACTCGGTCAATATGACCGTTGGAGACGCGAAAAAATAAAAAATAATTTTCGGAAATATACACCACAAGGCCCAAGGCCGACCCGGCCGACCGGCCGGTTAGACAGTGGCGGCGCGCGCGCGGTGGTCATTTTGTGTGCGTCCTCTCCCATTCACAAAATTAGGTACCCCTTGGGGTCCAAACCCATGTGTGAGTTTCCCACTTATAAACACTCTCAAAGTGTCTATTCTATCCAATGTGGGATTTTTTCAATTCACACATAACATCAAAGTTCCAACAATCCCCACTTGAATTTAAAAAGGAGTTTCAGAAGTAGCGTCAAACGCTTCCATAAGATTGTGCATAAACAGAGGTGTCTTACGACTTGAACCTTTGCATAGCGGTTAGGATTTAAAATCAACAAGAGTGACTCGTAGTCTTGAACTCTATCTCTAACATCAAAACCACACACAACCTTTTCCATGGGTGTATTCTTATAAGCCCGTGCATTTATGGCCCTGCACGTCTATCCCAGTTTAGTGAATGCTCTAGGAATCCTGCCAATGATTCCATAGGAAGCGGCCCCACTTCCACATTCACAAAGGTGAGTCTATCAAGAGTACTCCTGTAGCTAGGTACTCCACTCCACATAGAGAATAGATCTCATTAAGAGTTTCTATTACCTCAACCTTACGTTGCTTCAGGAATCATGCTTCTTTACTAGCATGTTCATCTCGTATCACTTCACAACTTGTTATTACCCATTGAACCTAATTCTTGGGATCTCCAGTCTTTTAGGTCGGGTTACCATCGTGAGTGACTCATGATTCTAAAGGCGGCAGTCCCATCCTTTGAGATGTATTTTGGACTTTCTCCTTAGCTAATCCTTCCGTCAAAGGATTAGCTAAGTTCTGATCAGTGCGTACATGATCCACTCTCACAGCTCCTTTTGAGAGACATTCTCTCACAGTGCTGTGCTTACGACGTATTTGTCGTCTTTAACCGTTGAAATAACGGTTCTCTATTTTTGCAATAGTCGCGGTACTATCGCAGTGGATCAACACAGCTGGCATCGGTTTTTCCCATAAAGGGATCTCTGCTAGTAAGCATCTCAACCAGCTAGCTTCTTCACTAGCGGTTGCCAATGCTATCATTTCATATGGTCTGTTTCTTAGATTTCCAAGAGACAGCACCACCAGCTATACTAAAAATATAGCCACTGGTTGCTTTAGAATCATCTGATAGAGTATTCCAATCTGCATTACTGTATCCTTCAAGTACAGCTGGAAATCTCTGGTAATGTAGCCCGAGATTCATGGTCCTTTTAAGGTATCTCATGACTCTCTCGATGGCGTGCCAATGCTCTATACTAGGTCGACTAGTAAACCTGCATAACAATCCCACAACATAGGCAATGTCAGGTCTAGTACAATCAATGGCATACCTTAGGCTGCCAATGATGCTTGCATATTCCGTTTGTCTTACACTGTCACCAGTGTTCTTAAAGAGCTTGACACTCGGATCATATGGTGAACATGCAGGTTTAAAATTGAAATAATTGTATTTCTTTAAGATCTTCTCAATATAATGAGATTGATCCAATGAAATTCTTTTCTCGGACCTAGTGATTTTAATACCAAGTATTACACTTGCTTCTCCGAGGTCTTTCATATCAAAGTTGTTGCACAACAGTGATTTCACTTTATTTACAGCATGAATGTTTGATCCAAATATGAGTAAGTCGTCTAAATAGAGACATATGATAGTGCAAATGTCATTCTCGGTTTAGTAATAAATGCATTTGTCGCTTTCATTCACTTTAAACCCATTTGATAAAATCAGATTATCAAACTTCTCATGCCATTGTTTAGGAGCTTGTTTGAGACCATACAGAGACTTATCCAACTTACAGACCTTGTGATCTTGCCCAAGAACTACAAAACCTACAGGTTGCTCCGTATAGATTTCTTCTTCTAATTTACCATTTAAAAAAAATCAGTTTTGACATCCATTTGGTGTACTTCCAAATTGTAAATAGCGGCCAACGAAATTAATACCCTTATGGATGTAATTCTAGTAACAGGTGAAAATATGTGTCGAAGAAATCTATATTCTCTCTTTGTCTAAAACCTTTGGCTACAATGCGAGCCTTGTATTTATCAACAATGACGTCAGGTTTTAGTTTCTTTTTCAAAATCCATTTACAACCAATTGGTTTGCAATCAGGAGGCAAGTCCACTAAGTGCCATGTCTTGTTAGACTCATGGAATCCATCTCGTCATTGATGGCTTCTTGCCACAAATCGGCATCCAAAGAAGACAAAGCTTCTTGAATGCTAGTTGGATCCTCTTCTAACGTATAGACCATATAATTGGGTCCATAGTCCTTAGCAACACGTGCTCTCTTACCTCTTTGAGGTTCTATTTCCCTTTGTTCGTTGATTTCAACGTTCCTAGGCACAGAAACTTGACTAGTTTTGGTGCCCCCACTATATTTCTATATTTAAAACGGAATTCATTTCATAAAAGTCAACATCATTTGACTCTATGATCACTTTAGCTTTGAGGTCATAAAACCTGTAAGTTGTACTGTTTACTGCATACCCGATGAATACACATTCATAGGCTCAACTGGCGAGTTTAACTCTTTTTGGATCTGGGATCCTGATATAAGCCAAGCAAACCCCAGATTCGGAAATAAGACACATTTAGTTGTCTTTTCTCTATGATCTCACAATGAGAAATTTTGCTCTTAGACTTTGGAAGTCTATTCAGGACATAACATACAGTTATCAAAATTTCCCCCCACCAGTGAGATGCAGTGTCAGAATAGAGCATAATAGCAACTACCAATTCGGTAAAAGTTCTATTCTTTCTTTCTGCTTTACCATTCATTTCGGGAGAATATGGTGCAGTCGTTACATCTATAATTCCATTAAATTAATGGGAATCATACTCCGTTCCTCAATTGCTATAAAAGCTCTTAACCTTTCTACTTAATTGATTTTCAAAATCTGTAATGGAAAACTTTGAATATGTCAAGAACTTCACTTTTATTTTTCACAAAGTATACTACAATGTAGTCAAATCAATTATAAATAAAAGTCGTAAACTATCATTTTCCATTTTTGGTTAACGTTCTATCTTATTCGCATATATCTGAGTGAGTCAAAACTAATACTCAGATTTCCTTACTAATTTATGCGAAGTCCTGAAAATTCTTGCTTGACTACAAAAATCACAATTTTTTCTTTAAGTCATTTAAGAAAATAACTTTTGAAAAAAGTTATCTGGCTCTTATTGAAAAGAATGCGTTTGTTTACACGTCAAAGTCAAAGACGTGTAAAAGTTAGTATAGGGAACAAACTTCTGATAGATGAAGTAAACAACGCGTTAAAAAAAATATCATTGTTTAAAAAATTCAGCAGACTCAATATAGTTTTCTTATTTTCAGCAACGACGTATGTTTAAAACATAGCATGATCACGGCGAGCGAAGCCTGTAACCATCCACCGACTTTCGCATTAACCAACAATGTTGATTTCAGAAATTTATAGCAACAAATCGCTATTCAATCAGGTTAGCCTGCGAGGCAGAGCTTGACCTGTTCCTACACTTGCGTGTCATATGACCTGGTCTCTCGCAATTGGAATAATTAAATGAAAGAGCAGCTTCATTTCTAGGTGGTGGTAGTTGAAGCTTAGAATATGGCAAATTTGGGGGTCCCATTCCAATTGCTGTTCTTTTGAGCCTGATTACAGTTTTAATTTAGAAATGTTTTCTAAAAATTATATTGTAATTTTCAATATTATATATTGCAATATATCGTGAAACACATAACTTCTCAAAAAAAATATATTTTTGAGTAAAAAATAATTTCAAAAAATATGAATTAAAAAAATTCATTCTTATAGAGATGATTATTCTCTTTCCGTAGAATTAAAAATTACAGAGATAATCATTCTCTTTCTATTATTAGACCGTATAGAGAAAACAATTCTCTTTCTATTGATAAATAGTATAGAGAAAATTATTCTCTTTCTATAGGAATATTTCTTTTTCAGAGCATCACAGACATCCCTAGGGGACTTTCAGGTGCTGTAATAATCATAAAGATCATCAGTTAGTCCGTTCATAATAAAATTCTTACATAGATAGTCATGCTCCTTCCATAGGAGTATTTCTTTTGCTGATTTAGTCTGTTCAGCCGTTTCAGTGGAACCAGCAACAGTAATTTATTCGGTTGTCATGGCTGAATTAGAAACGTCTTAAAAATGTTAATCCGAGTAGGTTCCCAGGAAAGAGAGGTGGGTCACAATGGACACTCTTAAGTACCAAGTCTTTCCTAGCTAGAACTTTCCCCAAACAACACTGGTTTCAAGAACAAGCCGAAGAGATTACTGGTATGAGTCGCGGACTAGGTCGCTCTTTTTAAGACGTTTCGTGGCACTGCTCCAAGGTGCAAGCAGGCTATCGACCACGACGTCCCCAAGATAAAACAGCCCAGTCGAAACTGCTACGAAAGTTCACTGCACCGTGAAAATTCGCTCTAAGATATACACCCTCAATATGGTTATGAAAAACCACTCTTTAGAAACTAAGCTTGGAAATGCTTCAAGCTTTCTAAAGAAGAAAGAAATTTTTGGCTTTGGAAAAACCACTCTTTAGAAACTAAGCTTAGAAATGCTTCAAGCTTTCTAGAGAAGAAAGAAATTTAGGGAGGAGAGAAAACTTGAGGAATGATTTATCGTCAAGTGGTGTAAGTAAGAAGTGAGAATGGGTCTTCCTTTTATAGGCAAAAGAAGAGATAGCCGTTGGAATGAATTTAATAGCTAACGGCTCTTTTGACCAAACCGTTACGGTTTGACTTTGACCCGGTCTATTCTATCCAATGTGAGACTTTTTCAATTCACACATAACATCAAAGTTTTAGGCCGGAGAACCACTACAAGCGACCATATATATATATATATATATATATATATATATATATATATATATATGTATTTTAATTAACCAATACCCTCTCTCTCCAATCCAATATACATTGCTCCATCATACATGGCTCACCAATTCTCTTCTGATAAATCTGATGACCAGATTCCTCCACAACCATTAGAATTGAAGAAACTCCACAACCCCAAAGACAAAAATACTAAGCAAAAAGAAGAGGAAGGTGAGAGTGAGACAAGCTCATCATATGGTGGTTCAAATAACAAGATAGAAGAAGTGGGGGATGAGGATAGTGGACGGGAAAGGTTGAAGAGGCATAGAGTTGAAGTAGCTGGAAGTGTTTGGGTTCCAGAAATATGGGGACAAGAAGAGCTTTTGAAGGATTGGATAGATAGCACTGTATTTGATGCTCCTTTACTTCCTACCAAAATTCTCACCGCAAGAACAGCTTTGGTTCAAGCTGCCACCGGTTCAACACCAACTACTGTACTTGTCGATTAAGATATATGTTGAGTTATATTTCTCTCATTTTTAATGTAGTCACTCAGTGGTATATATATTGAATATAATATATGGAGTTTTTTCTGGTTTTATTTTATAAAATTTGATGTTAATTTGTTATATATTGAAAAAATTGTTTATGCTAAATTCATGTTCTTTTAAATTAAAATAAGCTTACTTTGACTAAATTTGGTTTTCCATCTCACATTATCAATATTTATTATGAGTTGCACTGAGAGACTGGAGTCTGACCTCTCTTACCTCTACCAGTAGCCTAAGACAAGGGGAACTATGCATCAATATTTATTTCTTTTATGTGTGGGAAGTTTGTTATTCTAATCAACGAGCGGCTTGCGAGTCGTTACTCTCTGTGTTACAAAATATAAGTAAAAACTGGTCAACAAAAATTGTTGTATTTAGTCCAAAATTTGAACAAGATGTATCTATTATTGTTGACCAATTTTTACTTATATTCTGTAACGGAAGGAGTATATCCAATAACATTTTTCACCAAATTCAAAAAAAAGAAACTGGGGGGTGGGGGAGGGAAGGGTAAATTTTATGGAGAGAGGAGGGATTTTAATTATGTATGTATGTCTTATCGCATGAGCAAATACCGCCTTTCTACCGAAATTGCCATCGAATACGTGAAGTTTATTCCTAAATAAATTATTTGGTGAAAAACAATTATTCTGTGACAAAATACGTAAACTACGACGCGAAGCAGTGTGTTTTGAGGTACATTAAACTCCAGGAAAAAAAATTAACGGTTCAAATACGTGAAGTTCGTTCCTCAACAACCGGTTTCGTGAAAAGAAAAAATAATTTTGTGACAAATTAAGTAAAGCAGAAAAAATTTTAGATGTTCAATTACGCGAAATTCATTTCTAATTAAATAGTTTGGTGGAAAATAATGATTTCGTGATAAAAATACGTAGAATGCGACGCTAAGCAGTGTGTTCTAGGGTACATTAGTGAGTAAAAAAAATTAACGGTTCAAATACGCAAAGTTTGTTCCTCAATAACCGGTTTGGTGAAAAGAAAAAATAATCTCTTGCCAAAATACGTAAAGTGTGACACTAAGCAGTGTGTTTTTGGGTACTTTATTGTCCAGAAAATAATTTAGATGTTCAAATACGCGTTCATTCCCCAATAACCGATTTGGTGATAAAAAAATAGTTTCGTGATAAAATATATAAAGTGCAACACTAAGGAGTGTGTTTTAGGGTACTTTAAAGTCCAGAATTTTTTTTAAATGTGTTCAAGTACGCGAAGTTCATTCCTCAATAACCAGTTTGGTGAAAAAAATAATTATTTTGTGACAAAATATGTAAAGGGGATGCTAGGGAGTATCTTTTGGGGGGTTTTTTAGAGTCCAGAAAAATATTAGATGTTCAAATACGCAAAGTTCGTTCCTGAATAACTGTTTTGTTACAAAAAAAAAATTGTGACAAAATACGTAAAATGTCATGTTAAGGAGTGTGTTTTGGAATACTTTAGAGACCACACAAGAATTTAGATGTTCAAAAAAAATATATTTTTGTGACAAAATATGTAAAGTGCGTTGCTAAGCAATATGTTTTAGGATGCTATTGGTTCCAATGAGAATCAGTCACTTCTCATACTCCTGTTAGAAATTTCGTCTTACTGAGGCCATCTTTCTTCATTCATGGACATTATTTTCTTCTCAATGCCTTTTTACAACCACCATAAGCTACAGACAATTTCTAACTCTCTCTCTCTCTCTCTCTCTCTCTCACTCTCTCTCTCAACCTCAGACTCTCTAAATTTGTCATTAACTCCAGCCTCGTTTGAGCAATCGAAGTACATAATCTTCATCCTCTCAACCAAATCTTTCTAGCCATCTAGTTAAATATCCAAAAGGACCAACCTTGAAGATGAACCACTTTTTAAACAAATTTTCAGATTATCTCCGTTAGTCGGGGTGGGAATAGGCCAGACCGATTGACAAGGGCCTACGGCCAAGCCTACGATAGGCCCAGGTCAGGTTAGGTTTTTTTAAATAGATAAGACCAAGACTTTTTTAAAAGCCTATTTAGCTAAAAAGGCCAGACCACTGGCTATCGAATAAGCCTTTTAGACCTATCAAACCGGCCTATTTAAATAAGTATAAAAAATATTTTTAACTACTATTATTATTTTATAACAATTATGTACATAATGTTAAATTGTTATTGTGCTAACATTTTTTGTTTATTTAAACACATTGACCTAAATCAATTTTTGACATATTTAAAACTATTATTGTAAAATATATTTTAAATAGGACGTCATATAAAGATATTTCCCTAAAAGGTTATGTTAGATCTCAAATTAGAGCTTAATGTCACTAACCTATTAGCTTGTTTGTTTATTTACGAAAGCTTACACCATTAAAAGGTTGTAGGCTTTCTTAAAAAAATAGTGAAAAAGGTTTTTAAACAGCTTTCAGAAAGGCGAGGCCAAATCTAAAAGATGGGCTTATGACAGGCCACAGACCAAGCTCAGGCCTGGCATTTTTAATGTAGACTAGGCTCAGACCATGCAAAGCCCAGCTCAGCTCAGCCTATTCCCACCCATATCCGTTAGTGTTACAACAAACTATGACTACTTGCAGGAACTTCATTAACATTTACAATAGAAGCCTTCTATCATCTTCTTTCAACTTTGTATGAGTTCTTCTGTGTTACTGGTGGTTTTCATCGAACCTTGAATGATACCCACATGTTTCACTTTCTAATACCGTTGTCTTTGTAATCTTGCGACCACATTTACTGGCAACTAAATTGGTGGCCGCTTTCCAAGAATAAACATTCACTTCTCATTCTCCTGTTACACATTTCCTTCCTCTTCCTAAGGTCATCTTTCTTCATTCTTGGGCATTACTTTTTTCTCACTCCCTCTTTACAACCACCATAAGCCATGAATAGTTTCTAACTCGCTATGAACCTGACATTCTCTCTAATTTTCTCATCAACTCCACCCTCCTTTGAGTAATCAAAGCACACAATCTTCATTCTCTTGACCAAATCTTTCTATCCATCTAATTAGATATCCAAAAGGAGCAACCTTGAAGATCGATGAGCCACTTTTTGGAGAAAATTTTCAGACCATCTCCAACAGTGTTACAACAAACCACGACTACTCGCAGGAATTTTAGTCATATTTACAATAGAACCCCCCAATCATCTTCTTTCAATTTTGTATAGGCTAGTTTGATCTATTTTATTGGTGGTTTTCATCCAACTCTACATGATACCCACGTGTTTCACTTTCTTATTGTGTTGTCTTCTTTGTAGTGATGAACCGCATTCGTTGGCAAGTAAATTAATGGTGACCACTTTTCAAGAAGAATCACTCACTTCTCATTCTTATGTTACACCTTTTCTTCCTCTTCCTAAGGCCATCTTTCTTCATTCTCGGACATTACTTAAATTGGTGTTTATATATTTATTTTAAAGTCTTTGGTTACTTTAGGCATTTTAAGAAGAGAAAAATAAATTAAAATGAGAAAAGTCGATCTTATATGAGTTAGACACACAATGGCATAAGGGACGGTGCATTTCCCGCCTTAACGACACATACATTCATCCCATTTCATACGGTATAAGCTTTTGAGAGTAAGATTGAGGTGTCAGAAAAAAAATAAGACTCTTTTAAAATGGGGGATAAAGGAAAACAATGTACACATTTAAGAGTTAAATAACCTAAATAGAAAGAAAAAAAATAAGACTCTTTATGAGCAATTTTGTCTATATTATTCAGTTCAACCTGTTTCAGTTATTCCCTTATTTTTTATAGGCAATATTAGTTGTTAATTGTTATAAGGGTGGGGAAATGTTAGTCTCCAAAGTTTGAACCCTTGACCTCATTCTTATACTTCTTGTTTAATCTCAACTTTTCTGATTATCTATCAATCAGGTTTCTCTAACTTAGTTACTGTACAAAATATTCCTTCTAACTCTGAGGACTTATTTGTATCTCAAGGTTTTTGATACCCTCTATTTATTCCCATATTGTAAAGGTGTGAGGATCTCGCTTTCATCAAAGTAAGACCAGTATGGGGCTGGCCCAACGCCTACAGAGACCTAAAGCCTCTATAGTGAGGCCATGAGATAATATAATAAAATAATGTAAAAATTTTGGGTGTGTTTGGTTGAAGTATTTTTTGGGGGGATTGAAATATTTTAAAAATATTTAAATTCCTCCCAAAAATTACGTTACCTCAAAAAAGTACTTCACCCAAACATATGATTAACGTTAGATTCAATATAACTTTAACTCTATTTTCGTAAATTTTAATGAAAACAATTGTTGGACATCATAATAGCAACAAAATGAAAACAAAAAATCCAAGCTCCATAAAATATTATTAGTCTGCATTTGGAGCACCAATACTCTAAGTAGTCTTTTTTATTGGGGTTTTCTTATTTACCTGGAAAATATGCACTCACAAATAAATCAGTTAACAAAATAAAACAAAAGTGCCTCTATAGAGAATTGAACTCACAGCTTGACAATAATTTTTGAGGGTGCCAAATTGTTAAATAATATATATAAAATATTTCACTAATAGTTAAACAATTATCTATTGAGTTGAACTGGCTTTTGTTATTTACCACAATATAAAATGTACAAGATTCTAATCTTGGTTTTAGCACTTTTTGGGAAAAATACACTTGAATATTGCTAATTACATCAAAAAACTACCAAAATGCATTCCTTGCGGAAGTTGAGCTTACAATGTTAGTGTTCCACCACTTGACCAATGCGGTTATTTGTATCTTTAGCGGTAAAATTAATATATATCATCTAATAGTAACTCTATACTATATATATGAATCGGTTTTAGAAAAATCTCGCGAGTACTGTGGGATACTCTAGCTCCAAAAAGATCCGCCTGTGGCTATACTAACCACCAACCAGCTAAGCTACAGAAATTCCTTATAATAATGTATCGAAATTTACTCCTAATATCACTTAAACCAGAATTTTGAGGCCTTTTGCATTAGTGGCTTGGACATTGGGCGGGCCCTAGACCAGTATATATGTGAAGTGACATCATATATATAATTCCTTTTTCCTGGACGATATTAACATAGACATTTTTTACTTGGTTTCACTCTCAAAAATCATTTGATTGGTGCCCAAAAGATGCAAAAGATGTTGTCCCTCTTTTAGATCAAGGTCTATATTATGCAAATAAATTTCACTATTTCTTCATTTCGAGACTTAGTATACAAAAATACTACTGATTGTATATAGGATAAACGAACCCTTCTTCTAAGTTCTAACAACAATTCCTAAAGCATGAGCCTCCAAAACTGTGTAATATTATTTACACAAGAGTACTTCCCTTGACATACTCAGTAAAAGCCAAGGCAATCAAACCCAACATAGCAAACCTTCCATTCCACAACTCTGCATCAGAAGAAAACACCCCTTTGGACTTGGACTCCACGCTCACCCCTTGGAACAATGGAATAAAAGAAGCAAGTGAAAGCAACACACTTGTTCCTAAGAACCATGGAATCCCACCACCTGATATTTGTTCAAACACACCTTGCCCATTGGCTATCTCCACTCCTATTGCAGCTACAAACCCAATCATAGCCAACCTTCCATTGATCCTCTCAGGTGCAGGCCCACCAAATGCCATCAAATCCGAAAACTTTGTGCTCATCTGCCATATTTAATCAAATCATGTCAATAAAATTAATAATCTTCTTACAAAGCTCAAAAAAAACAAAGTTGTATTTTATTATTGCTTTTGACACTATGCACTATGCTCACCTTTGGTGAACGAATAGAGGCTGACTGTGGTGGTAGTGGTGGAGGAGGTGTAACTGTGTTAGCAGGCTCCTTTGGTTGCTCTTTTTGCTCTTCCTGCATGTCATAACGTACCAATCATTTAATTTAATTTAATATGATAGTTCCATCCTAGTAACAGACCAACTTACTAAATGATGTTCTTGCACTACATACATAAAACAAATATTATAATCTAAAAATTGGTTTTGTGAAAACTTACCCCGGCCATGGATCGGACTCTCAAGGTAGCATTTCTTCTCAGGCTTGGCATGTACACAGAAGGGGTGCTAAATTGGTTCATCCTTGACCTGCTAGATATGCTGGTCATTGGGCTTGACACGATAGATTGGTAAGATGAGACAGCCATTGATACAATAGATTGGTTACAATTAAAAACTCGGGAACTATGTGAATTTCACTGCACTGTTTTGATTGTGGGTATATAGCATTGAAGAAGGTTGTTTATATAGATTAGAAAGCAAGAATGTGGTGGATCTTTTGGCTCCACGTCATGTGTATGAGGGTCCCTAAAGGTCATTGGTTCACGTGGCTTCATTTGTCCACAAATGATAAAAGCAAGAGACGTGGCTGCAATGAGAACCAGAAGGTGCCATAGGTTGTAAACTTGGAACTTGCAGGACCTCTCAATTAATATACTATTAAAGATTACTTTATTACTTCTTATTTTGGAAAGGACCAGAACATTCTATTGGTTTGTAGATAAACATCCACATCATCTTTAGTTAGCCAAGAGAAGAAACTAGAACTTTTCTTCTGCCTTTAAAACAATGTTTTTGCTCTAACCAAAATTCTTTCTTTCTTTCTTAATAGCATTAGCCAGAAAGAAAGCATGATTTACTGCAATTTGCAAATAATACAAATGATTATGTATTAAAAGATTAATTAGTTGTTGGATAATCTCTTAACTTACGTACCAACCATAACATCATTATCATGATTATGTCCATGGAGTTCTGATGTATCGGAAAAGGCAATGCCCCTATTGAATACTTCCTTAATAATTGAACATCCATCTTCATGCGAAAGGGGGCATTCCACAAATGAAAATACAGTGCAGGTGGTTATCTTATCAGATTTAAAACAATTAGTCCATTGTAATGCCCCTAGTGATTTATAGACTTGTTCCTTATAAAGTTGAATCAATCAGTCCATTGAAAACCATCCATGTAGACATGGAATTGGGGATCACATAGGTTGATGAAAAAGACATTAAATTTACCTCTAAGTTTTGGCTACCCAGCTTGACTCTTGGGACTTGCATCACAGTCTTCGCCATTCTTCAACTCTAAGGATAAGATGCAAGGTTGATGAAACTTGAAACAAAAAAGCATGTATTAGACTAGAATAAGAATGATGGCGAAGTGTCCACTCTATCACTACCCTCACACAGACCCACCTACCAACCAATTTATCCTCCACTCCACACACCCAAATTAAGGTCAACCTACAAACCCACATTCACAATGAATAAAAACAGAGCAGTAATGTTATCACAAATATTATTACTTCAACTAAGAGAGAAAGTGGGACTGAAATGTTTGCCGATTTGCATACATTGCAGTATGATTGAAAATCTCTTCTGTAACTCTTTGGTGGAACATTTTAACCCGTTACGCTAAAATTCGAAATCATTAAAAAAAAATGGTGGTTCAAGTGGCTAGGCTCATTGGGCGTAGTGGACTGAGAAATGCAGCGGCCTATTATCCCTCTACTATCGAGAGGTGGAGGTATCCGCTGCTTTGTGAAGCCAACCTGACGTGGTGCCTTCGAGTCTAAGACAGAAACCAACCCCGTTATCCCTCCACTGTCGAAGGGTGGAGGTAGCTGCTCTGTGAAGCCAGCCTGACACGGTGCCTTCCAATCTAAGACAGAAGCCCGTGCATATTTGCACAAGCCCCATAGCTCTCGACTTGGCCAGCATAGTGCTGTCCCCCAACCAGCCCAACCCAACGAAATCTGAACCAAGTCCCACCACTTTATTGCCCCCACTTGGGTTACAAGTTGTCGTTACCAACTCGGCAGACAGTAACGCGTGTCATTGGTTTATGAAGATTAATTTGTTTTGTCTTTCAAACTATGTGGGACTTGTTTCGCTTCCGGGTTACTCTACTCTCAGTTTTTATTAAAATTGATCTAGAAGCTTTGTCGTTGTCGTCGGTGGCGGAGGCGAGGAGGAGGGTGAGTGAGACAGCGAAAACGGTGCGGGGAATGTGGCGATAACGGTTGGGGAAGGAGGGAAGGTAGTGGTAGTTGGGAAAGAAAGACTTTGATGGAGAAGAAAATGGGAGCTTAGGTTGTTGTTGTTGTCGTCGTGGTTTTGGGTTGGGTTTGAGGAGAGGAGGTTGGTGCTGGTACCGGAGGAACAAAGATTCTGGCGGCGTGGAGCGGTGGAAGAAGCACTTGAAAACAAAAATAGGACGTTAATATCATTGTGATTTGTGCGCATGGTTATGATGAATTGTTGATGAATGTGTAAGTTTGAAGGTAGAGGGGATGGATATATGTTAGGGAAGAGTACAGTGAATGAGTTGTGAGACCGAAAGTAGTGATGTGATATGAGTGAGAATGGTGGGGGGAAAAACAACTGTAAGCAAAAAAAATTAAAAAAATAACAAAATAAAATATTTTTATGATTATTTACCAAACTAACACACTTTTCCGGTTGAGAATGCGTCTCATCCCCCAAAACAACTTTTCAACGTGATTTATTTTATTTTTTTCTTTTCAGAAGTCGCCTCCCTCCACTTCTCAAGTGTTTATTTTTCAAATACAAATTTAACTGATATAAAAAGAAACAATAGTTAAAAAATTAGTATTTATGATTTAAAATTTGTAATATGTTTATTTGTGAAAACGTTAATTAAAAATAAATGAAAAAATAATCTACAAATTAGACAGTGGCGGACCCAGGACCCTGGGGTCAGGGGTGTCAAATTTTTAAGGTCGGTGTCAAATGGGTGCAAAACTTGATCTACTAGTACAATTTCAAATTTTCAGGGGTGTCAAAATTAAAATTTCAGGAGATTTAGGCTATTTATATAGGGTGTTTAGTGCAAAAAAAAAATTCCAGGGGGTTCAACTGAACCCCCTGGCTTGTAGCCAGGTCCGCCACTGAAATTAGATATATAACACATATTGAAATAACAGCATTAAATTAATAATTATAAAATACAAAAATCTGATTGAAAATGGCACAATTAATTTTCCCACTGATCTATATTGCGGTTAGGGTAATTGTTCCGGTTGTGCCCCTCATTTCTACAAAGACCACATCTCCTAGCGCGGTTACTCCTTTCTGTTTGATCCATCTCAGTACGAATATAAATAGACTTTGGGCGATCCTTTTTATCTCTCCGCATTTTTGGATCATGTTGCAATTCAATTCCATTGAAATTTGGCCAGGACAACTCTGTTGCCATTGCTGGGAACTTCACAAAGTATGTATTGAAAACATAATCCAGTTTGTATTGTGGAAGCACAAAGAGCATGTGGCCATAATGGATTTTTGAACAGCCCGCGATGACATGTGAACAAGGATTGTCCAGTACCTGAAATTCCCCACAAACACATTTGCGTGCCCTGAAATACTATTTTTTAAATTATTTTTTCATTTTATATCAATTAAATTCGTATTTAAAATTAAAATATAAAAAAAACCAGTTCAGAAGTCCCCCTAGGGGGAGGCGACTTCTGAACAGAAAAAAGAAAAAAAAATCACGTTGAGAAGTCGTTTGGGGGGGGGGGGGGACAATTTCTCAACTGCAAAAATAAAGCGTGCTAATTTGATAAATAATTCTAAAAAGTTTCCTATTTTGATGTTTTTTAATTTGTTTTTGGCCTAGGGCAGGTTTTTTGCCGAATGGTGGTGGAGGAAGGTAAGCACTATGGAGAGAAGAGGAGGTGCCGTTTATATTTAATTTGTTCTCATTCAATAATATTTACTCATCAACCAAAGACTCTCTTAAGTAGTACTCCATTCGTTCTTAATCTTTGATACTTTTGACTAGTTACACACATATTAAGGTACCATTAATTTGCCTTGACTAAATACTAAAATATCTCATTTATAGTTGTCTTGGGATAATTGAAATCAAAATAAAAGAGTCTTGAGACAATTAATTCATATTTTGGGACTCTAAAATTAAGACTCAATAAATATGAAGGGTATATATAGAAAATTGGGTGAATTGTACATTGGGTTTTTAAAAGTACCATTGTTTTGAAACAAAAATAAAAGACCAAAAGTACCAAAGATGAAGAATGGAGCGAGTACTAAACTAATTCACTTTCTTTCTATCTATGGTATTTCCCTCCTAAACCAAATAATAAAAAAACAGTCTCTCTTCTCTCTTCCCTTTCTCTCTCTTCTACCAAATACATCCTAAAAGCTATCGTGAAAGTGGCTAGTTAGGCCTAGGCTGTGATGTAGGAATATGTAGCTGGGAAGATGAAAGATGGTGTATGTTGATGTGTGGCACCAAAACACGATTGCAACTGTGCTCTTTTCACTTTAGTTGGGCCTTGATACTTCTGACGAAGAGAATCCCAAATGTTCTTTGTGGTAATATGTTAAGAACTAGCCTCAGTACCCGTGCGATGCACGGGGAGAGCTAGTATTGATTAAGTTAATCCTTTCAATTTGAATGAGGGAGAGGTGTGTGTATGTAAAGCTAAACAACAAATGCATAAATAGGAATAAGCTAGCAAAGAAATAAGAGAAAAATGAAGAGTCAAAACAAATACAAAAACACAACAATAAAAAATAGTTAGAATGTTAATTCGATTAAGCTATGGTTAAGTTAGCAAAGAGTGAAGTAGTTTGAATTAATAAGAGTAAATAAAA
Source organism: Astragalus membranaceus (assembly GCA_039519185.1). Lineage (NCBI taxonomy): Eukaryota > Viridiplantae > Streptophyta > Magnoliopsida > Fabales > Fabaceae > Astragalus > Astragalus membranaceus. The sequence continues at coordinate 93,406,535 of CM076847.1, forward strand.
TGAACATTTAAAACAAAATAGGAAAAACATAACAATAATTAAAACAAAAATAAAAGAAAATTGAAACGACAAATGCTTAAATAGAAATAAGTTAATAAGAGCAAAATGAACTAAGAATAAATAAATAAAAGAAAACTGTTAAATAGTTAGGACTAAGTTAGAAAAGTGTTAAATAGTTAGAATGTTAATACGATTAATGGAGGGTTAAGTTAGTAAAGTGTTAAATAAATAGGATGTTAATACAATTAAGCTAGAGTTAAGTTAGTTTTTTTTATAAGCAAGTCTAGTGGTTAGTGGGTTAGATGTTAGTAGTTAGGGGAGTGGGGGTATGGGGATGCTAGAGTTACGTTAGTAAAGAGTCAAGTAGTTAGTATTAATAAGAGCAAAACGAACATCCAAACAAATAGGAAAAACGTAATGATAAAAAGTTAAAAATAAGTAAATAAAAGTAAGTGGTTAGATAGTTAGGATCAAGTTAACAAATTGTTGAATAGTTAGAATGTTAATACGATTAATTAGGGTTAAGTCAATATATATATATATATATATATATATATATATATATATAATCAAGTAAGAATAATTAAAAAAAAAACTAAACAGCAAATGCTTTAGGAATAAATTAGCATCGAATTAGTATATATACAATTAAGATAGGGTTAAGTTAGTGAAGAGATATATACTCAAAGAAAAGGACTAAATAGCATTGAATTAGTATAAGACTAAATAGCAAGAAGGACCAAGAGCAAGAAAAAAACCCAAAACAAAGAAAAAGCATGATTAGAATAAGGTGAAGCATGATTAGAGAATCAAAGAATCTGAGAACTGTTTTTCTAATTATGAAATGAAGTCCACCTCTCATTCTTGGCAATTGGTGGGCAGTTACAAAGAATATGAGAACTGTTTTATATATTCCCCATGCATTTCCACTTCTACAACTGGCTGAAGAATGGGAGATGGTGTATAACATCCACTACTTCCACTTGTTCCAGGAAGATTGTTCAAAGTTTTTCTAATGAGAGCCAACCATTTTTTGGCAGGGCCATTGTCCTCTGAGACTAAGATATTACCAGCATTCAAGGGAACCAACATTCAAGGGAACTATCTCTTGAAATCTGAAAGAGACATTTTAAAATGTATTATTATTGGTAAAGTAAAACAGTTACTGCCAACTTTAATTGAAGACTATATATGTTGATAAGCATCAATTCCTACCCAAAGACATAAATATCAGCTGGTGGAGAGGAATGAAGCCAATCATCTAAAGTCAAATTACTTGGTGGTGACCTTCCAGCTACATTCGAGGTAGCTATAAAAACGTGGCCACAGTGTTCACGCAACTCATGAGAATATGAACAAAACTTCTTTTCTTTCTTGGTAAAAAAGTAAAATCTGAGAAGTGGGATACCTATAGTTCTGCACATCTATAATTCGAGGATGGTCAAGATTCATTCTTGCTCGCCTGACCTGACTCGCGCTCCTGCTAAACTTCTCTGTTCATTACAGAGAAGGATTATAAGGATTTTGTGTAATTGTCAATGTTTTCAACATTATCAAGACTTTGAAATAGCAAAGTTCAAGAAATGGAATTGGGTGATTCTCTATACCTATTTTATTCTTTTTGATTGTGCAAGGCTCTCTCTCAGAGAAGCTACTCCTACTTCCGCATTCCACGCCACCTCCTGAAGAAGGAAAGTAGTGTTAGTGCATCCAATTCACAAAATCAAACAATTGCAACTAATTTTGAGAGTATGCTTGCACTTTGTTTGGATGACAAGAAATCTTAGAAAAAGCTAATTTAGTATCTTACTATTTAGATAGATTTAGCATATGACATGATATCATCATTATCTCTTATGGGATTTGATCATATGCTTGTTGATACATTAGTTTGATGGAATTGATCACTAGTAGAGCGTAGAAAGTGAGTTTTGAGAAAATCAACAATACCAACCTCCATAGGCAACAGCATCTGCATGGGAATCTTCACATTTATAACCTTTGATATTCAAGAACTTCCTCACCATTTTCTTTGACCATGAGAGCTTTCATCAAACAACAAATAGACAAAACAGTTAACAACTTGCAATTAGAAAACAGCAACACAAAACTTCAAATAACAATAGAACTGTCATGCTCTCCATGAACTATACCTTCTATCCAATTAGCATATTATGGAAGTGTAGAGTTTATGCCTTAGGTTTTAGTTAGTGCTGTTATGTGGTGCTATAGCATCTGTGCAGTTACCCAGTGCTATAGCATGCTGTTAGTGGTGCTATAGCATCAGTGCTGTTATGCAGTGCTATAGCACCTGTGTCTGGTAATTCCGTTATGTTGCATATTTCTGTTATAGGTAATTGGATAGAAGGTATAACAGTTCTGCATAACAGAACGTGGCATATGTCTGAGTCCATGACTGAGCATTAACTTCATATAAATCTTTATCGTCAACCCATGATCCACATATTTATAATACCATGCTTTGAAACCTATTGATATTAAGGAAAAAGAAATAAACAATAGCAAATAGAGAAGAAAACGAAAATGAAGCACAGGAAGAAAATGATACTGATATTAATCTGTATGTAGCACCTCTCTAAACTTATTTTAGGCACTTTTAAAGATTTTGATTCCAAAGTTCCAAAATTTATGGCAATAACAGCAAACAACTATCAACAGTGCAGTTCTTAAAGGGGTACTTTAAACAAATTATTAGTGCTCTATTTCCGTGACTTCCCTGCATTAAGCGAATTTGAAATGCTGGTCAATTAGCAGGGCTTTCTGCCAACTTGAGCAACCTCTTATGAGCGAGAAAATCTTCTGACCTCTCCACATTGACATCCAATGCATACCTATGTAGTAGCAAGCAAATCCAATTACAAAGATAAAAAGTAAATCAAAACCAAAAACTTGCACATTGTTACCAAAAAAAAAGTTGCACATTTTTTTAGTCCTCCATATTTGCATCATCACAACGTTATACTATTTTGTGTTACTGTGATCACCTCAAAATAAATTGGTGTGGTAGAACAATGTGGATAAATCACATATTGACATTTAGCAGCAAGCAAATCAGTTTAACTAAGCAAACAAAAATCAAAAAAGAATTAAATTAATAGGTAGAAAATTACAAACACAAAGCAAGAGTGAAATCATAACATGCTAAAAAGGGGATAACAGAATCAAATTAGAGAAAAACTGAGCAGTAAAATATATCAGAGAAAAAAACTGAGTAATAAAATTAGATTGGAGGAAATTGAGCCAGAAATTATGAGTATAGATAAAAGGATTGATAAATAATATAAAGGAAAAAGGGATTGAATCTTACCCTTGTTATCGGAGCTCCGCTCTAACTGTCGCAAACCCCAACGTGAGCACAGATGGTTGCTCCGCTGCACTCGTACCACCTGCTTCCTTTCTTTACGTTATTAGTATCTCTCCTTTCTCCTCTCTCTCCACCGTGAGAGCAATTGCAGCCCTCTCCTGCCAAACATAACCAAACATTTGGATTCGCTCAATCTTTCTTTGTAAGACATAGAGAAACAGAGAAAGAAAAAATAAAAAAATGTTAAATCGAAAAAAAATATGGGAAAGCTTGAAATGAAATGCAATCCGAGAGAGAATAAGGACATATGAATCACCGCAAAGAGCCCCGAGATCTTACAATCCTGTTATGAACAGCTACTGTTGAAGCTTTCTAGGCCACCGTCGACTACCTCCCTCTTTGTTCTCACCTCGCCACCTCTCATCACTCCACTGGCCAGCACCTTCCCTCTCGCACTGGTAGCGTAGCAGCGCATTTCATTCACATGTCATTTCAATCTTTCTTGTGGTTCCTTGATAAAAATCAAAAAATAAGCAGAGTTCAAAATCCTTTGTACAGGGAACTTGTGGTTCCTCAACAAGGTGCATTAGTGCACCAGGTTCATTAGAAGGAAGCTGATGCTGAATTTGAGCAAGTCCTAGTTCAGATTTTTCGTTTTCAGTCTCTGGCTCTGCAACATTTTGCTTGGACTCCACTTGTTCTGACTCAGCCAAATGAGAAGCTTCAGAATTCAACACAGAGGGTCTGGTATTGGCATTAGAATATCTCGACAGTGCATATAGATCTGCATAATTTGAAAAGAAAATTGATCGGCAGGTACATAAAATCTCCACAGCAAATCAAGTTTCTAAAGTTCCATTTAAAGTTAAAAAAAAGTTACCTGCTGCCAATGCATCCAACCGAGAATCAAGTATGGGGGATACTTCAAATTTATAGAATGATAGAGGTGGAAATTGAGGACAACATATTTTTATGCTCAAGTGAATTATGAAACATTGATCATACAAACAGATCATACCTGAGAAAACAATAACATGTTACACTACCTGTTGTCGGATATGGCAAACAATCTATCTCGTCCTTGACAGCAAAAGGAACTCCATCTAGCACGGAGTTTGGTTGCCCTATACAAAAATAGTATTGCATCAGTTGAGTATCTGAATTCTGAACTGAGTATGAGAAAGGTAAGTAGCATGCTGTTAGCCTAGAATTTCGACAAGACTTCTGAGTGGTTATTTAATAAGGTTTGACTTTTCATTAAAGAACATTCATAATGCCTTCAAAGAGAATAAATGACATGTATGTCATCTCAGCATGTTTTCGACAGAAGAGGTCTTCACCATTTCGACAGGACAAAGTTTTCGACAAGACAGTGTATTCAAGATTTCGTCAAGCAGTTATTGGCAGACAGTTGTGTCGAATTCCAAGACTACGGTTAATACAACGTGGGCAGTTATGGCGTCAGACGTGGCATGAAATCCTTCATTGGTTAATGAGACGTGGCCACGTGTCCATAGCAGTTTACATTTCAGTCATTGTTTTCTGTATAAATAGTGGTTTTTACGTAGAAATCGGGTGGCAAATTATTATACCAAACACACAATTCTGAAACTCTAACTTCCAAGTCACAGCGAAAACAGAGCAAAAGAATTCTTGTACAACGTATGTGAATTTGTACACCACTCTCTTTTCATTCAATGCAATTTATTGTTTTCAATACAAGTCATTTAACATTTCTGCGTTCCATTTTATCACTTCTTTTACTTTTATTTCAATCTTCATGGTGAATTGTCTCCCTTTTTAAAATATATTTGTTGACAAAGTGTGGTGTTTAAAGGCAATTGCTTTAGAGATTTCTGGTTTAATCTCACAAAATCTTTCTAATAAAACCAGTGATTGTTTGCTAAAAACACCAGCAAACAAATTGGCACGCCCGGTGGGACCGTTTGCCTTTAAACATAATTTTTCTATGTTCTTTGATGTGTTTGTATTTGCATGCACTTAAGAAGTGGAAAAATGGTTCGTCATACTAATAATGCGTCTAGCTCTAATCCTGTGGTTCCACAAGAACAGGGAACAATAGTAGACTCTGCAAACGTAAATGCAGGGGTGGTTGTAGGAACAATATCCCCATCATCATCAACAACCGTTCCTTCAGTATCAATGACTAACGTTGGATCAACGCAGTCAAACATGGCATCTATGCCTATGTCTTTGCCGTTACATATGGGACTTCATAGTCCTTATATGGCAATAGGAAGCGGTTTAAATCCACATTTTCATAATGTAAGTTTTCCTGCATTTCCTTCTGGATCATATGGCATGCCTACTGGAATGCCACATATTTCGACTATGTCTCCTGTACATGTTTCTTCTGAAAGTGTAATGGGTCGAAATCCTACGGCATTAACCAATGAATCCTTGTTTGCCTTACGACAACAAGTTGATGAGAGCAATCATGATATGGTTAATATGTTAACCCAACAAATTGGTACAGTTTTTAATCCATTGATTCAAAATACTGATACCAGTTATCAAATGTTAGCAAAACAAATGGGTCGAATTGCAGATTTCTTTGGGGCTCCAAATACTAGTAATAGGCAGGTGCCTAATACAGTAAATAATGGATTACCTGTTCATACCCAAAGAACAATTCCAGTCGAAGTCCCAGTCAATGTAGGTGAACGACAGGGAATGGCAAATCATGTCCCTGAAGTTGTTCTGGTAAATCGAAATCAGAATGCTGATGAAGTTGTTCGACAAGTGCAACAAAATAATGTTGGCGCTCAAGATAACATAGCCACTTTAGTAGAAACTATATTGACACAAAATGGCGTTAATATAGGCTTACATAGGCCAAATTTCATATCACCATTGTGTGAATATGTGTTGCAAACTGAGTTGCCAAGGGGCTGGAAAGTTCCTAAGTATACTAAGTTTGGTGGTGACACAAAAGAATCTACTGTCGAACATATTGCTCGGTTTTTGACTGAGTCTGGGGATATAGCCCAAAATGAGAATTTGAAGATGAAATATTTCCCAAATTCTTTAACAAAAAATGCTTTTACTTGGTTTACTACATTACCCCCTGGTTCTATTTTTACATGGGGGCAATTAGAAAAAGCGTTTCATGCGCAGTTTTACATGGGCCAGTCTAAGATCACCCTCAAAGAATTGGCCAGTGTTCAGCGTAAAATGCCTGAAACTGTTGATGACTATTTGAATAGATTTAGGCTACTGAAGGCTCGTTGTTTCACACAAGTGCCTGAACATGAACTTGTTGAAATGGCTGCTGGTGGCTTTGATTATTCAATCAGGAAAAAATTGGACACATCTCATTTAAGGGATATGGCCCAATTAGCTGACAGAGTTCGACAGGTAGAAAGGCTTAAAGAAGAAAAATCTACGTCAACTAGGTTTCATAAAAAAGAAAAAGTAGCTTATGTCGAAGAAGAATTCGACACCACACTTAGTGATATCGAAAGAGAGGAGATAGATGTGGCTGAACTCAAGCCTGGTCCTCCTTATACTTGTAAATTACTAAGGCCTGCTAATGGGAAAAATCCTGTCGAGCCAAAAAATGACAAATTTGTGCCTAAAACATATACTTTTGATGTTACTAAATGTGATGAAATATTTGATCTGTTGGTGAAAGATGGTCAGATATTGGTACCTAATGGCTTAAGAGTACCAACTCTTGACCAGAGAAAGAAAAAGGGTTATTGTAAGTTCCATAATTTTTTGGGACATAACACTGACCGTTGTGTGCTTTTCAGGGATCTTGTGCAAAAAGCAATCGAAGAAGGGAGACTAAAATTTGAAGATAGAAAGATGAAAACTCAAATGCAAGTTGTAGATAACCCTTTACCCGAAGCTGAAGCTATGTATACAGAACCGTTCGAGACAAGTGTAAACATGGTAGATGCTGAAATGAAAGATCCTCCAAAGAAACTTAAATCCTCCACCAAGAAATTGGAAGGTTTTATATATGCTGAAGGGAAGAAACAAGAGATAACCTTGAAAGAATATGATGGGAAGCTACATGCTGTGTTCCCAAAAGCTGAAGAGGAATTGATAGATTTCCTCAACAGATGTAAATGGAATAACTCTGAAGTCATGTTATGTCCTAGGTGCAGTGCTGTTTTCGACAAAGAAGCAGCCAAAGCTGTTGAAGGGTACCAGGATCAGGAACATCGAAAGAGGAAATGGCTTGACAATAGGCCATCTTTTGATTTTGGCAACACTGAGCTCCCTGGTTACAAGGCTAGTGTTATGACTAAGCCTTCATCTAGCAAGGCTAATGCTTCGACTAAGCCTTCAACAAGCCAAGAGCCAGGAAAGAAAGGATCCATTAGACTGTTTGGTAAATCCTTCGTTCCACAAATGAACTCCCCTGTTGGAAAATGGGTTCACAACAATGCAAACGCTCAAGTTGTCCATCAAGGTGATTCCAGCAAGTATAATTATTGGAATAATTATAAAGGTAAGAATCCCATGACTAAAACCCAATGGCGTCGTTTTCAGAGAAACCAGAAGAAAAAAGCTTCTTCAGACGTGAACAAGGTTCCTAGTCACTTTGGAATCAAAGTCCAGGTGGGTGATAAGAAGGTGGCTTCTAAGGTCGAAGCAAATACCAGTGCTGATGTGGCTAAGCCTACAAGTGGGGTAAATAAGGCAAAAGGCAAGGATGCCTTGATGGAAAAACCGAGAAGGCCTGCACTTGAAAGAATCTGCCCTCCACCTTCGACATACAAAGGGAAAGAGCCTCAATCTGATTTTGATGAGGACGTAGGCTCTGGTTTTGATGATTCTGATGATGATTTTGACGTCGTCTGCAACGTGGTGTCAATATTGCCACTAGAGTATGATGTCATAACCGTGCCTAACAGTGAAGAAGAAGATTTCACTGAAGATATGGCTTGTCACAAACCCATGTGTTACTATGTGATGAATGATGGCTGTGTCGAAGATCAGATGGCTACTTTCGAGAGGCCAGATACGAGTATGCAGAATCACCTGAAGCCTTTGTATATTCAAGCTAAGGTTAATGGTATTGGCATCAACAAGGTGTTAGTTGATGGAGGTGCTGCTGTGAATCTTATGCCTGAAGTACTTATGAAGAAGATAGGCATATCCATCACTGACCTCAAGCCACACAATATTGTCTTAAGTAATTACGAAGGCAAAATTGGCTACTCTCTTGGAGCCATCGAAGTGGAATTGATTGTTGGAACTATCAAGAGGACCACTCTGTTCCTAGTAATTGCTTCCAAAGCAAACTTTAATATGTTGCTTGGGAGAGAGTGGATACATGGAGTCGGCGCTGTGCCTTCAACAGTACATCAAAAACTAGTGATGTGGAGAGAAGATGGTCTTGTCGAATACATTGAAGCAGACCAAAGTTATTTTCGTGCTGATGTAAATCACATTACCAAGGAAAATTTTGAGAAAAAATTGGCGAACATTGCGCCATGTTCATCTTCTAATGAGGCATACATTCCTGCTGATAATGTATTTGCTTCAGTTAATTTGCATCCAAACTATGGTTTTGTTTGGGAAAGGCAAATAATAGGAGATGCTACTGCCCAACCTGAAGGGTGGTATTCTGATTCTTGAAATGTTTCCTATGTCAGTTCCTAATGCATGGAACAAGATTACGGCTTATATGGCCGAGAATAAGTTAAAAGCGGCGATGGAAGCCGAATTAATTCATCAAACAATGGCTGTCGAAGCCAAAGGTTCTGAAGACGAAAATGGCATTATTATGAATGAAAAGCTTGATTGCATTTATGATAATGAGCCATTAGGATTTGAAAAAGATCCTAGAAATTCAACAAAGCGAATGCAGGCTCAAGATCCATTGGAGGAAGTGGATTTGGGAGATGGTTCAAAGAAGAGGCCAACTTTTGTTAGCGCATACCTGAATGTTGCATTGAAAACCCAAGTTATAACATTACTGAGGGAGTTCAAAGACTGCTTCGCTTGGGACTATGACGAAATGCCTGGTTTGAGTCGAGACGTTGTGGAGTTGCAGTTACCAATTCGACCAGAGAAGAAGCCAGTGAAGCAGATACCAAGAAGGTTTGCTCCTCAGATATTAACTAAAATTAAAGAGGAGATTGAAAGGTTGTTCAAGAACAAATTCATCAGAACTGCCAGGTATGTCGAATGGTTAGCTAATATAGTTCCTGTAATTAAGAAAAATGGCACTCTTAGAGTTTGCATTGATTTTAGAGATTTAAATAATGCCACTCCCAAAGATGAATACGCAATGCCTGTGGCAGAAATGTTGATAGATTCAGCAGCAGGATTTGAATACCTCAGCATGCTTGATGGTTATTCTGGGTATAATCAAATCTTTATTGCTGAAGAGGATGTTTCGAAAACTGCATTTCGTTGTCCAGGGGCATTAGGTATTTATGAATGGGTAGTAATGCCATTTGGTTTAAAAAATGCTGGTGCTACATATCAGAGGGCAATGAATTGTATGTTTCATGATTTCATTGAAAACTTTATGCAAGTGTACATAGATGATGTGGTAGTTAAATCTTCCTCAGAAAATGGTCATTTAGACCATCTTCGACAGTCTTTCGAAAGAATGAGGAAATATGGATTGAAAATGAATCCATTAAAGTGTGCCTTTTGTGTGCGTGCAGGAGATTTCTTGGGTTTTGTGGTGCACAAAAAAGGCATTGAAATCAATCAGAATAAGACTAAAGCTATAATTGAAACGAAAGCTCCTTCAACCAAAAAAGAACTTCAGTCGTTGTTGGGAAAAATCAATTTCCTACGAAGATTCATATCAAATCTAAGTGGCAAAACTCAAGCATTTTCGCCATTATTGAGACTGAAGAAAGAAGAAGTTTTCAAATGGGAATCCGTTCACCAAGCAGCTTTTGAAGAAATTAAGTCTTATTTGATGAAACCACCAATTCTAATGCCTATTATTAGAAGCAAAGTGCTCAAATTGTATATAGCAGCATCTGAAAAAACAATTGGTAGCATGTTAGCTCAAGAGGATGATAATGGTGTCGAAAGGGCCATATATTACCTTAGTAGAATTTTAATAGATGCTGAAACTAGGTATAGTTCTATAGAAAAATTGTGCCTTTGTTTATATTTTTCTTGCACAAAGTTAAAGCAATATATAAAGCCAGCTAATGTTTGTGTTTATTCGCATTCTGATATTATTAAGCATATGCTGTTGAAACCAATAATGCATAGTAGAATTGGTAAGTGGGCTTTAGCTTTGTCTGAATATGACTTAACTTATCAACCTTTAAAATCAACTAAAGGACAAGTGGTTGCTGATTTTATAGTAGACCATTCTGTTGTCGAAGAAACGTTACATTTCGTAGACACATATCCTTGGAGGTTGTATTTTGACGGTTCAAGTCATAAAAAAGGAGTTGGGATTGGTGTTTTAATTATTTCACCAAATAACATTCCAACGAAATACAAGTATAAGATTCGAAATCATTGCTCAAATAATGAAGCTGAGTATGAGGCTTTAATTATAGGCCTTGAAATTTTACTTGAGCTGGGGGCAAGATGTATCGAAATAAAAGGTGATTCAGAATTGGTTATCAAACAAATGACCAAAGAATATAAATGTATTAAAGAACACCTTATTAAATACTTTATTATGGCCAATTCCTTGTTAAAAAGATTTGACTCTGTTCATTTAGAACATTTACCACGAGTTGATAATCAAGTGGCGAATGATTTGGCCCAAATTGCATCAGGTTATAGAGTTTCAAAACAAAGCCTTGAAGAATTAATAGAAATAAAAGAGAAACTCGTATCTGATGATATTTCTTCCTCATTATTGTCAACACCAAAAACTGGGGGGGCAACAAATACAGATGAGGAATGTATTAAACAACATCACATTGTTGATGAAGTTGTTTTAGCAGAAGTTTTTGCTATTGACAATATGGCCAATGATGATTGGCGAAAGCCTATTGTAGAATACTTGCAAAATCCCACAGGAAATACCAATAAAAAGATAAAGTACAGAGCTTTAAGCTATGTGATAATTGGAAATGAATTGTTGAAGAAAACTCCTGAAGGGATATTATTGAAATGTCTTAGTGAAAATGAGGCATATTTAGCAGTTTCTGAAACACACAGTGGGGCTTGTGGTTCACACCAAGTAGGCCATAAAATGAAATGGTTATTATTTCGACAAGGAATATATTGGCCATCAATGTTGAAAGATTGTATAGAGTTTGCCAAAGGATGCCAAGAGTGTCAAAAGCATGCTGGAATACAACATGTACCTGCAAATGAATTGCATGCCATAGTGAAACCTTGGCCATTCAGAGGTTGGGCTCTGGATATAATTGGAGAAATAAAGCCAACATCATCAAAAGGTCATAAATATATATTGGTAGGAATTGATTATTTTACCAAATGGGTTGAAGCAATACCTTTAGCCAATGTTGATCAAGAAGCAGTAATACGGTTTATCCAAAATCATATTATTTATAGGTTCGGAATTCCAGAAACCATAACTACAGATCAGGGTTCTGTTTTCACTGGTCGAAAAATGGTGGAATTTGCTTCTGAAATTGGTTTTAAGTTATTAACTTCGACACCATATTACGCACAAGCCAATGGTCAAGTGGAAGCTGCCAATAAAATCATTATTAACTTGATTAAAAAACATGTTGGGAAAAAACCCAGAAATTGGCATAACACTTTAGATCAAGTTTTATGGGCTTGTAGAAATTCACCCAAAGAATCTATCAATGCTACTCCATACAGATTAACCTTTGGACACGATGCAGTATTGCCTGTCGAAATTTGTTTACAATCAACAAGAATTCAAAGACAGTATGAAATTCCTTTTGATCATTATTGGAATTTGATGCTTGATGAGCTAATTGATTTAGACGAGGAGAGGTTATTAGCTTTGGAAATGCTTATTCGACAGAAGGAAAGAGTAGCTAAAGCTTATAACAAAAAGGTTAAGTTAAAAACCTTTAATACAGGTGATTTAGTTTGGAAAGTGCTGTTACCTATGGATAAAAAAGATAGAGTCTTGGGTAAATGGTCACCCAGTTGGGAAGGCCCATTTCGCGTGTTGCAATGTTTTTCGAATGGCGCTTATGAAATCGAAGAACTAGGTGACGAAAATAGAATCTTCAAAATAAATGGCAAGTATTTAAAACAATATAAGCCAACATTAAACGAAGTTAGAATCGAGCAAGGATAAAATCATAAATTGGTTCAAAAAATGGTAATAATTACATAGCCATTAAAAGAAATCCTATACTAGTACAAGTTACTAAAGGCTTTGAAGAGAATGCTTGAGCCTGTAGAGAATTTTGGTGCCCACAGCAATCGAAGAATCTAGAAAGCTTAACTCTTTATCCAGTTGAGCAATAGTGGCTTGATGTTTTTGAGCATCTTCAAAATGTTGAAGAGCCTCTGTAGCTGCCTTTTCAATTTTCGACTTAGGAGTCTCCATTCTTTGTTGTACCAAACCCTTTTGGTATTTAGCATTTGCCAGCTTTGATTGGAGAATTCTTATCTCTTCATCATAGTGCTGAATTTTTGAATTCCAGTTAGCAAGTTCTTGCTCATCCTTCGTCATCTGAACTTCCAATTCATCAATGGGGGTTTGAGAAACTTTGAAGGCATTCATTTTCTCTTGATGAAGTGCAGCCTCTTGGTTTTTTAACATAGAAGTTTCAGAGCGTTTACCGATGTGAAGTGCGAAAGTTTCAAAGACTGGCAAAAATTCAACCAAGAAAGCGAAAAGTTTCGCATTAGGCTCTGATTGCAGCAATTTTTGAGCGATGTCTTTAATTGCAAAGCTTTCTGATGGGTTTTCTTCAATCTTAGTAAAGAGATTGCCTTCCAAGACCTTAGTTTTTAATTGCTGAAGCAATTCTTCAGTAGACTCTTGAGTAACAGAGGTCAAGGAAGTAGTCGAAGCACTGGAAACCATAGCAGGGGAAGAAGAAGATAGGCTCAGCAAGTGTTTAAGCGCAGCCAAAGGATTTGTCGCCTTCATTAACGAAAATTCCTGGTCACTCATAGCGCTACTAGTTGACTCCTTGGTAGAAGCCTGTTCTTGAGCATCAATTTCAATCGTTTCTTTGTTTGAAGCCTTAATGCCTGCCACATCTGGTGTGTGCTCGGTGGTGTGCTCAGGTTCTATTTCGACATTCGCATCAGTGGCAATGTCCGTTCCTTCAACGTCAACAACCATAGGAGAATTTTGGGTAGTTGGAATTATTGTAGAAATCTCCATAGGCGTTGGTGGTGCAGGTAAAATTTGCTCAGTCGAAAGGACAGTTGGGGCAGCTACAGAGTCGACAACAGGAATTTCGATTGTTGTGCGAAGTCTTTTGGGAGAAGGTCCCTGAGATTGCTCTTGTGGTTCCTTGATCACAATCCCTTTTCCCCTTGCTTGGGATTCGGGTTGCGTTCGCTTCCTTGACCGATGGATAAGAGGCATGTCATCGTCATCACTAGCAGTATCCTGCGAAAGAGAAGCATGAGTTGAATACATAATCAAGTGTTAAAAGAATCGAAGAAATTTGAAACAAAATTGAAGATATATTTGTTACCTCAGAACTGGAAACAAGTAAGCTTTGCCCTATTGCAAGAGAACTTGTTGCTCCAGGTTTCTTCTGAAAGAGGAAAAAGAAATAAAGGTGATGAAATTTGGTCGAATTTTCTACCTTGAGGGTCTAGTCAATTAACAAAGATATACCTCTATTTGGGGTAAATTAGAAGTAGATTTGACCACAAGCTTCTTCTTTGTTTTGGGTGGTGTCTTTGCTGTTGGCTTGTTTTGCTTTGGTGCTGCTTTAGTAAGCTTCTTCTGTAAAACAGCAACTGTTCATAATGCAAAGTTTTTATCAGGTAAATGGTTTTAAAATTCAACTAATGAAGAAGTATGTTTCCAATTATCTGAGGATACCTGGGGGTTTGTTCTTCTCAGCAATTTGAGAAGGAAAAGCTGAATACAAAATTTTCGAAATTTCTGCATCAGTTTTTCCTTTAAGAGCTTTAGCATAATATCCGCCCCACCAATCTTGGAATGCCTTCGTACAAGAAAAGTTGGGTTGAAATTTAGCAGGTTCAAAGAGTAAATCTCTGAAACGAAAATTCTTGAAGACTTGTTGATAAGCTTGCTCTGTTTCTGGAGTGTTGAATTCTCTCCTATGCAAGCAGACCGGAGCCGGTCGAAGTTGGCATAGCCCAAATTGTCTTGAAAGATAGCTGGGAAAATATTTGCTAATGCCAAGATTGTTTTTATTGTTGCTTGGAGAGAGCCTGATCGAAAGAAGGGAGGGCGAAAGATAGGCTTGCCAGATTTGGTTTATTTCTTCAACATTTTCTGTTGAGTTAGAAGGAAATTCGTTGGTGAACCAAGATGGTCCAAAAGTGCATCTGACAAAAGGCGCCATAGCATCAACGAAAGTAGTGCACTTATTGAAGATGTTGAAATACATGGAAAACGCTTCTTCATAAGACAAGTTTATCTCCCTATTCTTCAATTGTGCTAGTCGAATTCCTTGGGTTCTTCTAGTTGGTAAAGTTGGTCGAACTTCCTTAGGAATAAACAAGTTCAGCCTTGTTTCAAAAGTGGCTAAGAGCCAAAGTTGCATAAGCCACATAGGCCCAGCAATAAGTAGTTTGTCAGTAGGTTCACCTTCTTTCAATTCGAGAGCAGCACCATCAAGATGTTGATAGAGATTCCCCAAAATCAATTTCGCTAAATTGATATTTTTGGCTTTATGGAGTTGAATGGCCAAAGGAACGAAAACTTTTGCTACTTGAAGAGAACGGGAGCAAAAGACAAAACACGACAGCCACAAGGTAAGAAAAGCTATATGTTCTAGATCAGATACTTCAGCATTCTCAGTATCATGATGATCAGCAATATAAGCACTAAAAGTAGGGTTGTTAAATGAGAAGCCATAATCGTTGGTGGCTAGTTTAGGGTCAAAGATTTCACCCAATGGTTTCAGGCCAGTAATGGCAGCCACATCCAACAAAGTAGGAGCTAGCATGCCACACTTTAGATGGAGACTATGGGTAGATATGTCCCAGAACTGCAATGCTGCTAGAAGCATAGTGCTATCGTATTTGGGTCCATAGTTCGACAGCTGGATAATGTCAAAAATTCCCTGTTCTTGCCAAATGGTTTCCTTTTGTTGTTGAACTTTGTCAAGCCATGCAATATAATCACTTTGTTCTACTTTGGGAGCAGACCTAAAAACTCTGTTGGGGTTTTTCAGAAATTCCAAATGAAAAGGAGTTTCTTCAAAAATTCTAGGTTGAAGTTTGCGGTGACTGGGAAAAATCGCTTTAATTTCTTCGCTTTCTATGGGATCAGGAAGAGGACCTAAATAAGCATGGGTAAAAGGTTTACCAGATGGAATAAGTATCTGATTAAAACAAGTTGGTGAAGGTTCTTCAACGAAACCTTCAAAGCCACGCACAGCAACTGTTTGTTTCTGAGTTTGAGCGCTGGAAGAAGCCATTTGTTGAAAATAATGAACAAAGAAGGTTGTGTTTTTAGTGGGAATGTCGAAACAATGAAAAAGTTTGAAGCTTTCGTGAAGAAGCAAGGTTAGCTGAGAAATTTCAGAGTTTAAGGTTCAAAGGGAGCGTAAAAATGAAGAAGATGAAGTGAAACGTATTTATACGTTAGAGGTGCAACGGTTACACAGTTACGACGCTTCGCACGTTTGAGGTTCTGAAAAGACGTGGTCTACCAACCAAATGACGTGGCCCAATGAAATGGTTCGCTTTATCTGCGTAAGGTCATAATTATTTTTGCCTATCACCATTTAATGTAAAGTTGTTGGAGGTGACGTTTCGAAATCTTCAAAAAATATTCTTTTTCTTCCTTAAACATTGTCGAAAAAGCTATTTTTTGGGGGGGCAATTTGTTAGCCTAGAATTTCGACAAGACTTCTGAGTGGTTATTTAATAAGGTTTGACTTTTCATTAAAGAACATTCATAATGCCTTCAAAGAGAATAAATGACATGTATGTCATCTCAGCATGTTTTCGACAGAAGAGGTCTTCACCATTTCGACAGGACAAAGTTTTCGACAAGACAGTGTATTCAAGATTTCGTCAAGCAGTTATTGGCAGACAGTTGTGTCGAATTCCAAGACTACGGTTAATACAACGTGGGCAGTTATGGCGTCAGACGTGGCATGAAATCCTTCATTGGTTAATGAGACGTGGCCACGTGTCCATAGCAGTTTACATTTCAGTCATTGTTTTCTGTATAAATAGTGGTTTTTACGTAGAAATCGGGTGGCAAATTATTATACCAAACACACAATTCTGAAACTCTAACTTCCAAGTCACAGCGAAAACAGAGCAAAAGAATTCTTGTACAACGTATGTGAATTTGTACACCACTCTCTTTTCATTCAATGCAATTTATTGTTTTCAATACAAGTCATTTAACATTTCTGCGTTCCATTTTATCACTTCTTTTACTTTTATTTCAATCTTCATGGTGAATTGTCTCCCTTTTTAAAATATATTTGTTGACAAAGTGTGGTGTTTAAAGGCAATTGCTTTAGAGATTTCTGGTTTAATCTCACAAAATCTTTCTAATAAAACCAGTGATTGTTTGCTAAAAACACCAGCAAACACATGCATACAAATATTCATGATTATGAGTTTTAATAACACTATCAGGCACCATTTAAAGGTTCAAAGAAGCCTTCTGATTTTGAATTGAAACTTGAGTTGTTATAAAGTACCTCTTTGATATCGAAGAGTTGATTCAATTGCTTGTCTTAGTATATCATCAACATCATAGTGAATCAAGAATCCCATTTGAAGTGGAGTTTTTCTGGATTCATCAATAGCAGCAACAAACCGTTCTGCAACCTGTATAAAGTAATCTTTATCCATAACTTTATCCATGCATGCTAAGTAGTAAGCATATTGAAAAGAATATGAAAAATTGAAATACCAAACACAGTGTTATTTCCCCTGATCTATAAGCTTTGGAATAATCCATTATTGTCCAGTGATGGAATGAATGATGTATTCCATTGCATGTTTTTGCTTGAGATATAGGCAAGCAATCTATTGCATGTTGAACTTTCTCGGGTGGAGATAAAGAAGGATCTAAGCATTTGACTTCTTTTTCTTCATTGTCTGCAAGGAAAAACCAAAATCAGTGATCTACTTTCTATTATCAAAAAAAATGTGAATGTCCATAATCTCTTTCAAACCTTCAAAATGATGCAAGGGAACATAGAGTGGTGACTCTTCTAACTCTGCATTTGTAATAAGCTGCAAAAGCACTTGTTAAGAGGTGTTGTAAAAAGCACTTAAATAAGCAAGTGATTGTGGAGATCATGCATACCTGGTGAATGAGATTGTTTCCTTTCAAAATGTAAAGCAACAAGGTTCCAATAAATGGAAATTCCAATAAATGAGTGAAAATCTTTACCAAAATTCCAGTCATGCGAGGAGCTGTACATGTGATTGAGAATATTAGCATTTTTTTTACTGCACGCAAGCAACTAAAAATTCTCAGAAGAAATCATTGTTAACAAAAAGCTATAAACGATAACCACCGCAACAACCAAACACCACTATCACAACCATAGAGAAATATCATAGTGAGATGTGAAGAAGAGAAAACAGTAGAAAAATGAGAGAGGATTCTCACCTTACCACCCCTGCGTCGTCGGTGCACCGGCGCACCACCGCCGTTGTCGCCGTACTTCTCTCTCCCTCACCGCGAACCAGAAACTGGTCATGGGAGTATTCACCTCACGCGGTTCTCCTCCTTCAGTTTCTGACCGTCGCCTCTCTACCGCTCACCGTAGCCACCGCCGGCGCTGACACCACGGTTCCACCTCCGGCATCGCTCCTTCCACCATCATCATCGTGAACATCGTGACCTTCTCCCTACCGCCGCGAACCACCACTCCACCGCCGTCAACCACGAAAACCAGCCTTCTTTCGTTCTCTCTCTCTCTCTCACCGTCGCCGGCGCCGCACCATGACCCTCCCTCCAGCGACGTCGTCCCTCTCCCTTCGCTCACCACCCTCCGTCGTCTTCCTTCTCTCTCTCGCTCGCAGGTTTTTCTCTTGCTCTCTCAACCAAGCTCTCTCTCTCCTTTTTTTTGAAATTTCAAGAAAAAAATAGAGAGAAAGAGAGAAGGAAAGAGACGATGAAAGGAAGAGAAGAAGCTCGTCCGTAATGAGAGAAAGAGAGAAAAGAAGAAAGAGAGAAGGAAAGAGAAGAAGAAACAGGGGTTGAGAAGAAAGCAGAGAAAATGACAGGGAAGCAGTGAAACGTGTTTCTCATATGCAGAGAGAGAGAAAAAAAAACCAGTAAACCTGAATCCCTGAATTGACCAAATTACCCCTTGGCGCCAAAACTGGCCCAAGATGTTGCTCGCTTAAAAGGTAAGATTGTCCCCAAGGTGCTTCTATCTATAGCTTGGAATAGATACTTGTTCATATTTAAATACTTTAGCTTGTTTTCTTCTACAGCCTTCAACTACTCATGATTCGCACTATAGGGTTGATCGCCAATATATATGCCATTCTCTATCATTCCTCAATACTCCTTTGAGCGAAAGAGATTCTCCATCAACATGGCCATCAAACTTAGTAATTGACAATTGAACTGGAAGGAACTTCTCAATAACTCGTGAGTACTCAAACAAGAAGAAACTATATACAGTTTCTTGAACCAGGCCCGTGTGGAGCTGTGATGCTAATTGTAGAGTAACAAACATAGAAAAAGAGATTGAATCAATTCTCTTGTATATTGATGAACTACTCATACATGACTTTATACTCCTTGAATACTAATTAAACAGAAAAAACTAAACTCTTATTATTCCTAATGAGAACATGAAAAAGGAGTTAATTATAATCATTTAATCTTACATGAATGATTAATATTAACTCCTCTCATCCCTTGCTTTCTAATTTACTTCTGGTATGCTTTCTAAAGCTGGTTTCCACCCTTGAGAACAATAATCAATTCTTCTACACACATCTTGAGTACCATCCACTCCCTTTTCATCATGAACTAGAGACAACATCTCGTTAACAGAAATCCCACCATTATGCACCATATGCTGCAATTCTTGCTTACTAATAACAAGCTTAATCCTAATCAAACCACTTTCACTTGTTCCTCCTCCTTCAATTTCTGGTTCAGCAAATCTCACTTTCTTCTTGTTAGCTTTTGGTGAAGGGAGTGGCAGAGGCACAAGGTAGTATAACTGATCGTTCAGCAGCTTTGTATTTGGGTGAAGATGCATTAATTGAGAGTCAGATACTGCGTGGTTTGAGAATTGTTTCAGAATCTGATGGACTTTGATGGGTGTTTTGTATTTAAGAATTTTTCCATCACTTTTCACGATCTTTACTACCATGCTTGCTTCCAGAACTAAGCAATTCCCCATAGCTTTGTTGATTAATTGCACGCTTTAGTGTAGTAAAGAGTTCTAGTAAGAGTATTTTTTGACTATTCTCTGAAATGAATGGAACAAGAGGATTCATATATGATGCTGTATTTATAAAACAAGTGGTTGTGTATAATACCCTCATAGTATTCCAATATTACACAGTAAGTAGACCATTTTGTCTTTTCGGATTCTAGATGCACGATGATGTATCATCATCCCACTTAGAAATAAGCTTTGATCGATAAAAAATAGCATATAGTGAATAAGCTAATGGATAATAGATGAACTTATAGTTAGCTAATAAAAATGATGTGTTTAGTGAAACTAATGGTTAAATTAACTTATAAATGTAAATGACATAAAAAACATGTTTAATAATATAAAATATGATTTGTCAAAAAAAATAATATAAAATAGGCTAAATATCAGTTTTGGTCCTTTATCTTTGCTCTTGGTTTCACTTTGGTCCTTTATTTTTTTTTGGTCCGTTTTGGTCCTTTATCTTTCATTTTCGTTTCATTTTGGTCCCTACCATTAGTTTTTTCTAACAGACGCCACACTGGCAGTTAACTGTTGACGTGGCGTCCATCTTCATTAAATGACGTGGCAAAATTAATATTATTTAACTCCAATTAAAACATTAAAACAATTAAAACATTTTCTAAAACACTGCGTGAGGAACAGATTTGGAACAGATTGAAGAACACTGCGTGAAATTCCAATTAAAACGCTGGAACAGATTGAAGAACACTGCGTGAAATTCCAATTAAAACATTAACACTGCGTGAGGAACAGATTTGGAACAAAAAATTCTGGAAGAACATATCTGGAACGAAATTAATTTCTGGAACGAAATTTTCAAAAACGAATAACAGATCTGGAATGAAATTAATTCTGGAATCCCTACAATCTTTTGCATCTTCATCATCATCATCATCAAAAACCCAACCCTAAAACAGATCTGAGATAAAACACAAGAACAAAGAAGAAGAAAAATCGAAGATCGAAACGAAATGAAAACGAAATTGAAGAACCCAGATTGCAAAACGAAATTGCAAAACAAAGAAGAACAAAATGGTAGGGTTGGGTTTTTGATGATGAAAACGAAATGAAGAACAAAGAAGAAAAATCGAAGATCTGAAATTGAAAAATGAAATTGAAAACGAAATTGCAATCAGAAATGAAATGAAAACGAAAACGAAATGAAGAACAACGAAGAACCCAGACTTAATAATCAACGAAGAACCCAAATTGAAGAACAACGAACCCAAATTTAATAATCAAAACCCAGATTTAATAATCAACGAAGAACCCAAAATGAAGAACAGAAAAATTGAAGAACAAAAAGAACCCAGATTTAATAATCAAAACGGAACTGAGAAGAGGAACATGGTGATGAAGATGGAAATGAGTATGAGTTTGGGTTTCCAGATCTGTTATTCTTAATTTCGTTTTTGTTTTTTTTGTTTTTCTGGTGATGAAGATGGAAACATGGTGAGAAGAGGAACATGGTGATGAAGATGGAAACAAAACTGAGAAACCAGATTAATTTTTTGTTTTTGTTTTATTTTTTTGTTTTTCTTAATTTTGTTTTTGTTAATTTGTTTTTGATTTAAACAAAAGAAAATGCCACGTCATTAAATTATAATCCACCTCAGATTGACATTTAAGAAGCCACGTTAGCAGTTAACTGACAGTGTGGCGTCCGTTAAAAAAAACTAACGGCAGGGACCAAAATGAAACGAAAATGAAAGATAAAGGACCAAAATAGATCAAAAAAAAGATAAAGGACCAAAGTGAAACCTAGAGCAAAGATAAATGACCAAAAGTGATATTTAGCCTATAAAATATGACAAAACGTTTATAAATTATTATTGATATAAATTCATGGCAATTAAACTAGATATTAAGATATTTAGAAGTTAAAATTTCAAATTTATATTTTGTTATTATATTTTTTAATTACCTATTTCCACAAAAATATTTTGTATTAATTGAAATATAATATATATATATATATATATATATATACACATAAAAAAATTAAATAAACATAGCATTACTTATATATTATCATTTAATAATCAACATATAATGATAGTAAGAACTGCTATGCGGCTAAACACCTGCAAAATTAGGGATTCAATTTATTTTTTTTAGGATAGAGAAAGAATTTAAAAAAATAACGAAGGTAAAAATAAATAAAAAATTCTACTATATTTTTTGGTTACAAAAAAGTTCTACTATATAGTAAAACTCTTATTTTCAACTGTGAGCAGTAAAAAAACATGAATTTTTTGTACAAGTATTTAGAACTCCAAAAATAATAACAAGAGTAATGTCGAGTCATCAAATATAAGTGTGAGATAAAGAAAAATGATGTTAAGAAATTAATGATGAAAGAGAGAAAGATATAGAGAAGCTATAAAAATTGAATTAGATAATCCAAGTCTCATATAAGAACTTTTTCCTTTGAAATAAACTCAAGAACTGATTAGTTGTGTTTCCTTTTCTAGCCAGATTCTGATCGTGTTTCTCGAGCAAGTGGATTATCAGTGTATGGTCCATGTCCCCACTACTACGTGGAAGATTGTGTTGGATGATGGATTAAGCCCATTAGAGCCAAGTGGTTGACTACTACTACATTAGGGGTTGACCAAATCCAGTGTTACATTTTGTTTTTGATACATTCGAGTGTCACATTGGCTATTTGCTTCTCTCATTTTCTATGAACTTTGTACGATATATGCTGACGGACTCACCAAAATGAAGAAAAATGTGTTGCTTTAAGGTCGGCCACCAATTGAAGGCATGTTACACTTCAACCCCACCCCCTCCTCCCCTTATTTATTTACCAATGAATCATTTGTGAATTATAGCAATATATATGGTAAATTAGCAATATAGAAGTCGACATGGTCAGTTCAAAGAACCTCATGGCACTACAAAAAACGGATCAAATAGCGGGGTTTTTTTGCGGAGGTTTTAAAAACCCCCTCCGTTCATCAGCGAAAAAGGAATCCTCCGTGGGATTAGTTAAAAATTTTGTTTCAATTTGAGGAGGTTTAAAACCCCCGCAAATTGTCAAGAAAAACCCCCGCTATTTGATCCAAAAAATGCTGAAACTTCACTTTCCCTCTTCACTTTCGCGTTTCCTCTCTTCTCTTTCACAGAAACCTTTTTTGTCATAAAGAATAAGGATATATGTCTTTCGCGTTTCCTCTCTTCTCTTTCACTGAAACTTACCTCCTACTGTTGCATTTAGAAATACTACACTTCAACATTCAAATTTGAATCCTTCTACATCCACTGCTGTCACACCATATCCTAACATATGGCAAAAGAAGTACACAAACTTGGAACGTGCAATTAAAGCTTACGTATACGTGATACGGAAAGAAGGAGAGATCCCTGAAGAATTTATTGGTGTCTTTGATTCATCTAATGCAAGTTTTCAAATTTCAATCAAGTTTGAATTAATTGTTGAAAAATTTAAATCTCTTGTTTCACTCATTTATGGTTAGAAGTTAGGCATAAGTTTTCAAACTTACTATTACTACTACTGAATTGGGGTGATTTATTGTATGTATTTATTATTCTGTTTGGAATGGGGAAGAACTGTTAGGGCAGTGTTGTCAATGGCGGGATCAGTTCTGTTGGTATTGGAAGTTAAAGTAACTGACGCCCCACCCGAAGCATGTGAGGAATTTGGTTGAGATTGAGACATAGTCTACAAACTATTAGAACAGAACAGAGAAAACCAAATGAAAACAGAATCAGATTAAGAACATGATTCTGATTAGAAGTTTAGAACAGAAAAATAAAACAAGAGAGGAACAGAGAGGTTAACTAAAATACACACAGAACATAGAGGTTAACTAAAACAAGAACAGATGCAAACAGAAAAAAAATAAAACAAGCTGTGCAAAGAGAGGAGAGGGCTGCGATGAGAGAACAAGAACAGTAATAAGCGAAGTAATTTAACTTCACATTTATCATTCATCTTACTTTATTTCTCAGGATTCTATGACCTGGTTTTGAGAATGAGAATTTCTCTTTAGAAGACAAGCCTTTGTGGACCCTCTAACAAACCTAAGAAACCTGAGTCATCAATCTGTTTTTTGGTTGTGTTAGAATGACATCATAGTCACTGACAGTCCACTCTGCTACTTCATCTTTGTTACTAACAAATATCTCAGTGCCAGTATCAATAGATGTCCATATTATTTTGGCAGGAGTTGTACCAGGGTCCTACACCAAACAAATTTAATCAAATTTGTCAGACACATGTGCATGTGACTCATGAGTTTCCAATAGTAGAGTAATAATTCAATTATTAACCTGGTAGAAGTAAAGTCTACTTGCTAGCCCACCAACATCAAGTTCCCATGTCCTTGCATCTCCAACCCAACCATCACCTTTTTTAATTGGATAGCCATATTCACCCCATATAGGATGAGGCAATAACTGAACAATCTCTTGTGCTTGAGGATTACTATAAGGATCACAAGTACTAACTGGTTGCTCCAAATGTTGTGCATTGCCTGGAGCACAGTAATAATGATAAGCTGAGTAGGGGAAATTTGATGTGTCATTCCTGTAGATTTTTGTGTTGTCTGGAGTTATATGAAATGGTGGACAGTTTCCTAAACCTGTAGGGCTGCACCAAGCTGGAGTTTCAGGATTGATTATCATTTCACTATATCTAGTCACATCAGTTAGTACATCTCCATCATAAGGTGCACCATTGTTCTTCCAACAACTTCCCATGTCTAGAAGGTAGAATTGGCTCTTTGGTCCTCCTCCCTTCTTGATATCTAAGGTTAACCTCACCTTGAAATTTGGTGATTCTGAAAGCTGAATCATAAACCTCAAATATGGTTAATTTTGGCTAATCAAATCAGATACTAGGTTCTAAAAAAAGGTTTGCAACCGCAATCTAGACAATAGCATCATGGTTTTTTATATCTAGCTAGCTACTTGAGTTAAAATAATTAAAGTTTGTTGCACATGTAAATATATATATGCTTTATCTTTGATATCTGGCAGAATGCCTTTATTTAGTTATCACACACATGTAAATATAATTAAAGCTTTTCTTTTGTTATTTCAGGCAAGTGATCATGCAAGTGAGCCTCATTCTCCGATGGATGCAAGTGGATCATTCGGTGCTAGCAACACTTAATAGTTTTAAGATCCTTTAGTATAGGATTTCTTTGATGCTATTATCATTTTGAGCTGTCTGACAATAGACATTTGAGCTACAATGTTTTCTTTTTATTATGTTTTTGAGTTGGATGATATCAAATATTTTAGATATTTGACATTACATTTATATTATCACAATTATATTTTTAATGAAATTTTCAGTTTTTTGATTCAGTTTAGGAAGTGTTATGTAAGATGTATGTATAGTCATTAGCGATAAAAATATTGTAATGAGATAAGGAAAGAAATTCTCAAATTGCAAAAGAAATATTGTCTCTAATAGGAGGTTGTAACCCCCACAAAAAAGTCCTATAAATTATATGGCAATCAAAAATCTACACAAAAATAAAAATCCTACAGCTTATCTAAAAAAAACTCCTACAAATCACTCGGGTTAGGGAGGTTTATAACCCCCTCAAAAAAACCTCCACTAATTGTGGGGGTTAAAAACCCCCGCAGTAAAACCCCCGCTAACAGTACCGATACCAGCGTTTCCTTAAAACCCCCGCAAACAGATTGCGGCACTTGATTCTCCGGCGTTTTTTAAAACCCCCGCAGAATATGTTGCGGGGGTTTTAACGACTTAAAAACCCCCGCAATCCGTTCCGTTTTTTGTAGTGTGGGGCAACTGACCGGACTGCACTTAAGAGCTAGTCACAATTGGATCTAAGAGCAAGGTCTACTATTAATTGGCCCAAGCTTTGACTATATAAGGAGGATCCCCTCTTAATTAAGGTGAAGATAACATCTCCTAACCCTACCACACCCTTACATTATTGTGAATTAATTTTGGCTTTGAAGTGGCCTTGCATGTACACACCACCACCACATCAGAGACTAGTAGTCACCATTTTCAACCTACTCCAACACCTCTCGGTTTTACACGAGAACAAACTAAATCATGATTCCATTTTGGAGCTAGAGACTCAAACTTTCTTAGAGAGACACTCAAGCGAGATCACAGAGCACCATCACAATCTGATGGAAAACTGGCAGACATGATTGAAATAATGAAACTTCTACCATGTTATTGGTTGCTTAGGTAGGATCAATGGATTATTAGTTGAAAAGTCGAGGGTAAGAAGCTTTTATAATAATAATAATAATAATAATAATAATAATAATAATAATAATAATAATAATAATAATAATAAGAAATGATTCATAAATTGACTTAACTATTTAAGATAGATAATACTATATCGCCCTTAATTAAAATATTACAGTGTTATATAATTTTTTAATTGATACTTTTAAATTTTTAAGATTATAAAACTTGTTAGAGGATTTAGTAAAAGAAATAACATTCAAAAAGATGCATCAATACCTAAGATTCAAGTTTAGCCTTCTGTTCTGTACCGTACCTTTGGACGGGTATCCGATGCTAGACACCAAGTCCGACCCGAGATAGTTGGTAGTCGCGTTCCTAGTCAGTCCGAGTTTGGCTCCGATCCGGGGGTGGTTGGTACCTGCAATGGCACTCCGACGCTCAAGTCAGCAAGCGAGCTAATTGCAAGTTAGGTGAATGGAAAGTGTGTACCTTTATGGCTAGTATTGAATGCTTATTGAATGTTTGGGCCTTAGGCAGATTGGCCACTGAAGGCCCAATCCGTAACAGTTGCCCTCCAAGTCGGGATGCCTTGGGGCAGGCTAGACTTGTTTTTAGAAGACCGTGTTTGAGCTTTCAAGGTCGGGCTTTTACTTCTGCTCGCGTTTTGCCCCCAGCCTCCGAGTGTGAGGGACTCAGACTCAGGCCTTGCCGGCTTTCCGACGGACAAGTTTAGAATCTCCTCTAGTGGTCGACGGGCGAGCTTCCGAGACCGGGGTGGGCCGAGTGACTCGAGGCGTTTCATTCATAGCGACGCATCGATTTCCGTGCATGTCATTGATGTCATTGATGTGACGCGTCGTTCGAGGGTGATTGGAGTAATGATGGCGCTTGGATCGACGCGCCTACCATAGGGGCTAGTGATGGGTCGCGTAGTTTAGGCCCAGACCCACTTTGAGGCCCTCGGTTCCCTATAAGTATGGGAGGGGACCTCCATCACTTGCACTGATTTCTGAGAATTGCTCTGACCTCCGATCTTAATTAAGGTAGATAATACTATATCGCTCTTAATTAAAATATTAACAGGGTTATATAATTTTTTAATTGATACTTTTAAATTTTTAAGATTATAAAACTTGTTAGATGATTTAGTAAAAGAAATAACATTCAAAAAGATGCATCAATACTTAAGATTAAAGTTTAGCCTTCTGTTCTGTACCGTACCTCTGGACGGGTATCCGATGCTAGACACCAAGTCCGATCCGAGATAGTTGGTAGTCGCGTTCCTGGTCAGTCCGAGTTTGGCTCCGATCCGGGGTGGTTGGTACCTGCAATGACACTCCGACGCTCAAGTCAGCAAGCGAGCTAATAGCATGTTAGGTGAATGGAAAGTGTGTACCTTTAAGGCTAGCATTGAATGCTTATTTATAGGTTTTTGGGACAAAAGGGGACCATTGGATCTAGGTCTTAGATCTCCACCGCTGACTGATGGATTTGGCCTTTGATGTTTGGGCCTTAGGTAGATTGGCCACTAAAGGCCCAATCCGTAACAGTTGCCCCCCAAGTCGGGCCGCCTTGGGGAGGGCTAGACTTGTTTTTAGAAGACCGTGTTTGAGCTTTCAAGGCCGGGCTTTTACTTCTGCTCGCGTTTTGCCCCCAGCCTCCGAGCGTGAGGGACTCAGACTCAGGCCTTGCCGGCTTTCCGACGGACGAGTTTAGAATCTCCTCTAGTGGTCGACAGGCGAGCTTTCGAGACCGGGGTGGGCCGAGTGACTCGAGGCATTTCATTCATAGCGACGCATCGATTTCCGTACCTGTCATTGATGTCATTGATGGGACGCGTCGTTCGAGGGTGATTGGAGTAATGATGGCGCTTGGATCGACGTGCCTACCATAGGGGCTAGTGATGGGTCGCGTAGTTTAGGCCCGGGCCCACTTTTAGGCCCTCAGTTCCCTATAAATATGGGAGGGGACCTCCATCACTTGCACTGATTTCTGAGAATTGCTCTGACCTCCGATCTTAATTAAGATAGATAATACTATATCGCTCTTAATTAAAATATTAACAGTGTTATATAATTTTTTAATTGATACTTTTAAATTTTTAAGATTATAAACTTGTTAGATGATTTAGCAAAAGAAATAACATTCAAAAAGATGCATCAATACTTAAGATTCAAGTTTAGCCTTCTGTTCTGAAAAAAAGATGGAAGGAGCTTTTCTTCTTTGTTGAGCCTGTTAATAATAAGGCAATAGACTGCGTGGGCAATTTCGGGGAAGATGGGCAATATTTGGAGTCCACAAATTTTCCCATTGGTTGGAGCCTCGGCCATTATAATCTTCCCCCCGGGGCCTACTCTGTTGGTGAGTCACAGCTGAGTGATGAAGACAAAGTGACCAAAAAGATTCTGATCTTCATTGCAGCTCAGGTGCCATATACCAAAGAAAAATTTCGAGGTTTTCCTACCGACCGTTTGATCAAAGCCGGGAAAAGATCGGCCGTTTTGAGAGTTTTAGGTAGGTCATCGAATATTTGGGTATTATGTTTTTACTCGTTTTAACTATTCTGAATGTGTTTTGTTTTCTTCTTTCTTTGCAGATACCATGGCCGGCGAGAAGTTCGCTTTTTTGACGTCCCTAGCTGAAGAGGATGCTGGGGTTGTTAATCTGGTGGACGAGGCTGAAACGATCCCTTAGACCTCTCATCTTCGTGAAACAACTGTTCATGCCACCCCGATCAACACTATTTTTCAGGAGGATCTGGAGGCTCACAATACCGATCTTCAGCTCTGGTCGCGTCATAGGCGGGCTAGCCAAATGGATTGCCCCCCTTGAATGTCGTGTTGTCCCCCTCAGAATCTTGGAAAAAGGGGGCGGTCCGATCATGGGGGTAACATAAAAACTAGCAGGAAAAGTCGGGAGCATTCAAAAAAGTATAAGGCCAGCGATATTCCTTTGGATGCCGAGTTTTTGAAAAAGAACTTCGAAGACTACAGGGCCGACCCTGTTATGGCCTCGGCGCAAGTGTTTTTGCATTTGGCCGAAATTGCAAAGTCCGAACGGGAGGAAATGGAACGTCGGGCGAAATGTACTTTTGCTATTTTGATTTTACCGACTCCTTTCTCTCTTTTTAGATTGTCTTGTTTGATTTGTGCAATATTTGTCTGTGTATAGAGGAATTGAACGCTGAGAAAGCTCAATTGGAGAAAGTTCTGAAAATTTTGGAGGAGAAGTCCGCTGCTTTGATCAAAACGAAAGCCGACCTTACCAAACTACAACATGAGAGGGATGAGGTAAAAATCGCCAGGGATGGTGCTGAGAAGCGAGCTGAAGACCTGGCCCTTCGGGTCAAGGAGTTAGAAACTTTGGAAGGCGACTAAAGAGAGGACTTTGGGTCTTGAAAAGCGGGTGACTAAGTTTGAAGAAGCTTTGAAGAAAGCTGGGGAAGAAAGGGCGGCTTCAAGCTCTGACCCTCAATGCTGGATTGCCGCTCTTGAAGTTGAGCTGAAGAAAACCAAAGCTGCAGCGGCCAGAGCAGTCAAACTCGCCCTTGCAACGTCGGCCGAGGGTCGTTTTGAGGATTGAATCCTAAAAGACTTTGATGTCCTTTGGGACAGTTTACCGGGACTCATGCCGGATTGAACTCGTCCCTAAGGGGTTTCGGCAATGTCGGTCAAGGGTCGTTTTGAGGATTGAATCCTAAAAGACCTTGATGTCCTTTGGGACTGTTTACCGGGACTCAGCCCGGATTAACTCGTCCCTAAGGGGTTTCGACAACGTCGGCCGAGGGTCGTTTTGAGTATTGAATCCTAAAATACCTTGATGTCCTTTGGGACAGTTTACCGGGACTCAACCCGGATTGAACTCGTCCCTAAGGGGTTCCGACAACGTCGGCCGAGGGTCGTTTCGAGGATTGAATCCTAAAAGACCTTGATGTCCTTTGGGACAGTTTACCGAGACTCAGCCCGAATTGAACTTGTCCCTAAGGGCTTTCATTAGTATTGTTGCTTTAGGGGGATCCGTCTCATAATCTCGGATCGTCCCCTTGATTTGCCAAGCAAAAAGAACTTTTTGTAGAGTAGTTTGAAAGTAAGCAAAAATCGCCTATTCGATTTATATTTGGAATAACGAACCTTTCACAGGGTCGGCGTATATGATTCCTTTACAAGAATTTTAAACAAAGTAACTCCTGAGCTTCGTGGCATTCCATGTTCGGGGAATCCCCTATCCTTTCAAAGTTTCCAATTGGAAAGCACCATTATCGGTCTTAGATATAACACGGTAAGGTCTTTCCCAATTTGGCGCGAGCTTCCCTTGGGCTGCGTTTTTCAAGCCGACGTCGGCCCTGCGGAGCACCAGGTTACCGATTTCAAAATCTCTGGGGACTACTTTAGAGTTGTATCGGATTGCCACTCTTTGCTTAAGGACGGTTTCTCTGAATGAAGCTTTACTCCTGATTTCGTCGATGAGATCGAGCTCTTCTCTTAGAGCCTGGTTATTGTCTTGCTGGGACTTTGGATTTGCCGTTCTCCAGCTTAGTTCCCTGATTTCCACCGGGATGACTGCCTCGCTGCCGTAGGAGAGCCGGAACGGCGTTTCTCCTGTAAAGCTTTGAGGGGTAGTCCTGTAAGCCCATAAGACGTAAGGTAGTTCTTCTGCCCAGTTTCCTTTAGCATCGCCAAGCCACTTTTTTTAAGCCATTGAGAAGTACTTTGTTAGCCGCCTCGACCTGTCAATTGGTTTGTGGATGCTCTACCGAGGTAAAGCGATGTTTGATTTTAAGATCGGACATTAGTATTCCGAAAATCTTGTTTGCGAATTGAGTACCGTTGTCAGTTATAACAACCTCAGGAATCCCGAATCTGCTCTGTTGCGCCCGAAAAAGTCCCCGAGGGAGAACCTTCCTCGTTCACAACTTTTCCTAAGACAATGAAGCCGCCACCAATATTTATTAAGGAAAATATTAGGAAAACCTTTTTTGGAAAGCGATTGGTCTTGCGAAACTAGAAAATAGGGTTCGGGGGTCGGTTACGCGCAGGGAAGGTGTAAGCACCCCACACGTCCTCTCTACTGAGAGGGAACCTTTAATTAGGTGTGTGGTTTTAGTGTGTTGACTTGAAAATACTTAATTTTGCCTCTCTACTTCTTATTGGAAAATTTTTAATGAAAATCTTTATTCATTATGAAAAAGGGGGAAAAAAGGTTTTTTAGAAAAAAAACGCTTGACGGGACATGGCCCGCTCCTACGTATCTCCCGGTGCGATGGAGAACTCAAAGCTACGTAGTTATTCTTTGTCTTTTTGAAAAGTTTTTGTTTTTTATCTTTTTTAGTGAGTTTTTCAAAATAGGACGAGCATTTAGTGAATGATTAAACTAACCAAGGTTATGGGTAATCACCGCTAAATACTCTTGAAAATGAGAGTCACTACCGCCAGTCAGACGAACAAAGGCTCTGATTGACTATTAGTAGCGACTCGTTTTTATTTGTTCTTTAGAAAGTGGTTTTCGAAAGAGATTGATTCGCACGATGATCAAACTAACAAAGGTTATGAGTGATCATCGCTTGCTGTTCTTTGGGGAAAAAGACATCGCCACCAATGGCTAGACGAACAAAGGTTTTGATTAACCACTAGCGACGATGGGTTGAAAATGATTTTAAAAAGGAAAAGGTTTGCGAAAGTGATTCTTTTTGTTAATTATGAAAATAACTCTTTTCTTTTTGTTATGCAAATGCTAATTTTTATGGTTGCGCTTGACGAGAATGTGACTCCCTCCTACGTATCCCAAATGGGAATCAAAGCGACGTAGTTCTAACGAGCTTTGAAAAATCTTTTTGAAACTTCTTTTGAAAATGAGAGCTTTCATGATGATCAAACTAACAAAGGTTATGATGGATCATTACTAGTAACTCTCTTTGAAAATGCCTTTTGTAAATGCAAACTTCATGGTGATCGAACTAACACAAATTATGATGGATCACAGCCAATAACTTGTTTTTGATTCTTTGATACTTAGAAAAATGCTTTTTGAAATTGGATGCATTCATGATAACCAAACCAACAAAGGTTGTGATGGATTATCACTAGTAGCTTGCTTTATGCTTGCGAAAGTTCTTTTGAAATTGAGGCTTTCATGACAATCGAACCAACAAAGGTTGTGATGGATTGCCACTAGTAACCATTTTTATGGCAAGTCGTTTAGAAATGAAAACAATGAGTGCAAGAAAGAATTAGTGAATTCACGATCATTGGAATCAAATCATTAAGCAACAACATTTGAATTTGCAAACAAGGATCAAGCCTAAACTATATATATTAGATCACAACACAAAGGTAGGCAAGGAAGGAACTTGAAGTGGGCATTTAAGTAAGAATACAAGAGTAGGCAAGATTGAACCTAAATGCACATCTAATGGAAGATGCTAGGTGAGAACCATACTCAAATATTTCTACAAGATGCAAGGGAATCTAAATGCACATCTATTGGAAGATGCAATGTATGGAATTGACCTATCTAAGTGTTGATGATATTCTTATATGAGAGTGGACAATGAAATTGTTAGCTTAAGGAAAAGAGTTGCCTCAATCATGATCATGGGCAAGCATAAGCAAGCAAATTATTTAGCAACCAAAGTATCAAAGAATGTTGAATCACTTTAGTCAATCCTCACACTTAAGATTAAGTGCACAAGTGCACAAGTGTGAATCACCTTGCCAATCATCAACAAAAACAAGTTTATTAAAGCAAACCCAAACCCTAATTTTTTATGTTAAAACCTAGGAGCATACATACCCTAAATCAACTATTATTCATCCCCAAATCATGAAATAGACAAAAGCATTCAAGAACCCTAAACCTAGGCCCATGGCCGAATGTCATCATGCTTGAAATGAGTTTCTTATTTTGTGAAAGTTATGCAAACAAGAGTGAATATGCAAGGAAATGTGAGAAAACACAACAACAACTAGCAAATCACATTTTTATGAGAGTATGCGAAATACAACATGCCATAAAACAACATTTTATTTCATGAAAGGCAAGGATTAAGATCAACACAAATCAACAATATGAGAATATGAAGATGATAGGATGAATGCTTTTTATATTTTTTGAGGAAATACTCAAAGATGATGCAAGGTTTTAAGGATTACCTTAGCTTTGAGCTAGAAAGTGAGATGAGAAGATGAAGCTAGGCACAAATCAACAAAACTCCAATATCCTTCAAAGAAGTGCCTACTTGATGATGATGCTTGAACTTTGAATGAGAAATGGAGGGAGTATGTGAAAGAGGGATGCAAATGAGGTGAGTTGTTTGTTAGGGTTTTTGGTGTAGGAGAAAATGAGAAGGTTCCTTTGAGATGAAAGAAAAAACAAGAGGAAGTGAGGAAGAGGAGGGGGGGTTACGAATTTCTTGGTCTTTTTGGAGAGGAGAGAAGTGAGTTGTTCTTATTCAAATCCTTGGGAGGCCAAAGATCTAATGGGTTTAAGGTTGTGAGAGGGAAATAAAGAAATTAGTGTGTATTTAGTGGTGTAGAGAGAAAGAAGGTAAAAATATGTTGTGTATTGAATGTTATTGGATTCAAAGGTGTGCTTGTCATGATGAAAGACTTTTTTTGTGATGTGCACTTGATGGGGCTGAAGTGAAGGTCATGAGGGTGGAGTGAAGGAGGTGAAGAAATTAGTGTGTATTTAGTGGTGTAGAGAGAAGGAAGGTAAAAATATGTTGTGTATTGAATGTTATTGGACTCAAAGGTGTGCTTGTCATGATGAAAGGCTTTTTTTTGTGATGTGCACTTGATGGGGCTGAAGTGAAGGGCATGAGGGTGGAGTGAGGGAGGTTGTTTGCTTGTGAAATTGGTGCTTACTTTGGCCAGAAATGGATAAAAGCAAAAAGCACCTAAAAGGAATTAGCCCTAATTCTAAAAATACCATAAGCATCCAATATTATTTTGTTATTCATTTTTTTATTTTGATTTCAGATTTCTATTTTTAATTATACATATTTTTGAGCCTTTTTGAAAGTGAGAGAAAAAAAACCGTTATAATTGACCAAAATACCCTTTTTGGCTCTAAAACCCTAATTTGCCCGAAAAATGCATTCCAACCCTAAAAATGATTTCAAGAACCTTGGAATGCCTTCTAGGATGCTCTTCAATTTATTTATTTTTGTGGAAAATTAGGGTTTTGACCTAAGCCGGGCAAAATTGGGGTATGACAGCTGCCCCTCTTTATTTGGATTTTGACAAGGAATATGAATTGGCCGAAACATATTCCGAGGCAAAATAGAAATAAAGAACTCAAAAATTATACCAATTTTGTCCACTTGGGGAAACCCGAATTTTCTTTTTCCTTTTTCTCTATTTTGCTTATCTTTGTTATCTTACTTTTTCAGAAAGATAGACACTTTTGTGTCGATGCAAAAGTAGTAAATGAACACTGACGTGCAGACAGAAAAGGTAAAATGGACACTTACGTGCAGACAGAAAAAGTAAAATGGACACTTACGTGCAGACAGAAAAAGTAAAATGGGCACGTGCGTGCAGAAAGCGATAAATTGCCCAGGCTGCCTAAAACCTGTAATCCTTAAACGAACTCTTGATGAATCCGAGTTTGCGCGTGGCTTTGAGGAGCACGCTCTTCCTGTTGGCCTTTTCGAGCGACCGGAGGGATCGTTATCAGCTCCGGAACTGATATACAGATCAATGCACGGCGTCCACTGTATCTTAGGCTGATACAACTATTCCGTTGAACCTCACATGGGGCTGCGGTCCATCGCGTTGCTCGTACACGATGTGAGACCTGGGCAGAAGGGAGCGATGATCTCTCTGGGCTCCAATCCGCAATGCGCGCTTGAGCGCTCTCTTTTTTTCTTTCTTTCTTTTCTATTTCTCTCTTTTTTTCCTTTTTTTTTTTCGTTTCTCTCTTTTCCTTTTTCTTTTCTGAACTCTCAACTTGGGGGAGCATTTTCTGGAATCTGGAGGCGAGGGCTAACACCGAAGTGCTCATCCTCTCCTTGTACCTGCAGCTGAAAATGAACAAATGCATGCATTGCAAATGCCATGATTGCCATTTTCTTTTTCTTTTTCTTATGATGAATGTAATGCAAATGCCTGAATTTCTCTTCTCTTTACTTTATTATTGTTACTTTCTATGTCTGATGAATGCATGATCTTCTACTGTTCTTATATGTCTTTTTCTCTTTCTCTAGCTTTTTTTCTTTCTTTTTCTTTCTTTTCTTTTCTTTTTGTTGCTCTCTTGGCTCTTCTCTTTTCTCTCTTTTGGCTTCTCTTTTTGCTCTTTTAAGAATCATGGGTATGCGAATGCAAAGCTTTGGTGTTTGATGACATGGAATGCTCATGTATTTTAATGGAATGACATGCAAAGGAAAACTTTCTCTTCTTTGTTTTTTTTTATGAAATGGGAATATTGCTATAAAATGATGAATAACATGAAATGATGAATGACATGGGATGTTCTAGCTTTCTTTTCTTCTATGAGATGCAAGTATTGATGTGATGCAACTGTATTGCTTGGATGTTTGATGGGATGATGAATTTTGGTTCTTTTTGTTTTATGGAATGCAAACATTACTATGATGTAGACGACACTGAATGTTTTTGTTTGTTTTCTTTTTTTGGCATGGGGACCTTAGGATTCTTGAGTGATCAATTCAAGTGTCCTATCGTGATGACTATTTCGAATGTACATTCGACCTAGTCTCCTATTTATTGAAAATGATTTTGTATTTTGAGACTTGATTTGATGTCTGATGCAATGATGATGAATGCTTGGTTTGCTAGAAAGAAAGCGGTAAATGAACACTTGGCGTGCTGATGAGAAAGCAGTAAATGAACACTTGGCGTGCTGATGAGAAAACAGTAAATGAGGATGAACACTTAGCGTGCTGATGAGAAAACAGTAAATGAGGATGAACACTTAGCGTGCTTTTAATGAACCACTTGGGACCCGAGGGCATTTGAACTCCGAACTAAAGGAGTGACTGGGAATGAGATTTTGAGACTGACAAGTCCGGGATGACTGATTTGAGAATTAGATTGAAGATTGACACTTGAAGTGCTGATTCTTAGAACTAGGCATGAGGATTAACATCTTGTGTTCATCCGCATTTTGCTTAGAAATGCAATGAATGACACATGTAATGCAGACGTATGCCATGATTGATGTCTTGAATATTATGGAATGCTTTTGTTCTTTTGTATCTGCTTCTTCTTTGTAGTTTATGAAATGCAAATATCAACATAATGCTTTGACGTTTGAATGCAAGTGTATGCGGTGATTGATGCTTTGATGAATGGAATGCTCCGGTTCTAACTTCTGTTTGTCTCTTTTTGCTTCTTCTATGAAATGCAAACATTAATATGATGCAATGCTCTGATGTTTGATGCAATGATTTTTGTTCTTTTTCTTTTATGGAAATGCTAATGTTAATATGATGCAAATGCACCGCTTTAATGTTTGAGGATTGAATGACAAAGGAATGCTTATGAAATGATGAATGATATGGAATGCTGGATGACAGGGAATGTTTCTGTTCTTTTGGTTGCTTGTTTGGAGTTTGCAAGTGAGAGTCAACACTGGATGTGCTCATGAAATGAGGATCGCCTGGGATCATGGGAGTAGCTTTGAATTATGGACACAAAGGCCTGGTTTATGGGTCAACATATGTCTGTATTGATCTAATGGTCTGAAGAATTTTGATGATGCAATGGCGCATGCAATGATTGGTACCTTGTGAAAGGGTGAATGACATGGGATGATTTTGTTCTTTTCCTTTTTATGAAGTGCGAACATTAATATGATGCCAATGCAATGAAAAGATTTCTGCTTTTTCTTTTTTACTATTTTCCTCTATGAAATGCAAGTATTAATGTGGTGCAACTGACGTGGAACGTTTTTCTTTTTGCTATGTGATGAATGCACAAAATGTGAAGATGCAAATGTAATGCTTCGATGCATATCCCATAATGAATAGATTGAAATGCCTAGGTGCATGAGGTAAACATTTTGTGAAGATGAGATGCGAGACTTTGAATGCAAGGAATTGAGATGACTATTGCCCATTCTGTTGAAAAATTGAATTTGATTCAAACTCCGGTGTTCTCAAGGTTTTTATTTACAAACAACCTCACTTGTTTTCTCTTTCTTTCAATGATGACTGAATTTTGGATACCACGTAAACAACTTGTGTTCTCTCTTTTGAAGCATTGTCTAGTAAGCATGCATATGAGTGCAAATGTGAATGAATGATTCAGTTAATTGGGAATTGGTTTAGGGCATGGACATTTATGGCAAGTGAAGGAATGACCGACATGGCTATTGCCGAAGCTTATGAGGGATCAAGAGATACAAGATTGCCCCAATTCAGGTCTTTGATGAGTGAATAGTTTGCCCCTGTCTAGTGGTGACAACAACTAGGGGCGTAGAAGATGATGAATTGGGAATGCTTCGGCTTTTGAAAGGGAAGGTGGATCAAAAGAGATTTTGTCTCGACCCATAAAGTTTGACGTTGCCCCAGTCATAACAAAGACAAAGCTGCCCTAATTTGAATGACAAGGCCTTGTTTAGGATAGTGAGTTGAGAGATTGCCCCGGTGAGGTTTTGTAGGAATGAATGAGGTGAAGGAATGGGAACGCGCTTGCCCCACTTTCGAATGACATTTCAAATGGTTTCTTTGAGTGTGGTTGTGAAAGGCGACAGAGTTATGGTGATGGTTATGAACTGAGGGTGATATATGAATGGGGTGGGCAATGAACAAACCTCCCCAAAGTTGAGAGGTGAAGGGAATGCCCCCTAGTACACACTTTTGGTTTTCTTTAAGAACAACTCAAATGCAATGAAAGTTTTGACTTTTTAGTATGATGAGAGGCTCCACTTGGTGACCACTAGACCTTGTTTTAATGCAACACGAATGCCTCTTGGAGTGCAAGTCCTTCTACTTTTTTACCAACTTTCCTTTTTTGGTTGTTTGTTTTTCCTTTTTGAGCAGCTTTCTTTTTTCTGCTTGTTTGTTTTTTCTTTTTGAGCAAACACGTCGCAAATAGATAAACTTATTTGTCTTAAAATTAAAACTTGAGAAAACGAAGGCAATTAGTTATTGATCGGAATGGACTTTTTAGGGCTGTGACGTGGAGAAGGGGATGATTAAGCTCAATGAAGTGTTTGGGGTTGATGGAGAGGACGGGTCTTCTTAGGTGTTGCCCAATGGTCAATGATTTGTGAGGGAAATGGTCATTAAGTTTGATGAGGTGTTTGGGGGTGGTCGTACCCAATGAGGTGTTTGAAGGTTTTATGAAAGAAAATATGGCCAAACCCAATGAATTGAGGGCTTTTTTGAAAGGAGTATTGATTGAACCTAATGAATTGAGGGCTTTTTTGAAAGGAGAAATGATTGAACCCATTGAATCTAAGGGCCTCTTTGAAAGGAGAAATGATTGAACCCATTGAATTGAGGGCCTTTTTGGAAGGGGAAGTGAATGAACCCATTGAATCTGAGGGCCTTTTTGGAAATGAAAGTGATTGAACCCATTGAATTTGAGGGCCTCTTTGTAGGGGAGCTCTTATGCTTCATGACAAAATGTATTGACTCTTAATTTATACTCCATTTGTCTTCCTTTCTTCGTTTTGAGATTCTCCTCTTTGAACTTTGTTATTCCTCTCCTTTTGTGGATTTCCTTTCCTTTTGACTTGGGTGAGAATGATATACCATCTTTGATGTGGAATTAACCCTCGTCCAGAGTGATGGGGATATCTTGGGCTTTTCTTGGCTTAAGATGGATAACAAAGGGTATTTTTGTGATTTTGAATCTTTGGCTTAAGAGGGGTAGGAAATGGATTTTCTGGGATTTTAGGTTCTTGAGGTTATGGAGAGATGGCCAAATTTCAAGTCCTGATTGCTTATTTCTGTAAGACTTAACTTTAGGACAATAATTTATCTATCTTCATGTGTTTGCTCTTTTGCCCTAATTTTTTTGCCTGGACCGCTCTTTGCGAGTTTTCAATCCACCGGGCGCTCTTTTTTGCCTAGGCCGCCCTTTGCGGGTTTTCAGCCTAGCGAGCTTATTTTATCTTTTTATTTATTATGTATTTTTTAGAAAGATTTGCACTAAGGGAATATGATACCGACAAGGAAAATTAGTGATCACAGAATTGCCCCAGCATGGAGGACTTAAAGTGTTAGTGAGAATGAACCAAAAGTCAAGTATGCACTGATGGGAGAGAATATGCGCTTTAGGGGTGGACGGGGCGGGATTAGACTTGGATGGGGAATGATGATAAATGAAGGAAATTGACTGACTCAAACAAGAGAAACAACACGTGGCATGCATGCTTACTAGAAGAACGCTTCACAGAGAGTTAACATTGGTTAAAACATGATATGAAAACCCTTTTTTTTTGATGAACTGTTTCAGTCTTTTATCATGGAATGGATGAGATGTAATGTCTTTTTTTTTTAAGGAAATACAAATGAGCTATTGATGTGAAAAAACTGAGTGTCTTGGAACACCTCGAGTTTGCAAATGAGTGAGGGTAAACTTTTCCAAAAAGGAAAGATTACTTTGCAAGAACATCTCTTCTCTCATCACAACATTTTTGTTGACGCAATGCATGGATGAAAACATTATGATGTATACATGATGAAAATGAAATGCATGAAAGCATATTCACTTGAAAAGTGTGATTATTCTAAAAGTTTTTTTTTTCTTTTTCTTTTTGATGCTTTCTTTTTATGCAAGACGAAATATGAAATGCCAATGCATCCTTGGATGATGAATGATGCAAGGATGCTGCTTCTTTTCAAAATGATTTTTTATAGAGGCAAGACAAGATATGAAATGTCGATGCCCCCTTTTTCTTTCGAATGATGGAAGATGCAGGAATGATGCTTTTCTCTAAATGATGATGATTTTTTTTTTAGAGGCAAAACAAAGTATGAAATGCCAATGCCCCTTTTTTCTTTTGAATGATGAAAGATGTAGGAATGATGTT
The DNA here is from genome assembly GCA_039519185.1 of Astragalus membranaceus. NCBI lineage: Eukaryota > Viridiplantae > Streptophyta > Magnoliopsida > Fabales > Fabaceae > Astragalus > Astragalus membranaceus. The sequence continues at coordinate 93,446,562 of CM076847.1, forward strand.
TTTTCTAAATGATGATTTTTTTTTTAGAGGCAAGGCAAAGTATGAAATACCAATGCCCCTTTTTTCTTTTGAATGATGAAAGATGCAGGAATGATACTTTTTTCTAAATGATGATTTTTTTAGAGGCAAGGCAAAGTATGAAATGCCAATGCCCCTTCCTTTTTTGAAAGATGCATGTATGGAGGAATGATGTATTTGAACCAAAGTGATGAGGTTAATGAAATGGTGCATGAATGCTACATTGTGAATAAATTTGATGATGATTTTTATTCATGATTATGAATGAGATGCTTTCTTGTTTTCATTTTTTGTGCAATGAAATGCATGATACTCACAAAAAAAACATGTGTGGGAAGACGTGGTTTTTATTGAATGGAAATGCATGCAAAATGAGAGGTTAATGTATTATTTTTCATGATGTGTGAAAAAGGACAACAATAATGCATGAGACGCGCTTCTACTAAGACACGATTTTTGGATTTTTCGAGAAAATTAGGGGAAAAGCCTTAGTGAATGGAAACGCACACGTGCGGAGAATGCACTCCTGACAAACCTAAATGAGATTGAGAAAAATGCATGTATGAATCTTATCAAGTTTTGTTTTATGTCATGCAAATGATGTTTTTATATGAAAATGACGGTGATAATGCGACTTGACATGCATATGAAAAATAAGATGAAAACATTTTTCGAGTTTGGTGACTGAAATTTTGGGAACGTCACCTCATGTAGCCCGGTAAAAGAAAAAACTATGATGATTTTTTGAAAGTTTTGCATTTTGCCTTTTTTTGAAAATTTTGTTTTATGTAATGCAAGGATGTATGCAGATGATGATGTGAGGCAACCAATTATCGTTACTCTGAGTAACTTGCATGAAACATTGAGTGGATCCTGACTCAATACTTCACGCAATATACTGAAATGCTTCGACATTTGGTTAACTCAAACTTATTCTCTTATTTGAAAACAAACCTCACTTGATAGGGTCAAAGTGCCCCGATATCGTAGAGTAACATCTCAAATTTGTAGTGCACAAACAAATTTGAGATATTACCCTTCGTCATCCGAAGGCGCACTTTTACTCATTGAGCTTTTACATGAAGAGCTTTTCTATTTTTCTTTGTTTAGAGAAGATGCATGCATTGGAAACTTTTGATTTTTAGTTTTGGAACATGATTTTGAAAATTATTTGGAGATGCAAATGATTTATTGGAAAAAAGGTTTTAGAAAAATGTGCTTGACGGGGTATGACCCGCTCCTACGTATCCCCATTGTAATGAGGAATCAAAGCTTGCGTAGTTCTACTGGGTCCTTTTTTTTTTTAAAAATAATGCTTATGCATGAATGCCATGTTTTGGATGAACTTGGCGAGGAGCTTTTTTCCTCTTTTTTGATTATAAACGAAATGCTTAAGCTATGAAGATGATAATTGTTTTTTTCATTTTTATGCAAGATGAATAATTTCTTTTAAAATTGGAACTTTATTTAATGCAAATGACGCAATGATGTAATGATGCAATGATGCAATGATGCAGGATGCAAGATACTTCTTTTTTTTGAGGTTTCTGCATAAGGAGGGTATTCACAGGCGGAATTTAAGGGAAAATCATATCTTTTTTTATTTTTGAAAATCTTTGAGGGAAAAATTAACTGGACGAAATGCAACAGTGCAACACACAATTTGGGAAGCCCTTGTGACCTAAAAGGGGGTAGAACCTATGATCTAAGGCACTTTAGGGATAATCTTCTCATGTAGCTCTATTCACACCCTCACAAAGGCTATCAGAGCCACAGTCTCTCTCATGAAAATCCCCGTAAATGCAGCAAACTGCTAGATACGAAGCATCATAAAAGAGCACAACTCTGATTGAAACTTTCGCGAGTAGCCAAACGGACAAAGGTCCTGATGGGCTCCCACTACTCGAATCCACTCATCCTATGGTATCCTAATAGACTTGGGTTATGGTCTCTTTCTCTAATCATATTGCCTCAAGGTACAAGTGTGTGTGTGCGAAGGGCATTTCCTTAAAAAACTTCCCCACCTGCAAATGAAAATCCAGAACAGTCCAGACAATAGAAAGAAATAACATGTCATCTACCCTAGGGTTCAATACCAATCAAATACAACTAACTTAGGGTGCCAACAACAATGCACTACTTACCTCAAGAAAGGGAGCAAAGAAGAAGGGGACATGACAAGAGATGGGAAATATGCATGAGGGAACTAAGCATTTAAGCAAAGAAGTAACTATCTATTATTTTAAACAAAAGCAAACATAGAAGAAGAATGCATATGGATGCAACATGCTTATGAAAAAGAAGAAGAATAGAGGCAAAGCAAAATGTTCAAATCAATTACACAAACCACACACTTAATTAATTAGGCTTGACCCGCTTTTGAAAAAAATGTTTTTTAGTCCCCAGTGAAGTCGCCAGCTGTTGCGCCCGAAAAAGTCCCCGAGGGAGAACCTTCCTCGTTCACAACTTTTCCTAAGACAATGAAGCCGCCACCAATATTTATTAAGGAAAATATTAGGAAAACCTTTTTTGGAAAGCGATTGGTCTTGCGAAACTAGAGAATAGGGTTCGGGGGTCGGTTACGCGCAGGGAAGGTGTAAGCACCCCACACGTCCTCTCTACTGAGAGGGAACCTTTAATTAGGTGTGTGGTTTTAGTGTGTTGACTTGAAAATACTTAATTTTGCCTCTCTACTTCTTATTGGAAAATTTTTAATGAAAATCTTTATTCATTATGAAAAAGGGGGAAAAAGGTTTTTTAGAAAAAAAACGCTTGACGGGACATGGCCCGCTCGTACGTATCTCCCGGTGCGATGGAGAACTCAAAGCTACGTAGTTCTTCTTTGTCTTTTTGAAAAGTTTTTGTTTTTTATCTTTTTTAGTGAGTTTTTCAAAATAGGACGAGCATTTAGTGAATGATTAAACTAACCAAGGTTATGGGTAATCACCGCTAAATACTCTTGAAAATGAGAGTCACTATCGCCAGTCAGACGAACAAAGGCTCTGATTGACTATTAGTAGCGACTCGTTTTTATTTGTTCTTTAGAAAGTGGTTTTCGAAAGAGATTGATTCGCACGATGATCAAACTAACAAAGGTTATGAGTGATCATCGCTTGCTGTTCTTTGGGGAAAAAGACATCGCCACCAATGGCTAGACGAACAAAGGTTCTGATTAACCACTAGCGACGATGGGTTGAAAATGATTTTAAAAAGGAAAAGGTTTGCGAAAGTGATTCTTTTTGTTAATTATGAAAATAACTCTTTTCTTTTTGTTATGCAAATGCTAATTTTTATGGTTGCGCTTGACGAGAATGTGACTCCCTCCTACGTATCCCAAATGGGAATCAAAGCGACGTAGTTCTAACGAGCTTTGAAAAATCTTTTTGAAACTTCTTTTGAAAATGAGAGCTTTCATGATGATCAAACTAACAAAGGTTATGATGGATCATTACTAGTAACTCTCTTTGAAAATGCCTTTTGTAAATGCAAACTTCATGGTGATCGAACTAACACAAATTATGATGGATCACAGCCAATAACTTGTTTTTGATTCTTTGATACTTAGAAAAATGCTTTTTGAAATTGGATGCGTTCATGATAACCAAACCAACAAAGGTTGTGATGGATTATCACTAGTAGCTTGCTTTATGCTTGCGAAAGTTCTTTTGAAATTGAGGCTTTCATGACAATCGAACCAACAAAGGTTGTGATGGATTGCCACTAGTAACCATTTTTATGGCAAGTCGTTTAGAAATGAAAACAATGAGTGCAAGAAAGAATTAGTGAATTCACGATCATTGGAATCAAATCATTAAGCAACAACATTTGAATTTGCAAACAAGGATCAAGCCTAAACTATATATATTAGATCACAACACAAAGGTAGGCAAGGAAGGAACTTGAAGTGGGCATTTAAGTAAGAATACAAGAGTAGGCAAGATTGAACCTAAATGCACATCTAATGGAAGATGCTAGGTGAGAACCATACTCAAATATTTCTACAAGATGCAAGGGAATCTAAATGCACATCTATTGGAAGATGCAATGTATGGAATTGACCTATCTAAGTGTTGATGATATTCTTATATGAGAGTGGACAATGAAATTGTTAGCTTAAGGAAAAGAGTTGCCTCAATCATGATCATGGGCAAGCATAAGCAAGCAAATTATTTAGCAACCAAAGTATCAAAGAATGTTGAATCACTTTAGTCAATCCTCACACTTAAGATTAAGTGCACAAGTGTGAATCACCTTGCCAATCATCAACAAAAACAAGTTTATTAAAGCAAACCCAAACCCTAATTTTTTATGTTAAAACCTAGGAGCATACATACCCTAAATCAACTATTATTCATCCCCAAATCATGAAATAGACAAAAGCATTCAAGAACCCTAAACCTAGGCCCATGGCCGAATGTCATCATGCTTGAAATGAGTTTCTTATTTTGTGAAAGTTATGCAAACAAGAGTGAATATGCAAGGAAATGTGAGAAAACACAACAACTAGCAAATCACATTTTTATGAGAGTATGCGAAATACAACATGCCATAAAACAACATTTTATTTCATGAAAGGCAAGGATTAAGATCAACACAAATCAACAATATGAGAATATGAAGATGATAGGATGAATGCTTTTTATATTTTTTGAGGAAATACTCAAAGATGATGCAAGGTTTTAAGGATTACCTTAGCTTTGAGCTAGAAAGTGAGATGAGAAGATGAAGCTAGGCACAAATCAACAAAACTCCAATATCCTTCAAAGAAGTGCCTACTTGATGATGATGCTTGAACTTTGAATGAGAAATGGAGGGAGTATGTGAAAGAGGGATGCAAATGAGGTGAGTTGTTTGTTAGGGTTTTTGGTGTAGGAGAAAATGAGAAGGTTCCTTTGAGATGAAAGAAAAAACAAGAGGAAGTGAGGAAGAGGAGGGGGGTTACGAATTTCTTGGTCTTTTTGGAGAGGAGAGAAGTGAGTTGTTCTAATTCAAATCCTTGGGAGGCCAAAGATCTAATGGGTTTAAGGTTGTGAGAGGGAAATAAAGAAATTAGTGTGTATTTAGTGGTGTAGAGAGAAAGAAGGTAAAAATATGTTGTGTATTGAATGTTATTGGATTCAAAGGTGTGCTTGTCATGATGAAAGACTTTTTTTGTGATGTGCACTTGATGGGGCTGAAGTGAAGGTCATGAGGGTGGAGTGAAGGAGGTGAAGAAATTAGTGTGTATTTAGTGGTGTAGAGAGAAGGAAGGTAAAAATATGTTGTGTATTGAATGTTATTGGACTCAAAGGTGTGCTTGTCATGATGAAAGGCTTTTTTTTGTGATGTGCACTTGATGGGGCTGAAGTGAAGGGCATGAGGGTGGAGTGAGGGAGGTTGTTTGCTTGTGAAATTGGTGCTTACTTTGGCCAGAAATGGATAAAAGCAAAAAGCACCTAAAAGGAATTAGCCCTAATTCTAAAAATACCATAAGCATCCAATATTATTTTGTTATTCATTTTTTTATTTTGATTTCAGATTTCTATTTTTAATTATACATATTTTTGAGCCTTTTTGAAAGTGAGAGAAAAAAACCGTTATAATTGACCAAAATACCCTTTTTGGCTCTAAAACCCTAATTTGCCCGAAAAATGCGTTCCAACCCTAAAAATGATTTCAAGAACCTTGGAATGCCTTCTAGGATCCGAAATGCAGTGCATAAGGCTCTTCGCTCTTCAATTTATTTATTTTTGTGGAAAATTAGGGTTTTGACCTAAGCCGGGCAAAATTGGGGTATGACATGCTCATGATGTTCTTTTTGAAGAATTTAGTGCAGTTTCTTGCATTGATGGTGGCCAATGGTTCGGCTTCGATCCATTTACTGATGTAGCTACCGAAAAATCCGGGTGAGGATTCCTCGAAGGTTCAAAAATGAAGCCGCCACCAAAGTTTAGTTTAAAGACAAACATTGGAAAATCCCTTTCGGAATGGATAAGGGTCCTTGAGACCAGATTAGGGTTTGGGAGTCGGTTATGCGTGGGGAATGTGATAGCACCCCATGACATCCTTCCTAAGGAAGGTTACCTGCTAATTAGTTGTAGAAGCGAAAGTTAATTTTGAAAACATTTATTTTTACCCTTTTATTGTGAATTAAAAAAGAAAGAAGAAAATTGATATTTTATTTGAATTTAAGAAATGGATTATTTAGGAAAAAAAAAGTTTTTTATTAGTGCAATTGATAGAGGTCGGCCGCCCTCTGCTCCTACGTACGGCCGACTTAATCCCCTATTCGTTTTTTTTGGAAAAAAGTTTGTTAATTATTATTATTTTTTAGGGGTTCTAAGACTCTTGAGCTGTACAGCTCATTCGTCCTAGAACGCTGACTAACCCGACTGTACAGTCGACTTAATCCCCTGTTTATATTTTGAAATCAAGTATTTATTTATTTTGTGAGGTTTTGTAAAAGAATTGAGTAGAAAACGAAACGAGGTTGTAATAGTAAAATTGGGGTGAAGTTAGCAGAATGGGGGTGTATGATTAAAATGGGGATGCCAAAAAGCAGAGTTCAACTTGTTTGTTTTATAGTCTGGCCCAGGAAACTGGGCTTAAGGAGGAGGGTATTTCATTAACAGGTGGGGTGTGATTAGTATTCTGATTTAAAATAAAAACATAAAATAAATATAATGGGGAACAAGGTTATAAAAGGAAAGGGTTAAATTGATACCCTAATTTTCAATCCCCAACCTCAGCGCCGCACACACAGAACGGAGGAGAGAGAAGAACAGAGTTCGTGGAGAGAGAGGCGCAATTTCCGCCGGAGAAAGGGGAAAGAGATTCGCGCGAAGGGAGAGAGAGTGCGAGGATCATGAAGAGAAAGAGATTTGCGGAGAGAGAGAGAGGGAAGAGGGGCCACGGTGGTGCGATGCTTCTTTACGGCGAGGCGGGGAATCGAACGCTTGGTTCGTGTTTGACGGTGCTGATGGTGAAACGCTGGTGAGAGGGAACGGATAGAAGGAGGAGGACGACGGTGCCTGAGGTCCATTCGTGGTCGGAGAAGATGACCGGAGTTACGACGACGACGACGGAGAGAGAGGGAAGGCGTGGTTCTGCTACGTGATAACGAGAATGGTGTTCGCCGGAGAATTTAACGGTGACGACTTCGTCAAGGGACGACGACGATGATTTTTGGGTTGGAGGTCCTCCGTGGCAGCGGCGGTGGTTCAGGTTGCTGTGTTCGCGAAGACGACAGAGAGCGTGGGAGGGTGATGACGGCACAGGCGTTGGGAGTGTGGCGGAGGTTTGAGGCGGACGGCCACCGTCTACGGTGGCCGGAGCTAATAGGTATGGCTATATTTTGGTAATCTTCCTCTCCTTCTGCTCTTCTTATTCTGCTACTGTTTTTTATTATGGTTTTCATTATTTTATGTGCTATTCATGACCTTCTGTGCTATACGATTTTTTTTGCAATCCTAAATCAATATTTTTATAACTACAGCTGCAACAGAAGTTTATTTACAATGTAACCTACTCTTCTTTTGTTTACATGAATTCTACACCCTACTAAGTTTCTGAATAAAAAGGAGACTCTGATCTCTAATATTTACATTTCAAAAGCTTTAACTAGTCTAGTGAACAAAATATATATTGGAGTAGAATCTGACTTATCTGGCCTCCAGCTTCTGAAATTCTTTTTTACTATCTACATGTTACTGCTGCATCTGCTTCCCAAACTGAACCCTTGCCTCTATCTGCCGCTTTACTGTTCGCTGTTTCGTTTATGGATTTTTAGGTGTTTGGAAGATTAGGGTTTCAGTGTGAGACCCTAATCCCTTTTGCCCAGAATTGCTGTGATTTTTGTCTTTTTGTGTGTGCATCAGGCTTGTTTATATAGGCACCAATTAGGTTTTTTGCATTAAAATCCTGATTCTGATTTGATGTTATTTCCTGTTACAGGTATCGGGCTTGCTGAGAACCCTTTGGGAGCAAGAACAGCCTATGGGTCAGCTGCTGTTGTTGTTTTTGTTTTTTTTTTTGTATTTTTCGTTTTCCTATTTTTTGTATTTTTGGATGATTATTATTATTTTATTTTTTTGACAACGGATGATTATTATTTTTGTATTTTTTGGATTATTGTAAATTAAATTTTAATCTTATTATATTTTTTTGGGTGATTTAGGATTTATATTTTTATTTTTTAAAAAAATAAGTGAATAAAAACAAAGTGAAGTTGGGCCAGAACCAAGAACGAAAATCGGGCCCAATCAAACAACGCGTTAAAATAGGCCCAATTAGAAGAAACAGGCCCATTACAACACATTATTAAAGATAGGCCCAAAGGTGTCAAGTATAGGCCCAATTAAAGAACTACCAAAATCAGGCCCAAAATGCTGGACCTAGGCCCAATTGGACAAACTGGTCCAAATTAAGACAGCGCTCGCAATACCGTTTTCGTAATGATATTCCTTGGGTCCTATGACATGCAGACTAAGTTAAGATGATTGCGAGAAAAAAAGTGATCAGACAAAATTGGGGTATAACAGCTGCCCCTCTTTATTTATATTTTACTAGAAAAGGTGAATGGTTTTCAGATTTTCGTTGTAGAAATAAAAATAAAGATAGAAGAGACGCCAATTTTGTCTGCTTAGGGGGAAGATGAGTTAGGGAAACGAGGGACGATTAACACTTGGCGTGTTAACCGCGAACAATAAAGAAATGATCACTGGGGATCTGGAGGAGCACTGGGGCTTCTCGAAGAGCATTTGGGTTCTAAGGGAGCACTGGGGACTCCAAGGGGTTGCCTAAACCCTGAAGGACCATTTGGGGTCCGAAGGTGCACTGGGGCTTTGAAGGACCACTGGGGGTCCAAAAGAGCACAAACTAGCAATGGTACTAGTAAAATGGTATGCTCGGGGGTGGCCTTTTTCGAGCGGCCGGAGGGGCAAGATCTAGTCGTTGACCTAATTTGCTCACCTTGAAGGACGTCCACCTTGTCTTAGGCTGACACAGCTAGTCTGAAGGACCTGGGGTCGGGTGATCCGTCGCGCTCAGTGGCGACATAGTGATCTCGAAGGTAGAGTTCGAAGTCGTTGCTTTGACATATGGGTCGAACTGAACTGATGGACCTGGGGTCGGATGATCCGTCGGTTGCTCGATAACGCGACGTGCGATCTGGAATGAATGACCATTGGAGGTCTAAAGGAGCGCTGGGGCTGCGAGTGACTGTTGGGGGTCCGAGACTCTGAATTGTGATATGAGACCAGTGCTTGTAGCACTGACTTTGAGGAAACAAAGTATTGGGATTGACACATGACGTACTTGCCTAGGACATACCTAATGAATGCATTTACTTGAGAAGGGAAAAGCTATATATATTTGGCATGTCTAAAAATGCCAGATCGGTGATGTGGACATACCTCCGAATTGATGTGGACGCTGGGCTTGTGGAGTACTTCTTGGATGACAGATCGGTGATTACCGGGGACTTTGGTGCTAGCAAGTTTGAATAAAACATCCGCCCTTTGGTTTCCGGTCCTAGGCACGTGTTTTACCTCAGCCGTTTCGAAATAAGCTAGAAGCTCGCGGACCTGGGTTAAATATTTCTGTAAGATCGGATCTTTTGTCGTATAGGAGTTCCCGATCTGAGAAACAACTAATAAGGAGTCGGTATATAAATTGACCTGAGTAACTCGGAGGTCAATCGCTAAGCGTAATCCTGCAATGCAAGCTTCGTATTCTGCTTGATTATTTGAAGTTTGAAAACTGAATGTGAGGGAGACCTCTATCATAACACCGTCAGGGCTTTCAAGCATCAGCCCGGCTCCGCTGCCTTTCGGGTTTGAGGAGCCATCCACGTGTAGGATCCATACATTGTTTTCAGGATCGGTGGGTGTCATTTCTGCTACAAAATCCGCGAGGACTTGGCCCTTCATGGTCGTCCGAGTTTCATATTTGATACCGAACTCGGATAGCTCGACCGCCCATTTGATCATTCGTCCGGCGAGGTCAGGTCTGTGTAAGATTTGTCGTATGTGATAGTTAGTTCGTACAACCACCTAATGTGCCACGAAATAAGGTCGGAGGCGATGAGCTGCGATGATCAAGGCAAGAGCGATTTTCTCAACTCTCTGATAACGACTTTCAGGGCCTTGCAGTGCTTTACTTGAAAAGTAGATCGGGCTTTGTCCGGCCTCAGTGTCCCGGATCAGAACAGCGCCTAAAGCTTCCTCTGAGACTGCCAAGTATAAGTATAAGGTTTCCCCCTTATTTGGCCGAGTGAGGATCGGAGGCCCGGAGAGTGCTTTTTTGAGCTGGTCGAGGGCCTCATCCTGTTCAAGAGTCCATTTGAAATTTTCCTCTTCCTTTTTGAGTAATTTGAACAAAGGGAGCGACTTGAACGCCGCATTTGAAATAAAACGGGATAAAGCGACGATCATGCCATTGAGCTTTTGGACTTCCTTCTTCGAGGTCGGTGTCCGCATCTCGATCACAGATCGGCATTTGTCCGGGTTAACCTCAATTCCCCGTTCAGTCAAATAGAACCCGAGGAATTTTCCAGCTCGCACCCCAAACGTGCATTTTTCCGGGTTTAACCTCATGTTATTCTTCCTTATCTCGGCAAAGATTTCTTTGAGGTCAGAAACATGGGTGCTCTCCTTTTCGCTTTTTGCGATCATATCGTCGAGATAGACCTCAATGATGTGGCCGATTTGTTTCTGAAAGACCTTGTTCATCATTCTCTGGTATGTGGCTCCGGCATTTTTCAAACCGAAAGGCATCACCCGGTATGCGAAATTACCTCTGTCGGTCATGAAGGCAGTTTTTTCCTGATCGGGAGGGAACATTGCGATTTGATTATAATCGGAGTATGCATCTGATAACTCTATTTTATATAGAGTTATTCATACGTTTAAACTTAGTAAATTGCTCTCTTTCAAGCAAAGATAAAGAGTTTATATAGTATTTTATGTAATATGTGATAACTTGAGTTTTTAACATGGTTATAGTTGTTAGTAGGCCATTTTTGATACATTGTGGTATGTTTGATAAAGTTTGTTCAGTGCAGTCTAGATGCTCACTGCATCAAATGCTCCTGCATTGATTCTGCACTTACACCTGCACTGGCTCAGCACAATGCTACTGCATTGCAACTGCATTACTCCAAGAATGAAGCCAGCCACTTGCACATCCACTTGCACATGATGACCTCATGGTTGGTCCCCTAAAGCAAGAACACCTCATATTTCGGCGCCTACTATTCCCACATCGCTTTGAAAGTCATCTACATAGGGACACATGTTCATATCTCATTGGACCTCCCTACTCACTAGATTGAAGATCTCAACTTGGGAGACAACTTCTGAATACTAACCATGATCCAACCTCTAGTTTACTTCAACATCAAGGAAGGAAGCACCTCTCTTGAAGACTATATAAAGACCTCATTCCTTCACTTGAAAATAGATCACAATCCATAAGTTAGATTAAAATTTCACTCCACATAGATAAGTTCTATTTTGTAAGAAGGAAATGAAGGAAGTGACAAATCCTCCTTACCCCGATTTCATAGTTTTACTTAAGTGCTAACACTACAAGAATTTAGGGTATTACTGGCTAACTCAATCCCCCAGTAATGGTTAAAATCGGCCAGAAATTGCACTTTACTGGCGGATTTAGTCCGCCAGTAATCAGCCAGAAAAACGGTCGCAGTTAACTGTTACTGGCTGATTTTCAGCCAGTAATTACTGGCGGATTTACTGGCCGAACTTCAGCCAGTAATTACTGGCCAAAATTCCGCCAGTAATGTAATATATATTTTTTAAAAAAAATATTTTGAAAATGCTTTTTTATATTTAAAATTCGTTGATTTAAATATTTAATTCATTTTTTATTTAATTTCTTTAAAAATAATATTTTAATTCATTTTTTTAATTCACCACCGTTCCCCTCCTTTCTCCTCCGTTCATCACGCGATCACCACTGTTCCCCTCCTTTCTCCTTCGTTCATCACGCTCTCTCCCCGTTTTGGCCATCGACGGCAGCGAAGTAACGGAGAACGAGGCCAGGGTGCGTGAAGGAGGTTACGGCTTAATGGGGGAGAACGATGTTGAGAGAAGGAGAAGATCGGTCCGGTGAGAGGAGTAGGGTGGATCGGTGGTTATAGGAAGCAGGGGGAACGAAAACGAAGGTTGAGGGAGAAAGAGAGAGAGTTCGGTGGTGGAGAAGGAGAGAAAAACGAAAATGGAGTTGAGAGAGACGGGTTCGATTTACAGTGGCGAAGGGAGAGAGGAAACGAAATTAGGGGGGAGAGGGAGAAGAGATACGGCGCAAGGAGAGGGGTTCGATTTACAGAGAGAAGAGAGATATTTTTTTTTTGAGAAGAGAGAAAAGAGAGTTGGGTGTTGATGAGAGAGTTGAGAGAAAAGTTTTCAGAAAGAAAAAAAAGTATACTCACTTTACTGGCGGAACTGTGACAGTTACTGGCGGAACTGTGACAGTTACTGGCGGATTGACTGTGACGCGTCATGTCACTGATTTATTGTCAGCAAATACTGGCGGAAGTGTTTTTTGCTGGCCGAATTAATTTACTGGCCGAATATATTGGTCAACGCACGCTTTTCAATGGCATTTTGTGGCTGAATATTCCGCCAGTAACTGCAATTACTGGCAGATGTATTTATTTATAAATTTTTTAAAATTTTTCAATTAAATTCCGCCAGAAATCACTACTAAATCCGCCAGTAAACATACTGGCTGTTTAAATCCGACAGAAATGTTATGGAATCCGCCAGAAACGTACTGGCAGACTAAATCCGCCACAAATCGCCAAATTCCACCAGAAAATTTACTGGCTGACTGATTCCGCCACAAATGTTTAGCCAGTAATGCAAGTAATTCTTGTAGTGTAAGGAGCTAATGCAATTACATTGCTAGGAGAATTCATGCTAAGAGCTACAACTTGTGTAATCTCTATCTTGTTGTTTCTCTTTTGTGATTTCAATTATATAAACATGTTCTATTCAGTTTATATTTGCCTTGCAATGTCTATGTTGAGCTAAACCTCTCTTAGTTGGAATGTTCTAACCATTTAATGAGCTTTTAAGTAAGTTTAATACAAGTATATGATGTGTGCACTTTAGTTCTTGCTTGATAATATTTTCAACACTTATTTTGAGATTGATCACTTATAATAAGTAGATTTGTAAAAGCAGACATGGTTTACAATTAAGAACTCAAGAACTAATATGGGTGAGTGTTTTACATAAAGGAAACTTTGTGAAAACCATACTAAGTCCTAGACATAGGATAGTATAGTCCATAGGGTGACTGTGGGTACTTTAAAAGACAAGAGTGAACTTATTTAGCTAAGCCTAGACATAGGAAGCTTGTAATGAAACTCTGAAGAAAGTGACTGAAAGGCACACAACTAATGCATTAGCATTCAGTGCAACTGCATCATAACTGCATTAAACACTTATAAGTGAGTTATTTGGGGAAGACATTCCAACTAGCTTTTCTCTATTGCATTTCAACTACTTACACCTTGCTTTATTCTAACTTATTTGTGAAACTCACCATCATCAACTATCTTGTTAAATTGGTTACTTTCCTCTAAATTACATAATATTGACTTTTGAAAGAGTTCATCAATCCCTGTGGGTTCGACCTGTTCTAAACACTATATTACTTGTTATGGACTGTGTATACTTGCACATGTTTTCAACACACCAAGTTTTTGGCGCCGTTGCCGGGGATTGTAGTTAAATTCTTTCAAAAATCTGATATACTGTAATTTAGTGTATATTATTCTGGTATTTGCAAGTTTCTGTCATGCAGGAGCACATGGTGCTTTAGCATATGTACAGGATCAGAAACAGGACACCAGAATACAGATTAGATCCAGAGATAGAAAGAAGATTTAGGAGATTGTTAAGACTCCAAAAGCAAAAGAAACACGCCTTCAAGATGTCTCACAGTGAAGGACAAAGCTCAAGACCACACTCAGTAAGAGGAGGTCCTGGCTTTCATCAAGATCCAGAAGAAGATCACAAAGAACGATTCATTCACATGGATCTCATAGGTATGATTAATGATAGAGATAGACCTATGAGGGACTATGCTCAGTTTGATCATCAAAACATGCAAACTAGCATATCTAGACCTCATATTGATGCTGTGCATTTTGAATTTAAACCTATGATGTTTCAAATGCTTCAAACTATTGGTCAATTTGGAGGAACTCCTCTAGAGGATCCTCACTTGCATTTAAAACAGTTTATAGAAGTATGTAGTAACTTTACCTTACCTGGTGTTAGTGAAGATGCTTTTAGATTAAGGTTATTTCCTTATTCTTTAAAACATAGAGCTAAGGCTTGGCTAAACTCTTTAGAGCCTAACTCTATCCATTCATATCCATTCATGGAATGAAATGGCTGAAAAAATTTTAGGAAAATATTTCCCACCTATCAAAAATTCCAGGATGAGAACTGATATCACATCTTTTAGACAAAAAGAGTTTGAATCATTATTTGAAGCATGGGAAAGGTGTAAAGAACTTTTAAGAAAATGCCCTCATCATGGTTTACCTGTTATTATTCAAATGGAAACTTTTTATAATGGTTTAGAACCTCAAACCAGAATAATGCTTGATGCATCTTCTGGTGGAGTGTTATTGAATCTGTCATACAATGAAGCATGTGAGTTAATTGAGAGAATAGCAGCTAATAGCTCTAGTTGACCTACTGAGAGGGTGAGTGCCCAAAAGAAACCATCAGGGGTACATGAGGTTAGTGATGTAACAGCCTTATCTGCTCAAGTAGCCACTTTAGCTAATTTGATAAAAAAACTTCACTTCAGTTAATGCAACTGCATCTAATGCAGCTGCATCAACAGACAGCACTGCAGCAGCAGTAGAACAAGCACCTCCAGGTCGTCATCACTCTCGTCTTCCGAGCTGTTGGGGTCATATCTCGCGTCCAAATCGGTTACATTTACGTCGGCGGATTGGTCATGCCCTGAAGGACTTTTCCTAGTTTTCCGATCTGGCGCAAAAGGAGAGCCTTCTACTTCGACGGCCTTTTTCTCGGATCTCATGTATAGGAAGAAACACCTTTGTGCAGATTCTAAGTCGGCATCCAAGGTGATGACTTTATTGCAAATAGAGTAGAACTTCATTTTGAGATGGGTGGTGGAAGTTACTGCCCCGAGCCTACCCAAAGTCGGTCGTCCGATAATACAGTTATAGATCGATTGACAAGGCAAAATGAGGAATCTTGTCTTGACAATTCTTACCATAGGCTCCACCCCACAAGTACCCAAATCATCAAAAGTCAATGAAGACCGGATAGGGCCGAACCTCTGTAAGGAATGAGGTCTTCCTTGACAATCCCCTTTCTGTCAAAAAGGTCAACGAAGATGATATCGGATGAGCTTCCTTGGTCTACCAGAATCCTTCTAACCTCATGATTGGCTATTATAGCAGTGATTAGGAGTGGTACGTGTTTGTTGGGTTTGTCGTTCAGTAGATCTTCGTCGTCAAAAGCTATAGGGGGACGAACTGGAGAAACCTGCGTTGGCGAGGTAGGGGCCACGCTCATAAGTTCTTTCCACTTGCGTTTCATTGTTTTGCCCGATGCTTCTTCGGGGAAGCCCCCCAAAATCATCATCATCACGGATCTTCCCTTTGATTTTCGAAAGTCAGCTTCGTTCTCTGAGTCTTTGGATTTTCGCTTTACCCTGGGATTTTCCTGTTCTTGTTTAACTTCTGGTCCCTGCTGTTCGGGCTTATTTACATAACCTGCAAGCTTTCATCTTTTGATCATGTCTTCTATGTCGTTTTTTAAAGCATTGCAGTGATTGGTATCATGTCTGTTGCTGCGGTGGTACCTGCAGTATTTATTGGAACGCTGTCCCGGCTTATGGGGGATAGGGTCGGGAAATTTCACATTCCTGAACTCTGTGTTCAGTCATTCGCCTAATATCGTCGCCCGGGTTTCGTTAAGATCGGTGTAGATTTGATGACGATTTTGAGGGCGGGTATCCCGGCTACCTCGGTTATCAATACGATAGTCCTTCTCGCCGCGGGGTTTTGAGGATCCGGCTCGGGCTACCGTGCTGCTGGTTTTGAGTCCTTCTTCGTGATCAATGAAACATTGAGACTTCTGGAGGAACTCATGCAGGGTGGTTGGTTCGAAAGTCTCGATATGAGTCTGAAACAAACTTCCTTCACGGAGACCGGCAGTCATGAAGTAAAGTCGAAACTCGTCATTCAAGTTCCGAACTTGGGAAGCTTCTTTGTTAAACCTCTCTATGTAATCCCTTAGGGGTTTGTCCTCCCCCTGAACGATGGATGCTAATACTTTCTTGTGTTTGGGTTTACTTCTCGAGTGGGCGAACTGAGCCGAGAATAGCTTCGCCAATCGGTCCCAAGAAGAGATGGAGTTTTGTTTGAGAGATCTCAACCAATCGGAAGCTACCCTCTGCAAAGTCAGAGGGAAGATTCGTCATTTCATTTCCATAGGAACATTCCGATATTGTATCATGGTGTCGAAATAGTCTAGGTGTCGGTCTGGGTCGCCTGTTTCGTCGTATGGCTTGAGTCCATCCAGAGCTTTTGCGAGGTGCCTAGGTATTGGAAAATAGTCGATCTTCTCTGTGAAAGGACCTTTGCGAGGTCGGTGACGATGTTGTTGTCTCGGGGACCTTTCTCGGCTTCTGAAACGTCGTCTTGGGGAGGACGAGGCCAAGGAAGAACGGATTTGGGATGAATAAACGAGTTGTCTTCGTCTTCAACCCGGATAAGGGGGAGAATGAGATACATTCCCCCTCGGCCGGCGAGGTGGAGATCGATGATAATGCCTTCTTCGAGCGGGAGATCAGTGTTGTCTTCGCGCGGGGTTCTTTCTCTCCAGAGGATTATGCTGAGGTGAGATCTGATCCGGGATATGTCTAGCCCGAAGCTCAGCTACTTCGGCTTCGAGCTTGGTGAATCGGCAACTCCGTTGTTGGTTCGCTTCTGTTTGATGGTTCAGAAGATGGACGAGCTGTTGAACAGCATCGACGGGAACCGAGATTGCTTGAGGAGGAGGGGGGACGATTTCTCCCCGAGCTCCCAGTTACCATAGCCCCATCTGGGTTCTGGGCTTGGGTTGAATTTGGAAAGTCTTCTACATGCCCTTCTGGGGTGCCCTGTGGTGGGACCTGTTGCGAGACGGGTTCTAGGATCGGTCTCCTAGCAGACCCGACGATGAGATTTTGGGTCATCGGGCTGAGTTGAGGAGGCATTGCCGATCAAGGTAAATAAAGGAAAATATAGGGAAACAGGTCTCCCACTGTGGTCGCCAATGTTCTGTATTGTATCTCCGAACTTGTGTCCGATCTTGAGTACGGTGTCCGATCCGAGATAGTTGATAGGTGTAGTCCTTGATCGATCGTTGTCCGATCCGAGGTGGGGTGTGGTACCTGCAAAGATACTTCGACGTTCAAGTCAGGGAGGTAGTTAATTGCAGATAGAGATTAGGGTTAATGTGTGTACCTTTAATGAAGCATTGAATGTTTATTTATAGAGTTTAGTGGTGTTTGACCTGATGGATCAGGACCGTCCGATCTTGCGCTGCGATCTTGGCCATTGATGAGTGGATCTTGCATTCTTGAATGGGCCTTTTGTAAATGGGCCTTTGGGGGTGTAGTTACCAAAGGCCTCATCCATAACATCTTTAATTATCACCTGGACTAGCCTTGGTTGGTTTTTTTTTGACTAAATACTAGCCTTGGTTGGTGAATGTTATTAATTTAATTAATTATGATTAAATATGCTTTAATCTAGTTATTTAAAATCTTACATACTTTTAATATTGTAAACGTATTTTTTATTGAATAAATTATAAATTTTTAACTCCATGATAAGTGGCCAAGTGTAATTATTAGAAAGGGTTGACATACAAATATACAATTATGTACTCTTATTATAGTATGTTTCTATAATAATTTCCTTAAAAAAATCTATAATTTCTTCAATAGGAAATTTACTCTAGACTTTAAGCTCAAGTGCTCATTTAAAAAGGCCCACCCTATAAAATTAGATCTAGAGATAGATTTGAGAATGTAGGACAAGTCGTTAATGTTTAAAAAGGAAAAAAGGTTGAGAAGCACTGAAATTCCTCAATGTCTAGAAGGATCTCGTTAATTATATCGATAAATGTATTTTACATTTATGATGATAAATATATAATATATTTTCACTGAAATTACTATTGATAAAGAAATTATATTAGCATGTAACTCCAAACTTGGGTGCAAGTGGTTAATTCACTCCATCTAAAGGGACAGACTCGACTAGTACCAACAAATAAATATAATAACAAAAGAAAAGCGAAAAAAATGTGAAAATGAACTAATAAAAATAGATTTATTTTATATATACAATGGTTGTATAATAGTTGTATAAGGGTATGTTTGGATTAGTGGTATGAGTTAGAAGAATGAAATTGTTTGGATATTTAAAAAAGTGATGGAATCCATTCCATTCCATACAAGAATTTCGTGTATTACCGGCGGACATTTTCTGGCGGATTAAATCCGTCAGTACATTTCCGGCGGATTTTGGCAGTTTCCGGCGGATTTTTTCCAACAGTAACTTACCGGCGGCGGATTTTGGCAGGTATTTCCGGCGGATTTGGCATTCTATCATCCTTATCAAACGCACAAAGCCTGTCTTTATCTTCTTATCATTCTATCAGCCTTCGCTTCCCATCATGAAAGTGAGTAAACTTCTCCCCAATTTAGTTTTATTCGCTATCAATTTTCTTCTTTGGCTTTGGGTTATTTTCTAAAATCTGAAAAATCTTCTTCTTCCACATTTCCTTCTCTATTCTCTCTTCTTCTTTGGCTTTAGGTTGCACATAATCATGGTGGAGATCCATTAGGATCATTGCAAATACTCTTCCTCAGACGTTGAGATTAAGAAGGAAAAAATGGAGGGAGATGGAAAACACCGGTTCTATAAGTAGTTGTTATATAAAGATCAATGGGTGAATTAGTTGGTCTTCAATATGGCTCATAGCACCATTCAATTTGTGCATTCTGTGGCATTTTGCTGTAGATGATGGATCAATGGGTGAATTAGTTGGTCCGGCTTTTTGCTGTGGCATTGAATTAATGGGTGAATTAGTTGGTCCGGCTTTTTGGTGTGACACATTTTTTTTTTTAAAAAAGTAAATTACCTGCGGATTTTCAAAAATTACCGGTGGATTTTCAAAAAATTATCGGCGGATTTTTGGGTGATTTCTGGCAGATTACCGGCAGATTTTCGCCGGTAATCGTTACCTGCGAACGATTTTCCGGCGGGTAAAGCCGGCGGATTTTGGGTTTTTCCGATTTTTGTCGGAAATCCGCAAATTTCTTGTAGTGAATTGGTAACCACCATTTTGTCAATTGGTAACCAATTATTCCATGATGTGTGATTGGTCGTAGTTGTAATAGTTATAGACCGTATCTATATATAAATTAAACTCTTGAAAATTGCATCCATCATAATTGTGCAGCAGAGAGCCCGTAGGATCAATCAACCTACCGGTTTTCTAAATTTGGCTCCTAGTATTTGTTTTGTAATGTAACCACCCTTCTCAAAGAAGAAAGATTCTCTTTTTCTGGTTAAACTCGTTGAACTTTAGGAATTCAAATGTACAGATACTGAACTCCACTTTGAATTCAGAAACCATATTCCTTTCTCACACTACCTCAAAGTCATAAAATTTGCACCGTTTTTTCTTACATAAACACACACGCGCATGCCTCATAGCAGACCTCTCACCTAAGTGATTTTCTCCAACATTTCCTCAATCTTACTTATGCTGATAGCTGTTGGACTGAATGAAAATGAAAGGGGACCATGGTCGGTTCACAAAGGCTCACAAAGACTGCATCTCAATGGTTGGACGGCATCACTAATTAGCACAAGTTATTTTGACTGGTTTGTTTTTCTAGTCTTGCGGCTTTGGGGGGGTCATCAAGCAATGATTATGTCGTTTGACATTTGCTGAAAATTAAATAAAGGCACAAAATTGTTCATGAGAAAACACACGCGAGAGGCGAGACACATAATCTTGGAGAAAAACTAAGTCATGTTTTAGACTTTAGTCCCTCATGTTTTCTTTCACAAACCCTATGTTTTTTTTGCCATTATTACTTTAAGAAACTCTAAACCCGATGAAGAAGCAAGGAAGATAAAACAAAGAAGGTACCCAAGAGCACTTCGATGGGATGGTAGGGGTTTCTTTCAGCTTAACCAAGGTTCTAGGTTTGATTCCAGCCTTGGGATTGCAGCAGTGTTAAATCTCGAGGGAGAGTTTTGTCGCCCATCATGGTCTTACCCGGCTCGAGGGATTAGCCTCTGCAGGTGCGCAGAGGCTACCTGATTTATACCTAAAAAATAAAATGAAGAAGGTGAAACAAACTGCCCAAAACAATTAAACCACAAAATAACACAAACAATAAGAGAACAAAATATAACTAAGGAAAGTCATTAGTCATGTGTGTTTCTTCATTAGGCAATTAACAAGCCGCAACAATCCAAATGGGAAGTGTTCACGTGTAAAAAAAAGGTAGCTCAGACAAGCGATGGTGAAGATGGCTCTGTCGATTAGTGGTAGTGTGTTGTCGGGTGTACTTGCAAAGTAATCTTAACGCCCAAGTCAGACCTCCTTCTAATATAGGATTAGGGTTTAGGAAGCCTTTTTTTGGTCAAATAGGGTATGATTCATTCATCGGGCAGGCCCAAACCATACACACCTAATGTGAGAGAAAAATGGTGGTAGGAACCCTAATTAGGAATCACTACAACAGATTTCTTAATAAGTAGCGCTTTTTTTTCCCCATAAGTAGCGCTTTCGGGCGCTACTGATGTTAGCGCTACTCTTGGTTGTTTCTCTTTGGTAGCGCTCAGGAAGCGCTCCTGAAAATAACACATGAGTAGCGCTTTTTATACGAAGCGCTCCTCATGACTAATGCGTTGAGGAATATCAGTAGCGCTTTATTTAAGAAGCGCTCCTCATTCAGTTTATATACGTAGCGCTTATGTAACTAAAGCGCTCCCTATCCCTAATTTTGTTTCAAATAAGTAGCGCTTATTCTCTTAAAGCGCTCCCTATTCCTAAGTTTTTTTTCAAAAATGTTTTGCTTGTTTCTTCTATTGCCAGTATTACCAATTAATTACCAATTCTCAGCTGCTTCCCTGCATATTACCAATTACCAATTCCAGCATACAGATATCTATCCAACATATGTTTCAAACCAAATTCTATAAGAAGGGATGTCAAGTACCAAAATTCAACAAAATGCTCATGTACCAAAATATCAACAAATTTTACAACATATCCAATGAGGTACTATAAAATTTACACCAATTACCAATTCTCAGCTTCCCTGCAACCAGCAACCAGTTTTCCAGCATACAGATATCTATCCAACTATCCAACATATGTTTCAAACCAAATTCTATAAAGAAGGGATGTCAAGTACCAAAATTCAACAAAATGCTCATGTACCAAAATATCAACAAAATTTACAACATATCCAATGAGGTACTATAAAATTTACATCAATTTCGATTTGCATGAATCAAATTGATAACATGACGACACCACTCTCCTCTGACCTCGGTGATTTCCTCATCAGACATTGGAGCTCCAGACACATATTCAGGAAAATACTGAAAAAAGAAAATAAACTTAAAATTAGTTAAATATCAATTAAATATTTAATTACTTGTTAAAAAACAAATTATCAAATTACATACATTGTTTGGGATTGTCATTTGTTGGCGAGTGATGATATCCTTCATAAATTTCATTACATGGTACCCGCAATCATCGCCATTTGATTGTTTGGGACCCTATGAAACAAAACATTAGTTATTAAATTTAATTAAATAACATATGCATAAGAATATTAATTATAAACTTACTCTTATTGCTTTCCATTTTGTAGAAGATGTTGATTTTCTGTACGAAGTCCTGACATTACGCAATCCCCAATAAGTTGCTAAAGCACTGAAACAACATCATATATATATATATATAAATATATATATATATATATATAACTATAATCGAAATACATAGATAAACTAAAATATGAAATATGCAAAGAATATAATAACAAACCTATTAAATACTCCCACCAACTTGGGGTAGTTGTTGTAATGTCCCAGCAGTGAATCCAAATAGCAAATCAGGTCTTTTTTGGGATCAATCACCAACAATATCCAATGAGTCCTATAAAATTTTTGAATAATCAAATTAATAACAAGGATTATTTCACAAATACATATTATATACTACTGATATAGATTAAATCACTCACCCTAAGTTTATGGGTGCAAAAAACAAAGAATCACAGTTTAATTCATGCGATAGCGCCAAGCGTCGATCGATATTGGCTTTCACTTCTACCTTGTTTCTTTCCATTTGTTCCCTGCACTTGTCTATATAGTCTTGTGGCATTGTTTTATCCAGAGGGATGTTAAGTAGAAAAGTAGTCTCAGGGCATATGAACACATATCTTTGTGTTTGTTCCGTTGGGACCAATATCTCATAGTACAAATACCTTTAATAAAAATGTATACAAATTAAAATAATAATAATAATAATAATAATAATAATAACAACAATAAAAACATCAATAGATAAGTACCTGATATATGCTCTAATACTAGTCGCACTTGCCCACTCATGATCATATACCGCCTTGAGTTCCTCTTGATTCAAAGTTAACACTTGCTCCTCTCCAAAAATCCCTCTATCCATAAATGCCTCGATCATGGCGTCACTATCCAAGTGGTTTAACGCATGAATTTTTAAGTAACTGATAAAGTCCATGGCATTGCTAGAAGATCTGCCAGCAATAGACTGGAAATGTCGGGATTCAATCTCTTTCCCAGAAGCTTTAGATTTGCCAACATTCCCACCAACATTCCCACTAACTTTTGACTTGCCAGCATTAGAAGGTCGAGATCTTTCAACATTCCCACTAACTTTAGATTTTGTCCGTTGAGATACCTATATTTTTGAAAAAACAACTATTTAGTAACAAGTATAGTTGGAAATAAATATATTTGTTAATAAATTACTAACAAATATACTGTCACTTACATTAATGAGGTTTACTGGCCATGCCACAAAAGTACCAATTGCATCATCCACAGTCATGATCCCTATACTGTTTACTGGTACAGGCAAGTTTGCATCCCCCACAATTGCAACGTCAACTCTGACTCTTACATGATTTTCGGGAATGGGTAGATTGTGCAATAAAGTGCCCAGTTCATTACAAATTAAACCCCTTGCAACTAATTTAGGAGGGTTTGATATATATAGTTTACAATCATTATTGTTACCCTAAATCAATGATAAACAAAAATTAGAATATGAATAAATTGATGTAATATGTACAAAGAAAAGAGAATTTAAAGATAAATACCTCATTAGACGCAATGGTACAACTATCTCTGAAGCTATCTAGCTTAGGGGATGGTTGATCAATCCTTGGTCCAACTCTATCTCTTAAATCGGCAACTTCATCCATTAGCTTGAATACCAATTGCTCCAACTGTCTTTCTTTAGTTTCTTTTTTTTAGGCCTATTTGGACCCCAAAAAGATGTCGGAGTAACACCAAATCCAGTACCCCTCACACGACCCGAATACTCTTCAAGTTCCAAAGCACGGCTAAGGATGTCATTCCCACCATCAAAATCAGTTGTTTGTCCTTGTTCTACTGATTGTGATATGGTCTCCTAATTCACAATAAGTATTAAACATTATTAGACATTATAACTATAATCAAAATTACGAAACAATTTTAATTTTATCGTACTTACAATTCTTTGAGACACCTCTTTCGTTTTTGGATCTTTAATCACACCATCTTTGCTTACTCGGGCTTCTAGCCACAAAACATGCCGGTCAACGGATTCTTCAGTTGGATCTTTCCCCACCTCCACTAGCTGTTAAAATTTACCAATTGTTAATAAATATATCAAAAGATTGATTAATAATAGTAAAAGTTGAAATAAAGGATGTTGTCCTTACCATTCTTTCTTCAATGTCTTGATAACCCTTAACACCGCCTCTATAAGGGTAATCAGGACTTTTTGCTCTCTCTCGATTTTCATTGCATAATGTCTGTATAGACACATAAATATACATTAATTAATGCATAATAATTGTCAAATATAGTTAAGTTAAAAGGTAATTGTACAAACCAAGAAGTCTTCATCTTCGGTGCGTTTGGTTATAAAGACATTCCAATCCTCCTGATTTATAATCTCACTATATAGTGGTGGGGGATGGTGTAAGAGGTTCCCTTCATCATCTGTCATCCATTTATTCTTTAGAGTAGTTCTGAACTTCCTATGTAACTTTCCAGCTTTCATAAGACAGAATCCTTTCCGAGACTCATCAACATCAAAATAAGTCTGCTTACACACAACAATGAAAATATTATCAATATATGGTTACATGATTATATAAGAAGATAACTATATATATTCAAAATTATATACCTGAATCATACACCATAGCTCCTCTTTGAGTCTTTCCAAAGCGAGATTACGTTTATCATTCCATGTATTGATTGTAATCGGTACCGTTTGCTTCACTTTAGTACCAATGAAAGTACTCAACTGTTTACCATTTCGACCAATTGGTTGGCCTTTAACATTCCATTGGACCTACATTATTACTTACGTAAATTAGATAACAAATAGTTTAAACTAAGTTATAAATTTAGTTAATTAGTATATATCTTACCGGAAGTTTTGGAAGTCCTTTACTTTGCCGGTTGATGATATTCTTTTTTACGGTCATTCCACGGCGAGTGGCCTTTTTTGGGGGCTCATGATCACTCGCATCAGCACTATCATGCCCACTATCATCGCTATGCAATGTCATCTGATCTGCGATATATTAATGAAAAAGTAACTTAATATATACAATTTGAAGATGAATAAAGAAGAGACAAGCAAAATAAGTCTAAAAGTAAGTTAGATTACCTTTTCCTTTTCCTCAATACAGTTTTATTTACAATTTGTTTATTCCTATGATATTTTTCTTTTCGCTTCTTGGTACTTTGTTTTCGACGAAGCGTGATTCCATCACTATGATCTTTTCTAATATACACAACATCCTCTTTTGAAGTAGTTTCCCCTAGTATTGGTTGTGATGTCCCAAAGAAAGGGTCATCCTCAATATCAACATCTTCAGGTGCTTTATCACCAATATCATTAACCAATAGTTTTTTGTTTGTCAATAGAACAATGGACCAATTGATATCAACTGGATCAGTGACATAAAACACTTGTCTTAGCCACACTATGAAACTCCTATTGTGTTCTTTTCTTAGCCAAACTTCACCTTTACTTGGGTAATCACTCTTAAGCATGTCCATATGCGTTGCAACATATGAATCAACCTCACTGTCATTGTGCAGAACATATAAGTGTGCTTGCTCCAGAATCCTCCTTGAGACCATCACTAGTTTGCTTCCTGTCATACGCTCTCTTGGTAGCCCCACAGAATATTCAACACTAGATAGATAGTCGGTGCAGAACTCAATAGCTTCTTCGACTATGTAGCGCTCAGCAATACAACCCTCAGGTCGTGATCGGTTTTTAACATATCCTTTTAATATTTTCATGTAACGTTCAAAAGGGTACATCCATCTCATGTAACATGGGCCACACAATTGTGTCTCTCTAACCAGATGAACTGTTAGATGAATCATTATGTCAAAGAATGAAGGTGGGAAAAACATCTCAAGTTCACATAATGTGACAGTAATTGATCTTTGCAACGCTGGCAACTTTCCAGGGTCAATCACTCTACTACAAATCGCCTTAAAGAAGAAACAAAGATTAGTTATGGCCTGACGCACTTTGTTGGGCAAAATGGATCGTATACCAATGGGTAACAAATTCTCCATGAGAACATGACAATCATGGGACTTTAGAGACTTCAACTTGAGGTCTTTCATCGATACAAGGTTTGTAACATTTGAAGAGTACCCCTCTGGAACTTTAACTTCATGAAGAAACTTACAAAAGATGATTTTCTCCTTCTTAGAGAGAGTATAAGCTGCCGGAGGTAGATATGTACGTGTACCCTTCTTTATCGGACCCAATTCGGGTCTCAACCCCATACTAACTAAGTCCAACCTTGCATTGATGGTATCTTTAGTCTTTCCTGGCATATTGAGTAAGGTACCAATGACACTTTCGAAGACATTTTTTTCAACATGCATCACATCAATGAAATGTCTTACATGTAATGACTTCCAGTATGGCAACTCAAAGAAAATTGACTTTTTCTTCCACCCTCGTTTGGCAAGCTCTCCTGCAAAAGGCTTCCCAAATTTAATGTTCAAATCTTTCACCTTTTCAAAAAGCTGTTCACCTGTCAAAGGTGGGGGGGCTTTACGGGTTTCTGAATTCCCATTGAATGCCTTTCTCCACAGTCGATACTGATGAGTTGGAAGCAAAAATCTACGATGACCAAGGTAGATATTCTTCTTACCATGTTCCAACCACATCCAATCTGTATTATCTTCACATATAGGGCAGGCACACTGACCTTTGTTACTGTAACCAGATAAATTGCCATATGCTGGAAAGTCATTAATTGTGCCAAAAATCATAGCCCTTAGGGTGAAACTCTCTTCTCTGAACCCATCATACACCTCTACGCCAGTCTCCCACATTAGCTTCAAGTCTTCAATCAAAGGAGCCAAGTATACATCAATATCATTTCCCGGTTGTTTAGGCCCAGAAATTAACAAAGACAACATCATATACTTGCGTTTCATACAAAGCCATGGAGGTAAGTTATAAACCGCCAAAATCACGGGCCATGTACTGTGAGAGCTACTCTGTATACCGTATGGGTTAAATCCATCAGCAGACAATGCAAGTCGAAGGTTTCTTGGTTCCTCCCCGAAATCAGGATAATCAATATCAATTTTTTTCCATTGCGGAGAATCCGCCGGATGTCGTAGCAAGCCATCTTTAATCCTTTCATCCTCATGCCAAGTCAAGTGTTTTGCATCTTCTGAATTACGGTACATGCGCCTAAATCTAGGAATTATAGGAAAATACCACAACACCTTTTCTGGAGCAGATTCTTTCTTCTTATACTGCGATGCATTACATTTAGGACACGACTTTAACAAGGAATGTTCATTCCGAAATAATATACAGTCATTGGGACAAGCGTGTATCTTCTCATAATTCAAGCCAATTGACCCTAACATTTGTCTTGCACCATACGTCCGAGAAGGGAGCACATTATCCTTCGGCAACATATCTTTCAATAGTGCGAGTAATTCAGTAAAGCTCTTATCCGTCCATCCGTGACAAGTTTTCAAGTTATACAACTTTATCACCGCCAATAATTTTGTGAACTCAGTACAACCCGCATACAAAGGTGTCTCTGCATCGGTTATCAACTTCTCAAACTTTTGAGGGGAATCATTAAGATCATCTTCAACTGCCTTTGTCATCTCTTCAAGTTGGTCGCCATCAAATCTATATTTTTCGGAATTATTATTCATATTCGAAGATTCACATCTCTCGGAATTATTATTCATATTCGAAGATTCACCTCTTTCCTCACCGTGCATTGTCCAACAAGTATAACTTTGATTGATCCCGTAGGCCCTTAAATGTCCTGCAAGCTCAACTGCGGTAACTGAGTTTACATAACAACACTGTAAACATGGACATTTGATATTCATAGAAGTTCCCAATCGTCGAACAGCAAAGTTAACAAAATATTCTACTCCATCGACATATTCCTTCGAAAAACGATTTGCAGACATCCACTTTCGATCCATATTTAACCAATATTATCGCGTCTAAGAGAACTTCCTAATATGAACAAACATGTATCAAAATTCAATGACTAGTAAAATGTTTTTAAAACCAGAAAATGGTGAAGAAGGCTAACATCCCCAGCCCTCAATCACAAAAACAACCTTGCAGTTTGCACACATTACAGTTGCACTGAGAAAATAAAAGAAAAATTATCAAAATAATGTGAAAGCTAAGAGTAACTTACGAGACAGCAAGGGAGGACGAGCTGCGGCAAGGGGAGAAACAGAAGCAGCAAACGAGACAGAGTGAGTGAACTGGGGAGGGAGGCGTCGTTGGCTTGGTCGACGACGCTGTTGACGGCGGTGAAGAGGAGGCGATGAGAGTGAGCGAACAGAGGAGGGAGGCGCGCGACGTTCAAGGAGAAACCGTAGCAGCAAACGAGAGTGAGTGAACAGGGACGGCGCTGTTAACGGCGGCGAAGGGGAGGCGATGAGAGTGAGTGAACAGGGACGGGAGGCAGTGAACGACAGCGCTGGAGAGTGAGTGAACAGTTAGGTTTCAACGGGAAGGAGGAAAAATAAGGAGGAAAGGAATAATATTTTAGACATAGGGAGCGCTCGCGAAACAAGGCGCTACTTATTGTGGAGGACACGTAACACATAGGGAGCGCTTAAACCACGAAGCGCTACTCATTGTGGAGGACGCGTAACACATAGGGAGCGCTTGAACCACGAAGCGCTACTCATTGTGGAGGACGCGTAAAACATAGGGAGCGCTCAGAAAAAAAGCGCTCCTCATTGAGCTTCCGTGTTAGAAATAGGGAGCGCCCGATAGAAAAGCGCTCCTCATTGAGCTTCCGTGTTAGAAATAGGGAGCGCCCGATAGAAAAGCGCTCCTCATTTGGCGATCTTTTTAATTTATTCTGTTGTAGTGAATCCTTGATATGTGTGAATGAGACTCTCTCTATTGTAATTGTTACATGAGCTTGGTGGTAGGCCTCTCATTAGGCCCAATCGCTGGAAAGACTTTCGTTCTTGGGTAGTACAGGAACCTACTGGACAAAATAATTCATCAAACAAATCAAAATTAAAGGTACAAATATGGGAATCGTGCATTAGATAAATCATTCCCAGAAACACGAATCCACAAATATCAAAACACTTAACCAAAAACAAAAAAATAATGAATCTCAATTGCGGTACAAGAATCAATCGCAAATCACTTGAGAAATATCACAATAGAAATCGCAAAAGAACACTTAATCTTGCAACATAATTGCAACTCATTTTTAAATTGACAACAAATAATGTGTAAGTGTTTTTTTAGTACCTAGCAGCGTTGCGGTGACTACTGTTGGTAGGTCTCTTGCGATCCGAGTGGAGTGTTGAAAGAATCCCGGAGTGGCACCTGCAATGCCACTCCGACGCCCAAGTCAGTATAGGGAATAAGAGAGTAGTATGATCTAGGAATGAGAGTGTACTTAATTGTGGCAATGTGAGCCTGTATTTATTGGGAATCGTGCTTGTTGTGAGCCGTCGGATTGATGGAGTGGATCTGAGCCATTCAAGCATGAGAGTCATAAGTGGGTTTGAATATAGTGGATCTGGATCGACATGATTGGGCATATCCATGTCTAATTTCTGAATGGGTCTCTTGGTCTAGTCCTGAACAATTGCCCCACAAGTCGAGATTATTCCGGAGGATGGTCTTGGCTTGAAGTCTTTGCTGACATCGTTCCTGCCGGCCAATCCGCCTCTGCAGGTTGTCTCGGGTCGGTCAAGGAAGTGAACTTTTACCCTTTGTAAAATCTAACCCACTCCACGAGAGAGGGAGAGGCGAGACCCAAAGAGTGAGAAAGAGGGAGAAGAGGACTGAAACCCCAAGGTCTCCTGCTTGTGCTTGTCTCCGTGTCTGTGATAAGACTTTTTCGTGAATTCGTCTTACAATCATCCTAATACAGTGTATCAGGTATCGTATCCACGGGGATTTGAGAATATTAATAAGCCATTCAATTAATCTTATACCTAAAGTGAAGTGTAAAGAGAGTTTTAATTGACTTTTATACTTCTAGCTTAAACACAAATTCAAGGAGGGTGATTCAAATTACTTAAGAGTATTGGAATTGGATTTCATCAACTTCATTCCATGGCATAGCATGATTTCTAAACTGAATCTATATCAATTCTAATTTTGGTTTATCTTACCAATCATCCAACTAAGTTAATCCCTTAATCAAAGTTGAAACATCAATTGATTGATACAAATGATGATTCCTCTACCATTTAATATATCAATAGCATTAACCATTTTGTTGTTGGACGAGCCCTTTGTATTTTAGCTTTTCTGCTCATGAAGAAAGCTAGTCTTGCTGGACACCATTTTCTTGCTGGACGAGGGAGGATTTCCTGCACTTGATGAGTTTCTGTCCGTCATCTTGCTGGACACAATAGGTTTGCTGGACAAGG
Source organism: Astragalus membranaceus (assembly GCA_039519185.1). Lineage (NCBI taxonomy): Eukaryota > Viridiplantae > Streptophyta > Magnoliopsida > Fabales > Fabaceae > Astragalus > Astragalus membranaceus. The sequence continues at coordinate 93,476,881 of CM076847.1, forward strand.
GATGATTTCCTGCATTTGAAGAAAGTTGGTCTTGCTGGACAAGACCTACTCTGGCTGGACAATAAGTGCTTTCTTCTCTTCCTTGATGACTTTCCTGCTCATGAAGAAAGCTAGTCTTGCTGGACACCATTTTCTTGCTGGACGACGGAGGATTTCCTGCACTTGATGAGTTTCTGTCCGTCATCTTGCTAGACACAATAGGCTTGTTGGACAAGGGATGATTTCCTGCACTTGAAGAAAGTTGGTCTTGCTAGACAAGACCTACTCTGGCTGGACAATAAGTGCTTTCTTCTCTTCCTTGATGAACTTTACTCTTCCTTCTTATCTCAACTTTATTTGGATTCTTTTCACTATTCTTCCACTTCAATTCCACTCTATTTAAAACAACATAAAGGAATTCAAATGCAACAAAACTATTAAATCTAAACCTATAATTACTAAATTCAAATTTGGTGAAGTCAAACTCTTTTTGGGGTAAAACATATTTAAATTTATACCAAATAATTCAATAAGTGTCAATGTTTTAGATCAAAAAGTAGGTATCTTTGGCACTTATCAATTTCTCCCCAACTTAGAACTTTGTTTGTCCTCAAACAAAAGTCCTATTCAAAAAGTATTTCCAACACTTGCATAATTGGAACCAAAAGAAAATTCAACAATGATGATGGTTTTCAATCAATCAAGCTCATTTCACATAAAATCTCATCCACATCCTTGCAAGTGAAAACAATCAATTCAATAAAGATTTATACTGCCCACAACTAACAGTGTCAATCAAAATACAATTGATGCATCATCATGTAAGTTAACCTGTTATACAATCCATTGTCTTTCAATTAGGAACAACACATTTTTCACCAGATAGTGTATGGTTCTCTCAACTAACCAGGTAGGAATTCTATCTCTTATCATTCACCGAATCATTTCAATCAATATTGTTACCCGTCTCACAAGTCAATGCATGGGTCATTCAATCATGGATCACTAGGGGGTCTTTTCAAGGTTGTAACGAGGCTGGTCTACAAACAATCTTGGTTTTTCTGGATAACAAAGTATTCTTTAAGATTAGAAGAGCAACCAAGAATTCTACTTATTATTTATTATTTACATACTAATTGTACTCACTCGAATATTATACAAACGTACTAATAAATAACACATAACTCTTTTTGTAATTTTTTTTCATTTCTCTTCTATTTTTTTCTTTTTTCTTTTCTCTTTTTTTTTGAAAATAAAAAAAAGATCAACCTTCTTTTGAACAGAAAGATTGTTTTTTTTTTTTTATATATACACAAATAATGCCCCTAAAACCCCTTGATATCACTAAACTTTCTCCCCAACTTAGCATAAACCATTACCTAAAAAGTTGCTCTCTTATCCTAAAGCATAGGGGAAAGAGATTTTTTTTTTCAATTCACAGGTTTGATGGTTCGGTTTTAAGAAATAAAATCTTCTTTTAAGGCTCAAAGTTGGGTAAGCAAAGGATATTATCATCATTTGGTTGGCTTTTTGGCTTAGTGGGTTTATAGAAATGAACTGCCCTAATCCTTTCCATGTATCATTGACCTGTGCAATAACACGAAACTCAAACTAAATCAATTTCACTGAAACAATGAAGATTTATAATCTGTGTTTGTGTTTCACTCATTCACACAAAATGTGTATGTCTTGATTTCAAACAAATTCATGTCATTCCTGGTTAAAATGAACTTTTGATAATTCAAAGTATCGGATTTGACTGTTAATATATTCAAAAGATCTTACTATGAATTTAAGATTTTCACAAGCCTTTTTTTTTTATTTTTCAAATGAACTTGATCTCTCAAAACCAAAACATTTTTAACTTCTTTTGAGTTCACATGGTTTTCCACAAAAGTTGTTGGAAGAATTTCAAGATATCACACATAGAATAAAACACCAAATTAAAATCCAACAACTATTTTACAAACGTACCAAAACAAAGTCAGTTCAAAACATACTAAGCACATGATGTTCAAACATGACCATAAACACCAAAATAAACATGCACTGGAATGAAATGACATAAACTGAAATAACTATGAAAGCATGTAAAGCAAACTCAAGCTGGAGGTTCTTGATCCATGTTAAGAAACTGCTCCCCAAATTTATCTCTAGCCCACTCTTCACCTTGTTCCTGGTGATCCTGATGCAAAACAGTAGCTGTTTTCCCTCCTTGGAAAATGGGGTCGTCCCCGAGCCATGCAACTATTGCTGAAATTCTCAAGCAATGTAAGCCTTTCAAACAAATTCATGTTCATTCAATGTACACATTTGACATGTATTTATTTGTTTCCACATCCATTCTATGCATTTCAATCATTATAGGAAGCATTGGATATGAACATACAGAGAAATTGCAAAATACATGTTATGCATCAGGTCTCGTTGGACCAGGATTTTTGTTGCTGGACCCATATCAGATGCAGTTGATATTATACTGGTATTTGTTGGACAAGCATAGAATGGATTTTTGTTGATATTTTTGTTGCTAAATTCAAATTTGGTGAAGTCAAACTCTTTTTGGGGTAAAACATATTTAAATTTATACCAAATAATTCAATAAGTGCCAATATTTTAGATCAAAAAGTAGGTATCTTTGGCACTTATCAGTTTGGTGGCTAAGACCTCGTGGTCTCTTGCCTGATGCGTGAGACTTCATGGTCTCATTCGTGCTGTCTGAGACCTCATGGTCTCATGCCTTGCTGATGAGTTCACGCCTGTGCGCCTTTTCCTTGGTCCTTTGATTGAGTGGAGAGTTTAAGGTAGACTAGTTGGTCTTTCCTTGATCATTGGAGTGCACCGAAGATTAAGTATGAGATGCAAAAACCCAATCTTTTTGAATTGGATTGGACCCCCCCTTTTGTTTTGGCTTCCCACTTGCTTATCTGCCTTGGTAGGCCGTATTGAGTCTAACGGTCGCCTTGTAGTTGCGTTTTTGCCCGCTTCATTGTGGAGAACAATGCTTCTGCTAAGTGAGCCTTTTGCAAAATTTCGTTAATCTGTGACCTAAGACCAGCTTGAGGAAGATTTGCTATGGTGACAAGCGCTTTATGAACGAGACCTCTACCTTCAGCTTCGTGATTTTAGCGAGTTTGAGACGCTCTTCTCAAGCTCGTTACTTTCAAGCAAGCTGGGGGGTGAGATACTTTTTCTCAAGTACGCCCCAGCCTCTTCTTTCATTCAACACATCAAGCGTTTTGAGACGTAAAGGTTCTCCTTTAACTCGACGTGTTTGATCAAGGTGAGGGAGGACTATATTCTTTGATCCCGACTCAAACGGGAAAAACGAGGCGAGGCGAGGTTGTCTCCTTCTGCTCGACGCAGATGGCAACAAGAGGCGAGGCTTGCCTCCTTCTGCTCTGGCGCGACGCAAGTCACAGAAGGCGAGGCGACGCAACGGGCAAAGCCTGTCTGCCTAAACGAGTCGCTTCAGATTTACCGATCGCGTTTTCTAGCTGTGCCTCAGCGCCTTTGGCAACTTCTGGTTAAATGGGTGAGTTTCTATGACTTGGGCTTTCTGCCAAATCTCCCAACTCTTCCCTCTATGATTCAATGCATTTCATGTGACTGATGAAGGGCCATTATAAAATGGCTTCGCCTGGATGCGTTTCCCTTTGGTGAGGTGTTGGAAAATTTTGACGCAGCAGTTGAGGAAAGGAAATACGCGTTACGAGTGAGAAGAGGTGAGATGCATTGCACTCAACTAGTGCCCCCGACACGACGCAAGCGAAGAAGGCGTGGGAGAGGATCTCGACGCAACTGACGCGATGCAGGCGTAAGAGAGGGCCTCGACGCGTCACATCATTCACCCAGCGCCCTCGACGCGCTGCAGGCGTGAGAGGGGATCTCGACGCCACTGTCTCGACGCGACGCAGGTTTTCGAAGGGAACATTGTCGCGACGCAGCTTCAGCAGAGAGACCTACACGCGTCGCAGCTTGAAAAAAGGAGGACCTTGATGCTTCGCAGCCTTTAAAGGAGTGGATCTTGACGCGACGCAGTCTTTAGACAGCTCGACGCGAGGCAATCTTTAGGAATTTCGTCGCGACGCAAGGGAGAAGGCGCGAAGCTTCTTTGGTGATACCTCACCTGTTTTGGCGGTGTTGACAAGCTGATCATCATTCTTTTTCAGCTTTTCAGTTCTTCACTTTTCAGGTATCAATTTCAACTTCGAATCTTGAATTTATTCATAAGAAATTTTTGACTTGTTCGGGTAGTAGGATTGGGATTGTTGGTGCTTCTTGTTTAAGAGGGGATCTCTGTGTGAGTATGCCATGCCCCCCTTTTTTATTGCTTATCAATGACGTCCTCAGGGAGAAGGGGTTTAACAATGAGTTATCTTTTCGTTATATATCACTTGTCTTGACTGCCTGCCCTCCTGTCCTGCAGGTTGTGATCGATGTCAAGGATGAAGAAGACAGTTTGAGTTTATGAGCCATGTCGAGATCCCATTCATACTTTGAGGGAGGCTGGATATGGGATTGGTGGCCCGTCGGAGGGGCCTAGTGAGTCTGAGTCTGTGGCGTCTAAGGCGCCTCACTTTGTTCTTCTCTCGAGACTTTAGACTTGAGATATGAGATTTTGCAACGTCTTTCAACAATCTTCATGCCTTCGCAGGCGTCTTGTTGCCAGGGACCCGAGCTCAACAGAAGAATTGTAGCTCTTGTGTCTTGTTGAATGGATTCGGGAGGTACATTCCAATCCGAGAGGTATCTCCTGAATCCGTTCAACAAGACACAAGAGCTACAATTCTTCCGAATCCGAGACCAACAAATCTCGTTCCCCCAGTATCTATCTTGAAACTGTGAGATACATTCCAGGACGAAATGCACCTGTCTCCGACCCACAAAGACGCTTGCGAAGGCATTTCGTCCTGGAACATATCTCGCAGTTTCGACCTTCAAGACATCAGAATTGGGTCTCGAGCTCAACAGAAGAATTGTAGCTCTGTTTCTTAGTTTTCTAATGCATACTCGCACGCCTTAGTTGGATAGACATGGACGAAGTTATGGTCTTCAGAATAGACAGAATCTCCCTTGTCCTTCTCAGCGCCCGTCAACGCGCCTGGTGTCTGTGCCTTTTCGTTGGACTAAGAATTTTTTCGAGTAGATAGTCGCCGGGTTTGGCTCGCCTTTTGTGCTAAGTTACCGACGTTTGCTTGGATTGTTTGTAACGAAGTACACCCTTGGCACAGTTTACTGGGACTCGGCCATGATTGAACTCGTCCAACAGGGTTGTGACCACCAAGGTCAGCTTAAAGTATACCCTTGGCACAGTTTACCAGGACTCGGCCTAGATAGAACTCGTCCAACGGGGTTGTGACCACCAAGGTCAGCTTAAAGTGTACCCTTGGCACAGTTTACCAAGACCCGACCTGGATAGAACTCGTCCAACGGGGTTGTAACCACCAAGGTCAGCTTAAAGTATACCCTTGACACAGTTTACCCGGACTCGGCCTGGATAGAACTCGTCCAACGGGGTTTTGACCACCAATGTCAGCTTAAAGTATACCCTTGGCACAGTTTACCAGGACTCGGCCTGGATAGAACTCGTCCAACGGGGTTGTGACCACCAAGGTCAGCTCAATTGAGAGAGTCATGAGATTCCTGCCTCGGTACATAGGAAAAACGCAAACGATCGTGGTGTCGCCCTCCTGCCAACCTCTTTACCGATAGTCTTTGTTTGTTTAGGCGCGTCATGGCACACTGGACCAGCCACTTCGTGCGATCGTGCATCTAAGGGATGTATTTGCAAGACCATCTACTTGGGGTGATGATATTGGCTTGAAGCTGTTATTGAGGTTGCCCTTGTAGGCTAGGCAGTCTCTCCCTATAGGCTGTGCCGCCACTGCAGGCCAGACAGTCCCTCTCTGCAGACTGCATCGCTCCTGCAGGCCCCTGCAGGCTGTGTTGGGTCTCAAACTCGCATTGCTCCATGCTTAACAATGGGGTTAGACCCTTTCTCCTTCTTACTCTTTAAGATTTTTTGGAACAAATGCTAACAATAATGAACTAGAGTTAAAGACGATAATTGCAAAATGAATCTCAGTTAGTCATTCATATTGAGCTTTTTACATTTTGCATGAGTGCTTATTTTCTCAACTAGGACTAGCTCTAGGTCCATGTCCTGGTGATTGGCTCCCTACTCAGTCGGGAGTCTCGTCTTCTTCTTCCTCTCGGGATTCATGAGGCGTCCCCTCCGCTTGGGCTTGCTCCAGCCATGGTTCTTCAATGGCCTTGAAGACCAGCTCGTCCTCTTCATAGTCCATGTGCTTCTGGGATCTTTGGAGGAAATCGACCATGTCGCGGGGCTTGTTGATCCCGATTTCTCTTTGGAATAAGATTCCTTTCCGGAGACCATCCTTCATCCAAAAGAGCCTCCTTTTGTCTTCGAGGTTCCTGACATTCGCAGCTTCTTTGTTGAACCTTTCCAGATATTCTTTAAGTGTTTCTTTCTCTCCCTGTCTGATCTCCCTGAGTACCTCTTCAGACTTGGGCTTTAAGCGGGAAGCGGCAAAACAAGTTGTGAACATCATAGCTAGCTATCCCCAGGATGAGACCGAGTTTGGCTTCAACTCCTGGAACCAAGTTAGTTGACTTCTCAAGAGTGAGGGGGAAGATCTTGCAGTGGACGGGTTCCCTTGCCCCCGGCAGCGCATCATGAGAGAGAAGTATGCCAGGTGGCTGTCAGGGTCCCCAGTCCCATCATACATGTTGAGGGCTGGAAGCTTCTCTAATACCTTAGGAATCAGACAATCATCAATCTTCCTGGTGAATGGTCCCTCGTGGGAGAGCCATGGGGAGTGGTGAGGTGACCCGTCCCCAAGGCCTATGCCTTGGCGGTCACGTCGGGCTGAAGATCTCCTCGAGGAAGATCTGTGGCGACGCCTCTTGTGGGTCTTGGCTCCGCGACCTCTCGCGAGAATTGGAGGTTACTAGCGATGAGGTCCTGTAGGGAGAGTCCCCAAGCCAGTAGGTACCATCAGGCGAAGTTGGAGGGGTGCTTGGAGGTGAACCAGATCCTTGGTGCCTGCTGCGTCGGGGAGGAGAGTGACGAGCTCGATTTCGTCTGGGTGGAGAACGATGGTTGAGATGACGCCTGGGTGAAGATCCATGCCGCCTGGAGCTCACTGTCCTGGGGGGAGGAGAACTCCAGCGAGGATGAAGCTGCTCAGACGTGGCTGCCATTCGCCTTTCTATCTGCCTGAGGCGCGTCTCTTGCTGCAGCAGAGCTTGAGTGCGGTTGCACAGCAGGTCCAGGAGCTGGCAGATGGTCGTGGCATCCTCAGGTTTGACGGGGATCTGGATCGGCTGCGGAGCCGGGACTTGGATGGTGTCGCTTGAAAGAGTGGCAGCAACACCTTGTCGCGTGTCTTTAGGTTGGGGTTGAGACATGACAATGCTTCAGACCCGGGGTCTGCCTCGGGGTGCCATCGAGATGCAAGAGAAAACTCTTAAGAGATTGAAATGAGGTGAAAGCTAGACAGGTCCCACTGTGGTCGCCAATGTTCAGTATCTAGCAGCGCTGCGGTGACTGCTGTTGGTAGGTCTCTTGCGATCCGAGTGGAGTGTTGAGAGAATCCCGGAGGGGGCACATGCAATGCCACTCCGACGCCCAAGTCAGTATAAGGAATAAAAGAGTAGTATGATCTAGGAATGAGAGTGTACCTAATTGTGGCAATGTGAGCCAATATTTATAGGGAATCGTGCCCGTTGTGACCCGTCAGATTGTTGGAGTGGATCTGAGCGATCCAAGCATGAGAGTCATAAGTGGGCTTGAATATAGTGGATATGGATCAACATGATTGGGTCTATCTATGTCTAATTGCTGAATGGGCCTCTAGGTCTAGTCCGAAAGATGTTTTTTATTTTTATTAAAAAAGAACATATGTATGTTTTGTCCATAAGAAAATTGAAAACATAATGTAACAAGCAAATAAACGTGGAAAAAAGATCATAGGTTGTGAAGCTGGGCGAATCTTTGGGAACCCTCAAATCAAAAGACAAAAGTCCAAAGATGATATTGTATTGTTGATTGAGTGCTTGTGAACGTGCCAACTCAACTGGCAGTACACAGAGGACACAGAACTGGTCAAGTACCTTGTCTCTCCTCTCATCATTGGTCTGTTATTGAGCAGCTGGTACACAAAACATTTGCCATCTGCCCAAACCACAGTGCTGCAAACCAAAGTCATACATAGCTATGGCTGTAGTAGGAGCTCTCAATCTCAATATCTCCCAATTCTCAGTTTACAAACCTATTTCATTACCCAGAAAACTACTACTACCTAGAAGAAGCATTAGAGCCATGTCAGAACCCTCTTCCAATTCTGTCAGCACCCAACAAGAACCACCTTCGTCCTCATCATCATCATCATCATCATCATCATCATCATTTACTCCTCCCCCCAATTTCAAACCCCCTGAGCCAAAACGCTTTGCAATCAGACCCGACAAGACTGGTGAAATCTTTGGTGCTTTGCTTCCCTTGATCTTTCGCTTTGCTACTGGAGTTTTCGTTTCTGGGTAATCAATTTCTCTTCTCTTCGTATTGTTTTTTACTTCAATTTTCATTTTTTTCCTGCAAACATACCTAAATGCATATATGGGATTGAGTTTCTTCTGGTCAGTATCTAGTTTGTGCATACATTTGTTTGGTTTCAGTCCTAGGGTAGAAAATAAGGCATGTTATTCAGTTTTCACTGATGATTAATTTTCAATATTTAGTCCTTTTAGATTGAGCAGAGATTGTGATTGTTATTGAGTTGAAGTAACTATCTAGTTAGAAGGATGTTTAAAACAATTTCAGTGGATTAATTTGGTTGGTTGTGTCATGTTATAGCTTCAGTAGAATGAGAAAGCATTGGCTAAATGTTTGTAAAGACAATATTTGATGTTGTTGCCGTTTTAATATAACATTATCCACATTCCACAGACAAGTAATATATCTACACAGATTAAGATGATGCTATTATTTCCTGTAATGTATTATGTTCTAAATAGCTCATTTACATTCATATCTGTCTTAGTGGTTTTGGCCTGTACCTAATGGTCACCCTTTACCTATAATAATTGGATTATTCCATCTACATTCATATCTGTCTTAGTGGTTTTGGCCTGTACCTAATGCTCAACATTTAGTTCTCTGCAACATTGTATTTTAAGTCTCATAACTCTGTTGTAGGATTTTCTTTTAATCTTCAAAAGTACTTTTTTTTAATGTAGATCACACCTAAAGTATTCTACTTTTTTTTTAGTTGTCAACTTGTAAATTTTATTTTTGTTTGAAGAAAGTGGAAATACATGGGTAAGGAATGTGTTTCGAATTTAGGTTTTCCATATCAAGAGACTAGCAGAAAGTTTAAAATTTGTGTGCTTTTGTTGTGCCATTGCAGGTATTCTTTCTCATTTGTTTCTAAGGATGAAATCCCACCAAATGAATATGCTTTGGAACTTAATGGTAGTACCTCAATTCTTTTATGTTTAATGCTCTAATTATTGCATACCAGGTTAATTTTCTGGTTGACTCACAACACTGACTTTTTTTTTAAAATCGACTAAACAAGAAATTATTATTAATTTAAGTGACACAGTAGCGATTATTCTAGAAGAATAATGCTATTTATCGCGAATAAAAATCGTGAAACTGCCACAGAATGACGTTGTGGGGTTATGCGGTGAATGTGTTTGACTTTTTCTTTTTGACAACACTGCTATGTGATTGTATTCAGTGCCTAATTTACTAAGACGTATTTCGTGGAACAGTTTTAACGAAAACATTTCGCTTTAAATAGCAATACTCATTCTAGAATTGTCTATGGGGAGATTTGAATTCCGTCTCTTAATATTATTACAAGGTCAAACTCTTAGGTGGAAACTTTATGGACTCACAACACAACAATAGCTTAGAAAGGGGATATATAGAAAATTGTTTGCCAAATTAATGATGGTTACCTATTATTTAACCACTAATTTTTTAGTTGATTTAGCTAAGCTTTGCTCATGAACTTTTCCTACAAAATACATTACGTTACGTGTGTGTTTGGTTCTGTAGTGACGATAATTAATTCTCATTAAATTGATTTAATAAAATTGATTTTGCTAAAAAATGAGTTGAGCGTTACGTGATTTATGTTTGGATATATATTAAAAAAAGTGATTTTATCTTCTTATTTTGAAAAAAAGAAGATAAAATCATTTTTTAAATGTATCCAAACAAGTGATTTTATCAATTTACATTGTTCGAATAGTTTGAATAGAAATTGTTTTTGAGTGTAAAATTACAAATATTAATCATGACAATTTTTTAAAAAATAACAAAGATAAATATAGTAAACTACAATCATGGTAGATATAAATATGAAATTATAGAATCAATTTTAAAAACTACAATTTCTAGTTTTTAATAGAACAATTCTCTTTGTAAAAAAAATAGAACAATTCTATCTTGTCAAAAAAAAAAGTAGAATCAATTCTAAACTAATAAAATTGATTTGTGATGAAAGAGCCGAATATCAATTTTCACACTAAATAAATAAATTTACTTTTAGCCTTACATACTCGCATCTAATCTAGGGGTGAGCAAGACCAGTCTCAACCGTAAGATATGTCTTGTCTTCGTCTCATATAGTCTGCAAAGTATCAAGTTTGTTCGGGTCTAAAGACGGACTAGGATCTAAAGAATTGGCCCAACCATTTTTAGGGACGGGCTAGGGTTAGAACAACCCGTCCCAACCCAACCCTTACTTGCTCTTCATCCTAATTTTTAACTCTATTACATTGGTAATGAGGCTTTTATAAATAAAATAATCAATTTAAAATCTATGTTAGTTTAACTAGAAATGTCGTTGTAAAGTATTATCGTAAAAGTCATTTTTGAGTTTTTTTTGTTAACATGTCATTGGTGCGTAGTTTCCACCGGCTTTGCCAATGATTAATCTACGCCGGGAAACCTAGCTGGCCACGAGTACCCAACTTTGTCGACCCATGTGGTTCTTCCCTCCCAACAAAGTTTTTGCCACACCCAAGATTCGAACCCGAGACCTTATGGTAGAAATTGGGATTCAAGTCCGGTTACCACTTGGATCGACCTATGCAGAGTAGAATATACTCCTATAAAAATTTAGGCGGTAAGGGACAAGTATAACCGTTACAATACATTCCCCACCCCTACTCGCATCGATAATCTCTTGAGTGAAAGGAACACATGTCTAGTCCATGCATGAAAAGGTTCGAAAGAAAGATCTCCCATGTTGTCCACGCATCGTCAATGTTGAGAGAGCTCATCGACTGTACACAAAGAAAAGACCTTCTCAAAGGTGAAGCGATTCACGCACGGATCATCAAAAGCGGTTTTCTCTACGACGTTTACGTTTCCAACACGCTCCTCAACCTCTACGCTAAATCTGGTCTCTTATCAAACGCCAATAACCTCTTCAACTCCATCGACGACAACATCAAAGACGTCGTTTCATGGAACTCCATGATCAACGCTTTCTCCCAACACCAAACTCACTCATCTTCTTCCTTCGCCATTCATCTCTTTCGTCGCATGATGCGTATGTACAACACTCTCCCCAATCCCCACACCTTCGCCGGTGTCTTCTCCGCCGCTTCCAATCTCTCCGACGTATCCGCCGGCCGTCAGGCCCATTCCCTCGCCGTTAAAACCGCTTGCACTGATGACGTCTTTGTTGGGAGTTCTCTCCTTAATGTGTATTGTAAGACGGGTTTTGTTTTTGATGCTCGCAAGCTGTTCGATAGAATGCCCCATAGGAATTCGGTTTCTTGGGCTACACTGATTTCTGGGTATGCTTCTAAAGAGCTTGCTGACGAGGCAGTTCAAGTATTTAAACTCATGCTTCTTGATGAAGAAGAAAAGGGTGGTAATGAGTATGTGCTCACTAGTGTTCTTAGTGCGTTGACTAGTCATAAGTTTGTACATACTGGTAGGCAGATTCATTCCCTAGCTTTTAAAAATGGGTTGCTTTCTATTGTCTCTGTTGCTAATGCTCTTGTGACTATGTATGCTAAATGTGGGAGCCTTGATGACGCAGTTCGGACTTTTGAGTTTTCGGGGAATAAGAATTCCATTACTTGGTCTGCCATGGTTACTGGTTATGCACAGAGTGGGGACTCTGATAAAGCCTTGAAGCTGTTTAGCAGTATGCATTGTTCTGGAGTGTTGCCCACTGAGTTCACTCTTGTTGGGGTGATCAATGCTTGTAGTGACCTTTGTGCTGTTTTAGAAGGGAAACAGATGCATGGTTATTCCTTCAAGTTGGGGTTTGGATTGCAATTGTATGTTTTGTCAGCTTTGGTGGACATGTATGCAAAGTGTGAATGTTTAGAAGATGCTCGAAAGGGTTTTGAGTGTGTGCAACAGCCTGATGTTGTTCTTTGGACTTCAATCATAACAGGGTATGTACAAAATGGGGATTATGAAGGTGCTCTCAATTTGTACGGGAAAATGCAGATGGAAAGAGTTATCCCCAATGATCTAACCATGTCAAGCATCTTAAAAGCTTGTTCCAGCCTGGCTGCTTTAGATCAGGGAAAGCAGATGCATGCCCAGATTATTAAGTATGGTTTTAAGTTAGAAGTTCCAATTGGAAGTGCTCTTTCTGCCATGTATGCCAAGTGTGGAAGTTTGGATGATGGGTGCATTATTTTTTGGAGCATGCCTGCCAGAGATGTAATTTCTTGGAATGCAATGATATCTGGACTTTCTCAAAATGGTCATGGTAATAAAGCCTTGGAGTTGTTTGAGAAGATGCTATTGGAGGGAACAGAGCCTGATCATGTCACGTTTGTGAATATTCTCTCTGCTTGTAGTCATAATATGGGACTGGTGGACAGAGGCTGGGGTTATTTCAAGATGATGTTTGATGAGTTCAACATTGTTCCGACTCTAGAGCATTTTGCTTGCATGGTTGATATCTTGAGCCGTGCGGGTAAGCTCAATGAAGCAAAAGAGTTCATTGAATCGGCAACAGTTGATCACGGTCTGTGTTTGTGGCGCATATTATTAGGAGCTTGTAAGAACCATCGTAACTACGAACTTGGTGCTTATGCTGGAGAAAAACTAATGGAGTTAGGCTCGCCAGAATCATCGGCTTATGTATTGTTATCAAGTATATATACAGCCTTAGGAAAGTTGGAGGATGTGGAGCGTGTTAGGAGGATGATGAAAGCCCGTGGGGTTAATAAAGAACCTGGTTGTAGCTGGATTGAGTTGAAGAGTTTGGTTCATGTATTTGTTGTTGGTGACAGTATGCACCCACAAATTGATGAAATACGGTTAGAGTTAAGGTTGTTAACCAAATTGATGAAAGAGGAAGGATATCAGCCTCTTTCGGATTCATTGCCTGAAAATATCGGAGATGATTTGACATGATGGCGTTTCTCCACTCAGTGTTGCAATTCGTGTATCGGCGTTGCTGTCTTCTGTTTTTTGCTAGTTGGTTATCTATGGGAGGATTGTCACATCAAGAATGAAGGAATTGGACGAGCCAATGATCCAAAACCAGCAGCCAAAAATTTCAAGCTGTGACTGACATATTCAAATGATCAGTTCATTAGTCATGCTGCTTATGGGGAAAATACTGTCATGAACAATGATCAGGAACCAGACAGTGGTCAGTAGTCAGTTGATACCCTTGGATCAATCAGAGGAAACTTTCAGAAGAGTGGAGGGCACAGCCGGCTAACAAATTATACTTGAATTCTAATTATGTAATGCCTTGGGTCATTTGCACTTCAAGCAACTATGTGTTTGCAATATCTTAGGCCCTGTTAACTTGACCCATTTTCTGTTTTCATTTCTAGAACAAAATAGAAAATAAGAGTGAAAATATGTTCACTTGGGCTTTTGAAAAAAAAAAGATTAAAGATGTTTGAGTGATAGTATCTCTGTAGTTGAATAATTTTTTAAATGCATATCTCATATAGAAACCTATTAATCTCAACAGGTCAAGATATTTTTTTCCTCTTCCTCTGCATTTCTATTTTTTATTTTTATTCTTGTTAACATCATTAATACGGTTTCAGGCTCTGTGGTAAAAGAGACATCAAAGTTAGGCCCTCGGCCAGAGAAGCCCATTGAGATATACGAATTTGAGAGGTATTTCTATTCCATAGTTCTCTGTCAGTGTTTTGAAATTGATGGATTTAGTTAGTTGCTGTTCACGTTCTTCTTTTTCCAACGTGGGGATCGATAAGTAGCTTTCTATTTTTCTTTCATACTTTTACCCAAATATTTTGCCTTTTGACATACCAATCTAATGATTAAGGAATAAACTAACTTGATATGTTATATTCTTGTATTATGTGCTGTCATGGATCATCTGCAGCTGTCCATTTTGTCGAAAGGTATGGTTTCTAGTATGTATACATTTTTAATTAGGTCACTGCTGGGGGAACTGGATTGGAGAGCGGAAGGGGGGGTTATGATTAATATAGTTTATTGGATATACTCTTGTTATTATGTGAAATGTTACCAAAATGGAATTCACCATGAGAAGGATTATTGCTAGTGTCAAGTCTTAAACAGTCATTATGCTCATATTTTGATTCTAGGAATTTGTAATTGAGGATGAGAGTAATTTTCACCAGAACAAGTATAAACTCTAGTACTAATGATTGCTATACTTTCCTTTCCTTTTATCTGTTGGGAATTATATTAGGCATAATAAACAAAATTGGACCTTCAAAATCTGACTGATTGGATTTCTATTTCTATATTAGTGGCATTCTTCTGTTACTATATTAGCAAGCGTTCTTTTTGTTGTGGATTAATATTTTGAGTCCATATACAGGTTAGAGAAATTGTTGCTGTTTTGGACCTTGATGTTCTTTTCTATCCTTGCCCCCGAAATGGCCCAAATTTCCGCGCAAAGGTTGTTCAGATGGGTGGTAAACAGCAGTTCCCTTACATGGTAAGACTGGCTGCTTAAAACAAACAGCAAAACAAAATCAGTAGTTTTTTGTATGACTTTTGGGACATCTTGAAAAGGATGGGATGAAGTCACTAATCTAAACTGCTTCAATGAAATCAATGCAAGAACTATCCGACAGTTGTTCATGAATCCTTCTGGCATCTTACATCATCATATCTCTATCAAACTGGCTCAGAAGTTTTGAATTTAAAAGGAAATGCACCTAGAATGATTTGCTGGTATCAGATACTCTTGAAAAAAAGAAGCTGGAATCAAACGGTTAGATCTGATAAAGTTCAGAGAGAGCTAGACAAAGGAAATAAAATATGTTTTGCATTATGTTCAAAAGCATGTCTTTTAATAACGTGTACTGACTAAAAACAGCACAAAAAACCATCTAAAGCTGCAGTCAAAATTTTCTTTTTGGAAGTTGCTGCCAAAAGCTTTGCTTTGACAATAATTTTAAAAAAAGGAATTTATGTTATGTATCATCACTTGCCTTATAACACCTCATGATGTCTAGTTAAGAAATAACAACTTAACAAGTTTCTTATTTCTTTGTTTCAGGTTGACCCAAACACAAGCATTTCGATGTATGAATCAGATGACATAATTCGTTATTTGGTTGACAAATATGGTTTGTGTCTTCACATATAGCTTTCTCTGTTGCACTCTTATCTTTTGTAGTCTTTCTCATTGCATTTCGATCTATAAAATACAATGAAATATGTAGGAGAGAAGAGATTACCCTCCATACTTTGCAGAATTGTTTATTTGACCACCTATATTATAAGCGTAACAGATAGATTACATTCTTATCTCTGAAAGATGCCCAAATTACACTGCCTTCTGCTTTATTTTGAAAAAAAAAATTCTCTTCCTTTAGATGTATAATGTGTTAAACTTGAGTCTGTTTTATTATAAATAAACAAACCTCTTAGTGATGGTGAACAATTTATAAATAAACCTCCAAAGTGCAATTTCATTCTTTGCGACTTTTAGTGTGTTATCTGCAAGTAATTTTGAGCACCTTTCTATCAATTTTGGGACTTCAAAGAAAGAATGTGGAAGTTTTGAGCACCCCTATCGGTTTTTGGACTTCACCCATTTCATTGTGTAAAATTCCGTAGTTGACAGTGGGGTGGGGGGTGTCAAAACAATTGCTCTTGAGAGACTTGTTCACTTTAAGTTTGTCTAAAGTGTAATGCCTATCTGGGCGTATTTACTTCTTGAGCACCCCTATCGGTTTTTGGACTTCACCCATTTCATTGTGTAAAATTCTATAGTGGACAGTGAGTGGGGTGGGAGTGTCAAAAGAATTGCTCTTGAGAGGCTCACTTTCAATTAGACTTAAGTGTAATGCATATTACTATATTAGGGCGTGTTTACTTCTTGTGCTTCTGTTAGGAACCAGAAATTGAATTGAAAAATAAAGAGCTACTTTATTAAGAAAATGAGAAAAAATAGGAGAAAGATCTCTCCTTTATAAGGATTTCCCCTTCTACAACAGAGCCTCTGTTTTATTCAACAACTGTTTACAAATCTTAAAATTGAATCCCTCTATGCTTGTATCCTCCTATTTATACATGATAACCCTCTAACTAGCCAATTCGCTAATAACTGTCATTAACTAACTTCTTACCCATATCCTAAGAGTCCTTTTAGAGAATGTGTTAGCCTCTAGCTACTGTCTCCCTGGATAAGGAAACTCTAAGGGGCTGGGACGGTGGCCAGCAGATCCCTAGAGTGTTATTTTATTAGAATCAAAAGGAAGAATTACACAGATGCATCTAGCACCTTCACTGACTTCCAGTCAGCAATCTACAGAATATGTATATCAAGATAATCCCCAACTGTTATCATACCTTCCTTTATATAATAGGAGGCAGAGCATTAGTTGTTAACTACTTGATAACAACCTAACTAAACTAACAGACAGAATAACAAATCCTAACTAACTACCTAATCTGTTTGACAGTTACCAACTGCTCAACAGATTTACAAAATAACAAACATTATCAACTATTTAACAGATACACTACTACACAGAATTACATAATCAATTCAGGGAATTAAATACATTTAACTGAGGGAATTTACTGCTCGTCTTTCTTTCTCCTGGAATATGTTATTAAGGGTCTAACAGAATGCATTATGGAAAAATTTTAAAATGCATCTTTTAAAACAGATCCAGTATTTCTGTGAAAAAATGCCAAAAACTGTTTCCAGTGTTACTGAAAATGCCTCTCATATTCTCTCTATGACAATGCTTATTGTTCCAGTTTCTAAAAATGTCTTTTGTTTCTTGTCCAGAAAACTTCGAGGCCAATAGTTCAAATGAAAATGAATATTGAAAACGTTTTTAGTGAGTAAACTGTAAACAGACCCTTAATTTACAAAATGTGGAAGTTGTATATAACTCAAACATGGGTACTGTAATTACTCCA
The DNA here is from genome assembly GCA_039519185.1 of Astragalus membranaceus. Taxonomy (NCBI): domain Eukaryota; kingdom Viridiplantae; phylum Streptophyta; class Magnoliopsida; order Fabales; family Fabaceae; genus Astragalus; species Astragalus membranaceus. The sequence goes on from CM076847.1 coordinate 93,494,282, forward strand.
GCATAAAGTGGAAAACTAAGAAAATGTTTTATTTTAGGTTCCGTAGAAGCCATCTTGTAAGTTGCAGCATATATGTGTTTAAGAACAAGTCCACAACATTCTGCAAGTATTTCATTTTCATGAACACTTTTTTTTGCAAACCGTTGTAGCAAATACCAGTCTTGCATAATTTACCCAAAAATATCCCATTCTAGAGTGCTGACCATTTGTTATCTATTATGCAGGTGATGGGCGTGTTCCTCTTACTTTATCACTTGGGTTTTTAACGGTTAGAACTTGGCACCACTGTCATTGGCTTTTTCACCAGAAAGTTGAATTATATATCATTCGTGTTAACATCTAAACACTATCTTTTTCTGCAGTCTCTGACTTGTGGTCTTGCTATGCTTAGTCGTATTTCAAAGGTAATATCTAACTCCCCCCCCCCCCCTCCCCCTCTTTAAGCGGCGGTGTTTAACTTTTCCTTTTGAAAAGTAATCCTATGACCTATCTCCAAAATAAATGGAAGGAATTACCAGCAATATACAAGATTGCTGGTAGACTGCTGCTATACATTAATTTCAATTTATAGTTGTCATTGAGAAGAGTATTTATATAAGTATTCAATTTTTGTTTTCAGGGAACAACGTATACTCCAGCAAAGTTACCACCAAAACCACTTAAATTATGGGCATATGAGGTTGGTCAACATGTAAACCTTGCATGCTACTTCTTAATAAATGAGTTCAAGATTGCTATCACTAAATTATAGATTGGCATGCTCGACAACGTAGCCATTTTCTGCTGCTACAAAAATTTTAAATTTTAAGTACTCTTTTGTTTCTTTCAGGGGTCCCCTTTCTGCAAACTTGTACGTGAAGTACTTGTGGAAATGGAGCTGCCACACCTGCTTATCAGGTAAAATCCTTATTTGACTACTATAAAAAAATTTAGTTTCTTAATTTCACTATTTTTACTATGCAACTACACATACCTTCTTATGAAGCATCTTTGATGTCACATTAGTTTTCACTTGGCCCTTAAATGAAGACTTATTACAATTTTAGTGACTACTTAGCTAATGGCTTTTTGTAATGTCATCCACTTTTTTTTTGTGTTACTTACGTTTTTAATATTTGATTTTAGTTGTGCTAGGGGTAGCCCAAAACGAAACATACTATATAAGAAAACTGGAACTTTCCAGGTACTTGATTTATTCTAATAGTGATTTTATAACGTTTTTGCTAACGTACACATTCTTCACAAGCTTCTTGACATGGTATTTGGTTAGTGGATGATGTCAATTCCTGATGGTTATGGTTACAGGCACCCTTTTTGGAAGATCCTAACACTGGCGTAGAAATGTATGAGAGTGCAGAAATTATAGAGTATCTCAGAGCAACTTACGCTCTTTAGTGAGTGATGTTTGAAAGGCTTATGAGTGTTTTTAACTCAAATCTCGTGATATAGGCCTTCATTTACTCTTGTAAAATTTAAATTAGTTCTAACACAGGTATATCAACTTAAAATGTCAAATAGTGGATTCAAGTGCCTCAGCATTAAACAATGGTTTGAGGTGTTTAAAACGTGGGTAACAAAGTAGGAGTATATATTATCGTTCATTATTGTCCTAAAAAACAAGGCCTTTAACTATAATGCCTTTGAGGATCATTTTCCTGCCTTACAAGTTATATAAAATTTATTACGAGTAAATTATCATGTTAATCTCGCACAAATAATTGAATGATTTTTATGGATATGAATTTAATATTTAAGTACTTCTTTTCTTGGTACTTATTTTAGGAATGCTAAACTCTAAAAGTTTTTACAATATACACACAGAAAGATATTTTGCAACTTCTGTTGCTAGGCTTAAGTCATTTAGAAGCTACGGTATGTAGATTTTATGACAACTCAAGACACAAATAAAATAGTGTCTTTACTAGAGACACTTGTCTCTCACTAAGAGAAGATATTACCCTCTACTACTACTTTTCAAGAGAATATCATATTTTAGCTCAAGTTCTTCTTGGGGTTAACTCTCACTGAGAGAATATATGTCACGAGTCCAGAGTGGTAGTATATGATTTTGGCACCACTTGCACTTCCACGCATATGGCCTCCTATTGAATCTGGCATGCAATATTGCTTAAGGCTCTATTTGGCAGTGTCAATTAGCTAACTTATAACGAATAAGCCTTTTTAAGTGTTTGACATGATCTACTATTGATTTATCTACTATCTACTAGGGATGAGCATTGGGCGGGTTCGGGCGGGTTCGGGCCCACATGGCCCAAAATGTGTAAAAGCGAAAGGACTTTGTTGAGGCCCAAATCCGCCCAATTATACAGTCGGTTTGGGGCGGGTTCGGTTTGGGGCGGTTAAGCTTGGGCAGGTTGGGCCTAATTGGGCCAATAAAATCCTCTTTATTTTTACAGCCTTTTTCAATTTAGTTGTTATAAAAAAGCCTTTTTCACTTTTTTTTAGTGTATGTATAAATATAGTACAGCAATAAACCTGGAAATACTAATTCAAGCATTTATCACTTTTTCACATTACAAAACCTGGATATCAAATTTAACTAAATACCAAATAAATTCACTTGATAACCAAGTCCATAATATAAAAGTCTTCAAATAATTAAAACAATCCTTAATCCATAGACCATAGTAAAAGTCTTCAAATAATTAAAACAATCCTTAATCCATAGACCATAATAAAAGTCTTCAAATGATTAATAAGTCCATAATACTTCCTAATAGAAGTATATAATTAAAAACAAAACAGAATCAGTATTTAATAGACTCCACTTCAAATGAAAGTCTTCAAATGTTCAATGTCTTCAAAACTATTTCCATAATGAAGACTCCACTTCAATCTCCTACACCAAAACCAACTTCTGTAGTAACATAATTGAATAATTAGTATTTAGTAGTGCAGTAACATAATTTTGTAGTGCAGTAACATAAATTCAGTTCAGCAGCAACACTTACACTAACTTCTCAAATCACAACCATTATTTGGTTGTGATTGAGATGATGAACTAGCAGTAGAACTGTTTTGTGCTTGAGCAAATTCTTGTTACAATTCAAAAATAAAACAGAATCAGTTTAATTGCACAACTGAAATTTAACTTCTGAAATTTTAAAGAAGCAACTTAAATTTTAAAGAAAGAAAACTTCTGAAATTTTAAAGAAACAACTTAAATTTTAAAGAAAGAAGTACCTGATACTATATTTTCAGATGACTCATAGAGGTCTTCAAGGTTGAGGTCCTTGAATTGAAAGAGAGAAGGCCTCAACCAATTTTGAGCACAAATTAGTGCTTCTGCCATTTCTGGACTTAGAGAACTTCTAAAAGGGTCCAAAACCCTACCACTAGTGCTAAAAGCACTCTCGGAAGCAACAGTGGAAATAGGAGTAGCAAAGATATCTTTAGCCATGCTAGACAATATAGGAAATCTAGATGAATTATGCTTCCACCAAATCAACACATCAAACTTGTCATCACCATCCAAATTAGGCTCAAATAAGTACCTCTCAAGTTCATTCTTCTTTTCTATGGAATTCTTTTCAACCAAATGCTTCTTAAATGCATCAGCCCTTCCCATGTTCCCCACTGGATTAGATGTGGCAGATTTAGAAGCCCCGCTTATAGGACTAGGTGTTTCTTGGGTAGTGTTATTTTGTTGCTCATATACTTTAGAATACCAATCAAACATGTCAGACAAGGCTTTCTTCACATAAGTTGTCAATGAAGCTAGTAAGATTGGGTCTTCTTTGTACATATCATCAAAAGACCACTCCACATAACTCAACTTGTAGCGGGGGTCAAAAATGACACCAAAATAGAGAAGTGGGTTCAACTTAAGAGGACTACCCCAATACTTATCATATTTCAACTTCATTTCCCTACCCATTTACTCAAAACAAAATTGGCATCATTGATGGCATTCTTAAGTTCAGTGTGTATTGAGGCTAACTGGTGAAATGCAGTATGAATGCTAACATGCAAAGAAACTGAAAATACATTAGTAGCATCATAAAAAATCTTAAGAAACCTCATAAATGTCCGAGCAGTCTGCCAATCTATAGAATTAGGGGTACAAGTTTCTTAGAAGAAATCCCAACAAGCTCTATAATCTCTTTAAATTTGGCAAGTCGTTGAGCGGAGGATCTCACAAATCTAACAGCATGCCTAATTTTGTTAATTGAAGAGCTCATCTCTTTTAAACCATCATTGACTATGAGGTTTAAAATATGAGCACAACACCTCATATGGAAAAAATCACCATCTTGTACCACCCCATTCAATGACTTAAACCTCATTTTTAAAATCCCAGTTGCCACATCATTTGAAGATGCATTGTCCATTGTAATTGTAGATAAATTTTTAAGCCCCCATTTTCTTAAAATCTCCTCAATGTGCTTAGCTATTGTCTCACCTTTATGATTGGGTACTACACTAAAACTGATGATCCTCTTTTGATACTTCCATTCATTGTCAATGAAGTGGGCAGTGAGTGTGAGGTAATTAAGGTTTTGGATAGATGTCCAACAATCAGTTGTGAGAGCAACACGACTACAATCAGACCTAAAGAAGCGGACTAACTTGTCCTTTTCCTCCACATACAGCTGAAAACAATCTCTAGCTACTGTGTGCCTTGAAGGAATTGTGAATTGGGGTTGCAGAGCATTAGTATAATACTTAAAACCCTCACCTTTAACTACCTTAAAGGGTTGTTCATCCACAATGATGAAAACTGCCAACGCTTTTCTACAATACTCAACATTAAACCTTTGGCGAGTGGCTGCCAATTGATTACTACCTTCAGTACCTTGGGTAAAAGTAAGCACGGTTTGGGTGGGGTCATGTGCTACCGAATAGGGATATTTCTTACAATAACATTGTATGTGAACTTTCATGTTTGTGGTGCCATGAGTCCTAGTGTCACATAGATACTTCTGCCCACAATAGTTACACTTAGCAGTGGGATCTGGTGCTTCACTTTCTGGTAATTTAGTGAAGTGGTCCCAAGCCATGGATGTCTTACGAGGACCATTTGCATTTTTCTTCCTCTTTTTGGGAGGTTCAGCAGGATCAGCAGTTTGGGTTGGTGGTGGGGCAGCAGTTTGGGTTGGTGGGGCAGCAGTTAAAGTTTGGGTTGGTATTTGTTCTTGAGTAGGAGCAGGAGTAGGTGGGGCAACATTTAGATTAGGAGGCTGGTCCATAACTGAAAGTCACATAGAATACACCAGAAACAAATTCATACACGCCTATACAGACTTATACAGACTTATACCACTTGAAATTAAGCAAACAAACACAAAAGAAATAATCAAATGAAATTAAGGAGACTTAAGCCTTTGATTTTGAGAGAATGCCTTGATGTTGATGATGTTCAAGACTGCAAAATAGCTTGATGTTGATGATGTTCAATAGTCAATACCTTGCTTGTATCTCTGCAACATAACATAAAACGAATCAGAACATAGAAAGCAGATTAACAAATATCAAATAGAAGCCAAACAAATTAACAAATAGAAGCAGAACATAGAATGCAGATCAACAGAATCAATACCTAGGGTTGATGATGATGATGATGATGTTCAATACCTTGATGTTGATGATGTTCAATACCTTGCTTGTATCACTGCAAAAATGAACAAAAGGCAGAATCAGAACATAGAAACAGATTAACAGACGCAGAATCAAAAATGAAATGGAAACAGAATCAGAACAAAAAGTAAAACCAAATGGAAACAGATTAACAGAATCAGAACAAAAAGCAAAACGAAATAGAAACAGAATCAGAACAAAAAGCAAAACGAAATGGAAAGAACAGAAACGAAGGAAATGAGAACGAAATAACGAATACCTTGATGACGTCACGGAATTATTCTTCTTCCACGAACCTAGTAGCTATTTGCAAGTTCTTCATCCATGATGTTGATGATGAGAACGGGAGAAAGGGAGCCATTAGCGAACAGTCTCAACAGAGAATAGAGATGAGAGAAAGGGAGCGAACGTGAGAACTCACTATGAAAGGGAACGAACGAAGAAGACGAACGTGAGAACTCACTATGAAAGGGAGCGCACGAACTCACTGTGAAAGGGTGCGAGTGCGACGAAGAAGACGAATTAAGAAAACGGTGACTGCGCTAGGGTTTTCAGGTTGTGATTTGTGACACAGTGTCACACTGTCACTGTTGAGCTCATTATATACCTAGGGTTAAATGAGGCTTGTGCGGGCGGGTTCGGGTTGTGCGGGCGGGTTTGGAGCGCCACCACACCTGCCCGTGCACAACCGTGTCAATCATGTTCGCTTTCGTTCGTACCCGTGAGCCCGACCGAACCCGACCCGTGCAGATTTTGCAGATGCGGTTGCTGCGGGTTCGGTTTTGCTGATCAGCCCTACTATCTACTATTGATTGATTTATACCAATTCACCACATATGATTTTACCAATACGCTCATTCTATCTAAAAAACACCTCAAATTTTTTAGGGTAAAAATGTCATTACACTCTATTTCTTCTTTTTTTTCATCTTTATTCTTACACTCTATTTCTTACTTTTCAGTTTTATCTTACACTCTCTTTCTTCCTTTTTTCTCTTTCTTCTTACACTCTCTTTCCTCCTTTTCACTTTTCTTTTACACTCTCTTTCTTCCTTTTTTTCTCTTTTTACTTTACTTTTTCCATAAATAATTATTCTCTTTCTCTTATTACTTCACTTTAATTCTTTTAACTAAATTTTTAAATTTATACAAACACTACTCTATTAAAATTATCTATAAAAATGTAAATGAGTCATACGAAAAAACAAAAAAAACTATCACCTTTTTTGAAAACGTTATCACCTTAAAATTTTAATTTTTCTCTCCAAAATCTGATTACACTCTTATTGATAATCTACTATCACCTCTTATTGATAATCTACTATCTATCTTTTACGATCTACTATAATCAACTAATCAACTAAAGTAATCAATTGAAACTGCGAGATAACTGCAATAATATATAAAAAAACACGGGACAACTGCACTGATATATAAAAAAACACAGTATTAATATTTGTCATTGATAATTAAATTTTTTGAAGACTACTATAAACCTACTATCTAAAAAACTATAAGATTTAATGACTATTTAAAATGCCGATTAATATTTAAAACAAATATTTCTTATTGATAATCTACTAATCAACTAAAATAATTAATTGAAATTACGAAATAACTGTACTGATATATAAAAAACACGAGAAAATTGCACTGATATATAAAAAAACATAAGATTAATATTTGTCATTGATAATTAAAAATTTTGAAGACTACTACTATAAACCTACTATCTAAAAAACAATAAGACTTAATGACTATTTAAATTAGTAATTAATATTTAAAACAAATATTTCTTATTGATAATCTAATATCTAACTTTTATTATCTACTATAATATACTAATCAACTAAAATAATCAATTGAAACTACGAGATAACTGCACTGATAAATAAAAAACACGGGATAACTGCAGTGATATATAAAAAAACACAGGATTAATATTTACCATTGATATTTATAATTTTTTTTGACAATTTATAATTAATATTTACCATTGATAATTATAATTTTGGAAAACTACTATAAACCTACTATTTAAAAAAATACGGGATAACTGCAATAATCTACTATAATCTACTAATCAATGGTAAGAAAGGAATATTTAATTAATATTTAAGGATAACTCCAATAATCTACTATAAACCTACTATCTAAAAAAACACGGGATAACTGCAATAATATACTATAATCTACTAATCAACTAAAATAATCAATTGAAACTACGAGATAGCTGCATTGATATATAAAAAAACATAGGATTAATATTTGCCATTGATAATTATAATTTTTGAAGACTACTATAATTTTACTATCTAAAAAAACTAGAAGACTTAATGAGTATTTAAACTGATTAATATTTAAAACACACGTGACAAATATTTGTCAATAATACCTAAAAAGGATAAATAACTGTCACTGATATATAAAAAACACGGGATAAATATTTGTTATCGATAATCTACTATCTATCTTTTACTATCTACAATAATATACTAATCAACTCAAATAATCAATTGAAACTATAACTGCACTGATACATAAAAAACACTGGACGACTGCACTGATATATAAAAAAATACGGGGATAACTGCAATGATATATATAAAAACACGGGATAGTTATACTGATATATAAAAAAAATGTGATAACAACATTGATATATAAAAAACACTACACTGATCATATATAAAAACACACGGGATAAATGCACGTATTGTTTTTAAATGATACTTTTACATTTTTAGTTTTTATATTTATCAATTTTTTATTTAAAACTCATTTTTTATCTACTTTAAATTTTTCTTTATTTTCACTGGGTAATGTTCAGACTATTTAAATACTGTCTAAATTCATTCATAAAAATAACACAACAGCACCTGTACGTATGCAAATCATTATCTATATTTTACAATTGATTTTAGATTAATGAGATTTCAAATTAACGTTTCTATTTGAGGTAATCGTGTCACGTAATGCGATCGGCCTGTGCGGATGCACGAGTATAGTACTGGTTAGCTTATAATATTTTTTCACACGTCTTACGTGAAGCAAATAGTTGTTCGAATCTTCTTGCCAAGCATGGCCGCGGTAGCTCCTTCACAAGACGTGTGAACTGAATAGGTTCAAAAGGTAGGATTGATTTTGTTAGCTTCCCTTTGACGGTAAGCACACACACTATGTGTGGCAGTGACAAACCCATGAGTCTTTTCATTAAGAATATGGAATTGTGGGACTCTTTGGATGAGAAGTAGTGGAACCTTTGACCTTATCTTTTTGTTATATGGAATTTAAGATATGATGCTTTCAAAGCTTCAATTACGGATTTATGTGTCTCAAATCCATGTGTGAGGTCTTTGTGACATTGTTGTCATTTGTCAAAACCACAAGCACTTTTCTACCTCAAAATCAATGCTTATGGTTTGAGAAACCAATGATCTTATGGAAATTTCGTACTCATATGAGCTTGATTTTGCAGGCTTAGATTATGATTTGGTTGAAACATTATTCAACTGACTTGCTTTACTGTCAAGGGGAACTTACAATGTTCATTGGTTTATACTATAAAACAACAAAAATGTTTTTTTTAATTCATACAAGAAAACTGTTCTTTACCCAACAATCAACATATAGGGAGCGAAGAGAGATACAAGAAAACAGAGAAAATGATTGATGTGGTGATAAAATAACAATGAAATAGGAACAAAAATAAACGGTGAGTGTAAGATTAGAATAAAAAAATAAGGGATTATTATAAAATAAATAGAGTACTAACTACTAAACCCAGAGCGTGGGGTTCAGCGGGGCTGAACCTTTCTTAACCAAGGATCGGGGGTTCAATTCCCGCTTTGGGTACTGAGCAGCATTAAAACTCTGGGCCAATTGTCCTGTCTCTCGAGGCACCTACAATGAGCGAGGGATTAGTCACTGCTGTCCGAGCGGTGGATACCCGAGTTTACCCAAAAAAAGAGTACTAACTACTAAACATCGTCAACACACGCATACAAGTTCCAATACAAACATAGCCTCTTATAGTTTTGCCACTCAAAGTGTTCGACCTCAAAATTTTGAGGTGGATTCCGAACCTGACTGCTGCTCAAACCATGTTGGTTTTCGAAGATGAAATATTATTGTCAAGGAAAGAATAATCTATCTGTTTCCGAACACACACAAAAGAGATGAGTTTGGATCCTCTACATGTCGTAGAGCTACGGCATGCAGAGGATCCAAACTCCAAAAGAGACACACTCTTGCATAGCCTCTTATAGTGCTTTCTTTCCACGCGTCCCCATCCAACCCTCAAATCAATATTTGCCCAACTTCAATATGTGTCACCCATAGTGGTCTACTTTTAGATGAATAATTAAATTTTCAATTTTACCCTCATTAGTTATGTAACTTTTTCCCACCAAAGACGGTACCTGCAAGCATTTATTAATTAATAAGGTTAATTTAGTAAAACTATTATCTTATTTAGCCATTTGATTGTTTTTCTTAATAACTATGTAGAAATCTTATAATAGCGGGAGTAGGGTTCAGCGGTTGGGGCTGATCCTCCTTTAATCAAGAGTGGGAGATTCGATCCCCACCTAGGGTATGGAGCAGCGTTAAAACTCTGGGCCAGCTGTCCTGTCCCTCGAGGCACCTACAATTCAGTGAGAGAATTAGTCACTGCGGTCGGTGGTGGGGTCGGTGGTGGATACTTGAATAAACCAAAAAAAAAAGGGAGTATTACAACATGCTTCTGACGTAGTTTGAGCCACAGAACTCTCTATAAGTCAGTTTGGCCTATTCCCACCTTTAATAATACCACAAATATTGCAGCATACTTTTGACCGCAAAACTTGCAAATTTAAATTTTCTACTCAATGTTTTTTTTTTGACAAGATTCTCCTGAATGTTATTCCCTGTTTTTTCTTGGCTGATAGACTGCTTTTTCTTTTTTACCTGGGACTTTTGCCAATTCATATTTATGACAGCGAATAACATAAGCTCTTTATTCAGTCAAAAAAATTAACATAAGCTCTTTATTTTTTATTTATCATCATATATTAGATTCTCTGTACACTTTGATATACAGAATAAAGAGGTTCATCAATTGTTTTGGAAATTCAAAACACCGAAAACAACGGAACCCAAATTGATATACACTTTTTAACTGTAAACCAAACACTGAGATAAGTGTTTTTATCCCATTCAACTCAATTGTCCTTCATATATAGGGATAGAAAATTAAAAAGAAAAGAAACTTATCATGAGTTGTGTTGTGACAAGAGAATCTGCTATGTGGTGGATGGATGGTAGCAGAATGTTCCTAAATAGAAAAAGACAGCAATATTGTTTCACCACTCATCCCATAAGTAATCACCGCCCTTAGTTGATCACATAACATAATAATAGTCCCCACAACTCCATAACATAACTGTCATTATTATATATATATATATATATATATATATATATATATATATATATATATATATATATTGGACAACAACACAACCATATATCCCTACTCATCACATTACATTTACATGATCTTATACTTATATGTAAAATAAAGCCAAGTAAATAAAACTTTGGCTCTCAGATCATATAGCTGCTACCTTACCTATTAGCTATCCATAATGTCCCTGCAAATTTACTTCTCAATCCTTTCCATTGCAGTTTTGACCCTATTCATCACTTCTGCAGATTGCTGTAAGATATATTAATTTTATTTTGCATTGAACATAACTTATTATTTTGGCTTGCTTATATGACTGAAGCTTTTTCCTTTTCTTTTATTACACTAGTTTTGGCTAATTTTAGTTATAGTGGTCCATATGGTCCTGAGAAATGGGGAAGCTTAAGTCCATCATTCGCAGCGTGTTCAAATGGGAAAGCTCAGAGTCCTGTAGACCTTGCAAAGACAGATATTGTGATGAACATGCAGTTGGATTCCTTAGACAGAAATTACGTTCCTACAAATGCCACCCTCATTAACAACAAATTCAACATTGGGGTTTGTTCTTCAACAAATCACGTACTCTTCTTTTATCACTTGTAAATAAATACTAATATTTTTCGATTTTTATATATAGGTGCATTTTGAAGGAAAAGTAGGAGATATTAATATAAATGGAAATAATTACTCATTGAAACAGCTTCACTGGCATGCTCCTGCAGAGCACCGGGCTCATGGTCGTACGTAAGTTCCCTTTCTCTCTCTTCTTCTCTAGCTCAGGACATACTCACACAATTATACAAGTAAAATTTGTTAATATAATTAAGTCTGTCAATGAAAAATGGTTCTTGAAATGACTTGGCAAATCGAAAGTTTGAGTCCTTAGTGGTAAAACACAAGTAAGTGTCCTCGTGTCTAATCATATCATAGTTAGTTGTAATGTTACTTTCATACACAAGTTCTGATAAAAATGATTTAAATCCACCGTGTGTAAATAGACTAACATGTTAATATGTCAATAAGATTAAATTCTATTTTGAGATCTAACGTGATCTTTTAGAGAATCTAATTTTTATATAACAGCCTACTTAAATTTTATGTTAATATAATTTTTATATTAACATTTAGAGAATCTAATTTTTATTAAAATTTTATGTTATAATACTACCTTTAACTATGTCAAAAATTGATATATGTTAATATATTAAAATTTAAATTACAAAAACAGGTTAGCAAATATATATTTAATATAAAGTACAAATTTTAATAAAAATATCAATAAAAAATATTTATCAACTTAAGTAGTTCATCCTAATAGGCTTAAAAAGCCTTTTCGGTGACTTATAGTCTGGTCTTTTTAGCTAAATAGACTTGTAAAAAAGTTTTGACTACGTTCATTTAAAAAGAAGTATGATCTGGCTTGAGCTTGAGGTAGGCTAGGTCATAAGCTATTGTCGATTTGACTTATTCTCATCCCTACGAAACAGCCCAAGGGATGATAGAGGTTGTTCAATAAATTATGAGTTTAAATCATCACTAAGTTTGTTCACTGAGGTAAATATAATTTCTCTTATATTTGAGAGTTTATTTTTGAGGGGAATAAATGGATAAGCGTGATATTTATAGGGGGTAAATGATATTTAAGCCTTCTATTTTTTTTCTTTTACTTCCACCTTTATTCCACTCTTACCTATACATTCCAATTTGGGCCTTTTGGGCTATGTTGTGCAAGATGGTCCGAGGGGAAGACAAAGCACTTAATTATACAGTAAATATATTAGTTGACACCGCATTTTTCCTAATACATGTTCTAAAGATAACTTTTTTGAATTTAGTTTTCTAAGACAACATGAAATTGTTTTGAACTAAACTTTCAAAAATACAAAAAGTACACATATGTAGGTTAACTTCAGGGGCCAAAAATTTCTACCTATGTCCAAGTTTCCGACTAGTCATGGTTCCAAGGCATCTCTAATTTGTAAACTTGCAATGCTAATAGAGGTCGTCGTCAAAAATTACTCTATTAATAATTTGTTTAAATTTAAGTACAACTCAAACTTTTTTTCTTTAGTACAAATGGTCGAGATGAGGAAGGTAGAGCGTTGCAGATTCGAATCAACACTCTCGGTGTTCACACAATACTTGTATTTTACCAATAGATTGTGCTCTCGAGAAAGTAAAATCCAGTCTAAAATAGAGTATCAATTATAAAGTATTAAAAATAGTCTAATTGAATAGAAAAAATGTTTTGATTTTGATTTTAATTTATTTTTTCAATTTTTGCAATGTGATACTCTTAAATGTTGATAATAAAAAAAATCTATTGACTTTGCCATTGTAAGATGCTAATATTTCTCATACAAATCTTCTAAATACAGACATGTGGCGGAGCTCCACCTAGTTCACCTAACTGAAGACAACAACAACATAGCAGTTGTGGCAGCACTGTACAATTTGGGTTATCCCGATCCAATGATCTCTCAGGTAAAGTTGAAGTCACATTCACATGCTTTCTAAAATATGTTGTTCAAAGAAATGTTTTAAAAATGAATTGAACCATGCAGACACTCAACCAGTTAATTAAAGCTCTAATTCATATATATATATATATATATATATATATATATATATATATATATATATAAATTCAAGCGGTTTAAAGCAATATATTAAACCATAAGTCATAACGTACGTCTTGCATTTTGAAAACATGCAGATTGAAGGCAAACTGATTGAGCTAGAGAAGGAGACCCGTGCAGGAAATGACAATGCCCATATTCCTCTTGGCATCTTTAACGTAGAGGAAATAAATAAAAGGACACATAGATATTACAGATATATTGGCTCTCTCACCACTCCTCCATGCAAAGAAGGTGTCATTTGGAACATTCTTGGCAAGGTACCTTAATATATTCATTCTATTAGTATCTACTAGTGGGAAATGTTGTGTTATTTTTGTTGGGAAAAAGATCTTATTAATTGAGCATGCATGTAGGTGAGGTCACTCTCTGAGAAACAATTGCAGCTTCTAAAGGCACCACTGGGTTCAGAGTTTCAGCACAATGCAAGGCCTCTTCAGCCACTGAACGGTCGCAAAATTGATATGTACTACTACCACCACAACTAGAGGCATAGGAGTCAAACAACCTAAACCAAATATCATTGGAAAAACTTCCCATCATCTTTACTTTTGCTGCTTTTTCTTTGCTTAGTAGATAGGGATGTAATTCAGGACGTTATCGTCTAGTTTATGATGAATGAAATGTAGACATCTGAAAATGGAGAATTCTCTATCCTAACGATGTCCTATGCAGACATTTATCTAAGATTGAGGTCAAAGCGCTTTGCTTTTAGTCTTTATCAAAATGCATTTGTTTTGTCTTTTTAGATTCCCTTTTCACTATACTCTCTTCAAATTCAGCAGTAAGTAAAAAAATATATTTTCCTTCTTAGAACTTGTTTTGACTTATTTAAGCTTACTAGACCATTGTCCATGCGACGTACGGGTGATAGTCTTTTATCAGATAACCTCGTGAGACTTACACGACAAAATCATCGTACATGACTAATGCATTACATTAGCATAAATGAGAACATGAGTAATATACAAAGTCATGTTACATGCCAAAGGAGATGTAAATTGAAAGCTAGAAAAATGTGTGAAAGTAGTTATTTTTGCTTATAACCCGACTTTGTATATCACAGTAGTTAAGGAGATGTAAATTGAAAGATAGGGAAGCGTGAAAGTACTATCCTTAATAAGCATGCCTATAAAGAGCTCACATAATAATCAGATAAAAATAGTCAGTCTTATAATAAATGACTAATTTGTCAAAAAAAACATTATCTCTATAAAAAGCATTATTATATGTCACATAAAATATGAAAAGGCGATTTATGGACTACAAAAAACAACAGTAGCGATTCATTCCTGAACTAATAGAATGCTTTGACTGATAATAAGAATTCTGGGACTAATAGAAAAAGCAACACAAAAGAAAGACAAACGCAAATTCAATTCTATTGAAATGTTTATCAACAATAAAACTTAAAAAAAAAATAAAAAACTCCCATATTGTTCCAAGTATTTCTAAATCCAAAAAGAAAACAATGGTCTTAGCAGTTAGTGTTAGAGGAATTGTAAAATGACTTCTAAATTTCATTGATGAATGGAATAGAGTATATATACACCTGCACACTAAGGCAGTTAACTATCAAACTAATAGCTGATATAAAACTTAGCTAATTACAAGCTAACAAAACTAACTAATTGATAAATTAAATTACATTTAATTTAGTACTCTAACAGCCCCCCTCAAGCTGTACATGGATGTCCTTCATGTGGAGCTTGGACACTAACAACTTGAACTGTGAAGGATGCAGAGGCTTGGTGCAAATATCTGCTATCTGGGCTGCTGATGGAATTGGCATGAGGTGGATAACTTTGGCTTGAACCTTGTCTCTGACTAGGTGACAATCTAATTCGATGTGCTTTGTTCGCTCATGGAAAATGGGATTTTGAGCAATATGAATTGCTGATTGGCTATCATAGAATAAAGAAACAGAAGCAGACTGAGGGTGATGAAGATCTTGTAACAGATATAATAACCATTGTATTTCTGATGTAGTTAAGGCCAATGCTCGATACTCTGCCTCTGATGAAGACCTGGAAACTGTACTCTGTTTCTTAGATTTCCAACAGATCAAAGAAGAACCATAGAACACACAGAAACCAGTAGTAGAACGTCTACTATCAGGACAAGATGCCCAGTCAGCATCACTGAAGGCAGAGACAGTGGGATTGGAGTCAACTGCAAAGAACAAACCAGTACCAGGACAAGATTTGATGTACTTCAAAATGTGGAGTGCTGCCTCCATGTGAGCAGAAAGAGGATTAGCTAAAAATTGGCTCAACCTGTTAACTGCATAGCATATATTAGGCCTTGTGTTGGTCAGATATATAAGTCTGCCTAACAAACGCCTATAAGAAGTGGGATCATCAAGAGGAACACCATCTTGTGAACTTAACTTCAAGCCAGGAGGCATAGGAGTGGAAACTGGTTTGCAGCCTAATAGACCAGCTTCTTGAAGCAGCTCAAGAGCATATTTCCTCTGAGATAAAACTATGCCAGACTTTGATCTAGCAACCTCAATGCCCAGAAAAAATTTTAACTCACCTAAATCCTTGATTTTGAATTGTTTGTCAAGTAATGATTTTACCTTGTGAATCTCAGTAATATCATTCCCTGTCAACACTATATCATCAACATATATTAACAAAACAGTAAGGGAAGAATCAGTGCTTTTAACCAACAAAGAGTAATCGTGTTTGGACTGAGAATAACCAAGAGGTAGAAGGAATGAAATGAGTTTGGAATTCCATTGTCTACTAGCTTGTTTCAAGCCATAGATAGACTTTTGCAATTTGCAGACTTGATTAGGAGAGGACACTGAATAGCCAGGAGGAACTGTCATGTATACCTCTTCTTGTAAATCACCATGCAAGAATGCATTATTTACATCAAGTTGCTGCAAATGCCAATTATGAGAAGCTGCAAGAGCAAGAACCAACCTGACAGTGGTCATCTTAACTACAGGGGAGAAAGTCTCTGAATAATCCACACCTTCGGTTTGAGTGAAACCTTTGGCTACAAGTCTAGCTTTGTAACGTTCAAGAGAGCCATCTGACTTAAGTTTAACCTTGTAGACCCACTTACAACCAATTGGTTGCTTGCCAGGAGGTAAATCAGTCAATATCCAAGTGGAGTTCATGTCAAGAGCTTTAATCTCTTGAGCCATAGCATCAAGCCAACACTGCTGTTTAGAAGCTTGGAGGAAAGTTTTAGGCTCATCAATGGTGCTAACAGAAGCAATGAAAGATTGATGTGCAGTAGATAAGTGATTATAAGAAATGTAATCAGACAAAGGATAAAGAGTACCTGAGAGAGATTCACCAGCAGAAGAAGTGGAAAGCATTGCACAATGAAAATCTTTTAGGTAACTAGGTTTATGTTTTGGCCTGGTAGATACTCTTAAGGGGGCAGGGGGTGGAGAGGAGAGGGCTGTGTCTGGTGAATCTAAGACATCAGGGGCAGTGGTGGTCGGCATATCAGTAGCTAATGGTGAAGAATAAGAAGTAGGAGTAGTGGTGGAAGGCATATGACTATTTGGTGTGTTATCAGGGTCATATTCATGAGAGGGAAAAAATTCAGTGAGTTCCACTCGTGGAGGAGTATGGGTAGCAGATTCAGGTGAAGAAGATATTTGAAGAAATGGAAAAATATTTTCATAGAAGACAACATTTCTAGAAAGAAAAATCTCATGAGAAACTAAATCAAAAAACAAGTATCCCTTTGTACCATGAGAATGACCAATATGAACACATTTCCTAGCTCTAGGAAGAAACTTAGTCCGATGTGAAGTAAGGGTAGAAGCATAGCACAGAGAGCCAAAAACTCTCAACATGGACAAATCAGGGTGTTTCCCATGAAGCAAAAAATAAGGTGAAACAGAATTGAGAGTATGTGAAGGCAACTGATTAATGAGATGAATTGCATGACATATAGAAAAATCCCACAATTGAATAGGGATATTGGATTGAAACATAAGAGACCTAGCTACATTGAGAATGTGTTGGTGTTTCCTCTCAACAACTCCATTTTGTTGAGGGGTTTCAACACAAGATTTTTGATGAATGATACCTTTAGAGAGATAAAATTCAGGCATTAAAAATTCACTACCATTATCAGTACGTATAGACTTAATAGTACGACCAAATTGTGTCTGAATGAAAGAAGTAAACTGAACAATGTGATTTCTAGCCTCAGATTTTGCTCTCATGAGTTTAATCCAAGTAAATTTTGATTTATCATCAATTATAGTTAAAAAATACCTGTTTCCATTGACAGAAGCAGTGGCAAAAGGACCCCAAATGTCCATATGAACAAGATCAAAAACAGCAGTAGTATGTGGAGAGTGAATAGGAAAAGGAAGACGTTTTTGTTTTGCAAAGTGACAAGCATCACAATGTTTTATTGAAATATTAGGCATATGACAATGAAGTTTTTGTATAAGACTATAACAAGTGGGGGAGGGGTGACCTAAGCGACTATGCCAAATATCTATATTGACATGATGAACACTTACATTATTACAGTGAATGGGATTTGATTTAGATGAGGGAACTAAGGGGCAAATCTTCATTGTATAGAGCTTTCCATCCCTTTTAGCATGGCCAATCACTCTCTTGGAGGGGATATCCTGTAAAATAGCACAAGAACCATCAAATAAGGTTTGACAATTGATAGTGTCAGCTAATTGTCCAACTGAGATTATATTAGATGACCAATTAGGAATGAAGTAAACATCATAAAGTGTAATTGTTGGAGTCAAAATAATTGTTCCTTTGATGCTTGAATATCTGGTGTCACCAGAAGGTAATGTAATCAGAACAGGCTTGATTGCATAGTAGGAATTAAAAAATTCAAGAGAGCATGTTACGTGATCTGTGGCACCGGTATCTACAAGCCATGTAACAAGCAAGTTACCTGCAGGAGTAGATACAATGCTGCTAACTGTCACCATGTTCGCAGAAGCAGAAGCTGTAGCAGGAGTAGCAGGCAACAGGGAAAGGAGGCTTTGCAATTGCTCAGCAGTGAGTTGCACAGGATGTGCAGAGTTTGAAGATGATGCAGCAGTATCTTCAGTAGTAATATTGTTGATGGATTTCTTGGTGCCTTTGGAAGAGAATCCAGGAGGAAAACCATGCTTCATGAAACATGTTTCAACGGTGTGATTCGTGCGATTACAAAAGGTGCACAAGCGATTGTGGCGAGATGCAGGGAATTTGCCACGACCACGGCCAGCAGAGGGGAGGGGAGAGGCTTGCACATTTGCAATCGAAGTTTCAATAGCAATAGGTGCTCCAATTTGTCGTTCTTGCTGGATGACCATCGAGTAAACCCTAGATAATGAAGGAAGAGGCTCCATAAGAAGGATTTGAGAGCGAGTGGCAGCATAATTGTCATTCAATCCTTGAAGGAAGCTCATGACTATGTCACGATTGCGATAACCGAGCACGGTGGAGGCAACTTGACAGCAACAAGAACCAGATGGCGACGCACATTGAGGAATTGGAGTGAAATTGCATAGTTCATCCCACAGAATTCGTACCTTAGTGAAGTATGAAGTGACGGTGGTTTCGCCTTGCTTCAGTGAAAAAATTTCTTGATGAAGATGAGCAATGCGAGTGTTGTCGCCTTGAGAGAAACGATTTCGAAGTTCTGACCACACGGCAAAAGCATCGGTGATCCAAAGTATGCTCGAAGAGATCTCGGTGGACACGGCGCGGTTAATCCAGGCGAGAGTAAGCATATTGCAACGTTTCCACTGCGGGAAGAGAGGATCAGAGAGAGGTGGACGCTTGATAGAACCATCAACGAACACAAATTTGTTCTTCATTTCGAGTGCCATAGTCATGGCCTGGATCCAACAGTGATAATTTGCGCCATCAAGCACTGGAGAAACGAGAATCAACGATGGATTCTCATTTGGATGAATGTAGTAAGGATTTGAGTAATCCTTTGAAGATACAGACGAAGAGGGTGATGATGTTGAATCAGACGAAGAGGATGATGATGTTGAAGCAGGCGAGGAAGCCATGAGTCACCGGTGAAAAGAGAAGAAGAGAAGGTTGGTTACGGTGCGCACGGAGGCCGTTACACGCGTAACAGAAAAAGAATTGTGCAACACGCGCACACAAGAGAGAAGTCAGATATGCGGAAAAGGATCAACTGATACCATGTTAGAGGAATTGTAAAATGACTTCTAAATTTCATTGATGAATGGAATAGAGTATATATACACCTGCACACTAAGGCAGTTAACTATCAAACTAATAGCTGATATAAAACTTAGCTAATTACAAGCTAACAAAACTAACTAATTGATAAATTAAATTACATTTAATTTAGTACTCTAACAGTTAGCACTGAAACAGAACATCAAACTTGACCATATAATGTGAAATTTAAAAAATCAATAGAGAATAGAAAACTTACATTTTAACGATCGATCCAAATGAAACTTGAAAACAAGAATCACCACCAGAGCATACCCAACCCAATCCAAAAATGGAAGCCTAAAACACATAGCAAGAAAATTATAGGATTCAGCTACTTGAATTACAGGATCTGAAATTTCAGAATTAATGAAAAGTAACACTAAAGGACAGATAGAGGACATAAAAATAGAGAACATATGGTTAATCAACCTCTTTCTACAGGTTGAAATCAAACTAAACACTCCATTATGCTTGACATGTAAAATTAATTTAACATGAAGTTTACAAAAAGAGGTGACAACACTTCCAAAACAAACTTATATAAAATTGTGGTAAAATACGACTGATGTAGCCTCAAATATAGTGGTGGAGCCAGAGATCTAAAAACCTTGATGTCACAATTCATATTGTAATCACCTTTGAATTCATAAGTAATATTTTTGAGCAATTCCTACCAACTACACAACATTTAGTAAGAAGCTAATATATCCATTCAAATAACAACATCATAAGAAGCTAATTAATAACAGTATCAATCAAGTAAGAAGCTAATAAAAGAAAATGCAAAAGATTTCAAAAATTAACAATATTTTAAGACAATCCTTTTTTTGAATTAATTTTAGCCTTAAGCTTAAGCTTAGCATTAGTAGTAGCTCCTTTCTCGACACATTCCGATTCTAGAATTGTCCAACCACTGTTGAACATGTTTGTTAGCTCACTTTGTGCAAATTTGATTCTGCCACCTAACTTTAAGCTGTTTTTTTTTACCCCTCTCTTATACCATATACCCCCCAAAATGACCAAACGGACGAAACTACCCCTTAAATCCACAAAATTTTCGGAAATACCTCAAATCTAGATAAATCCGGAAGTATGTTTTTTTGATTTTCCAGAAATATCGCATTTTACGGTATTTCCGGATTTATCTAGATTTGAGGTATTTCCGGAAATCCCTCAATATTGCTTTCCGAATTTATCCCAATTTGATGTATTTCTGGAAATCCCTTAAAATCGCCTTCCGAATTTATCATATAATATGGTGTTTCCAGAGTGCAAAAATAAAAAATTAAACATTTATTTGATTAATTAAAAACGCATTCTACATTGATTTAAAATAACATCAATGTACTTATGCATATGCTCTGGAAAGTGACTTACCAAATGGATGTCATGTTGTGCTCGCTCAGCTGCTGACCTCTGTGATGGTAACTGGGAGACTTGCTGTGAGGACCGCTGGGGAAGTCTCTGTGATGAAATCTGGGTGGGTTTCTTAACTGAGCTCAAAGACACATCCACATGCTCCCAATAAGAAGGATCTCTCTTCACATCATACTCTTTCTTCTTCTTCTTCTTTGGTGCACCCCTAGTCTTGACTTTGTGCTTAGGTGGAACCATGGTTGTAGAGCTTTTGAAGACATAATCATCAATACCTCTCTTCCAGACACATCTCTCCTCAAGAGACATCTCAGCCCATTGCCTCCAAACCTCCTCTATTGTATAGCTTATGTCACATTCAAGTGACACTTGTTTCACCCGCTCCTCATCCATACTCTCAATACTCAGCCTCATCCAATGAGGGTCAATCATCTCTATTGGGATTCGACAGCCATGTAGGTGCAAATTCCCAAGCTCACAAGAACAAGGTAACCCATGAGTAACTTTAATCACACAACCAGCACAACGGGTCTTATCTGTTGGGGATAAACAGGTGAAAGGGAGAGGAAAAGGAAGTGGCGGCGCAAAGGTGTAAGAGAATGATTAGGGCAATATCAATGGAATAGTAAAAGCTGCACTGATTTTCATATAAAGTAAGTACTAATTACATACTACTAACGTATATATATATATACATACAATGAAACAGGCTCAGGCCCATAATTTCGACCAGCCCATTTCGACTAGGTTACTAACTACACCTACGTTTATTACAAGCAATAGAATTACAAGGTATATCTCAATATTCCCTCCTAATTCACATTGCTGAGTGACATCATCCCAAGCATTGTTCTCAGTTCTTCGAATCTTCCCTTTTGCAATGGCTTGGTCATTGCATCAGCTACTTGAAGTTCTGAACAGCAATATTCCAGATTCAGCTTCTCATTGTTTACTTGATCACGCAGGAAGTGATATCTGGTCTCTATGTGCTTCGACCTACCATGTGCGACAGGATTCTTGGCGAGATCTATCGCAGACTTGTTTTCAATCAACAACTTCATTGCTTCGACCCTGTGCACTCCAATTTCGACCAATAGCATGCTCAGCCATGATGCTTGACATGCTGCAAAGGAAGCAGCCACGTACTCTGCTTCACAGGAGGATAGTGCTACAATGCTTTGCTTCTTCGAGCACCATGAGATGGGTGTCGTTCCATACATGAAGACATACCCACTTGTACTCTTTCGATCATTCTTGTCTCCACTCCAGTCGGAGTCAGTGTAACCAAACACTCTAGCATCATTCTTCGACTCAGACTTGCTAGGGAATAGAATACCATAACTTTGTGTTCCTTTTATATACCTTAGTACTCTTTTGGCAGCTACTAGATGAGAGTTTTTCGGCTTCTCCATGAATCTGCTGATCATTCCGACACTAAACATAATGGCAGGTCGAGTGTTGCACAGGTACCTCAGGGAACCCACAATCTGTTTGAAGAGGGTGGCATCTACTTCAATCCCTTCATCATCTTTCGACAGCTTGCTGCTTGTGTCTGCTGGTGTCGAAACCTCCTTGCAATTGATCATGTCGAATCGGTTCAGGATATCAGCTGCATACTTCGACTGATGCAGAAATATTCCCTTACTTGTCTTTGTAAATTCCATTCCTAAGAAATATGATAGATGTCCTAGATCACTCTTTTCGAACTCAGACATCATCACTTTCTTAAAGGCTTCGACTTTATTGCTGCTAGTTACTAGTAGATCATCTACATACAGGCACAACAACAACTGAGTCAAAGTTCCATTCTTCTTCACATATACTCCATGTTCATTGGTGCATCTCATGAACTTCTAAGCCAAGAGAAATCCATCAATTCTCTTGTTCCACGCTCTTGGGGCTTGCTTGAGTCCATATAGGGCTTTCTCAAGCTTAAAAACCATGTCTTCTTGACCCTTCGACTCAAAACCAGGTGGTTGACAAACATAGACTTCCTCCTCCAGAGGTCCATTAAGAAATGCTGACTTTACATCTAGTTGATGTAGGGGTCAGCCTCTATGACTTGCCAATGCTACTACCAATCTTATGGTTTCGATCCTGGCTACTGGGGCAAAGACCTCATTGAAATCCAAACCAGGTTTCTGCAGGAAACCTTTGGCTACTAGCCTGGCCTTGTACTTGGCCACTTCTCCATTGGGCTTGACTTTGGTCTTGTAGACCCATTTCACGCCTATAGCTTTCTTTTGTCTTGGAAGTTCGACTAGCTTCCAAGTGCCATTCTTTTCGATTGACTTCAGCTCATCAATCATTGCTTCCTTCCACTGCTTGTGACTAAGAGCTTCCTTCAGGCTCACTGGTTCTGCTTCAGCCATTAATGCAAAGTGTGTCAGGTCTCCCTCTGCTGTAATAGCGGAATCTGGGAATGTGTCGAATCCTTCTAGCCTCACTGATCTCTGCCTTTCCCTCTGTGACCTTCTGACAGGTTCGACAGCAATGGGTTCTTCAGGTTCTTCAGTTTCAGCTTCTTCATTTTGATCATTCGAATCATGAACTTCGTCGAAGTCCATTATTGTAGGTTTCTCACAGCCTTCTTCCCAGTTCCAATGTTTCGACTCATCTACTACGACATCTCTGCTCTTCACCATTTTCTTCTGCACAGGATCATACAGTTTGTATGCTCCTGTCGAATGATAGCCAACAAGAATCATTTGTTGTGCTCTATCATCCAGCTTGCTTCTTAGTTTCTCAGGGACATGTCTATAGCATAATGAGCCAATTATTCTGAGATGCTTGACACTTGGCTTTCTTCCTAACCAAACTTCCCCAGGGGTCTTCCCAATCAGTCTCTTTGTGGGGCATTTGTTCAGAATGTATACTCCTGTGGCTACAAGTTCTCCCCATAAACTATGAGGTAGCTTCTTCTCCTTCAACATACTTGTTACCCTGTTGAGGATGGTCCTGTTTTTCCTCTCAGCTGTTCCATTATGCTGAGGCGTGTAGGGTGAAATGACTTCATGTACAATGCCTTCATTTTCACAGAAATTTACAAATTCATGTGAGTTGTACTCACCACCTCCATCAGTTCTAAGGGTTTTGATTGCACATTCACTCTGCTTCTCAATCATTACCTTAAACCTTTTGAATATTACAAGTACTTCACTCTTCCTTTTGATCAAATACACCCAGGTCATTCTGGTGTATTCGTCAATGAATGTGACAAAGTACTTGTTCCCTCCTAATGAACTGTCTTCAAAAGGGACACAAACATCAGAAAATATCACCTCTAACTTCTTCTCTGCTCTGCTAGGTACTTCTGATTTAAATGAGTTTCTTGGTTGCTTCGACTTGCAGCAACTCTCACATACTTCGACAGGTACCTTTACTGCAGGCAGCCCATGAACCATCTTCTTTTCATGTAGTTGACTCAAGCTTTTGAAGTTTAGGTGGCCAAATCTTCTGTGCCACTTCCAGTGCTCCTCTTTGACAGTGGTCTTTAGGCATTTCTCTTCGACTACTTGCAACTTGATCTTGAAGGTTCTGTTACTCTGCATCAACACCTTCAAGATCATCTTCTTGTTTGAGTCGAATAAGCTGAGACAATTATCACCCATTTCGACGGTGAATTTCTTCTCAATCATCTGCCCAATACTCAGCAAATTGCTCCTCATATTTGGTACATAGAATACCTCTTGAATGTAGGACCATTTTCCATCTTTTGACAGGAACTTTATGGTACCAATTCCTTCTGCAGTGACTCTGCTATTATCAGCAAACCTTATTCTTTTGCTAATTTTCTTCAATTGGACAAACCACTCCTTGTGACAGCACATGTGGTTTGAGCATCCTGTGTCGAGATACCATTCGACAGACTTCTCTTCAGTCGAATTTGTATCTGCCTTCAGCAACAGTAATTCTGGGTCAATAGCTGTCATGAATGATAATTCTTCGTCATCGTTGCTGGCAATGTTGGAGGCATCACTAGTGTTACCACTGCCCTGCCACACACACATTGCACAAGTATTTTGAGCATCACAAGTGTATCACTGTTTTGCTCGCTACTTTCAGCAACTTCTTCATTGAGATGAATCTCATCTTCGACTGCCATTAGCATGAACCCATCTGAGTCGGAATCTGTGTCACTATCATCTGCAAATTTGGCTTCAGCATCTTTGTTTCTAGGAACTTTCTTGCTTTTACACTTGTTCTTATAATGCCCAAATTGCTGACAGTTATAACACTGCACTTTCGACAGGCCTCCCTTCTTCTTGTCGAAAGATCCTTGCTCTTTCTGCTTACTGCTTGATCCTTTTCCTTTACCCTTCTCCTTTTTGTTGTTTGCCTTCCAATTTTTCTTAGAGGAGTATGATAGTAAGGCTTGTTCAATTTCTTTCTCTGAACTTCTCTGCCTTATTCTCAATTCATGAGCCTCTAAGGAACCCTGAAGTTCATCTAACTTCAATGTATCTAGGTCCTTGGATTCTTCGATAGCAGTGACAACATAGTCGAATTCCTGGGTTAAGGATCTGAGCACCTTTTCGACTTTATTTGATTCAGCCACAGTTTCACCATTTCCTTTCATTTGGTTAGTTAGAGCTACTAACCTCGTAATGAATTCTCCAATTGATTCTCCATCTGTCATCTTCAAGGACTCGTACTGTTTCCTGAGCGACTGAAGGCGTATCTTCTTTAGTCTATCTGCTCCTCCATACGAGTTCTTGAGGATGTCTCATGCTGCCTTTGCCGACTCACTGTCGATGATTAGGTCCGGGACATTGGAATCAACACATTGGTGAATCAAAAACAGCCCTTTTCCATCTTTCTTCCTCAGCGAATGGTGGTTGTTCCTTACAGCTTCAGTGGCGTTTGCTGCCAGGGGTGGAACACCATCATTCACGACATCAAATACATCTTGATATCGAAATAGCACCTTCATCTGCGCACACCATCGTTCATAGTCCTTTCCGTCAAAGATAGGGAGGTTCCCCGGAATACCTCCACCAGAGTTGTCTCGCGCTACCATGAATCTTGATAGATTTTTGTAAGGATCTAACAAGCTCTTGATACCAGTTTGTTGGGGATAAACAGGTGAAAGGGAGAAGAAAAGGAAGTGGCGGCGCAAAGGTGTAGGAGAATGATTAGGGCAATATCAGTGGAATAATAAAAGCTGCACTGATTTTCATGTAAAGTAAGTACTAATTACATACTACTAACGTATATATATATATATATATATATATATATATATATATATATATATATATATATATATATATATATATATATATATATATATATATATATATATACACACACACAATGAAACAGGCCCAGACCCATAATTTCGACCAGCCCATTTCGACTAGGTTACTAACTACATCTACGTTTATTACAAGCAATAGAATTACAAGGTATATCTCAATATTATCGGTCCCTACAACTGGAGGCCATTACTGAGGGAGATGTTGGCCTTGGGAAGGGGCTTTTAATTACTACCAACTAATACACTTTGAGAGATGAATCGTCATGTCTTTTTTACTAATCTATGGGAATAATTAATAAGGGTGTGTTAATGGAACAATTTTCAACATGCTTATTGATTGCAGTTGTTATGGATGAAAGTGTAACTTTTTTTTGCTTGGATTAACGTGTAATTATTATTTGAGAATAATTTTTACTTTGAAAAAAATCTATTTCCAATAAAAATAACAATATGTATTTTAATTGAGAATTTAATGCTTCAATTCAAATTTCAAAGAGAATCACTAAATTGCCCCTATCAATAAATTTAAATGACCAAAGTAACCTCAATTTTAGCGGACTTTTTCCCGCCAAATTGGTAGACCTTGTTTCTTACTTTTATATATAAAAGATTTATTGGCATAAACACTAATAAGGATTCAACAATAAGTACATTTAAGTTCCTCTCATATTTATAAAATAAGAAATATATTTATTAAATTATCTATAATTATAAGATCATCTTTATTTTTCGATAATTGAAAAGATTTTATTAATAAACTTCAGCACATGCAATAAGTAAGGCTTGGGAGAGAAGGCCAAGGCCAAAGTACACCAATGTAGCCAAAACACCCTAATGATAGCTACAACACACCAGCTCGCCAAGGCCAAGATACACCAGCACAAAAGTCAATACCCACAACATAACATCCAAAATATGATATAAAAACACCTATGATAGTAAAAGAGCCCTCGAATACACCAAGATAACCCCTACAACAACAAAGACCAAAACTAACACCATAAGATCATAAAACACTTAGAGATAACCACCACAACGCCAAAAATGACCAAGAACCAGCCACCAAGAGAGCAAAGGAGAAAAAACACCAAGAGACATCTCAAAAGCCCGATCTCAGGGTCACCTTAAGCCAGGATGTCATCCCATGACTCGAAACAAGACCAACTCGCTAGGATCAACGCTCCACAAAAAGTAGAACAACACCAATGGGAAGGAAAAACTCCTTCAAAAGCCAGGATAACCTCAACAGCGCTTAATACCGCTTGTGAAAGCACCACACCTCTCTACCTGCAAAATAGAAGGTACCACCACAACACCGCAAGCAGGCAAGACGAAAGCACCTTGAAGAAGCCAGCACACATAAGGCTACACCAAAACACCCCCACAACACACAGATCGAAAAAGAAGTATTAAAGACTCCTTGGAGCTGGCCCAAAAAAACAGAAGCATGCAAACTAACCACCAAAGAACCAAAACATATATAAAACACTAAAACAAACACTTATCAGGAAGCTACACCATAGCTAGCACAACTCCCTGAACCGACCAACACCTCAGGAGGCAACACCAAAACATGATGTATACACCAGAGACAAACACAACCCGGTTGAAAACTTAAACACCCACCAACACCTAAACAGCACCTGGCTACTGCTTCTTAAACACCCATAAACTGGCCAACACCATGAATCAGCCAAACCTAAATGTTGCTTCTTAAACACCCATGAACCAACCAATACCATTAATCAGCCAACACCTCAAGAGGCAACATCGTACCTTCCCAAGAAGGAAGGTGCACAGAGGTAGGCGAGACGGATACACCAGAGACAATTACAACCCGATTGAAACCTTAAACAACCATCAACCTAAACAACACCGACCAAAACCAAGCATGAAACTGAAAACACATATTACACAAATCTGACTGCTACATTTGAAACACCCATGAACCAGCCAACACCTCAGGAGGCAACACCTTAACATCCCACGAAGAAATGCGGATAGAGGTATACGAGAAGGATACCCCAAAGATACAAGCAACCCGATCGAAAACCTAAACACCCATCAAACACCTTGAAACCCCTAACGAAGTGGAGGCGCGGAAACTCCAACACATATCCAAGCTCCAAAAAGACAGACACCAGACTTGAGAGAGGGAAGGATGCACCGACACATCCAAGGCACAGGTCGAACACCAAACGCGACACCAGATTGAGAGACGGAAGGACGAACGGCGGTGGAGGCTGGGGAAGGAAACAGCAAACGAAATGGCTGCGGCAAGAGCAAAGGCTTGACTCTCCTCGCGAGAGAGATAGATGGTGGTGGAAGGGGATGGTGGATGCAAGACGAAAGGGGTGGAGAGAGGTGGAGAAAGGAAGAGGAGAGGTGGAGGGAAGGGGGTAGCCCCGACGGCGCAAGAGAATCTCATAATTATTGCAAGAGTCTCATAATATTGTTGTATAAATAACCAAATACATAAGAAAACATAAAATTAAGGGTTAAGAAGTGTTTTGATATCAATTTGGCACTTTTGGATATTTTGTGGTATTTTTATGCGTTTCTTCAATGCCACGGCATTCGCCAACTGGAATGCTACAACATTGATGCAAGAGCATTGAATGCCACAACATTGGATGCCACGTCATTCTGACGTCACCACGAGCTAAAAGTCAAAAAAGTAGAGCAAGTGGATCATCTCAAGCATCACTTTATGACATCATGCCTGCAACTTGCACCTTTTTCAGAAACACTTGCCCATGTTTATAGACCTACTTTCTAGAGTTGAAAGATCAAATCAACTTTTTAAAAGCAAGTGATGCAAGTGGGAGATTACTTCACCCTTAAGTACTTCACCATGAAGAAACCTCTCTCAATGAGCTTATAAATACTTTTCACCTTCTCATTCACAAGTAGACCAGAAATTATCACTTAAAATCATATTGGAGCTGGTTACAAAGGAGAGGGAGGAACTTGACAACTTCTTCCTTCACCTTCACGCAACTACAAGGAATGTTGGAGGCGATGCTGCATCATTACTAGGCTGACTCATGCAAAGGAAATTAATTGTGTATTTTCTACTCTATTTCTTTTCCTTTGTATTTTTGAGTAACATTAACATGATTATTATTTCAGTAATGTTAAGCATGAGCTAAACTCTTTTGTAGTTGGGATGTCATAAACTTTGTAATGATCTTTTAACTAGTTTTGTGTTATATATTGATGTTTGCATTTTAGTTCTTGCATGATAATTCTTTCAAATTCATCTTTAAAATTGGCTAACTAAAAGTGAATGCAAATTATAAATTCAAATATGGTTTATAATTGGAACTCAAGAACTAATGTGGGTAAATGTTTTAACAAAGGAAACTTTGTAATTCCATGCTCAACCTAGACATAGGCAACATAGTCCATAGGGTGATACTGTGGGTACTTCATATACAAGAGTGAACTGATTTAGGGCTTAGACATAATGTCTATTGTAATGAAACTCTGACGATGGTGACTCAAAGGCACGCATCAATTGCTACAACATCCAATGCTACAGCATCATATATGACATAATGCTGTTAAAAGTGACTTAGTGAAAAGCATTCCAACTACATTTTCATCATATATTCCAATTCAATTCAACTTGATTGTTTAGTTTCTGTTATTTTACATTCTTGCATTCCAAATTGTGTATTACTTGGTTACTTCTCACCAGTGAAATATCAATTTAAACTTAGAAATTAATACAATCCTTGTGGGTACGATCTCAACTTACTATTATATTATTTGTTACGATTGTGTATACTTGCACACACATTTGTGTATATATATCAAATACAACAAGTTTTTGGCGCCGTTGTTGGGGATTGCCAATAATTTTATAGTTTAAATTAATAGTAAATTAGTGATAATTTTTAATCTGGTGTTTTTCTTGTCTTTAACATTTTTATGCCCGGGTCCCACACACCAGAATATCAGTTAGACCTCGAGATGGAAAGGAGATTTAGAAGGTTGCGAAGTATTCAAAAACAACAAAGGAACAAAAGCAGTAGTAGACAAACAATGTCTGAGCAAGGTACTGGCAGAGGTTCGCGGAGAAATTCTCTTAGAGGTGGTAGAGGCTCCATATGAGGAACTAATGTTTCTGGATTCTCAAGTGATTCAGAAGATGAGGGAAGGCTGTAATTCATCAACATGGGAGCTATAAGCATGGTGAATGACAGAGACGGGCAATGAGAGACTATGCTGTGTTTGATACTCAAACCATGCAAACCAGCATAGTTAGACCTGAAATCAATGC
This sequence comes from Astragalus membranaceus, assembly GCA_039519185.1. Classification (NCBI taxonomy): domain Eukaryota; kingdom Viridiplantae; phylum Streptophyta; class Magnoliopsida; order Fabales; family Fabaceae; genus Astragalus; species Astragalus membranaceus. Next base: position 93,525,090 of record CM076847.1, read on the forward strand.
CACACATTTTGAATTTAAACCCATGATGTTCCAAATGCTTCAAACAGTGAGCCAATTTGGTGGTTCTCCCCATGAGGACCCTTATTTGCACTTGAAACAGTTTTTGGAAGTCTGTAGCAATTTCATCATTCCTGGTGTTAGATTTCCATATTCCTTGAAGGATAGAGCTAAGGCTTGGCTAAGCTCTTTAGAGCTTAACTCTATCACTTCTTGGAATGAGATGGCAGAAAAAAATTTAGCAAAATATTTTCCACCTATCAAAAATGCCAGGATGAGGAATGATATCACTTCTTTCAAACAAAAAGAATTTGAGTCACTATTTGAAGCATGGGAAAGATGGAAGGAACTACTGAGAAAGTATCCACACCATGGGATACCTGTCATCATTCAAATGGAGACTTTCTACTATGGATTGGAGCCACAAACCGGACTCATGTTAGATGCATCATCAGGAGGAGTGCTACTAAACTCTTCTAACAATGAAGCTTGTGAGTTGATAGAGAAAATTGCAACTAACAACTACCAATGGCCTACAGAAAGACTCTGTACTCAAAAGAAGATAGCAAGGGTCCATGAGGTCAGTGAAGTGGCAGCATTGTTAGCCCAAGTAGCTTCCTTCACCAACATGATAAAGAATCTCAGCAACACCAATGTTGTAGCATCCAATTCTGCAGCATCATCAGAAGCAACAACAACTGCCATTGAACAAGCTCCTCCAAGAACAACTAGCTGTGTATACTGTGGAGGAGGACACTTGTATGAAGAATGCCCTAGCAACCCTATTTCTGTCAACTATGTAGGGTACAACGAGAATAACAAACCCTACTCGAATACCTACAATCTTGGTTGGAAAAATCACCCTGATTTCAGATGGGGAGGTAATGCAGCTATAGCATTCAATGTTGGAGCACCCTCCACTCCACCGGGATTCCCTTCTCAACAAGTCCAAAGACCACCTGCACCAGTACCAGAAAACTCCATGGAAGTCTTATTGAAAGCATTTATGGGTAAAGCAGATGCATATATGGGTAAAGCAGATGCATTTATGGATAGGGCAGAAGCATTTATGAGTGATACAAAAGCTCAAATTCAAACTCATAATTCTTCTATCAAAAACTTGGAGATTCAAGTAGGACAATTTGCCACAACCCTTTCCCAAAGACCAAGTGGATCATTACCATTCACTACAGAAGCTTCAACTTCACAAACTCCTGGGAAGGAGCATGTCAATGCTATATCTTTGAGGAGTGGGAAGGATTTGACAGGGTCATCTACTTTAAAAGGTGATGGTAGAAAAGAAAAATAAAAAAATGAAAAAAAGTGAAAAAAAAATATAATAGATGTTGCAGCACCCAATGCTGCAGCATCTGACACTGCACCTATGCGACCACCTAAGTTTGTCCAAGAGTACCCTCCTCCACCTCTTTCTCAAAGGCTGAAGAAGGCTCATGAAGACAAACAATTTGGCAAATTCTCAGAGGTGCTAAAGCAATTCCACATCAATGTTCCTTTGGTGGAAGCACTTCAACAAATGTCAAACTATGCAAAGTTCATGAAGGAAGTGCTCACAAAGAGGAAGAGATTAGGAGAGTTTGAGACAATAGCAATGACTGGAGGATGCTGCATGATCATGCAGAACAAGATTCCAAGGAAATTGAAGGATCCTGGCAGATTCACCACACCATGTTCTATGGGTAAATCTTATTTTAGTAATGCACTAAGTGATTTGGGGGCAAGCATCAATTTGATGCCCAAATCCATATTTAAACAACTTGGTATTGGTATTGTTAGGCCTACCAATATTACCCTTCAGTTAGCAGATGGGTCCGTAGCCTATCTTGAGGAGATAATAGAGGATGTGCTTATTAAAGTTGACAATTTTGTTTTTCTTGTGAATTTTGTTATTCTTGATTTTGATGCAGATAAGGAGGTACCTATCATTCTTGGGAGAACATTCCTAGCTCCTGCCCAAACTTTGATTGATGTCCAGAAGGGAAAATTGACTATGAGAGTCAATGATCAAGAGATTAAGTTTAATGTGGTGAATGTTCTCAAGTTCCCAGATGCAGGAACTGAGGAGTGATCTTTTGTGGTGTCTCTTGATTCTATTGTTCAAAAACATTTCCCCAAGCAAGGTGACCACTTGGTCAAGGCTCTTGCCAAAACTGAAAAAGAAAAGCTTGTGGAAGAAGGTATGTTACATGTGAGGCTGCTGTCAAGGAAATTGGGACAAGAAAATATGAATCACTTGAGTCGGAAGACTCAAGCCTCAAAGAAAATATCCTATCAATTGAGAGCTCTAAGGAGAATGAGGGAGAAAGAAATGAATCAGAAGAAGAAGAGAGTATTAAAGAGATGGAGCCTGAACCAGACCCTAAAGAAGCCCTCAACAAACAACCAACTCCCTCATCACAAAAATCCAACTCCACAATCTTCTCCCAAATTAACTACCACCACACCAACCAAAACACCACCCAACTGAACTATACTGACGCCCTCACCACCAAATTACATCAAAGAAATTCAAGGCACTGCTGAGATACACCAACCATAAACCATCCAACCACCCCCTCAACCAGAACCACAAGTTGAAGTGAACCCTGTTGTAGCATCTGTTGTTACAGCATCTGCTAAACAAGTGAATGCTGCAGCAACTGTTGCAGTAACCAGGAAAATTCAAAGACAAGAGCTAAATAAAGGGAGACAAGTTCTTTTGTCAAACTCAACGCTTAAAGTACTCCCTGGAAAGCTCAAATCTAAGCAGTCAGGACCTTTTAAATTGGTGAGAGTGTATCCTAACGGGGCAGTGGAATTGATTGATGAAGCCACTAGTTCCAAATTCAAAGTCAATGGCAAAAGGGTGAAGCAGTATTATGGAGCACATGTGGTGAGAGACAAGGTCACCATAGAGTTACCAGAACTCTAACAAAGAAAATGGGGTAGTCTGGCTGAGGACTCTTAAACCAAGCGCTACTGGAAGGCAGCCCAGAGTTTTTAGACTAATAAAATTGTTTTTGTTTCTATTTTTGTTGTTGCAGGACTGGTGAGTTGAACGAGTCAAGTGAGCTTTCACTGTGAAGTAGTAGCATCTGATGCTACAACATCACATGCAGCATCCAATGCTGCAGCAATCACGGTTGGGTCTTAAGTTTGGGAGGACCTAAACATGTTTTATGAATATAATGAATTAGTAGTTTGTGTTAAATGTTTTGGACTGAATAAGTTAGAAGCATGATCAGCTAAAATTCCTTATCTTTCAGTAATAGAATCTGTGTCTTATGGGATTAATTTAATGATGATTAAGTGTATGTGTAGACTAGCCTTGTTTGAACAATGATCAGTTTTATTGCTGCTTCCACACTTATACTCTGAGCTTAGAAAGGAACTTTGCTAGCTAAAATTAGTCTGATGCTAAAGCTAGTGCTAGTGAACCAAGATCCATGCCAAATTTCTACTAAAAACTTAGAATAGCATATGAAACTAAGTTTGGGGTTGCATCGGTTATATTAAGGCTTAAGTACTAAGAATGTAAAAGGTCAGTGTACTAAATAATAGGATCAAGAGAAAGAAAAGAGTGAATAATGATGTAGCTGCCTAGAAAAAAAATCAAAAGAAAAATAAAGAAAAACAAAAACAGAAAAACAAGGGCAATGCAGCAGGGTTCACTACTGAGTAGGGAGGCCATTTTGTGGAGACACCATTATGGTTTCAGTCAAAAGGTGGTCAGCCTAGAAAGAAAATGTGAGAAAAGAAAGGATTTTAGCAAATAAAAGGTGCACTGACCAATAAATCTGAGATGCTTAAATCAATCCCTTTGTTGTGCTTTGAAGCCCCCCATTGCTTATGATGAAGTTGTTAGCCTATTCTACTTTTTGAAAAATCTTTGGCTTGATCATAAGCAAACTACTCTTTCCAAGGCTAGGTGAAATTTTAAAACTAACTAAGAACTAATCTGAGCTCACCAGCCACACACTCACATAATGAGCAGTAATAATTCTGAAAGACAATGGTGTGTGTGTGTGTGTGTGTGTGTGTGTGTGTGTGTGTGTGTGTGTGTGTGTGTGTGTGTGTGTGATGCCACAACATCAGATGTGTAGTGCGAAAATCTGAAAATTGAGCCCTTAAGACCAATTTTGAAAATATGTTTGAGTAAAGAATGCAGCTGATCTGTTCTAATTTGTAAAGTCTGTTTCACTAAAGTCAATATTTTTGTCTTGTTCCAAGAATCATCGCTTGAGGACAAACAATGGTTTAAGTTTGGGGGTGTGATAACTCTATTTTATATAGAGTTATTTATGCTTTTAAGACTTAAATTATTGCAAGAGTTTCAGTAATATTGTTGTATAAATAACCAAATACACAAGAAAACATAAAATTAAGGGTTAAGAAGTGTTTTGATATCAACTTGGCACTTTTGGATATTTTGTGGTATTTTTATGCGTTTGTTCATTGCCACAACATTAGCCAACTGGAATGCTACAACATTGATGCAAGAGCATTGGATGCCACATCATGCTAACATCACCACGAGCTAAAAGTCAAAAGAGTAGAGCAAGTGGCACAAGTGGATCATCTCAAGCACCACTTTATGACATCATGCCTGCAACTTGCACCTTTTTCAGAAACACTTGACAATGCGTATAGACCTACTTTCTAGAGTTGAAAGATCAAATCAACTTTTTAAAATCAAGTGATGCAAGTGGGAGATTACTTCACCCTTAAGTACTTCACCATGAAGAAACCTCTCTCAAGGAGCTTATAAATACCCTTCACCTTCTCATTCACAAGTAAACCAGAAATTATCACTTAAAATCATATTGAAGCGGATTACAAAGGAGAGGGAAGAACTTGATAACTTCTCCCTTCACCTTCACGCAACTACGAGGAATGCTGGAGGCGATGTTGCGGCATTACTAAGCTGACTCATGCAAAGGAAATTAATTGTGTATTTTCTAATTTATTTCTTTTCTTTTGTATTTTTCAGTAACATTAACATGATTATTATTTTAGTAATGTTAAGCATGAGCTAAAATCTTTTGTAGTTTGGATGTCATAAACTTTGTAATGATCTTTTAACTAGTTTTGTGTTATATATTGATGTTTGCATTTTAGTTTTTGCATGATAATTATTTCGAATTTATCTTTAGAATTGGCCAACTAAAAGTGAATACAAATTATAAATTCAGACATGGTTTATAATTGGAACTCAATAACTAATGTGGGTAAGTTTTTAACAAAGGAAACTTTGTAATTCCATGATCAACCTAGACATAGGCAACATAGTCCATAGGGTGATACTGTGGGTACTTCATATACAGGAGTGAGCCTATTTAGGGCTTAGGCATAATGTCCCTTGTAATGAAACTCTGATAATAGTGACTGAAAGGCACGCATCAATTGCTACAGCATCATATATAACATAATGTTGTTAAAAGTGACTTACTTAGTGAAAAGCATTCCAACTACTTTTTCATCGTATATTCCAACTCAACTCAACTTGATTGTTTATTTTCTGTTATTTTACATTCTTGCATTCCAAATTGTGTATTACTTGGTTACTTCTCACAAGTGATCTATCAATTTAAACTTAGAAGTTAATCCAATTCCTATGGGTACGATCTCAACTTACTATTATATTATTTCTTACGATTGTGTATACTTGCACATACATTTGTGTATATATATCAAGCACAACAGTACTCCAACCCAATACAACTAAAACGAGTCATAAACTATTCATACACAAGATTGGGTTAACCCACCAATCTTTAACTGTTAAATTATAAGTTCTACCAGCTTTACATATAAATCACCCCCAAGATAGACACTTAATATGATTCACTATACTAGCAACAACCGAGACTTTCCCGTTGAACACCATGATAAACTCTAATTTAGTATATTTTTAGAGACATGTTTGAGTCATTTTTTAGAGCAATTATTAACGATTATATAAATCATTGACTTAATTTGCTCTTTGTTTTGCAGAAAAGAAGAAAATAAAAAAGGGAATAATATTCCAATATATATATATATATATATATATATATATATATATATATATATATATATATATATATGGACCTCCAATACAAAGTGGCTGGTTGCAATAAATAAAAGAACATCATGGTCCAATTGAGAACAAGGCCATACGACCTAGATTAAAAATGGAAGCCCACAATGGAAATTTAAAAGGGTATTGCTTTCCCCACACCCCCTCCTACTCAAAACACACCCCCGAACTTATTTTTCCCCAAAATGACCTCGCGTGAGACGCTCGTGTAACACGGGTTAAGTGATTGTTCGAACGAGGTTATGCGAACCAGTTCGAACGACGTTGTGCGTGTTAAGGAATTTGTATTGTTCGCATGACATCGTTCGAACCTGTTCGAATAATGTCATCCGTGTTAAGGAATATTGTTAACTGATGGTGTGAGGGTGTGTTTTGGCTGCCTCGAATGGCTTTATTCGAACAGGCGTTCGAATGGCCACATGCGAACCACTGTTATGCAGAAACAGAACTTTAACATTATGTACCAAAGTTATACAACATTGTGTACCAAAATTATACAACATTGTGTACCAAAATTATAAACCTAACTTAACATTGACTACCATCACTATCTTTACTTAAATCTACACAAGGAAGGGGATGGGGGGGTTGTGATTGTATGAGCAAATTCTTCCACTTTTGTATCCGGCCAACAAAAAGCGAGTCCCAACCCTTTGCTATGGGTGCCCTATTAGTATTCCATATCAAATCCGGCAAGGGCATTGGACTTCCAGGCTTCATAAAGACCTTCAAAAAGACAACAAAAAATAGAATGTTATGTAATGTTTTGGAATTACTACATTGAATCTAAATAGAAGACAGTTTACCTGTACAAAGCGTTTGTGTTCTGGTACCAAAAGGATGTTGAACTGTCGGGCAGTTCTGAATGGTGCAACATTGAATGGAAAAATTGTGTAACAACAATTAGGTGACCAACAAGTCAGGACGACTTTGTACTTGTTACTGATTAGATACCCCATATCTGGTGTAGTCATCCAATTATCTTCAACATTATTGCCATGATGTGCCCTCAACAATGCCTTCATCAAAAATGTGACCTTACCAATACCACCATACAGTCTAGTGTAGAAGTCATTGTATTGGTTAAGCTCCTCCATCAGATCAGTTCTGACTGACTGCCAAGCCTCCTCACCCCTACCAAGAAATGCAGCAATACATCGGAAGCCACAATTTCCATCACCTACCACATTAACAATTGTTTGAACATAGGAACGCATGTATTCTGGCATCCCTATTATGTAAGTATTAAAAACATCAATGTGTGCAGCATCCATAGGTGTGGGTTTTGGATGAGGAGCTGGTGTCAAAGTAAGTGTTGGTGTCAAAATAAGAGCTGTTGAAACAGTAGTAGCAGCAGCTTCTGTAACAATAGGTGTGGGTGTTGGTTTCTTATGTAGTGGAGGAGTAGGGATTGTAGTAGCACTGCCAGCTTGAGTTCTCTTTTTGCTTTCTGATGGATTAGGTGCTGGACACGTTGACAAAGTAGGAGTGGAACCCGAACTGTGCTGGACACCAAAACAAGTCTTTTTTGTAGACACAATATAATTATGAGTTTGTACATCATACCTTGAAAGCTCACATGCACATGGTAGTCCGTGTGTGGTCCGGAGCGTGTGTTGACATGCACATGGTAGTCCAGTGTGTTGCATCTCATCCAAAATATGGTCTATAGCATTAGATGAAACTAAACCCTTAATTTCATCAAAAATCTTCTTCTTCAAGTGGTGTACTTTCACTCTACTCAAACTATGCTCGAAGTGCATTTTAAGGTCAGAATGTTGTATCCTAAGCATGGTCTGCATTCCATCCCAGCACTTACACAAATCTCCCCTACTGTCTCGTAATATTTGCTTCAAGTGAGAGTGTGCAGACTCAACTCTGTTGGTGGTAGTGTTGCCAAGGTGCATATGGTTATTTATCCATGCATCAATGAATTTTTCCTTGAAGGGGTCTAGCCAGGTGGTCCTGACATACTCTATGAAACTGGGATAAGGTCCTGCCAAGTCGTTAAACAGACCCAACTCATAATCATACTCTTCTGTGGTCTTCGCATGCACAACAGATTGAAATGCACCCATAATGTCATTAACAATAGCTTGGTCTTTCACAATGAGCCTTGCTTTGGCCCTCACATTTTTCTTAATGTGAAATTGGCACAACAAGTTTGCAGATATTGGAAATATTCCTGCCAGAGCATTCATCATACCCGTGTCTCTGTCTGTAAGTATGACTTGTGGTACTTCATCCTGTCTCCTAAATAAACCCCTCAATTTCTCAAGAACCCATGCAAAGTTATCCATCCTCTCCCAATTGACATAAGCAAATGCAGCAGAGTAAGTCTTCTCTGTTGATGTTACACCAACGATCTCAACCAACGGATACCTGTACCGGTTGGTTTTATAGGTGGAATCAATCAACAAAACAACCGGGAAGGTGTTTAGAAGCTCAATGGAATCTGGATGTGCCCAAAAGATGTCCTTCACAACGGTAGTTCCCTCTGCAAGTCGAGTCCAGTAAACATAATTATCGCGTTGCAAATAAAACATCAGTTGTTGGAGCTCAGTCCTACCCTCACGCATAGCCGACCTTTGCCTTTGACGACAGTTGTAAATTTGTTTCACAACCGTATAGTTATCATCAGGCTTCATCAATTTCAACTCATTCAGTATCAATTTTGGCCGAGTATGGTTCCTAGTCATTCTAGCCACTAGATCCTTCTCTTCTGAAGATAACCTACCAATGTACGGACGTCCTTCATGATAAGTAGCCATACCATGGTTATGAGTTCCATTCATAACCCTCAAAATCCATCCTCCAAGCTTCTTAATAAATTTCCCTTTCAGTCTGAACTGACAACAACATTTTCTAGTGTTCGTGCCTTCCTCAACATTTGTCTTGTAAGATCCAGCTTTATCACAAATCAACATGCAATATTGTTTACCTGATCGTCGTCCGGTGTCAGATCTTCCTATAACAATCACCATCCCAAGAGATTTTCCAACCGCACGCACCCACGTCAGCAGCTCCTCACGACTAGGGAATAACTGAAATTCAATTACTAAGTGTTAGTTAAATAAATTGAATAGTTCGCTAAAATTAAAACAACTAATTCATTATTACCGTATCCGTTTTGAACGAACTAGTAAAATCTTGGGATTCTACGACGTCAGTTGGCATCTCATCTGCTACAGTTGGGATTATGCGAACACTGTTCGAACGGCCTTATGCGAACACTGTTCGAACGACCTTATGCGAACACGTTCGAATGATGGTGTTCGAACCTAGCAAAGTCACACCCCATTAAACACTTGTTCGAACACGATCATTCGAACATGTTCGAACGACCCTGTTCGAACAGAGCGCGAATACAGAAAAAAAAATGGCGTGAAAAACTGAAAACAAAACCAAAATGAAAAAAGTTTGGTAGGGTTATTACCTTGAGCTAGTTGCCAATGTTGGGTAGTTGAATAGGAGTGAATGATGAAGGTGAGGATGGGTGGGTTTGGAGTGGAGAGGGGGGGAGGTTTGGGATTTTAGAGGGGTGTGTTGTGTTGAAGGAGAAGAAGAGGGTGAGGGGTAGAGGGGGAAAATCAATTTTAAGTGGGGTTAGTTTGGTAAATGTGTAGGGTGAAGGGGTGTGTTTTGAGTAGGAGGGGGTGTGGGGAAAGCAACAACCATTTAAAAAGGGGTTTGATTCATGGGCTAGAAGAATTATGAAAGCATAGCATCGAAGCCCATATTAAGTTAGATCTAAACCTTGGAGAGAAAGAAAAGTGCCGCACAAGAAAAAGGAGGATAGAAAAAGTGCTGCACAAGAAAAAGAAGGAGGACGCAACAGTAGCGCCGGCTTGGAGAGAGGGAGTTTTGGGTACCCGTTCTTGACACCGTGAGAGAGCTCTGGAGCAGAAAAAGGAGACTAAATTTTCAGGATCAGAAATTTCTCTATTCCGGGTTATTTTTATCTCTGTAATTTATGACTCCTAATTTTATTTTATTGTTCTCGAACACTATGGATAGCTAAATCCTCTTCTAGGGTCATAGGTGGATCTTGCATGTTTAGAGACCTTTTTATGTTCTAATTTCTGGTTTGATTTCCTATTTTTATTTCAATTAACATTATCCTATTGTTTTTATCACATAATTAGGATTAGCTACCATTTTCATGTTCATAATCAATTAGTTGATCAGCGGCCGTACTGCAATTAGTTGGTGGACCTATAGGATAATTGGGGCTATAATTAATGCATGACCAAACTTTAATTTAGTCTTCCAATCATTCAACCTTTCTGTTCTTTATGCTTTTCCTCAACTTAAATTCTTGCATGACCAAACAATGGTTAGTTTAGGAAAAAGAATATTAATCGCGAATGACCAAACGGATTAATAGATTTAGTAAAGGGATTGGTAATTAAATAAAATAAAGGAATTCGGGTAGAATTAGACATAGGAGAATCGAATCTTGCAAGTGAAACTGTGACCTTAGACCTCTCTCCATTTATTAAATCTAGTATTTTAATTATTGTTATTTATTTCTTTTTACTTGTTTTCATTACAACTCAATTATTAGTTCGTCTGAACAATAGACAATCTTGATTAGTTTGGTACTTGTTAATTAATCCCCGTGGAGACGATAATCTTTTATACTACTTCTGCAAAAGAGTACACTTGCTCTAAGTGTGTTTTCACACCACCTCATTACTATCCAACCAAACACACCACATTGTAGCCAAACAAATAATGTTATTAATCCTCTTGGATTTCTTCCCTTTCACCAGACCACTATAAAACGTATAACGCTCATGACCCACCAAACTAGAAGAGTTGTGTAACAACTATAGAATAAATGATAAATAGATTCAAATGCCTGGAAGCAAAAAGGACAACAACTGCTGTGATTACCACACAAAATACCTCTATCCAAAAGTTGATCATGAGTAGGCAGTCTGCCCAACAACAAATGCCACCCAAAAAATCCTATCTTAGTGGGCACATATAAACTCCAAAGGGATGATAGAACATTTTTCATGACTGAATCAGAACCTGCAGAAAAACCACCAGATAGTAGGAATGTATAACATGACTTTACGGTAAAAATATGGTTCTTTTCTAATCCCCCAATTCCACCTATCTTTCCCTTCAAACACTGGTTGCACTTCCTTTAATAAATCTGACAAAACAGGTCCTGCCAAACACCCATCAAAATCCGAATCATCAACCCAAGAGAAGTGCCAACACCAACGACCATTAACCCATTCACCCATATCAGCAATAGAGCCAGATTTCTTCTCAGCAAAACGGTAAAAATCTAAAAAGACATCTTTCAGCAAGCCATTCCCACACCATTGGTGACTTCAAAACAAAATATCCCTCCCATCACCTAAGATAGCCCTTGTAGATAGCTCTTAATGAAAAAAATCATGGTTGCTAGATAATGAGTCCCCCAAAGTTACAATGCCCCTCCACCACAGAGAATCTCTTGGACTCCAAAGCTTACCATCACAACCCATAACTTTCTCTTGTAGAGCACTATATCTAACTACCAACATATCTCTCCAAATAGCTGAAAAGTCATTGAGACACCTCCACTTCTATTTAGTCAACAAAGAAAAATTGAACAACTCCAAGTTTTTTATACCAAGCCCTCCCTCCTTCTCAGGTAAACAAACCTTATCCCACGCCACACAACAAAGATTCTCCCTCCCCAAAGAAAATTTCGCTGAATTTTTATCATCTCAAGAACAACTCCTTTAGAAGCCTTACAAAAGGAGAGAAAAATATAGAGGGATACTATTCAACACTGAATTGATAAGGGTTACCCTTCCACCAATAGATAGGAACCGACCACTCCAAGAAGATAATCTTTTACGCATTCTACAACCAGCTTCCATGTGCTCATACGGCGAGGATTAGTACCTACGAAATGCCCAAAAATTTGAAAGGGATTGATCCCGTATCACAAAACAAGAAATCTGGTGCTGGCTTCATGAAAAAATCACGCAAATTGATACCAATCAAAGAAATTTTATGGAAGTTAACTTTCAAATCCGAGACCATCTCGAAACTTCTAAAAATAGTTTTAATGCTCCACAAATTTTCCCAAGAAATATTACCCAGCAGAATAGTGTCATCAGTAAATTGGAGAATGGAAAAATTAAGCATGGTACTAACCTCAAAACCTTTGAAGCAACCATTGGCCACTGCTTAGTGAACCAAGCCAACCAAGCCTTCCGCTACAATAAGGAAGAGAAAGGGCGATAGATGATCTCCTTGTTTTAAACCTTTGTGAATCTGAAAATCATTTGTTGGGCTTCCATTCACAAGCATAGACATAAATGAGTTATCGAGACAAGATCTCATGCATCCACTTAATCCACACCTCATCAAACCCCATACGACGCATCATGTATACCAAGATCCACTTTGAACAACAAACATTCATCATTTGTACACAATCTCATTAACCACTACCACTACAAAAAAAGCTGGACTTTGCGGCGGGCGAAATCCGCCGCAAAAGACAAATTTGCGGCGGATATTTGGACTTTGCGGCGGAAGTTTTTCGCCGGTAGCCAGCTCGAAGCAAACGCGTTGCGGCGGATTATCCGCCGCAAGTTTGCGGCGGATTTAGTGGCGCCGCAAAATCCAACGCAAATTTGCGGCGGATAATCCGCCGGAAAAGGGGACAAATTTTTGACGCAATATATCCGCCGGAAAGTACCCAATATCCGCCGCAAATTATCCGCCGCAAAGTACCCCTTATCCGCCGCAAAACACCCGTTTTATTTAAAAAAAAATGAATATAATTTTTTTAAAAAAACATTTTTTAAAAAAAAATTTTAATTATTATTATTTTAATTAAAAAAAAATTATTATTATTTTTAAAAAAAAATTTATTTTTTTAAAAAAATCGTTTTAATTAAAAATATATATTATTTTATTAATTTTTTTAATTATTGATAAAAAAATAAAATCCAATAACTAATTAATTTTTAATTTAAAAAAATAAAAATTGGGAAAAGCAGTAAAAATATCCATACAATTAATAAAATATCCAGACAATTAATAAAATATCCAGACAAATAAATAAAATAATCTAAAGCTACTGGGGTGCCTGCCGGTCAATGTCATCAGCATTATTATAATATGTATCATCTACTTTCTATATAATAAAACAACATGCGAGCAAAATCACAATTTTAGATACTTTACAAGTTTGCCACGTGTCCAAATTTAAGGGTAAAATGGTAAAATACTCGCTAAAAGACAAAAAAATGCAACTTTTGTCAAAAAAAAGTAAAAAAGCGGTGGGACCACAACTGAAAAGCTGGCGTAGTCAGTGCTGACGCGCGCCAGTCTAACAGTATGCAAAAAGCTGTTATGAACTATTGTAAAAAAATATTATTTTAATTGTCTTTATTAATCAACAAAAGTTGCTGCAAAAAAAACACAACCTCCAAGAATAAAAGCTAGGCAGAAGCTGCAGCAAAAAATATTATTTTAATATAATAATAATAATAATATTAATAATAATAATAATAATAATAATAATAATAATTTTTTACTTTTTTAAAAAAAAGAGTAGTTTTTTTAATTTCTTTTTTTTTTACTTTTTTAGAAAATTAGTAATTAATTTTTATCTTTTAAATCAGAAATTTTTTAAAAAATTCTTTTATAAAAAAAATCAATAATTATTTTTAAAAATCAGTATTTTTTCTAAAAAATCAGTAATATTTTTTAAAACTTTAATTTTTTTTTTAATTTACTGTAATCTACTCAAACTAATTAAGCCAATTAATTTAATCACTGTCAATTGGCAAAAAAAATGATATTGCTAGCAAAAATTTCAAAATAATTTTTTCTAAAAATATCAAAAATTAAATCTCATTTGCTTTTTTCGTGAGCCGCACGGGAGCGGCATCTCATTGCATGGAGCGCCAACCTGAGCACCAACGTGAGTGGCAACGGGAGCGCCAACGAGAGCGCCAGCGTGAGCACTGACAAAAGCTGCTGCCACTGACGCGTGCGCTAACACGCCTCTGACATGCGCAGTCAATTTTTATTAAAATAATAATAATATTTTTTATTTTTTTAAAAAACAATAATTTTTTTAATTTCTTTTTTTATTTTTTTAAAAAAACAGTAATTAATTTTTATTTTTTAAACCAGAAAATTTTTTAAAAACTCTTTTTTTCAAAAAAAAAAATCAATAATTTTCTTTAAAAATTAATTCTTTTTTTTCTAAAAAATCAGTAATTTTTTTCTTTAAAAAATTATTTTTTTAATTTTCTATAATCTACTCAAACTAATAAAGCCAGTTAATTTAACGGGAGCGCCAACGGTAATGCTAGCAAAATGACATCCATAGACATCTTCAAATTTTGCCATTTGCAAAAAATAAGGGTAAATTAGTAAATTTATCAACTTTCTATATAATCAAAACTAATCCTAGCAAAATGACATCCATAGAGGGCCAACGAGGATGCAAACGGGAGGGTCAACGGGGATGCATATTTTACCTCTAATGTCCAAATACATTATTATGGATCAATGTAATTCTGGTTGTCAATCTCCTTTAATTTCTTCTACTCAATATAATTTTCATTTGTATGTTATATGACATAATACCTATCTCTTTCCCCTTTGAATTTCAAATCATACATTTTGGACATTGCTCACAACTTATAATTATCTTCCAAATTACTATTATGACTTCATGACAATACACCGACTATACAGTATCACCCGTGCGTATGCACGGGTAAAATACTAGTCTTGAAGTAAAGCACTGAGCGATGACATTTGGACATTAAGATCAATGTCCAGCGGGGGTGACCGCTGCTGGGGGTACTGCTGGTTTGGCTGGATCAGGGGTGACTGATGTTGGGGCTGCTGGTATGGCTGGCGGGGTGACTGATGTTGCTGCTGGTATGGCTGGAATGGCGGCGCATACTGCGGTGTATACTGCGGGGGATATTGGGATGCATACGGCGGGGGATACTGGGGTGCATACTGCAGCTGGTAGTACTGCTGCTGTGGCGGCGGCGGGTAGGATGCTGATGAGGATGGCCTCGAGCTAGACACCATCTGATCCTGCAAGAACTTAAAGCGCTCCTCCATGCGCTTCTCAGCTACCCTAGCCTGCTCCCGAATCGCCTAAATTTCCCGCCCACTTCGATCCCGAATCGCCTGAATTTCCCGATCGCTTTGCTGCTACCGCTCGGCAATCTGACGCTGAGCCTCGCTCAGTTGCTGCGTCAATTGCCTAACCTCATTCAACTCACCAGCATTGGGAACATAATTGCGACCAGTCGAGGATCCAGAATGTGACTCTGATAGACTCGGAATAATGCTTGTTCGAAAAGCAGCCGGTCCAATACCACCTGATCCTACCAGACGATTAGTCTTTTGGGGACCAACTGCTCTCTCCCAAACATCACGAGCTACTCTAGCCTCCTCCACTGGATCGACAGCTGCCCCACTGCCCTGTTGTGACTGATGGTACTCAGCCATCCCACCCTCGAAGCTCTCCTGAAAAAATAACCCAACAAATAAATAACTAATTATTAATATAAATAATAAACATTAATTAATATATATAATTGTAAAAGTAGTTTTACCTGAATACGCCTCGCCCGATCTGTAACGTACTCACCAGTCTCCTCTACCATATGCATGTGGCAATGCAACTCAGGCAAAGTGATTTGCCTTTGTTCCCTCTCCACCTATATATATATATATATATATATATATATATATATATATATATATATATATACATAAATATATATATTATTAATTAAATACACATATTGAAAATGACTAGTTAATTATTATAAATAATTAATTAATTAATCAAGTAATAAATTAAGTAATAAATTTACCAAACGTATGTAATGCGTTGCAGTATTAACACTCCCCCCCGTGTGTGTGCAGCCACCTTTTTCAGAAGCACGGTTCTTCTTGGCTTTCTCACAATAATTCTTAAATCCTTCATCTTTCTCCCAATACTGATGGGCGTATCATATTGCAGATTGTTGGCGATTCGCTAATCACCTCAGTCCCATCAATGAATGTGCGTACCCCATCCGCATCAACATGTGTCGGGGATAAGCCCTCAGTACCAACAGGAATCGATGGGCCCCCTGCAGTACTAGTACTAGCACCATCCTCAGACACAGGTGGTGGCAAATATCCGCCAGTAGTAACAACAACACGCGCAGGCTGAGTACGGCGCCCTAGGCGAGTAGATGTCTTCCGCCTGCTAGTGCTGGCGGCATCGGGAGGTGGAGGAGGAACATATGCGCCGTCATGATCGGATCCCGAGTCATCATGAGATGCCATATCTGTATAGATCTAGCTAAACATATACATTTAAACAAAACAAACATATACTAAACAAGGTTAACATATATAAACATATACAAAACTCATGCATTAAAATAAATAATTTGAATCCCATTCATTCTCAAACAAATAACATCCTTCATTAAAAATAACATCTTCATTAAAAATAGAATTGTTGAAACATAAATTACATTCATTCTAATTTGAATCCCATTCATTCTCAAAATCATCATCATCGGAGGAGTGAATTCTTGATACACCAATGTGGTCTGTTGCATCATCACCATCAGCATCTTCGTCATCAACAACTTCATCGCCGGTGTTTGGCTCATCACATAAACGAACAATGGGTTCAACTTGAATCACTTCATTTACATTAGACATCTCTTCCATTTGATATGGCATAATATCTTCCACCGTGTCATCATTTGTCTGATCAATGCGACCTCTTGGTTTTGTTTTAATTGCGACACACCAACCACGCCTATCAGTCCGCATTGATGGATAAGGGACATAATAGACTTGTCTCACATTTTGTGCAATGACGAACGGATCATACGGTCGATATCTACCATTCATTTTAATGTCCACTGTATTTGACTTTGGATTCACCTTTGTTCCTCGAGCAGACGGATCAAACCAATTACAATAAAAAACAACTACCTTTGGACTAAAATCTAGATGGGGTACTGAAGTTCATATATGTGTTGAACCACACCATAAAAATCATCTTCACCTCCTCCAGTGACCCCCTTCATGCACACTCCACTATTGACTGTCTCTCTGCCCTGTGTCCATTCATTGGTGTGAAATTTGTATCCATTGACAAAGTATGTGTGCCATTCTTTAACACATCTTCGAGGACCGTCTGATATGTTCCTCAAGTGTTGGTTGGTAGGATTTGGCGGGAGGGAATACACATATTGACTAAACCACATTGGAAAATGCGCATGAATATGAGCAGAAGATTGGTCTTCACGTACTGCCTCTGATGACAAGAACTCCCTAAAAAGAAATAATTTAATTGTTACACTTGTCTACTAGTATTAACTAATTAAGATCGATTGTTAATGTTGAGGAACATACTCAATAAATGGTTGCACCTCAGTACAGTTTATCAACACATGAACATGTGTTGAACTTAACTCTTCATCTGTTAGCCAGTGAGTTGACTCCTTCCCAGATGGACGACCGGGTAGACAAAAGACAGACAAAGTCAAAGGATGTCGCCATTCAGTATCCACTTCATTTCGACTGCTTCCAGGAGCAAACTGATTCTTGAAATAATGAGAACAAAAATGTGTTGTTTCACGGTGTAGGTAAGAAGAACATATCGATCCTTCAACTCTAGCTTTGTTTTTCACCGATCTTTTTGAATCACCCATGAACCTAGAGAATATGATATTAATATATTAATAGTCATATAATATTTTAATTTAAACTTGTTTCTTATATTATTATAATTAATAATTAGCTGACCTTTCAAACGGATACATCCATCTGTATTGGACAGGTCCGCCAAGTTTAGCTTCATATGCGAGATGCACCGGTAGATGCTCCATAGAATCAAAGAAACCAGGTGGAAATACTCTCTCCAACTTGCATAAGATAAGTGGGATGTCTTGTTCCATTTTTGAAAGATCATCAGCTTTTAGCGTTGCAGAACACAAATTCTTAAAGTATTGACTTATTTCAATGAGCGGATTCAAAACGTGTGTTGGCAACGAACTAAAAGCGATAGGAAGTAAGCACTCCATGAATACGTGACAATCATGACTCTTCATCCCATGCAACCTCCCATTATCCACATCCGCACATCTAGATAAATTGGAAGAATAACCGTCTGGCATTTTCAACTCTTTTATCCACTGATAAACTGCTTTCGCTTGTTCGGTAGATAAAGTATAATTGGCTTTGGGTTTCAAAATCCTAGTACCTTGCTCAACCAACAACAAATCCTTTCGTCTACAGAAATGATCTATATCCTTCCTAGCTTTCTCATTATCTTTCGTTTTGCCTTTCACGTTCATGACAGTGTTAAATATGTTGTCAAAAAAATTCTTCTCTATATGCATGACATCGAGATTGTGTCTCAATAGATTATCTTTCCAATAGGGAAGTTCCCAAAAAATACTTTTTTTTGTCCAATTGTGCCATTGTCCATAGCCATCTGGACGAGAAACAACACCGGCTACGACTTCCACAGGAGGGATATCCCTAACATTATTCCAAACTTCCTCTGGTGTCAACTGACGAGGAGGTCCAGCTGTTTCAACATTTCCCTTGATGAACGCATATTTCTGCTTTCTAAATGGGTGATCCATAGGTAAGAACCTACGGTGCGAGTCAAACCATGAAACTTTTCCTCCGTATTTAAGACTAAAAGCCTTTGTGTCAACCATGCAAATCGGACACGCCATCTTACCATGTGTCCCCCATCCAGACAACATTCCATAGGCAGGGAAGTCATTTATGGTCCACATCAAAGCTGCCCTCATCACAAAATTTTGTTTGCGTGCCACATCATAAGTTAAAACACCATTCCACAACCTTTTTAGGTCATCAATCAAAGGTTGCAAATAGATGTCAATACCAACTGTTGGATTACTTGGCCCTGGAATAATAGAATTTAAAAACATGTATGGTTTGGACATACACATTTCTGGAGGAATGTTGTATGGGGTAACAATAACTGGCCAACATGAATACGGTGTTGCCGAGGCTTGAATATATGGTGTGAAACCATCAGAGCACAAACCAAGCCGAACATTGCGCGGATCACTGGCAAAATCTGGATGAACACGATCAAAATGCTTCCAAGCTTCACCATCAGATGGGTGACGTAATTCACCAGAATTATTTCTATTTTGATGGTGCCATGTCATTTTACCTGCGGTCTCCATTGAAGTAAACATCCTCTGTAGCCTTGTAATAAGAGGCAGATAGAACATTGATTTTCGTGGAACCGGTTTGCCTCTGCTCATCCCTGATCTACTGACACGATAGCGTGGTTGTCCACACAACTTGCATTCCGACAACTCTCCATCATTTATGCCAAACTCATTGTTATAATAGAGCATGCAACCAGACACACAACAATCAATCCTTTTAGATTTTAAGCCAAGCTTCGATACCACTCTTTTAGCTTCATAATAACTTTGCGGTAAACTCCCTCTAATGGGGGTTGCATCCAACATCATTTTGGTCATATATTCCATGCACAACTCAGCAACATTAAATTGAGACTTAAGACCCAACAACCGAACACACATTGATAATTTTGAGTCTATAGATCCTTCAAATATGGGTTTATTTGTCTCACTCAAATACATGTAAAACCTTTGAGCTTCCTCATTTGGAACTTCGTCAGCATCTGGTTCTTCAAAATCCAAATTTACTCCAACAGCGTCAGATATCATTCCCTGATAAACATCTAACGGTTGTATTCCCCATCCTTCAGATGTCGTAGTCACTGGATAACTACTTGATGTGTGATCTACTACTTCAACCGGAACATTAACCGCAGGAACTGCAGCTACCCCTGGCGCTCCTTCCCCGTGACGACTCCATGTCCAATAATTTGGCCTAAACCCATTATTGTACAAATGAAGTCTAACTTCATGTTCATTTTTTATAGCTCGAAATGAACATTTCAAGCACGGACATCTAATACCGCCTTGTCGCCCAAATTCTTCATGATCAATGTACTTAGCACAAAAAATAAACTCTTCTACTCCTTCTACAAAACGTCGTTTTACACCAGTTCTTCCAGGATACAATCGATCATACATCCAACTACGATCCATTTTCAAGAACAATACGTATACTACACTACAATATAAATAAAATAAACTATCAATTACTTCATATTTTGATATATATATATTTATTACTCATTTTATTTTGATATTTCAATAAACTACCAATTAATTACAAGCAACAGAATGAATTTTTTAATAATGTTATATACAAATAATTTAAACATTATAAATAATAAGTCCAAATTTAATTTTAAATTTCAATTTTTATAAGACAATATATGTTAATAAAATTTATAAGTGAACTTAATAAATAAGTTTTTTCAATATAAATTAATTTGTATTATTATTGCAAACAAAATACTAAACAAAATTTTACTAAAAATAGTGAAGTAAGTAATATTTTATTAATTACTTTAACAACTAACCGTAGTGAAGAGAAGGCTCTGGCTTGAAGCTTATCCTGAACTCAAGCAGAGAGGAAAAAGCAGAGAGGAAAAAGGAGGAACCCAAACAATACCTAAACAAAAAAAACAACACAATTAGTAACAAATTCATATTATTATAAAATAATTTAAAAACGAATATTAAAAAAAAATTAAAAACTAAAACTATTAACTAATATCAAAAACATACCTTGAAGAAATTTCCCAATAAGAGCAGAAGACAATTCGTAGGGAGGAAGCGCTACACTTAAAAAACAGATTTAGTAGAGAATGAGAGAATTTGGGAGAGAGTAAAAGAGAAATTTTAAGAAGAGAATGGGAGGATTGTTAGAAGTGTGAAGAATGAGAAGTGGGGAATGGATATATATATAGAAAAACGCAGCCCAACGGTCAAAAGGGATTTGCGGCGGATTTGGACGGTTGCGGCGGATTTTGAAATTCAATATCCGCGGGTTTTTTTTTTCGGTGCTTTGCGGCGGATTCTGGACGGTTGCGGCGGATTTTGAAATTTAAAATCCGCGGGTTTTTTATTTACGGAGGTTTGCGGCGGATTCGTGGTACTTTGCGGCGGATTCGTGGTACTTTGCGGCGGATATTCAAATTAAAATATCGCGCCTTTTTTTTAAAAAATGCCAAATAATCCGCCGCAAAAGCTATAATCCGCCGCAAATGCTCAATATCCGCCGCAAAAAACACAAATCCGCCGCAAACTACCATTTTTTTTTAAAAAAAAATTATTCTTTTTTTTAAAAAATTATTATTATTTTTAAAAAAAATTATTTTTTTTTTAAAAAACTAATATTTTTTTTAAAAAATTATTATTATTTTTAAAAAATAAATTTTATTTTTTAAAAAAAATCGTTTTAATTAAAAATATATATTATTTTATTAATTTTTTTAATTATTGATAAAAAAATAAAATCCAATAACTAATTAATTTTTAATTTAAAAAAATAAAAATTGGGAAAAACAGTAAAATATTATCACCAAAAAAATATACATACAATTAATAAAATATTTTAAACAAAAAAATAAAATAATTAAAAGCGATAAAAATTGGGAAAAACAGTAAAATATATATTTAATGTCTGCTACCCTTAAACGGAGACCTACGCCATTATCTTGATATGACACTCTCTTGAGCATTGTCGGCAGCAGCTCCATTACAGTGGCGTATGTCTCCATTTCTTTGTAAAGAAATTTCCACATTGTCGTGAACACCCCTTCATCTTTTTCGTTAAAAGTAACCCATTTATCAGCAAAAAGCTCCTCCTCATTATTTCACCACAAGTGACATATACGTTAATCAAACGCTCGGTATCATCCTTCAACTTAACAGCCCGTCCTTGCAGTTCCTCAAACTTTCTATTTAGAGATTCAACCATATTTTCAAAATAGAAAGTTTCACAAGAAACCATCTTTTGAAAAGATGATTGAATCTCTAAATAGAAAGTTTGAGGAACTGCAAGGACGGGTTGTTAAGTTGGAGGATGATACCGAGCGTTTGATGAGCGTATATGTCTCTTGTGGTGAAAATAATGAGGATGAACTTTATGCTGATAAAGGGGTTACTTTTAACGAAAAAGATGAAGGGGTCTTCATGACAATGTGAAAAAAATTTTACAAAAAAATGGAGACGTACGCCACTCTATTGGAACCCCGCTGCCGACAATGCTCAAGAGAGTGCCGTATTAAGAGATCGAGTGCCGTATCAAGAGAATGAGAGTATTGGTAGAGGTGTGAAAAAAGAAGAAGGGGAGAAGGGGTTTATATAGGTGAAACGAAGTCAAACGGTCAAAAGGCAAGATCCGCCGGAAACGGAAGTTACCGGCGGATTTAGGGGATTTGCGGCGGACATAAGGGATTTGCGGCGGACGGAGGTGCATTTGCGGCGATTAATTAAAAGCTCGTAAAAAAAACTGTGAACCAAAATCCGCCGCAAGAACCGTTAAATCCGCCGCAAAATCCAAGACGAATTTTAATCCGCCGCAAATGTCAATTTTTCCGCCGGTAACTTTGAGGCGGATTAATTCCGCCGGAAATTCGTAGATTCCACCGGTAACTTTGCGGCGGATCTGTATCCGCCGGAAACTCCTGGCCGGAAAAACCAATAATTCTTGTAGTGTACCACCCCGTCCAAAATCTGACAACCTGGAAGAAAAGCTGATTGGCACTTGGAAATGACCTTCGGTAACACTTTCTTCAACCTTGGGGCCAAAATCTTAGCAAGGATCTTACAAAGACATCCTATCAGACAAATAGGTCTATATTCTTTAAGCTCGCGAGGATTAACCTTTTTGGGAATTAAAGCAAGAAAAGATGTTGTAATTGCTTTTGGCAAAATCGAAGTGACCTGAAACTCATTGAGGTAAGCTATAATATCTCCTTTTAATACCTCCCAACAATCTTTAAAAAGGCCATACTGAAACCCATCGGGACTGGGACTTTTGTTGCCATCACACCCGACACTTCTTCTTTGATCTCATCTTCTGTAAAAGGTGCTGTGAGTTAAGCATTGTCATTACCGTTAATCTTACAAAAATCCAGACCACTGAGAGTTGGTCAATTCGAGTCAGCTTCCACATAGCTATTCTTGAAGAATCTCTTAACTTCCACCATCCACCTCCTCAATAAAAACCCATCTTTCTTACTTGAATAAATGTACTTTACTATAAAAAAAAATGAATTGGGGAATTTTACTCCTCTCTTCCCCGGTTTTTTTCCAGTCTAGTTGAACTAATTAAAAATATCCAATTATCCAAATAATATCGCCCCCGCCCCTCTTTATGATGTTCTATTGCTCTTCCAATCAAAAATATTTTCAATTCAAGAGAATCAACCCATAATTACATCCCCAGCTGGTTTCTTTGCTCCACTAGAGGGACTTTCTTTCCTTAGACTAGTTTAGTTGATGTGGTATTTCATCTAATTTATAAATTTAAAAAAAAAATAAAGAATCAACACATTATTGAAACTCGAAAGTAAAAACATAGAAAAGTATAGCTAAGCGCTTACTCCAAAAAAGGCACATGATCCATTTCATGAATGATGAACCATACCGGTACTAGTATTTACAAAACGCTGTCGACCTGTCTGCCGTTATTGCTGAAAGTCTGAAACAGATAGGCGCAAAAAACAGAAGTAAAGAAGCAAATTCAATCACGCTTCAAAACAAGGATTACATAACATTTATCTACCTACGTAGTCCACTACTACTAGTAGTAGAGTAGTGAGGAACAGTTACAGACAGTTATTCAACATGCCACGTCATCTTCTAACTACTATTCAATATGCCTGGCCCACAAATACGCAGTAACGTGGTTCCCACACGTAGCCGCCACCGAATTTGTACACCCCGTTAACCTCCTATTCAGACTAGTGGATTTCACCTACTCCCAAGGGCTCAGACCGCCTCCCAGACGCGAACCGGTTCAAAAAACCCAAACCGGGCGGTTCACTGCAAACCGATTCTTCGAACGACATATCGGCTCGGCTTACAGTACTGCCTTCCCGCGTTTTCTTCCCATGGCTCCTTTTCTTCTTCAACGAAGAATCACCGGTCGAGAGATCAGATTTTTTATCCGGTTTTCCTTTACCGTTGGACCGGAAAATTGAGCGGACACTTTCGAAGAAACCGGTTTTTTTCCTTTGATTTCGGGAGGATTTTTGCCTAACAATAACAGCGGAGACGCCGGCGGTTGAAGAGGAAATAGACCTCTGACGCGTTCTCAACCGACGACTCCGGTCACGTCTCGATCTCACTCTCCCTATGCAGGAAACCTTAGGCGACGAAGGTTCAACCACGGCAGTTTCAGATCTTCCTCCGACGGACACGCTTCGCTTCGGAAACAACCTAGCGTTTCCAGGCCGGTTATTGCGGCGATTCCTTACGTCGGCGAAGGAAGTTTTCTGAGGCTTTGGCAAGCCAATGATCGTGGCCTTAGATTTCTTCAAGTTTTTGGAGAATCGCTGAGAATTTGAGTTGGAATTAGGGTTCGTAACAATTGAGTTTCCTTTGGTTGATTCGCTGCGTGAGTAGACAGCGTTCCGGTCCCACCAGTCAAACTCAGCGTCGCCGGATAACCAGAATGATTCCGGCGGCCAGTCGGGATGAACCTCCAACTCTTCCGCGGTGTTTTCGCTGTCGCCAAGAGGCTCGCAGGCGACTTTCCGGTCGTTTGAACTACCTGTGCAAGCTGAAACCAGCGTTTCTAAATCTAGCGGTGGCATCGTAGTTGTTTAACTTGAACCCTAATTTGGAATGAAGAGAGAGAAAGAAAATAAGAATTAGAAAGAAAGAAGGAGATTGCTTGTGTTTGGAGAATTTGAAGGTTGTTGAGTCGTTGTGCTAGGTGTTGAATTTATATGAAGGAATTGATGAATATTCGATTAATTCTCCTGCTATCGTTTTTCTTCTAGAGAAAGGGAAAGGGACAAAGAAAAGCTTCTATCTGCTTGTCAAAAGAATACGAAACCAATGTCAAAGCAAAAGTATTTATAATAATATAATATATCCAAGTCAGGTGAAGACGCGCCAGTTGTTTTGCAATTTGCATGTTTTTAAATCACTCTGATACAAAGTTTGTAACTTACTCTACTTGTACGTCATTTTTGGTAAATCACTTAACTAATTATCTTGTATTTATGGTATTTTGTTCTTGCCTTCTGTTTTCAATTAAAATTCTACAGTTCTCTGCGTGACGTGAATGAAATGGTTTCAGCCAGCGGTTTGGTTTCTTGTTACTTGGTTCAGAGTTGTTGGTTGGACCCAGAATTCTGTTCTATGAAATTACACATTCCGAGCAAAACTTATGGTATAGTGGTTAATAATCTTTTGGTTTAAATATGTTTTTGTCTCTGCAAATATACCTGTTTTTCAAATACGCCATTGTAAAAGTTTTTTTTTTTAAATCCGTCCCTGCAAAATCAACTCATTTTTAAAAATGCCGTTCTGTTAACCAACCGTTAAAAAATGCTGAGGTGGCAAACAGAATGCTGATGTGTCATTTTTTTATTTTCTAATTTTTTATCATGCCACGTCATCATCTTCTATTGTTGCTCCTATTGTTGCTCTTAAACACACCATTGCTCTTCAACAACAACTGTATCCAGAAAAAGATCAAACACACCAATATCAATCTCAATCTTCAAATCTGTAACACCTACAACCAAAATCCCAAATCAATTTGAAATGCTCTTGCGCAAACGGTGAAAGAAGAGAGACGTCATATGTGTTAGAAGTAATGCATATTTTTTACTGCTTTACCATTTTACTTTTACTGTAATTGAATTTCATGTCATTTGACTCTCATTTACATCTCATTAATTCAGTTTTCTTGTTAACTGAATATATCATATTTGTAATTCATTTTTTACACAATCCAATTTAATTCATTTCTTTTGTTTCTGTTACTCTACTGTTTTCTCTGCAACCCGTCTTCCTCTTCTCACCTTCTCTGTGTGTGTGCTGAGATAGTGAAACTGTGTGCAATGGAGTCATGTGATTAACTCCAACAAACTGGTATCAGAGCTTCGGTTCTTTCGATCAACTAGGGAAACACGAGTGTACGAGAGTTGTGCGTGATTTCGTTCTTCTGATTCGCATCGAATCAAGGCGCGAAATCGAAGAGAATCACAGTGTTTGATTCTCAGGGTTGGGTAAACATGAGAGTTAGTGAGATTTGAGTGATTTGCACACAGATTGGAGATGAACGGCAATAGAGGCTTCAATACGAAGTTACCGGTGTTCGATGGAAGCGGTTGGAACTGATGGTCCATTCAGATGCGTGTACTGTTTGGCGCTCACGATGTGCTTGAGCTCGTGAACGACGACTACACGCCGGTGCCGGAGAATGTACCAGAAGCTCAGAGAAATGCTCAACGCGACACGAGGAAGAAGGATCAGAAAGCACTGTTTTATATCCACCAGTGTGTAGATGCGAAGGTCTTTGAGAAGATCTCTGAGGCAACTACAGCGAAGGGAGCTTGGGATATACTGGTGAGGTTCTACGGTGGTGATGCCTCGGTGAAGAAGGTGAAATTGCAGTCACTCAGGAAGCAATATGAGAACTTGGAGATGAAGGACGGTGAGAAGATCGCAGATTACATATCTCGTGTTGTCACAGTCACAAACGAGATGAAGACATGTGGTGAAACAATTACAGAGCAAGTAATTGTTGAAAAGGTACTTAGATCTCTATCTCCTTCATTTGATTTCATTATGGTTGCAATTCAACAATCAAAGGACACTAGCACTATGAAGATTGATGGATTGCAAGGCACATTAGAGGCACATGAATTGTTAATAATTGAGAGAACCAAAGTTAGTGAAACTGCACAAGCCTTGAAAGCCTTAACTGTGAACAAAGGAAATGTCAATAAACAGTCCAATTGGAAGAACAATTGGCAGGATAAGAAGCAAGCATGGCTTGATAAGAACAAGAAAGGCAGTGGTGATAAATCATAATCATCTAAGCAAGGTGAACAGAGAGGCAAGAAGGATCAGAAAGGGAAGGGAAAATTTGATAAGAGAAAGATCAAATGCTATAATTGTGATAAGCTAGGACACTTTGCTGATGAGTGTTGGTCAAATAAGGAGAATAAGGGTGAAGAAGCTAACATAGCTCAAGGAGATTCAGAGGAGGAACCTGTGATGCTGATGGTGACCACAAACACCAAAGGTGTGGTGATTGATTGGTGGTACATGGACACAGGCTGTTCTAATCACCTAACTGGGAACAAACAGTGGCTGATCAACTTCAATTCCAGCAAGAGAACTCATATTAGGTGTGCTGATGATGAGTACTTAACTGCTGAAGGAATGGGAGATGCACTGGTGAAGCTGAGGGATGGCAGAACAGTACTAACAGAGGATGTTTGGTATGTTCCTGGGGGTGAAAAGCAATCTGATCAGTGTTGGTCAGCTACTTGAAAAAGGATATTCAGTGAATATGGAAGACAATATGATGAGATTGTATGACTGTGAGAAGAGATTGATCATGCAATCAGCTTTGGAGAAAAATAGGACCTTCAAAGTAAACATAGAAAGAGCTGAAAATCACTGCCTTAGTGCCATAGACAATGAGAAGGAGAGTGCACTGTGGCACAAGAGACTAGGGCACCTAAACTTCAGGAGTCTGGGACACTTGAACTCTAGGAATCTAGTGCAGGGAATTCCTAAGACAGTGGCACCAGAGAAGTCATGTGAAATCTGTTTAAGAGGAAAGAAGTCAAGACTGCCATTCACTGCTGAACTGCCACCTAGAGCAACTCATGCACTAGGAGTGGTGCATTCAGATGTGTGTGGACCCTTTGAGGTGCCTTCACTTGATGGAAATAGGTACTTTGTTTCCTTTATAGACGAATTTAGGTGGCACTTATTAAATTCAAGCATGAGGTGTTTGCTGAGTTTAAAAGATTTAAGGTGAAAGCTGAGAAACAATGTGGACATCAACTGAAGATATTCAGAACTGATGGTGGTGGAGAGTTCAACTCCAAAGAGTGGAAGGAATTCTGTGATGAGCATGGGATTGAGCATGAAGTTACTGCCCCATACACACCACAACATAATGGTCTTGCAGAGAGGAGGAACAGGACACTGCTTGACATGGCAAGGAGTATGTTGAAGGAGAAAAACTTACCTCACACACTGTGGAGTGAAGCCATTGCTACTGCAGCATACTTGTTTAATAGATGTCCAACAAAACAATTGAAAGGAGTGGTTCCACTTGAGAAATGGACAGGAAAGAGACAAAGTGTTGGACATCTCAGAGTGTTTGGATCAGTGTGTTTCAAGCATGTCCCTGATGCAACAAGAAGGAAGTTAGATGACAAGAGCAAGATCATGTTGCTTGTTGGTTACCACTCCACTGGTGCCTACAAGCTCTACTGCCCTATAACTAATAAAATAGAGATTAGTAGGGATGTTTTGGTGAAGGAAACAGAAACTTGGAATTGGAGTAAGTCTCAAGTGAACTCCATTGTAGAGACAACACTGGAAATTGCTGAAGATGATACAGCAGAAACTTCTGACACTGATGCAGTGCCAGTAAATGAAGTGCAAGATAATGAAATGCCTGATGAGCTGAACTCTAAGAGTGAACCAAAAGGGGAAATGCAGCACCAGTATAGGGCCAAAGAGTACAAAGAACCAGATAGTTGCCAAGGAGATTGGCAGATTGTGAACTGATCCAAGACAATACAGTGGACAGTGATGGAGAAATTATACAATTTTCTCTACTGGTGGAAGCTGAACCTGTAACTATTGATGAAGCACTGAAAGAGAAACAGTGGCTTAAGGCAATGGAGGAAGAGCTTGAAGCAATTGAAAGAAACAAAACTTGGGAGTTAACTACTCTACCAAGCAACAAGAAAGCCATTAGTGTGAGATGGATATTCAAAACAAAGCTGAAACCTGATGGTTCAATTGCCAAGCACAAAGCAAGGCTAGTAGCTAGAGGATTTCTACAGAAACCTGGCCTAGATTACTGTGAAGTCTTTGCACCTGTGGCCAGACATGAGACAATACGATTGGTACATGTTGTAGCTTCAAACAGGAACTAGCCTCTGCTACACTTAGATGTTAAATCTGCCTTCTTGAATGGTCCTCTTCAAGAAGATATTTATGTGACACAGCCTCCAGGTTTTGAAGTGAAGAACATGGAGGACAAAGTATACAAACTGCATAAGGCCTTATACGGGCTCAAACAGGCTCCTAGGGCCCGGAACTTGAAGATTGACTCCTTCTTTCAGCAACAGGGGTTCAGGAAGTGTGAACTGGAGTATGGTGTGTATGTGCAACACACACCTAAAGGCAATGTGATTTTTGTTTGCCTCTATGTGGATGACATACTGCTGACTGGAAACTGCTCAGCTGAGATAGAAAGATTCAAGAAAGTGTTGATGAAGGCTTTTAAAATGACTGACCTGGGTATGATGACATACTTTCTAGGGATAGAAATTATGTACACTGCTGCAGGGATCATTGTTCATCAATTGAAGTATGAAATGGAACTGTTGAAGAGGTTTGAGCTGCTGAATTGCAAGCCTGCAATTACACCAGCAGAAACTAATCAGAAGCTTGAAGCTGGCAGTGATGGTGAAGATGTGGATGCAACTGTCTTCAAATAGTTGGTTGGTTCCTTGAGATATCTATGCAACACTAGGCCTGATATATGCTATGTAGTAGGGGTGGTGAGCAGGTTTATGAGCAAGCCAAAATGGTCACACTATCAGGCAGCAACTAGGATCCTTAGATACATCAAAGGAACTCTGAAATATAGAATTATGTTTCCATCTGATGCAGTAAGCTCTGCTGCTGATCTACTCTGCTATTCTAACTCTGACTGGTGTGGAGACAGAACAGATCGAAGGAGTACTACAGGTTACATTTTCATGTACCTAGGAGCACCAATTTCATGGTGTTCCAAGAAGCAACAAGTGGTTGCACTATCTACTTGTGAGGCTGAATACATTGCTGGAGCTGTGGCTGCTTGCCAAGCAATCTGGCTGATTAACCTGCTGCAGGAACTGAAACTTGAAGTGCATACACCAGTGAAGATGATGATTGACAACAAGTCAGCCATTAGTCTTGCCAAGAACCCAGTGCTGCATGGGAGAAGCAAGCACATAGACACTAAGTTCCACTTCCTGCGAAACCAAGCCCAGAATGGAATACTTGAAGTTGCTCACTGCAACACTCAGAGACAGCTTGCTGATTTACTCACCAAGCCTATCAGAACTGATCAGTTCATCGAGCTGAGAGATGAACTTGGAGTCATCACTTTTGACAATATGCCTTAAGGGATGGTGTTAGAAGTAATGCATATTTTTTACTGCTTTACCATTTTACTTTTACTGTAATTGAATTTCATGTCATTTGACTCTCATTTACATCTCATTAATTCAGTTTTCTTGTTAACTGAATATATCATATTTGTAATTCATTTTTTACACAATCCAATTTAATTCATTTCTTTTGTTTCTGTTACTCTACTGTTTTCTCTGCAACCCGTCTTCCTCTTCTCACCTTCTCTGTGTGTGTGTGCTGAGATAGTGAAACTGTGTGCAATGTGTAATACCCCAATTTTGTCCACCCAAGTCAAAAAAACATTTTTCAGAAAAATGGAAGCAATAAGGTAATTCATAATGTGTGAAAAACAGTGGATTGGTGCATTTATGTGTGTTCGTCCCCTATTTCGCATTTTTATTTGAATTACGCGCGCGCGCCAGTAGTAACTGCGTGAGCTGCCCTGTGCCCCCGTCATTTGGCACGTGTCTGTATTTTCATCAAAAAAAAGGCCATTTATTGATCATTATTAATTTTTGGCACCCAAAAACATTTTCTTAATTTTTAGGAATTTTAGGAAATAAAATAGTGCATATTTTTGCATTTTTGGGCATTTAAATAAAAGCAAAGTAATTATTTTTGGACCAAGACCAGGTCAAGGACGTGGCATACATGTTACTCTACCAAGGGTAATTTTTGTATAATTTTTGGAAAGAAAGTCCTAGTCCAAAATAATTAAAAATGCATTTTCCCCATTTTTAGTGCATAAAAAACCCAAAAAAGACCATTAAATATTCCCCAATTACTAAATGACAATTTTTATTGCCTAGAATAATTAGAGGGAATATTTTATGGTGCTCAAATATATATGACACTTTTTAATAGGTGCACCTTCACTTCCATGCCCAAAATTCAAAACTCAAAAAGAAGGAAGTGTCCTCAATAAAACAAAAGACCAAAAACAAGTTTTTTTTCCCTCCTCTCCCTTGCTTCAGCCGCACTCTCTCTCTCTCCCTTCCCAAACTTTCTTCAAACTCTTCTATTCCTTATTCTTTAAGAATATGCTTTGTACTATCCTTAACTTTTCCCTTTTTGGTGACCATCACTCACTCCCACATAGATTTATGCCCTCTTTTGTAAATTACCCCACCCATTTATACTCACCTCTTCACAAGAAAATACAAAATTACTTCTTTGGTAACATTCCATCTCAATTATACCCTTAACCCTATTTTTACCTCACATCACATATGAGCCTCCATTCCCAAAATAGGACAAGTTTTTTTTCACACAAGCTCTCTCTCCCTCTCTCCTTGGTGTCGCACAGTACTCCATTACTCCCTCACTCTCATTTTTGTGTTTTCTCACTACCCACAATCCAAGTGATCTCTAATCCTAGCCCTTCATTCAAATTTAAAACCCAATCCTAGAGCACCTAGTAAATAACAATGACCTAATTACCCCTAGACCTAAAACAACTCTATAAATACCCTCTCATTTCCACACATGAGCATCTTTTGCTTCTCATTTTTCCTACACTAAAACCCCAGCACACAAAAATCTCTCCCTCTTTCCTCTCAAGGTCGTAGCCTCCTCTCCCTCTCCTCCATCCATCTTTTTCATTTCCTTCCACCCAAACACCACCACCCCACCTCATTTTGCGTCCCTCTTTCACATACTCCCTCCATTTCTCATTCAAAGTTCAAGCATCATCACCAAGTGGGTTTTATCATCATATTTGCGTGGGTATTTCTTTGAAGAACCTTGGAGTTTTGTTGTTTTGTGTCTAGTTTCATCTTCTCATCTCACTTTCTAACTTGGAGTTAAGGTAAAATCCTTAAAACCTTGCATCATATTTGAGTTCTTGCCTCAAAAATGTGAAATCATTCATCCTATCATCTTCATATCCTCATATTGTTGATTGTTGTTGGTGAGAAGTGTCATGAGCACTTTGACAAGCACTTAGGGAGGCTTGGGTGCTTATGGTGCTTCTCACCCTTGAATGATTGATGATTTGTGTTGATTTGGATCTTGACCATTGCATTTCATGAAATAAAATGTTGTTTTATGGCATATTATGTTTCGCATACTTGTAGAAAAATAGGGTTTATGTTAGTTTTGTGCATTTCTTTGCCTAATCACATGAACCTTTACCAAAAATTGTAATCTAGCTTGTTTTCTCATATTATCTCACTTGCTTTCAAAAATAAATGGGTTCTTGGTTATGTATTTGGGTCGCATATCGTGAATAAATAGGGTTTTTATATGTTTGCTTGTCATTTTAAGTTGATGATAGGCAATATGACTCTCACTTGTGCCTAGTGCACCTTGCTTAAAGTGATGAGGATTGTTCTATATGATTCAACCCTTTTAGTTTAGGTGTTGTTTAAACTGAGGATAGGCAAAGAGATTCTCACTTGTGCCCAGTGCACCTTGTTCTAAGTGATGAAGATTGCTCTAGGTGATTCAACCCTCCTTTTAGTGTATGAGATTGCTTATTCTTATGAATTACTTTATAATTTGTCTTAGGTTGATGATTGGTAAAGTGACTCTCACTTGCGCCTAGTGCACCTCGATCTAAGTGAGGAGGATTACCTAGAAATGATTCAATCTCTCTTTTATAATTCTTAATGAGTAGGAAGATGCAGATTTAGGTTTCTTTTTATGATAGTTAACTAATGCGTGAATGCTTGAAGGCCAATTTGGCCAATGATGGCATTCACCTTGAAAGGTTTGTGTAAATGTAATTTAGGGTTTGTGTAGGTTTTGTAAAGGATAGGTTGTCCTAATCTTGATGCATCCTCACTTGCAATTGTGGTGTTGGTTCTTGGAGTTTGTGTAGGTTTTGGCAAGGGATGGACTAACTCTAGTCTTGATGCATTCTCACTTGTTAATGTAAGTAATTGCAAAGAATAGGCCAGCCCCCTAGTCTTGATGCACATGTGTTCTTATTCATTTATACTTGTTTTTGTGCTTGTTATGTGAGTAAGTATTGAATTGGTGTTCACGATTTGCTTGCTCGTTTTGATGATCGCATTGACTTTGTAATCCGACTTCAAAGTTCAAAACCTTTGTTACTCGTTAGTAACACCTCAAAACCATGTCGCATTCAAATTATACTACAATTTGTTACTCGTTAGTAACATTTACAATTTCAAATCTTTTTCATAACCAAGAACACTTTCAAACATCAAAAAGCCATCTCACAAACCAAAAAATCAATTCGATTGCAAAAACCCTTTTGATTACCTAAAGTAAGAACCAATTATCATTAATGATCACTCGCGCCGTTGCCGTTTGGTTGTTAACGATAATTTCATTTTCAAAGGAATTAGTAGTGTGACCACTCTAAACCGTTGTTGTTTGGTCTTCATGAACACTCCAACTTAAATAAAACCAATTGTCATCGATGATCATTCGCGCCGTTGCCGTTTGTTGTTAATGACGATTGCATTCTCAAAAGGGTTAGTAGCGCGGCCACTCTAAACCGTTGTTGTTTGGTCATCGCGAACACTCGAATCAAAAAGCAAAACCGATTATCATTAATGATCACTCGCGCCGTTGCCGTTTGGTTGTTAATGATGATTTCATTTTCAAAAGAGTTAGTAGTGTGACCACTCTAAACCGTTGTTGCTTGGTCATCGCGAATCCTCATTCCTATTGCGAAAACTCACCTAAACAAGATAAAAAACAAAAACCTTTTTTCAGGACAAACAAGAACTACGTAGCTTTGAATTCTCCATCGCACCGGGAGATACGTAGGAGCGAGCGGCTAACTCTCGTCAAGCGCCAAAAATAAAAATTTTCATTAAGTATTCTCATTCCCTTTGAGGCAAATTTAAGTATTTTCCAAATCAACACTTAAAACCACACGTTTAATTAAAGGTTCCCTTTCGGTAGAAAGGAGGTGTGGGGTGCTAATACCTTCCCCATGCCTAACCGACCCCCGAACCCAAATCCTCCGGTTTTCCAAAAGGCCATCCGCTTTCCAAAAAGGTTTTTCTTCAATATTTTCCTTATAAAAAATATTGGTGGCGACTTCATTGTTTTAAAAAGTTGTAAAGGAAGAAAAATCCCCTCAGGGACCTTTTCGGGTGCAACACAATGGAGTCATGTGATTAACTCCAACAATATGAAGATGATGAATTCGAAAACATTAAAGTCGAGTTCTGGGTTTTTCGAATCCGTTGAATAGTTTCGAATCTGGGTTTTGTTTGCTGGGTTTTTCTTTTCTGGATTTCGGTTTGAAGGTTCAGATCTATATGAAGTCGTTTGCGGCCATTGACGAATCATGAAGCGTTTTTGGATCTAAGAGCAATGGTGTGTTTAAGAGCAACAATAGGAGCAACAAGTATGGTGATAACTGGTACTTGGTTGCCATTTCCATTCTCCTCTTGATTTAACAAATTGATTATTTCCTTTTTATCCACCTCTCTACCATATATGTCAGATTCGACCAAAGATACAGTTGGTAATCTTTTTGAAGAATAGAAACCGGATGAAATCGAACAGAAATTGGAAAGAAATCGAACGAAATCGAACCCCCTTCTAGGTTTAATTTTGGGTTCAAACGAAATCTGGGTTTAAATCAAATCGAA
Source organism: Astragalus membranaceus (assembly GCA_039519185.1). Classification (NCBI taxonomy): domain Eukaryota; kingdom Viridiplantae; phylum Streptophyta; class Magnoliopsida; order Fabales; family Fabaceae; genus Astragalus; species Astragalus membranaceus. The sequence goes on from CM076847.1 coordinate 93,560,096, forward strand.
CGAAATCTGAGTATAAATCTGGGTTCAAATCTGAGTTAAAATCGAACGAACGCGAGTGGTTGACGGCGGAGACTGAAGAGGTTGACGGAGGGGGTCGCTGAAATGGAGGGGTCACCGGAATCTGGGTTTGGGGTTCTTTTTGGAAGATGATGATGAATAGTTTCACATTATTTTGGTTTTTTTAAATAAAATCCAAGTTGGACTTCCAAGTAAGCAAAAAAAAATTAGAAAAGAAAAAAAACGACACCTCAGCTCTCTGTTTGCCACTTCAGCATTTTTTAACAGCTTGGTTAATAGAATGGCATTTTAAAAACGAGTTGATTTTACAGGGACGTATTTAAAAAAAAATTGCAAGGGCATATTTGAAAACAGGTTTATTTGCAGGGACTAAAAACATATTTAAACCTAATGTTTTTTTAGCACTTGACCAACTAATTTGTGCGGTTCTCATTGAATAACGAAAGAGATTACAATTTGTTATTGCAAGATATTGTTTACACATATCTGCTAATATATATAGTTGGGAATTAATATTATCTGAATGCAAATCCAGTTTCTAACTTACTAACTGTTATGTTATGGTAATAAGTAAAATGTCTTAATGATATTTACACCCCCTGGGAGACCCAATAAACCAACCAGCCCATATCCAAAAATTCTGGCCCATTCGATCAACAGTTCAAATGTCTCTGCAAGATCTAACGACTCAGGATCGTCAGAACGAACATCCCTCAATCTCTATAAATACCACATTCAAAACTCATAAAGTGGGGAGAACTTCAAAAACTAAACATTGATTCACTCAAATACTGACTTGAGCGTCAGAGTATTCTTGCAGGTACAACACCGTCATCTCAAGATCCAACATCGCTATCTCAAGATCGAACACCGCTGATCAAGGACGACATCTACCAACTACTTCGGACTACTCATTAAGGTTGGAAGTACGGTACAGAACATTGGTGACCACAGTGGGAGGATCTGTACTCAACTTCCTCTCCCATCACCTTGATCCACAAATGGCGCCCAAACTACGTTCAAGACCGGCCAGTCTTGTGGTCGGGCCCGGGGTAGGACTGGTTATACCCGAACTCGAACCTCAAAGAACCCCCGAGGGCCATGTTCAAGACCTTACGAATTCCACCCAAGCTCGGGCACAATTCCCCAATCCGAACCTCGCCCGTTCCCATACAAGCTCATACAGTAATAGTTTGCCACCTCCCCCTCAACGGTTCAAATGTCTCTGCAAGATCTAACGACTCAGGATCGTCAGAAGGAACATCTCTCAATCTCTATAAATACCATATTCAAAACTCATAAAGTGGGGAGAACTTCAAAAACTAAACATTGATTCACTCAAATACTGACTTAAGCGTCTGAGTATTCTTGCAGGTACAACACCGTCATCTCAAGATCGAACATCGCCATCTCAAGATCGAACACCGCTGATCAAGGACGACATCTACCAACTACTTCGGACTACTCATTAAGGTCGGAAGTACGGTACAGAACATTGGCGACCACAGTGGGAGGATCTGTAGTCAACTTCCTCTCCCATCACCTTGATCCACAAATGGCGCCCAAACTACGTTCAAGACCGGCCAGTCTTGTGGTCGGGCCCGGGGTAGGACTGGTTATACCCGAACTCGAACCTCAAAGAACCCCCGAGGGTCATGTTCAAGACCTTACGAATTCCACCCAAGCTCGGGCACATTTCCCCAATCCGAACCTCGCCTGTTCCCATACAAGCTCATACAGTAATAGTTTGCCACCTCCCCCTCCATTACTTCCAGACCTAACCGACGTTGTTCAACAGCTCGTCCAGCTCCTGGCTCGACAGGAGGCTGTAAACCAAGAAAGAAGCTGCCGTTTCACTGACCTTGAGGCCGAGGTAGCAAATCTCCGGGCACGGGACGTTCTGGACCAGGAATCACCCGGACCGTGCTCCCCTGAAAAGAGAACCCCGGTCCGAAGGAGACATCGATCTCCACCCAGGAGAAGTCACTATCATCATTCTCCTCCTCGCTGACAACGAGGGAATGATTCTCGTTATCCTCCGGCTCGACATTATGACGATCCTGACGAATTGGATCCCTATCATCGTTCTCCTCCTCGCCGACAACGAGGGAATGGTTCCCGTTCTCCTCCGGCTCGACAGCACAACAATCTTGATGAATTGGAAAACTCCCCCCAACCTCGCTAATTTTTAGCCTCTTCATCACCAAGACGACGTTCCACAAGTCGAGAGGATAACCCTAAGGAGAAACAACCTCGACACTACGTTTATCTCGATCCACATCATCAACCTCAGCCCCGACCTCAGGCGTTGCTAACCGAATGAAAGGGCCCGTTCACTGTAACAATCGATAGCTACCGAGTTCCGAGGTACCTCGAGAAACCAGCCGCAGGTCTGAAAACGTGCGATGGAACGGGAGATCCAGACAGGCACCTCGATCAATTCGACACGACTATGCAATACCGAAACGTGCCCATCGAGATGAAATGTCGAATTTTCCCATTGACTCTGGACAAAGTTGCATCGGAATGGTTTCGGGCTTTAAGGACGAACAACGTATCCTCTTGAGACCAATTGGCAAAACTCTTCTCAGTCACTTTGCCCATTCCAAAAGTAAACCCAAGAACAAAGCGGCATTGATGTCCGTTGTCCAAAGAGAAAACGAGCCTCTCAAAGAATACATAGAGAGGTTCAACAACGAAGCTTTTCAAGTTCGAGAACTAGACGACGCTTTTCGCATTTTCTTCATGGCGTAGGGCCTAATCCCCGGAAGCCCTTTCAAAAAACATGTCAATACTTGGGAACCCAATACCTTGCAGGATTTTCTCCAATTATCCCAATGTTTCATCAACGAGGAGGAAAGCACTAAGATTGGGAATCCATCACCACAAGTCGGACCATCAAAACCCCGCAACGAAAGAGATAACCACGAGAACGATAACCGAGGTAACAGGGATCCCCGACCTCGGAATCGTCACCAAGTATACACTGAACTAAACGTCTCCAACTCCCAACTATATGGGGAGTGTTGGGATGTCGAGTTTAGAGATGTTAGAACACCCAAACCTCTACCTCCCCGATCCGAACAACGATCCAGCAAGTACTGCAGGTACCATAGAAATAATGGTCATGACACCAACCACTGCAATGCTTTGAAAGACGACATTGAAGACTTGATCAAGCGAGGAAAATTGTCTGATTATGTGAAAAAGCCAGGGACAAATACCGGCGAGGTTAAAGACGAGAGGAACGGCGACTCAAGAAGAAGGGGTAAGCCAAAGATCGATTCCGACGATGAAAATTATGATACTCGAACATCGAAGTGCCACTCAGTGATGATGATGATCGCAGGAGGTTTCGAGCATGGGGTGTCCGGGAAAACAATGAAGCGGAAGTGGAAAGAATTGTTAAGTGTGGCCTTAACCTCAGCCACACCAACCACGACAACCCGACCTCCATTATCTTTTGGTGATGATGATCTTATGGATGGGAAACCCAACAAGTACGTACCCCTCATAATCTCGGCAATCATCGCCAACAAAGAAGTGAGAAGAATCTTGGTGGACCAAGGGAGCTCATCTGACATCATCTTTGTCGACCTCCTTGACAGAACGGGGATCAACAGAGAGGATCTCACTCCATACAGAGGAACGGCCCTATCCGAATTTAACGGATCTCGGACAAAACCACTAGGCCATTTAGAATTGATGGTTTCCTACGGAGCTGAGCCAATGATGAGAACCATCAAAACCAAGTTCCTTATCCTACCTTGCGAGTCCATCTACAACGTTATCATTGGAAGACCGACTCTAGGTAGGCTCGGAGCGGTAACGTCCACCACGCACTTAAAGATGAAATTCCACTCTCTCTGCAATAGAGTTATCACTTTAAACTCCGACCTAGAATCTGCTTCCAGATGCTTCTTCCCGTGGACCAAGACCGAGCAAAAAGCTTTGGAGCAGGAAGGGGTTCCCCCTCCCGAAAAAACTACTCCCAAAAAAAGTAAAGCTCGACCTACCGAGGGAAACGCAACGGACATAGATGCGAGGTTCGATCCTGAGAGTACGGACGATCCTGAGAGTACGGACGATGAAGGTGATGACGAGCTGGAAAAAGAGCTCAAGCGGAAAATGAAAAGGCCCCAACCTAATGGGGAATTCATCGAGGTACAACTCGGCGAAGATCCCTCCAAAGTCATCAGGATCGGAGCCGATCTATCAGAAGAGGTTAAAATTGATTTAACCCAATGTCTCAAAGACCATGCGGACATCTTCGCCTGGTCGGCGGAAGACATGCCCGGGATTCCTTCTGAAGTCGCTTGCCACCAGCTCGCAGTTAACCCCAGAGCCAAGTGGGTCGCCCAAAGAAAAAGAGCTCAGAGTAGCGAGAAAGCTATAGCCGCTGCAAAAGCCGTAGACGATCTCTTAAAAGCAAACTTCATTTCTGAAGTCAAATACACAACCTGGTTATCAAATCCAGTGCTGGTTAAGAAGAACAACGGAAAATGGCGCATGTGCGAAGACTACACCGATCTTAATAAAGCCTGCCCAAAAGACGCTTTCCCTGTCCCCAGCATAGACCGACTCGTAGACAACGCTTCAGGGTTTTGATTGTTATCATTCATGGATGCATATTCTGGGTATAACCAGATTGCCATGTTCCCCCCCTGACCAAGAAAAAACTGCTTTCATGACTGACCAAGGTAACTTCGCCTACCGTGTCATGCCTTTTGGTTTGAAAAACGCCGGAGCTACGTACCAAAGAATGATGAACAAAGTCTTCCAAAAACAAATCGGCAAGAGTGTTGAAGTCTACCTCGACGACATGATCGCCAAGAGTGAAGACGATGACAAGCACGTCAACGACCTTAGAGTGATTTTCTCCGAAGTCCGGGAAAATAATATGAGACTGAATCCAGAGAAATGCACTTTTGGAGTCCGAACTGGGAAATTTTTAGGTTTCTACTTAATAGAAAGGGGAATCGAAGCAAATTCCGACAAATGTCTATCCGTAACAGAAATGCGAACTCCGACAACAAAAAGGAAGTCCAGAAACTTAACGGCATGATCGCCGCCTTATCTCGTTTCATATCAAATGCGGAGTTCAAGTCCCTTCCCCTGTTCAACCTACTTCGAGTACGGGCATTACTAGCTCAAATTGAAACATCAGAAGTAAAACACGTGCCGAGGGCAGAGAACCAAAGAGCTGATATCCTCGCCAAGCTCGCAAGCACGAAAGCTCCTGGAAATCACAGAACGTTTATCCAGGAAATCCTCCACAAACCCAGTGTATCCCCCGACCTTGAATTTGCCTCAACCATTTGCATAATTGAAGAAGCTCACAGTTGGATCGTCCCGATCTTAGAATACATCATTGCAGGAGTGGAACCCCCAGACGCAAACGATGCTAAACTCGTCAGGAGGAAGGCTTCTGCCTTTTCAGTCATTGATGGAGCGTTGTACAAAAGAAGCCTCTCCTCCCCGTTGTTGAAATGCATCGAGGGAGAAGAAGCAACTTATGTCCTAGCAGAAATTCATGAGGGAATCTGCGGTCAACACCTCGGAGCCCGTTCTCTAGCTCGAAAGGCTCTTCGCGCCGGATATTACTGGCCGACCATGGCGGTTGATGCTAGTGCTTATGTAAAAAATGCAAAAAATGTCATATTCACGCCAACGTCCACATTGCTCCTCCAACCGATCTTTCAACCCTGTCCTCCACATGGCCATTTGCATGGTGGGGGATAGACCTCCTGGGGCCATTCTCGAATTCTCCAGGCCAGATCAAATGCTTAATCGTCGCAGTCGATTACTTCAGCAAATGGATAGAAGCAGAACCCCTGGCTACCATCACTGCAAGAGACTGCATCAAATTTTTTAGGAAAACCATCATGAGAAGCTTCGGCATCCCCGAGGTAGTAATAACGGACAATGGAACTCAATTTACCGACAAGGGTTTCAGAAAGTTGATGTCCGACCTAAAAACCAAGCACCGCTTCACATCAGTTGAACACCCTCAAACCAACGGACAAGTAGAAGCGGCGAACAAAATAATACTAAACGGCCTAAGGCGACGTCTAGACGACGCAAAAGGAAACTGGGTGGAAGAGATACCTTATGTCCTCTGGGGATATAGGACCACCCAACAAAGCTCCACAGGAGAGACGCCGTTCCGGCTCTCTTACGGCAGCGAGGCGATCATTCCCGTCGAGATTGGCGAACTCGGCTGGAGAACGGCAAACCTCAAAACTCAAAACGAAAATAACCAAGCCTTGAGAGAGGAGCTCGACCTCATCGATGAAATTCGGGGTCGAGCCTCACTCCGAAAAGCAATTGTCAAACAAGGGGTAACCACCAGGTACAATGCCAAAGTCGTTCCCAGAGATTTTGAGCTAGGCGATCTGGTTCTTCGAAGGGCTGATGTTGGTCTTAAAAATGCTTCCCAAGGAAAGCTCGCACCAAATTGGGAAGGACCTTACCGTATTATATCTAAGACCGGTAAAGGAGCTTTCAACCTAGAGACCCTCCAAGGGAAAAAGATTCAAAGGACTTGGAATGCAACGAAACTGAAGAGTTATTACAGTTAAGGGCAGAAATTGTATCAATCACTCCAAAAATGACACCATATAGGGCTGCTCCTATCATTGTAAATCGAGTTCCTCATTTAAATGATAAATCAGTAAACTTCTCGACATTCCACACATTCTTGATCTCATCAAACAGGAATGTAAGAATCAAAGTTACAACTTCGGAAGAGACTCGAACCTCGAGCCCCTCAGGTTCAATCTTGGGAGCTCCCCAAGCGACCAACCATGGTCGCAACCCTTTGTTACCAGTTAAATCCAAGCCGAGTCTTGGTAAACTGTTTCAAAGGGACCTGGTCTTCTAGGGTCGAAATATCCTCGGAACGACCATTGGCCACAGCTGCCAATACCCCTATAGGGCGAGTTAAATCTGGGCCGAGTCTTGGTAAACTGCTCTATATATAGGACAACGTTTATGACCACCTCGAGTCCCTCAGGTGCGATCTTGGGATCTTCCCAAGCGAACAACCATGGTCGCAACCCTTTGTTACTAGTTAAATCCAAGCCGAGTCTTAGTAAACTGTTTCTAAGGGACTGGGTCTTCTAGGGTCGAAATATCCTCAGAACGACCATTGGCCACAGCTGCCAATACCCCTATAGGCCGAGTTAAATCTGGGCCGAGTCCTGGTAAACTGCTCTATATGCCAACGTTCATGACCACCTCGAGTCCCTCAGGTGCGAAACTATCTCTAAAAAACGACGCATATGACTTGCAGAATTAAAAAAGCATTCATAAAGTTCAAAATGAGATCCAAAATAAAGATCGATTAAAATATTTTCGATTTCAAAGCATCTCGGGTACGGCCGAGCCCTGAAAATTCCAAATTACATGACGAAGTTCTAAATCTATGAAAAGCTTGATCGGATAAGCATATACCCAGAACTTATACAAAAAATGATAGAAAACATCAAACATCTGAGGTCGGAAAGACGACGGTCTTCTCTTCCGTCACAGGGTCGACCTTGACGATGCACCTCCTTTCGACCTCATGATCAGCATCAATGATTGTTGGGTCTAGTGGCAGGGAAGGATGAAGTAGAAGAACCTGCAGAAGGGCACCTTGAAAACCTTCTTTATACATCTCAAGCCCCGCTTCAGTAACCTCATTCGCATCCTTCTTGCTTTGTTGAAGGGCAGCTTGAAGACTGGCAATACGGGCTTCAGGGTCGGTGCTCGTTTCCGCCCTCACTTCCAAAGCTTTCTTCAAGCTATCCTCCAGCTCGACAATTCGTTCTTCCGAGATCGTCACCTCTCTCTTTGTCGCAGCCTCGGACTCCTCTAGAACTTTGAGCTGATCTTCAAGCTGCTTCACGCGAGCCTCGACAGCCTTGGCACGACTCAGAGCAGTTTCCTTTAACTCCGTAAGAGTATCTTCACTCTCCTTCAATGACCGAAACTCAATCTTAACTCGACCCAGCTCCTTGGTCCTCGCAGACAATTCCTCCAAAAGCTTAAAACACCTTGTCTTCTAGGCATTCAGCAACTCTACAAGACATGTCAAGAAAGATATCAAAACAAAAAGGAAAGTCATAAATAAATCAACGAAACCGGCAAAATTTACAAAAAATCTACCTTCGACTCGCTTCTCGTACTTCGTTTTCTCGATCTTGTGAACCTCGGCAAGATTCAGGAAGATCTGGGCCGACCCTGCGATGGGATCCTCCCGCCACTGTTCAAAATTTTGTTCTAAAAACTTCTCGTCCAGAGGGACGGCCTTACATTTATGCTTGGATCTCTTCGCAGTCTTTGCTTTCTTGGCCGATCTCGGCTCATCATCGGCGCCAGCTCTTCCCCGTTTTACAGAGGTCCCAACATTGGCACCCTTTACGACCGGAATTGGTGAATCAACCAAAACCTCGATGCTCTTTCCCCTTTCAGCCTCAGCACCAACCAGGTCCTTCTGGGTAACAGTTGTAATCGGTTCGGCAACAATGGCCACCTCGGCAACGGGTCTAGGTTGGGAAGATGTTTGGAACGATACCCCTCCCTGCTCAACATCGACCGACTACATCGCCAACCTCTTCAAAAACGCGAGCTTCTTTGGTGCCATCGTGTCTGGAAAAGCAAGAAAAAAATAGGAGTTATACAACTTGCAAAAAACCAAATACACAAAAATCCACTACAGAAAGACGATCTACCTAAAACCCTTTGTACCCTCACCCGCTTCCCGGCCTGGACTAAGCGATCCGTAGCGATACCCCGATATTTATGCTTTGAAAACAGAACCCTCTGGAAAATGAAAATCAAGATCGCCTTTGTAAGACGATCTTCAGCACTCAATCGATCCTCGCCGACGGAGTAGGAATGTGTAGACCGGTTGAAATGACCATGACACCAACCGATAGGGAACTTGGTGGACACCAAAGTCCGACCATCAGCTCCGAACTTCCCTACACAGTCGATGACCTTATCATTAACCGGTTCGACCCAATAGAAGAGCTGCTTCCAACTTCCCCTTAGTGAGTCCGCATAAGCTTTAAAAATCTTCGCGCCTCCCCTCGAGCGAAAACTAACATGCTTACGGCCGGACTTATCCTCCCCACTATTCTGATTAAGCTCGAACAAATGGAAGAAAAGTTGGGACGACACCGGTCTCTCCAAATGGATACACATCAACTCAAAGGCTCGAAGGAAAGCCCATGCATTTGGATGTAGCTGGGAGGGTGCTACATCCAACTCCGCCAGAATAGTCTGTTCAAGAGAAGTAAAGGGAGGTCGGATGTTCATGTCATTGATCATCACGTGGTACATAGTAAATTTAAGATCTCCTGCCCAAGAAGCCTCGTGCTCTCCATCCTTCATACCTTCGACCCTCCAAATATTTCTCTCAGAACGCCCAGCGATTTTTCGACCTACTGACTCTAGGTTATAGCTTGAACGGTACAACGATTCGATCTCCAGAACCTTGGCAGAAACCCAATCATAAGGTTGAACCTCCCGCACCGGCACATCGTGAGCTCCAGGACCAGTACTGGAATAACCATCAACTGAAATATTAGAAGCTCGACTCAAACTTGGCTGGCCCATGCCATCAGCAACATCCTGATCGGAATCATCTTCGAGCACTGCGCTCGTCCCAAGGTCAGAATCGGAGCTCTCCGATTCAATAGTATTCGAGCTCCCCTGCCTTTCCCCCGGTTGAACCTCCTCCTCAGACCCCGAAGAGAGAGCCACCACATCGATCCTACGGTCTTCCTCCATAACTTCCACAACATCTGGATCGGGCTCATTAGCATCGTCAACCGGAGAAAAACTTTCAACATCGACATTTTCCTCCGCCTGCTCGCTGCTAGGAGCGGAGGACGGATGATCTTGCTCATCTGGAATACTGACCATTGTCTGATTCTCTTGATTTTCAGGAACGTCGCCACCGAAGGCCATGATCATCACAAACTCGTTTCGGTCTTCGTTTATATCCCTACGGGTTTGTTTGGTACTCGCCAGATCTAAAACTGCAGAAATGGGGGACGAGATCTCAGGATAAAGAATCGCAAAAAGAGGTTTGCGAACAAGTCGGAACCCGACCTGACGACCCCCACTCTGAGCGAATAAATAAAAGGAGGGGTTCAAAATGCAAAAACAAATAAATTAAAGACTAACCTCGAAATAAAGCAGATAGGATGATCGGATCTGAAAGAAATCTTTTTGTCGACCTGCTGTTGAGTTTCTATCACCGAGTCCGCTTTGTTCGAAGGAAAGCTCGACAATTCAAGACCGGTAATCAGAGTAGGAGGGGTTATGCAGCAACAAAACAAAAATAGGTGACCCCTATTTATAGTGGGCCAAAAAATCATGGATTGGGTCTGGAAGTTGAATCAACGCGTCCAATCAAAATCCAAAGGTCAAGCGCTAAAAAACAAAACGTCACCATCATTAGCACCATCGTAATACGCGCCGTGTCATAAACATTTAATGACTGGCATTGAATCCAAAGCGCGGGCCCCTCTGCTCAAAAGAAAGCTCGGTGCATCTCAAGATCGACTAAATGAATCAAGCTCGACAAAACCCACTACCAACTTAAGTCACCCCTTTTTTGAGTCCCTCAAAAAGAAAGCTCGGTACATCTTATGATCGACAACGTAAGGTGGCATTAGCTTATCAAGCCAAGATCACCCCTCAGGCGACCAGACTTGGGGGGGCACTGTTATGGTAATAAGTAAAAGGTCTTAATGATATTTACACCCCCTGCGAGGCCCAATAAACCAACCAGCCCATATCCAGAAATTCTGGCTCATTCTATCAACGGTTCAGATGCCTGTGCAAGATCTAACGACTCAGGATCGTCAGAACGAACATCCCTCAATCTCTATAAATACCACATTCAAAACTCATAAAGTGGGGAGAACTGCAAAAACTAAACATTGATTCACTCAAATACTAACTTGAGCGTCGAAGTATTCTTCCAGGTACAACACCGTTAAGGTCGGAAGTACGGTGCAGAACATTAACCAAACTAACAATAATTGAATTGTTAGGCTTAACACTAAAAAAAACCGCAAAAATAATTGCAGTTTAAAATGCATATTTTGGCTGTTTCACCCGTCGTCGTTCTTAACCTCAATGGTGGCTTTCCACCGCTAAAATTGTGTCCGCCATTTAGTGATCAACAGCGGTGGTCAACCAATTACCGCCACAATCTTCCTTGTATAAAGTGGTGGCTAAATTGTTGAAAGAAATTGCGTTTCAAAGTTCAAACGACCACAGATTATGGTTCATTTTGTAATAAAAAACACAATTTGAACCGCCAGAATATACAAGAAATGGCGGTTTCATCTGCCTCAATTTATTATTTCTCCAGTGTCATTATGTGCAAATTAGCACCGTTGATGCAATGTTTAACACAATTTAAAAAATCTACAATTATATGTGATTTAGTTAGAGCCGTGTATAGTGCAGGGCTACTAAGGCAATTGCTTTAGGCCTCATTTCTTTTCTTTTTTTTTTGACAATAACAAACTTATATTATTTCATTATATAAAATAGCTTCAATACAGTATGAAATCAAATCAAAGATATTAGAGCTAGAATATAATTTTGATGCCCGAGCTAGTGTATGAGCGGCAAGATTCGTTTGTCTCCTAATAAAGCTAACCTGAAAGATTGGAAAATTAACTTCAAAAGTCTTACAATTTGAGATCAACACACCCAACTCGGTATTTGGTAAATGGTCTGTCATCAAGTCATTTACAACCGGTAAGCAATCCAGTTCTATGGAAACAGAAGTCAGCCCCAAATCCTCCAACAAAATGAAGTGTATCGATTTTAGCATCGGAAAGTGGTTTAGATGAGTTGATATCAAACTAGAGTCATTTTGGAACAAAATCAAATGAGAAATGTGACACATCAGCACCATTAACACTATTAATTGATGGTGTTGACTGAGGGACTAAATTGAATAATGTTTGAAAATATTAAAGATTAAGTGTGAATATTTTAAATATCAATGACTAAACTGAGTTTTTGCTTTGTCTATAATTTGTTAATGTATCCAATCCAAGGTGTTTTTTCTTTCTAGAAGACGTGTCGGGAACAACCAGGAACGGATAAAAACAAGAATACTTTTGTTACGTTGGATAATACCTTTAGTTAGGTTGACACTTGCTTTGCTGGAGGGACCTGCTAATTCTGAAAGTGTGGAAGTCAAAGCACGTTTAGATATACTACTACTCGTACTATCTTGGAGTAAGAATCTACGACCAAGGAAGCTTACTCGTAGTTGGAAGGATTTGGAATTTTTTTTCTTGATTGAGTATTATTTATATAGGCTTTGTTTGATTAAAAAACAGTGGATAAATTATCGGGCAACAGATAAACTAGTTTATAGCAGATTGGCTGATAACAGATAACTAGTCGAATCGAAGTTAGAGTGTTTTTTTTTTATAAGCCCGGGTATCCACCGCACGGACAGCAGTGACTAATCCTTCGCTCATTGTATGTGCCTCGAGGGGCAGGACAGCTGACCCAGAGTTTTAACGCTGCTCCGTACCCAATGCGGGGATCGAACCCCCGACCCTTGGTTAAGGGAGATCGAAGTTAAAGTGTTTGGTAAAATTAACAGTTGAATTGAGAAATAAATATAAAATAACATAAATAGATATTTGAAATTAATGTTCAGGGAGAGAGTTCATTTAGTGGAAGATGAATTAGGAATTTAATTAAAGTAAAAAAAGTAAAAATAGAGAGAAAATGAAATACTATAAGTTATAAGCTATAAGTACTTCAAGTAGTATTTCAAAAAAAATATTATAAGCTAATTATAAAATACTATAAGTTACTTATGTCAAACACTTACATAAACTTTATGGTACATAAGGTATACTAAGTACTAACATAAGAGTTATGAGAGCTCCAAAAGGAACTACAATTGATGAGAAATCGTGTGAAAACTTCCATGAATAATTCTTTTTAAATTTTAAGTAAATAATCATAATAATTGACTGGATAATCAGAAATTAATATTATAAGAACATAGCAAACTAATCCTTATTATTTTCTCAAATAGTTAAATTTTTTGTTTTAAAAATGAGTAAACAATTATTTTGGTCCCTAAATATCTTCATATGTGCCTTTTTTAAATTACTTTGATCCTCATCAATCTGTTCAGTTCTGAGATGTGTTTTTCATTCTTGAATTTTATCTTAAAATTACTAGCAAAAATACACTAAATATATTTTTAAAATTTTGTCAATTTTAAAAGCTACAATGACAGCTTCTCATAATTCTGAGATTCATGAGAGTAACATACTAACTATTATACTACACACATTTTTACGCATCTAGTACTACTAGAAGCAGAGTAGAAGCCGCCAATACTATTCAACCATGCGTCATTTCGTTATCACTATAAACGTTCAAGACTCGAAGATTCCTCAACCTTCAGCTTCTAGAAGTGTTTGAGATTGATGATGAATGAAACTACTCTACTTCTACTGTCAAAAAAGTTAATTAGGATTTGCAAAGCATACCTGTGATGTCTCCTTCCAAAACATTTTTTTATTGTTTTATTTTTACTATTACTTTCTAATTCTAATTTTATAAACATTTTTTTGTTCATAATAATAAAAAGAATCATTCAAGTAAATAGTATTTTTTATTCAAATTTTTAATGATATATCATTAAAAAATTGACTTGAATTTTTTTATTCATATATATGTAATGCTACATCATTCAAGATTAGCAAAGACTTAAAGAGGATCTAAAAACAAGGTTATTGAGAAAAAAAGTTTTAACAATAAGATATAAAAACAAGTACTCCTACTATCAATGACAAGTTGAAAAAGGATCTAAGAATAAAGTTTCAAAGAAGAGTTGAAAAAAGTGTATATAAAAATAAGTTTCAAAAATATATCTCAAAAACCTAGTCTTGAAAAAGTGTTTATCAGTATTCAAATTTAAAAAAGAATTCAAAAGGATCTTAGAACAAAGTATTTGAGAATCTGATTGAGATGTTTGCCTTTCACAATGATGCATTGCACTCCCCATTGTTGTTTAAAAAAAGTATTTTAGAAAACAAGATTTCAAAATAAGATGTGACAAAAGTTTAAAAAACAAGTTGAAAACGGTATATAAGATAAAGACTCAAAAACTATTTTTCAAAAACCTAGTAGATAAAGTGTTTGAAAAAGTAAAATATTCAAAATTAAAAAGATTTAAAACGGATCTAAGAACAATATTTTTGAGAAAACAGGTTTTCAAAAATAGTTTTTAAAAACCTTGTTCAGGTAAAGCGTTTGCAAACGAAATTTTTTAGAAATTAAGAAAGATTTAAAAAAGGCTTAAGAACAAAGTATTTGGAAAAAAAATCTTTAAAATAAGATACAAAAAAGGAAGTTGACAAAGAAAGTATATAAAAAAAGTTTCAAAAATCATTTCTCAAAAACATTTGAAAAAGTAAATTTCTAAAAATTTAAAGAGGATCTCTTTTTTTTGGCAAAAAGAAGGAAAGAAGTCTCATTAAAACATTCTGATGTTAAAAAAATATCAAGAAGGAAAAAGACTACTTCCCCTGATTTTATTAAAAAAAAGAGAAAAAAGAAAGAAGACGGAAGATGGACCAAGGGGGGGACTAGACTAATACCCTTGGCAATAATAGAAACTAAAGTCAAAGCAGCAATAGAGAACACTAACTTGAAGACCCCCTAAAACAATCCCTCCTAAAGACAAATTATAAGACAGTTTAAATGACTAAGTTACAAAACCAGATCAAAAGGAGACAGAGACAGAATTTTCCTTTGAACGAGTATTATATCAAACGACCAATTTGTTCTTAAAGAGGATCTAATAAGAACAAGGTTTTTGAGAAAATATGTTTTCAAAATTTAGGTTATATTTGAACCCCGTTTGGAGTCCATATACGAGCATTTGGTGTCTTCAAACGTGATCTAACAAGAAAACATAAGTTCTATTTGGCAAAAAATAGTGGATAGCGAATAAGCTAGCTTATAGCGGATGAGCTAGCGATTGAATTTAAAGTGTTTGGTAAAATTAACAATTGAACTAACTTATAAATATTAAACGACATAAATGGACATTTGTAATTAATGCTTAAAAATGAGAGAGAAGATTCTTTTAATTAAGGATAAATGAGGAACTTAATTAAAATAATAAGGATAAAAATGGGAGAAAAAAATGAAATTCTATAAGCTATAGCTCAAACGCTACTTCAAGTAGTGTGTTCAAAAATCCCTATAAGCTAGTGAAAAAACGCTATAAGTGAAATGCTACTTCAAGTACCGACGGTCAAATCTGTTGAAAAGACTATGCAAAAATAAGTGAAACACTATTGTTACAACCAAATTTCGGATTCAAAATTAGCTTCAAGGACACGTCAGCATGACGTTGAAAGAAAGTTTGAAAGCTACACGGAGGTAACGATACTCGAATAACGACACTCAGGCAATGCACACACAGTTTTGAAGAAATTTCAAAGGCAAGGTTCGAAGGTCGTAGTGTCGCGCGCAAAAATTCAACGTGCGGTTAGGGAGGTTTCTTTCGAGAGGATTCAAACACGGGGACAGGTGCAAAACATCCAAACCCCAAAAGACATGTGGCATCAATCATGATCGATCATTAGTTAGTTTAGTTTTTATTTGCTTTCAATAAGGACATGTGTCTATTATGCAACGCAGTAATTGCTCATTTGTATATCTATAAATAGGAGTACGAACGAAGTACTCGAGGCGATTTCATAACATTCAGTAACCCATTACGCCTAACACATTCGATCACACAGGATCTCTGACTACAAGCGGTGAACAATGTATCTCTGACCCAGCACTCTTTTATTTTCAAACTATTTTCAATTGAATGCAGTGTCTCTTTGACAATCGAGTGTCTCACTTTTGTCTCTTTTTATCTTGCTTTAACAACTTTTTTTTACTTCTTTAAATCATTGCACTCGAGGGGTTTGTGATGATTTTTCCTACTTATGATTGATTTCTGTGAATTGCTTGAGTTTTGTTTTTATTTTATTTACATTTCGATAACCGCCATACAAAGTACTAGAAGGGTTCACGATGTTCTACTCGTTCTGGGTGTGATTCCCGTGTTTTGTTCAAGTGCCTAGCACTTCAAATTTGATTAGACAACAACCTAGAATCTCTGATTTGTTTGGTTGTGTGACCGAATTCCCTCTCGAAACCATTTTCCTTCTCGAAAAGCACACAATTTGGGGCTGACAGTGTAAACCTGTCAACTGGTGAACCCAAGATCTAATTTGAGTCCTCTTATCTCATCCATTTTGAACTTATTTGTTTGACACAAAATACTAACGAAAAATACAGGAAAACAGCTATATGTATAGACTCAATTCGCTACTTGAAAAAGCATTTGAATAAACACTAGACGCTACCCAAAAAATGTTAAACGCTAGTGCTTATCAAATACGTCTATTTGTCATCCGCTAGTCAAATTTGATACCCGCTATTAGATGAGACTTGCCAAACGGAGCTAGGGTGTGTCATACCCGAATTTTGTCCGCTTCCCTTTTTACTACTCGTTTAATTCACTACAAGTTAGTTTTTTGGTCATTTGGGCCTACAGTTCTTATTTGGGCCTGCACTTCTTCTAATTGGGCCCGTTTTTAGTATTTTGTTGTAATTGGGCCTCTTTGTTTGGATTAGGCCCAGTTTAGTCCTTTTCTTTAATTTAATCAAAAGCCATAAAAAATAATAAAAATAAAATTACAAAAAATTATTTTACGATAATTAAAAAAAATTTACAAAAATTAATATTACAAAAAATCATAAAATACAAATAATGAAAAAGAGCGCATCGGCCCAAACAGCTGCTGCTGCGCATCTTTTGAGCTCACTTGGTGAGCAAGGCTTCACCTCTCCAACCCTAATTCAGCAACTTGGTGATCAAGTTTTCAACCCTAAGTCCATATCTGAAATAGGAAATAAGATCATGAGAATCAGGAATTAATTTCCAAAACCATAAAAATTGCCTATAAAAGCAGAAACAATTCACACAGCAAAGGGGGGAGGACCAAACGAAATTTCAGAAATCACATAAAAGATTAGGGTTCTACATTGAAACCCTAATCGCCAAAACTCTAGTTCGAACGAAGGCTATTCAGGAGCAATATGTTCAACAAACAGCAGCAACGAATAAGCCAAAGGAGACCTTTCAGAAGCTGGAAAAGAGGTTGGTCTTCACATTTTCATTTTTTTCTCCCTTAGGTTTCACAAATTTTAGTTCATAATAGGTTGTTTTTGTAAAGAACCGTAATCACAACTTGAACTGATAATCAAAAACCAGTAGCAATCTGAATCTGAAAAATATATGTATGAACTAAAAATCGAATCTTCAGTTTATGTTTTCACAAGTGCCTTGAACAGATTCATGCATAAAATAGACTTGTAAATAAATTAGGATTTATTCTGTAAATAGGGCTCATATTGTAAATAGGTTTGTAAATAGATTAGGGTTAAAAAAAACCAGTAACAAAACCAAAATAAGAGGAGGAAAATGTAGAATAAGATTTGGCACAAAAAAAGGTCAAAACCGAACCTGTTTGTGAACCACCCCTGTGAACGTTCACCGGCTACGGTTGCCGTCGTTGGAACACCACAGTCAGCCCGCCGCATGACTCCACCGCGTCAGCCCGACCCTCAATCGCATGACACCGCAGCTTCCCGGTGAAAACCACCACCGTTGAAGCTCTACGGCAGAAACCACCGTCGTAGCTCATCCCTTTCCCTTCCTCCAGTGTCATCTCCCTTTCCCTGTCATCACCACCGTCTCCTCCAGTATACTCCCTCACCACGTCGCCACCAAGCAACGGCAGCTCGGGAGAGACCCGCCGCAAAACACCGGTTCTTTTTCTCCCTCCGTTCGTGTTTTACATCCCCGTCGCCAAACCTCCGGTCGTCCTCCACCTTCCCGCCGTCAGCACCGCATATCGCCACCACGTGACATCGCCGAAAAAGGCGTGGACTCCCCTCCACCGTCGTGCATCGTTCTCCTCCCACTTCTCACCGTCGCAAACTCTCTCATTTTCTCTCTCTTCAAAAATTCCTCTTTCGCTCTCCAAACAAAATTTTCGCACTCTCTCTCTCCAAAAACTCTCAGAAACAGCGCTGAGAGTGTAGGGATGGAATTAGGGTTTTTGTTGAAACCCTACATGCCTTAAATACTCTTTTTTTTATCATTTATTTTATTTTAAAAATTAAAAGATCAGAATGCTATTCGCACCTGTGCTTTTTTATTATACAACACCCCCATGAAAAGGCCACAATTCGTGGGGTTAGTAAACCTGAAACTGAAATTGAAACTAGGACTCTGCTACGCGCACCCCCTTTTGTTTCCTAATACAACCCTCTGCAGCTAATTACACTTCTGCATTTAATCATACAGTACCCCCTGGATGAGTCCAATTCGCAGGCCAGTTTTTGAATCTAAAAAGCATGAACTGGGCTGCACTACTAATCGCACCCCTCTTTTATTCATGATACAACACCTCTAATGCTAAATGCACCTCCTTATTACTGTTTCACAACCCATTCTGTTTTTGCAATTGCTTTGTCTTATTTTTATTACTCATCAAAACCATTTTTATCAAAAGTATTAAATTAAAAAATACCAAACACACAAATATTTTCTACACAAGAACTACGTAGCCTTTGATTCTCTACTAGGAGATACGTAGGAGTAGAGGGGGCCCACCTCTGTCAAGTGCATAATAAAAACATTTTTTAGTCCTTTTGTAAATTGCTTATTTTTTATCTTTCAAAAAATAATAAAAATAATTAAATGTCCTTCAATGTCTTTTTTTTTTCTTTTAAATTTGTAAATAAGGGTAAATCAAATATATTAGATCAATAATTTTTACGCATTTAGTTAAAAGGTAGCCTTACATAAGAAGGATGTCGTAGGGTGCTAATACATTTCCTATGCATAAACGACTCCCGAGCCTAAACTTGGTCCGCAAAACCCCCTTATCCATGTAAAAGGTTTTTTCTATGTTTTCCCTAAAAATAAATATTGATGGCGGCTTCATTGTAAACTTTGGAGAATCCTCACCCGGATTTTTCGGTCGCTACAGCTGGCGACTTCACTGGGGACAAATTAAGAGAGTCAAACTTATTTACTTAAATGTGCAAATTATTTTAATTTAATATTTTGTTTTTACCCTTATGTTTATTTAATTTAATTCATCTGGTTATTTATTTGTTTATAAGCATTGCCTTTGTTCTTTTGAACCCTAGGATAGACAACTTTATCTGGTTGTTGGTTGTTGTATCTGTATTTCATGCAGGTTGAGTAGTCTAAATATTTTGCCCTTATCACACACATCACCTACACTTTGCACACACTTTTGAGTGGACCCTATACCCGGGTCTGTGTGAAACTTAGGATGAGTGGAGACGATTACTGACAGTCATTCTGGATTTTCTGTCTGACTCTCACGAAAGTCTTAACTAGAGTGCGCCTTGTTATGGTATCCCACACCTGATGGTCATTCATCGTTGTGGATAATATCATAAAGAGGACTTCAGCTCTGGAGACCTATGTGAGGAAGTGATTAGAGCCACCCGGAAAAATGATCACAAAAAGTGGCCCTAGACCATGATATGTATAAAATCCCAAGTTTAGACATAACCTTCCTAGGACACAAGGGGCATTTTATTGCATGAATATAGTTAGTCTTTTAAATCACCATGCATTCTTAATAAAATCATTCTTTTCCCATGCATCCCATCATCATTGCACTACTATGCATCTCATTATCTAGAAAATAACAAAAATATCTTTTTTTTATTTATCCAAATTGCATCATCTTGCAATCCATACACACAAAAAATATCACCTTGATATTATAAAAAATTATATTCATTCACTATTTCATTACTCCCCTTCCCTTCATGCATCATAAAAATAGAAATAAAAGTTTTTATTCCACTTACATGCATACCATATTCCTACATAGCCTCCCACATGTATCAAAACAAAAATTAGAAATTGCGTCACTTTCTTCTATTCTTGCATCATTCATCATCCAATAATTTTTCTTCAGCATCATATCAAGGTATCATTTTATCACATTCAAGCAATCATTACGCATTTCATTCATCTGCATTTTTATCCAAACCTAGCAACATGCATAAACTTGTGCATTACATTCAAAAATTATTCAAAAATCATGAGAATATTCTTTGGAAACATTGTTGATGAGAAACGATGTACTCTTGTAAAATATATTTGAATTGACTTCTCTCCCTTGGAAAATGTTGTCATATCATTTGATTGAAAATACCTAACTTGATTCACCAACATCAAGTTCTTCACTCTTCACCCCATATACATCCTATCTATACCTACCACATTTATGGAAACCATCCACCCACTTAAACACCATGTAATTACCTTCAATGGAATTCACCAATAACCCATTCACCATCATGGTCATTTCATGTTGACTCGATCACTTCAACCCTTCCTCCTATAGGTTTGGCCCTTAGCCTCAAAGGGATGCCTCACCAAAGGTTACTGATAAGTCCTAATTTAGTGTGTTTTTAGTATTTATTTTAAGTAATTTATTTGTTGTTTTAATTCTATTCTAGAGCCATTTTACTACCTATTGTTAGTTTGATTCTCAGGGTTAATTATGGAGCAAATGAGGAATT
Organism: Astragalus membranaceus; assembly: GCA_039519185.1. NCBI lineage: Eukaryota > Viridiplantae > Streptophyta > Magnoliopsida > Fabales > Fabaceae > Astragalus > Astragalus membranaceus. The sequence continues at coordinate 93,580,823 of CM076847.1, forward strand.
TTGATGTTTAAAGAGCAAGGATCAAGAGACAATAGGATGAGGAGAAGAATCAAGTAATACAAAGTGAAAAATCAAGTTTAGACACACAGTCCGTGCGTGATCCAGCATGATCCGTGCGCCCTGTTCGCAAAAGAAGAAAGAAATGAAGAACAGGACGCGCACGATCCGTGCGCCCAGTAAGCATACGAACCGTGCGGACCGTTCGTAAATCAGAAGGCCAAAAGTTTCACAGCGCACGATCCGTGTGCCTTCTTAGCACGAACCGTGCGCCCTGTGCTGTTTCGAATTCCAACAGGATTACACTAGGCACGATCCGTGCGCCTGCCTAGCACGATCCGTGCGTCCCATCTGAATTCCAAAGATGTTACAAACTCTTCCCATTCTTTTCTTTATGGATTGTAATTTGTATTTAATGCTTTGTCTACTGATCCTACACTATAAAAAGGACCTCAATGTAAGCTTCATGATCATCTCTTACCATTGTAGTTTCACTCCAAAGTTTACTCTAAGGTTCTTGCATTTTCTCTTAAGGTTTTGTTCTATTGTTATTTTGTTCTTTCAATTCTGGCAACTTTACTTTGTCATTTATTTTCTAGCACTTTTATTTTCTTGTTATTTATATTCTGCTTTTTAAATTATGTCATTCTCTTCTACTCCTTTGTCTACTATGATCATGTGTGAGTAGACTTCTTTAGTCTTGGGATTATGGGAAACAATCCAATGATGGGTCCCTAAGACAATTCCAAGGCTAAACTCTATCCTATTAGAATTTGCTTTGTTTTAATCTAAGTTCATCGTACAAACTTTATAAAACAAATGTCAAGTGAAGTACCGAGAGGTGAAGCTTGACATTGGAACAAATTAATTTAGACAAGGTCAATCAAAGCATGAGAATAGCTTTGATAGCCTTGGGACAATAAGGTTGTGCTCAATGGGTCTCTGCAATGATCAACCATGAGAATAGGCTTGATCGTTGTTTCGAGACACGTTCTCGTAGTCCGAAAGGAAACTTGAATTACACCAAAGAATACATTGTCCTTAAAACACAAATTTAATTATAATATAGAGAATAGTTAAGGGGTTGTTTTAGCTCCGTCATTGGGATTTAACCATAATCCCTGGGCACTTTTATAATTCTGAATTTGAACCAAACATATTTTTTTACTAAATCATTCCCTTTCAGCTAATCACCACTAAAAATTAGATTGATAATCAAACATAACTCCTTGTGGATCGATACTTTCTATGACAGCGATATACCATATATCAGTTACCCGTCCATTGTAGGTTAGCTAAGCAATATATCTCAACCCTCCCGTGATAAGAAGCTGAAATGTCTAGTTTGTTAACTTGTGTGGTTTCGACAATAAAATGTTCTATCTTAACCGGCGTTAACTCTCTATGAAGAAATTGTAAAATAAATTGACATGACATGTGTATTCATTTTTTGAGTCAGTTATACCATCCATATCTTTGTCAACTATTATCCTTCATTCATTTCCGAAACCCCACCCCAACTATCCATAAAGTTCTTAGTCCCCACAAGAGTGCTTAATTCACTGTTTTCCAATGTGAAAGTTTCATGAATAATACTTTGAACTCTCCATACTAGGGAAGAGTTGTGATCACTAAGATTTCCTGCCGACGTTCTAAACACTTGTGCAAGTCTTTTAAGTAAAAAAAATCCAAAAAAGCCCGTTAGGTTGAAAACTCGCAAGGGCAACCTAAGCAAAAATTAGGGCATAAAAAGAAAAATAAAGAAAAAGAGCAAATATATTAAACATGAAATTTTGTCCTATAGTTAAAATTTTGAGAAAATAAGCGATCATGATTTGAAGTGAAGTTTGGCCACTTTCTCGTATCCTAAAAAAGTGAATTAGCCTTTGTTGCCCACATTGAGCCGAAATACATTTTTCAATCACCATTGACAAGGATCAATTCCACATTTAGAAAAGGTGTTGTTGTTGGTTTACTTAGCTCTAAAGAAAGAGAATGTGAAAATTAAAAAAAAAAAAGTGAAATTCTAAGACAAAAAAGAAGACTGAAAATCAACAGTCATGAATGAAAAAGAAGTAGTGTAAAGTTGGAGCTGATACATCGCACCATAAAACACATAAAAGATCATTTGTCTCAAACAACCCTCAAACATTTTTTTTTGGTTCTGATTATCCTTTCTTCATAAACCCTTATCCACATTGGCCACATTACAATCCTAAAGTCCATTCTGATCAATGACTGTTTGCTTCCATATTTCTTAAAATTTTAATTCTAAGACAAAATATGTGAATAATTTATTTGCTAAAAAAAGAGATTTAAAAAGAAGAAAAAAAAGAGAGAAAAAACTCAAAGAGGCTTGCACGCTCAAAGTTCATACAAGAGCTAATTAGTGATCATCAACAAAGTGAAATCTTAGTTAAATCAAAGACTCTTGACTGTCATAGTCTGTGGATCTTCCCAAAAGAAAATCACAAATCCCTACTAAGGCAGTTACTTGACTTACCATCTCAAGACGAGGCATTATCCTCACTTTAATTTTTCCATCATCCATCCCATTCTTATACTACACCCACATCTATATAGCCAGACCAGACTAGTTCCCTACTCATTACCCTAACTCACTCGAATTGGGGCAATCTTGTCTTTTGTATAGATTGGGGCATCATATCCTTTGTGCCGAAAGAATTATTTCGCCTCCCATTCCATTCATTCTTAGCCACTTGTCACCCCAATACCAGCATATTTCCCAATCCCTCAATCAGTTTATACCCTTAGTTGTCATTGTCCTCCCTAGACAAAGGCTGACTATTTCACTCCCCACTATTTGAAGACAAAATTGGGGCAGTCAAACATTTCCTACTTTGGGGCAAGCTCATCTCTCATAGGCCTGCTCAAATAACCCCATTCTTCACTCCACCCACGTGTCACGACCCTGAGCCAACTGACGCCTTCATTTATATTCACACTATTATATATGTTTATTAAACAATGCTTCAAAAAGAGAAACACACGTTAATGACGTGTTATTGATAATTCCCCCATGTTAACATCTTAGAAAGCTTAGCTATCATGGGTAGTCATAACCAAATTAAAACCCATGTGACCAAATCCACAAATGCTCATCACAAAGACATTGTTACAAGCCATGGTCTTCAAAGATGACAATCTCGAGCTTACCAGAGTCCGAGTTCAAGCAATCAAAAGTTTTCTTCCAAGGAACGATCAATTCAAAATATTCAGTTTCCTGTTTCTAGCATCAAAAGTTGTGTTTCCCATCAAACATTTTTGTATCCTTACAAAAAAAAATATTGCAAAAACACACGTTGTCACCAACAGTCATCCCATTAGTCATGCATTACACATGTCCTCCTTATTCTAGTATTAGACCATGCATCTGACCATACTCTTCACAATTCTTCCATATAAGTGTTATACAGGCATTCACATTCTACTTGTTTTTTCTTACACAATTTATTAGCTTTCGCGCCTTGCTTCTTTCGCATTACGCATTCCATGTCTACACATAACATTTATTTCTTCGATAGAAGTGCCAAATGTCGGTCTCATCATTACAAAAAAAAGTTTCTACATCCCAATCAATCATATCATATCATCGCACCATCCATTTATGCACTTCCTTCTATTCACCATAGCATTTGCATCAAAGCATTACATTTCCTTCATATTCACATTCGCATTTCATGCACTCATCATATACCAAGAAAATAAGCCAAAAAAGAAGCAAAAAATGTAAAAAAAGTAAAAAGAGAGAAAGTCATCCATTACGTTTCATTCATTCATTCATGTTCTTATTTGGGCCCTACATTGAAACCTTAATCACCAAAACTCTAGTTCGAAAAATATATGTATGAACTAAAAATCGAATCTTCAGTTTATGTTTTCGCAAGTGCCGTGAACAGATTCATGCATAAAATACACTTGTAAATAAATTAGGATTTATTCTGTAAATAGGTTTGTAAATAGATTAGGGTTAAAGAAAACCAGTAACAAAACCAAAATAAGAGTAGGAAAATGTAGAACAAGATTTGGCACAAAAAAGGTCAAAACCGAACCTGTTTGTGAACCATCCCCTGTGAACGTTCGCCGGCGACAATTGCCGTCGTTGGAACACCACAATCAGCCCGCCGCATGACTCCACCACGTCATCCAGACCCTCAATCGCATGACACCGCAGGTTCCCGGTGAAAACCACTGTCGTTGAAGCTCTACAACAGAAACCACCGTTGTTGCTCGTCCCTCTCCATTCCTCCAGTGTCATCTCCCTTTTCCTGTCATCACCACCGTCTCTTTCGGTATACTCCCTCACCACCAACTCCTCTGGTATACTCCCTCACCACATCGCCACCAAGCAACGGCAGCTCGTGACAAACCCGCCGCAAAACACCGATTCTTCTTCTCCCTCTGTTTGCGTTCTACATCCCCGTCGCCAAACCTCCGGTCGTCCTCCCCCTTCCCGCCGTCTGCACCTCATATTGCCGCCACGTTACATCGCCGAAAAAGGCGTGGACTCCCCTCCACCGTCGTGCGTCGTTCTCTTCCCTCTTCTCACCGTCGCAAACTCTCTCATTTTCTCTCTCTTCAAAAATTCCTCTTTCTCTCTCCAAACAAAATTTTCGCACTCTCTCTCTCTCTCCAAAAAACTCTCATAAACGGCACTGAGAGTGTAAGGATGGAATTAGGTTTTTTGTTGAAACCCTACATGCCTTAAATACCCTTTTTTATCATTTATATTATTTTAAAAATTAAAAGATCAGAATGCTATTCGCACCTGTGCTTTTTAATTATACAACACCCCATGAAAAGCCCACAATTCGTGGGGTTAGTAAACCTGAAACTGAAACTCGGCTCTGCTATGCGCACCCCCTTTTGTTTCCTAATACAACCCTCTGCAGCTAATTACACTCCTGCATTTAATCATACAGTATCCCCTGGATGAGCCCAATTCGCAGGCCAATTTTTGAATCCAAAAAGCGTGAACTGGGCTGCACTACTAATCGCACCCCTCTTTTATTCATGATACAACACCTCTAATGCTAAATGCACCTCCTTATTACTGTTTCACAACCCATTCTGTTTTTGCAATTGCTTTGTCTTATTTTTATTACTCATCAAAACCATTTTTATCAAAAGTATTAAATTAAAAAATACCAAACACACAAATATTTTCTACACAAGAACTACGTAGCCTTTGATTCTCTACCAGGAGATACGTAGGAGCAGAGGGGCCCCACCTCTGTCAAGTGCATTAATAAAAACATTTTGCAGTCCTTTTTAAACTGCTTATTTCTTATCTTTCAAAAAATAATAAAAATAATTAAATGTCCTTCAAATTCTTTTTTTCTTTTTAATTTGTAAATAAGGGTAAATCAAATATATTAGATCAATAATTTTTACACATTTAGTTAAAAGGTAGTCTTCCTTAGGAAGGATGTCGTTGGGTGCTAATACCTTCCCTGCGCATAAACGACTCCCGAGCCTAAACCTGGTCCGCAAAACCCCTTTATCCATGTAAAAGGGGTTTTCAATCTTTTCCCTAAAAAAAATATTGATGGCGGCTTCATTGTAAACTTTGGAGAATCTTCACCCAGATTTTTCGGTCGCTACAGGGTGTTTGCAAAAGAAAGTTTTCAGAATTAAATGGAATCTAAGAACAAGGTTTTTGAGAAAAAAGTTTTAAAAATAAGTTTCAAAGACAAGTTGAAAAGAGTATACAAAAATTATTTTCCAAAACCTAGTCTTGACAAAGGGTTTGCAAAAGTAAAATTTTCAAAAATTAAAAAGATTTAAAAAGGATCTATGAACAATTAGGTGTTTGAGGAAACAAGTTCCCAATATAAGATGTGGAAAAGTTTAAAAAACAAGTTAAAAAGAGTATATAAAAGGACAAAATCTAATCTAGATAAAGTGTTTTCAAAAGAAAATATTTCAGTTAAAAATATCTATCAAGGATGTAAAAACAAGGTATATCAGAAAACATATTTTCAAAGTAAGACGTGAAAAAAAATATTAAAAATCAATTCGGGAAGTGTAAGTAAAACAAATTTCAAAAGGTATTTCTCATAAACCTAGTCTAGACAAAGTGTTTGCAAAAATAATTTTTTTAAAAATAAACAAAGACTTAAAAACTATCTAAGAAAAATGTTTTTGAAAAGAAAAAAAATTCTTAAAATAGGGTGCTCTTAAAATAAGATATTAAAAAAATGATGTCTAAAAAGAAAGTATATGCAAAATGTTTCAAAAATTATTTCTTAAAATCCTAGTCTAGATAAAGTGTTCAAAAGTAAAATGTTATGTTTTTGAAAATTGAAGAAAGATTTAATCAAGAGATTAAAGTGACCCAAAAAATTACATGTGTCGCTTAACGTGCCATGTAGGCACAAAACGTGTAAAATCATCAATATTAATTGACAATGTGAAGATTGGATCAGTGGAAGGACTAACTTGTCTGTGCTTGAAAAAAGTTGTCGTTTTATTAGTGAAAAAACAACGTTATTAGTGAAAAACTGGCGCTAAAATGTTGTTTTTAAATATTACACTTTTTCGGTTTCCCAATATAATAATTTTGGAATCAAAAGCACTCATACAAATTACGAAAACAAAAACATTGCAAGTTATAAAAAGTAGAACCCAATATCAAAAAACAAGTTTATTGACAAGAATTCTCATAATATACATTATGTCGGTTTACAATATAAAAGTACGAAATACAAAATTACAATGAGAAAAATATATATCAACCTAGGTGGACTGTGTGTTCCTTCCAAATTAGAACTAAGTGTTTATCATGATGAGCAATAATCTCAGAAGAAGGACATCTTTAGAAGGAAAAAAATGAGTACGAATATGTTTCCCGTTCTCATTTTTTCCTTCTCTCTAAGATGCTCTACTTCCGATATTATTCTCCTACACGATAAACGCTTGGGTCTGATTCTGAAAGATAAAACGGCCAATTTAGATTAGTGTGGCAAGGTTAAAGTATCCAATACAGAATTACAATTGAAAGGCTACTACTTCTTCAGGCAAGGTTACTACTCCATAGCTGATGATGAACCTTATGCATCCTTTCCCCTCTTGAAACTTTGTCCTTACTCAATAAAATATTTTCAACTTTATCAAAATCTTCCAATTTGAGAGTGGATGACATACAGCGTGATCAAGACACGAGAACTGAAATTTCAAGTCTCTAAGCATACTCTTCCAAATCGCAACGCTGAATCTCTAAGCATACTTTGGATCTCTGGAATAAAAACATAAGAGAAACAGGCCAAAAATAGAAAACATAGAAGAAAAATAGAGGAAAAAATAAAGAAAAAAATAGAGGAAATACCGGTAATAGGTACAAAGTCGTTACCGTAATGGAGGGGAGATGGAGACTCACGACAGAGCGCGGTGGGGTGCGACAGAGCGCGGTGGCACGCGTAGATGAGGTGGAGAAGAAGCACGGTAAAGACACAGAAATTCTATATTATATTAAAAAAAACCCTAATTTTTAATGTTTTTTAGTTTCACACGAAATTCTGAAACTGCCCTTACCGAAAAAACTTAACATAAAATTAAAGGGGTCTTTTCATCATTTTGGTTCTTTCTTCAACATAGCGAAACCCATTAGGCTTGCGCAACTAAACAATCTACAAGAAACTCGTCATCAATTTTGTTTCGAAGTCCTTGTCTTTCATTTGCTGAAAAAGTTTTCTCGGTAGTTGTTGTAAAGTTGGAAAGTGTTAAAATAAGACGAACTAATCTATCAATCAACTTATAATTTTTTGGGGGCTATTGGCTTATTACTGTTATTACTCTTTTTACAGTGATCTACCCATCCCTTATTTAAATCGTTGATTAAATGCTCAAGAAAGTTAAATTTATTATGTGTCCAAATCATCATTTATAAAATGGTGCTTTTCATTTATAAACCCACAGTCACAAGTCTTCACTCGTCAGCTTTGTTAATAAATTGACAAAGTCTCCAACTGTCGCTTTATTTTTTGTAACATGCCCTAAACTACAAGAAAGATGAGACAGTTGCCTCAATAAAAAATGAGACAATTATTGGAGATCTTGATGTACTACGTACCTTTAGTCCTTTTTGGGAGAAATAGAATAACATATGTTTAATTAGGGTCCTAAAAATAAGAAGCATGGTGTCATTTTTAACAAATTATAGGCTCACATATTTTCCATTGAAGAAGAATATGAAAGGACACTAAGGGTACGTTTGGGAGGGTTTTGGGGGGAGGGGTTTGGAGGGCTTGGTCTATATTTTAAGATCTATTTGAGATTTTAAAAAATTGAAAGAATAACATGATAGATAATGATAAAACATTGTTAATCACACATCATTTTTGTTTAGAAACATTATATAGCTTCCTCAATTTAGAATTGAAAATCAAGCCCTCCTCTCCCCTCCCCTCCTAAACCCTCCATCCAAACATACTGTCATACCCAAATTTTGTCCGGCTAATCGAAAAAATCCCAAAAATTTTATTTTCGTCGTTTTAATCGTACGCGTGTCTTTTACGCTCATCGTACAACGTTTATTTTGGTGCTCATTTTTTTTATAGTCGTAGCTATTAGATTAGTTTATTATTGTTGGAACAAAAATATACGAAACATAATCAAAAATAGAATAAACAATTAATTTGAATAGTCAAAAGTTTTATTATATAATCAAGTTTTTTTACAAACACAAAACCAGCAAAAAGAAATAGTACAAAAATTAAAAATACAAAAAATACAAAAAAAGAGAAGAAAACGGGGGGGGGGGGGGGGCAGCTGCTGCCTGCCCTAGCTAGGGTTTTTCCCCTCAATGACTGTCCTTTCGTGCCATCTATAGCCAGCTAGTTGTTGTCCTTGATCCTTATCCAATTGCTGTCTGATAACTCTATTTTATATAGAGTTATTCATACAATCAAGCTTGAGTTATTGCTTATTTTCAAGAACATTTATATATATTTATAGCTTATTTATCAAGGAACAACATTTTAAATATTCAAATGGATAAAGGGCAATGATCTAGGCAAAATGCACAAATCTTGTTAGGTTTGATGTTTTTGTTCAGTGCAGCTACTGCAGGAGTGGAAACACTGCCAACACCAGGAGTGGAAACACTAGGAGTGGAAACACTGCCAACACCTGCTAAATTCTGCAGTTTGTACCAAAACATCCAAAGACCATTTCAATGCTTCCACACTTGATTTATGACGTCATGCCTAGTCACCTAGAACTGAGCCACTTGCAGAGTCGGCGATACACATAAAAATCAAGTTGCAAGACTCAAACTTATCTAAAAGACATGTGGCACTTCTTCAATGGACCTCATCTTTTGTTATGCATGCAAGCGACCAAACCTGTGCAGCTTGCTTGATTGGTTGTCAACAAATTAACCATGTTCGGTCTCCTCAGCTGATCTTTCACGCCAAAGGAAACCCCTTGCAAGAGGAAAGCTTTCAAGCCTATAAATAGATATCATATCTTCACAAGAAAATGATCCTATCTTATATCATCTTTCACATCTTTAAATCTTTCATCTTTTAGTTTAGTTTAGGTATAGTTATTTTCATTTCCAGTTTCTAAGGAGAGGAAGGTGAGGAAGTGCTTGACAACCATTCCCTTCACTTCTACTTTGAAGAAATTCGTGTAAGAAATCTTTATTGTACTTCAACTTGGGAACTTAATGCAAAAGATCTTCTATTCAAGTAATCTCTACTCTTTTAAGTTCTTTTGCTTTATTATTCATTTACTTATGTTCTTAGCATATTCTTTGCTTTATAACATGAGTAACATGAGCTAAATTCCCTTAAGTTGAGATGTTCTAACCTTGTAATGAACTTCTAAATGTATTATGGTTTATGTAGTGTAAACACTTTAAACTCTTGCATAATACTTCTTTCAACTTATTCTGGAATTGATCACTTTAGAATAGGTAAAACTTGTAGCAGCAGACATGGGCTACATTTATGAACTCAAGAGTTAATAGGGACAAGTATTTAATAAAGGAAACTTTGTTAAATACATGCTAACACCTAGACATAGGATAGCATAGTCCATAGGATAATAAAATTACAAGAGTGAACCTATTTAGCAACTTGGATCATTGTTAGGAGGCAAGGGAGGAATTGACAAACCTTTCTTTACTGTAAAAAACAAAGATCATAAGAGCTTGTAATGAAACTCTGAAGAGAAGTGCTGAAAGGCACAAACTGATGCACCCACTTCCAGTGTTTCCACACTACATACTCCATTAAGACACTTAGAAGTAAAGTATTTGGTGAAAACATCTCAACTACTTTTTCCAACTGATTTCTCACACATTTTATTGCTTATTATTATTTTACTTACTTTGAAAACTCCAAACCAAAAATACTGAATAGTGTAGACACACTAAGTGTACACTTTGAACTACAAAAATTTACAATACATAATCCCTGTGGGTTCGACCTTTCTTATCACTTTATTACTTGTGTGACTATGTATACTTGCATATAATAAACCACACCAAGTCTTTGGCGCAGTTGCCGGGGAATATAGTAAAATTTTGTTGTTTAGATTGTTAATTTAGTGTTTTATTAGTACTACTGGTATTCTGTTTTCTGTGCAGAAACACTTAGTGCAGAAACACTCAGTGAGGAAACACTAGTTTATGCCCAGAGATAGACCACCAGAATTTGATTGTGATCCAGAAATTGAGAGAAGATTTAGGAGATTGCTAAGACAGCAAAGACAAAGACAACAAGACTGCAGAACAATGTCTCACCACAGTGAAGATGCCTCAGTAAGAGGAAAACCTAATTCACATCAACAAACTGAAGGTGGACCAGATCACAGACAACAATTCATTCAAATGGGACCAATAGGTATGATTAATGATAGAGATAGACCTATGAGAGACTATGCTCAATATGACCAGCAGCACATACAAACTAGTATTGCTAGACCTCAAATTGATGCTGTTCATTTTGAATTTAAACCTATGATGTTTCAAATGTTGCAAACAATTGGTCAATTTGGTGGATCCCCACATGAAGATCCCCATGAGCATTTAAAGCAATTCATAGAAGTTTGTAGTAACTTTATCATTCCTGGTATTAGTGAGGATGCATTTAGGCTTAAGTTATTTCCATACTCTTTGAAAGATAGGGCTAAATCATGGCTAAATTCTATGGAGCCTAATTCTATTCATACATGGAATGAATTAGCTGAAAAATTCTTAAGCAAATATTTTCCTCCTATTAAAAATGCTAGGATGAGACATGATATTACATCTTTTAGACAAAAAGAATTTGAATCATTGTTTGAAGCATGGGAAAGATGGAAAGAGCTTTTAAGAAAATGTCCACATCATGGTTTACCTGTCATTATACAAATGGAAACTTTTTACAATGGTCTAGAACCACAAACCAGAGTGATGCTTGATGCATCAGCTGGTGGTGTTCTTTTGAATATGTCTTATAATGAAGCATGTGATCTTATTGACAAAATTGCTACAAATGGTTCAAGTTGGCCTACTGAAAGGGTAAGTGCTCAAAAGAGAACCTCTGGAGTACATGAGATTAATGATATATCAGCCCTATCTGCTCAAGTAGCCACTTTAACAAATCTGATCAAACAGTGCACTAGTGCACCTACATCTAGTGTAGCAACACCAAAAGAAAACACTGCAGCAGCTATAGAACAAGCCTCTCCAGGAACTACAAATTGTGTGTATTGTGGAGGAGGCCATCTATATGAAGAATGTCCTAGCAACCCTGTCTCTGTCAATTATGTAGGTTACAATAAAAATGCCAACCCTTACTCTAATACCTACAATCCAGGATGGAAGAACCACCCAAATTTTAGGTGGAACAATTCTAATGCACCTGCACAAAGTGCACCTGCACCAAGTACTCCTCCTGGATTCTTACCTCAAAACCAACAAAGATCAAACCCACCTGCCAGTGCCAACTCTCTAGAAGAATTGCTTAGATCATTCATTAGTGAAACTAGAACTGCTAGGCAAGCTCATGATATATCAATTAAGAACCTAGAGAACCAAGTAGGGCAATTAGCAACTGCTTTGCAGCAAAGACCAGCAGGTACTTTGCCATCAAACACAGAAGCTTCACCCTCACAAAGGCAAGGTAAGGAGCAGGTCAAAAGCCATATCTTTAAGAAGTGGCAAGGATCTAACAGAACCATATGAGCTTGAAGGTACAGAGAAGGGAGAAAAAAATAAAAATGAAAAAAATTCTCAAGATGCAGAAACACCTGGTGTTCCTACATCTCCTACTCCAAGGTTAGTACCAGAATACCCTCCTCCCCCTTTTCCTCAAAGATTGAAAAAAATACACGAGGAGAAGCAATTCAGTAAATTTTTAGATGTTTTAAAACAATTGCATATCAATGTTCCCTTGATAGAGGCACTTCAACAAATGCCAAACTATGCCAAATTCATGAAAGATGTGCTTTCTAAAAGGAGAAGATTAGGGGAATTTGAAACTGTTGTTATGTCAAAAGAATGTAGTCTAATTTTACAAAACAAAATTCCAAGGAAGCTAAAGGATCCAGGTAGCTTTACAATCCCTTTTTCAATAGGTAAGTACTATACAGGAAGAGCATTGTGTGATTTAGGTGCAAGCATCAATTTGATGCCCAAATTTATCTTCACAAAGCTAGGGATTGGAAATGCTAAACCTACCACATTGACACTATCTTTGGCAGATAGATCAATTGCATATCCAGAAGGAATTATTGAGGATATATTGGTGCAAGTTGACAAATTTGTGTTTCCTGCAGATTTTGTTATACTTGATTTCATTGCAGATGAAGAAGTACCAGTCATACTTGGAAGACCATTCTTGGCAACAGGCAAAACACTGATAGATGTGCAAAGAGGAGAGCTAACCATGAGAGTGAATGATCAAGAAGTAAAATTCAATGTCTTGAATGCTTTGAAGTATCCTGCAGAGGAGAGTGAAGAGTGTTCATCAATCTCACTTGATCATTTGGTAGAGAAGCAGTTCCACAAGCAGTATGATCACCTTGTCAATGCACTAGCACCTGATGTTTCTGCATTGCCTGCTGAGGAATTTATTGAAGAAAGCATATTGCCCAAGGAACAAGCTACACCTAAGGTATGGGCTAGAACTTATGAATCTCTTAATTTAGAAGATCCCAACCTTAAAGAAAATGTACCTTCTGTTGAACAACCTCCTAAGCTAGAATTGAAAGAACTACCTAAGCATTTAAAAAGAGTGAAAATGTACTATGGAGAGCATGTAGAGAGAGACAAGATCACCACTCACTTTGCAAAACCTTAGACCAAGGTACAAGTCAGGCGGTAAGACTCTTAAAACAAGCGCTTGAGGGAGGCAACCCCATCACTATATAGTTAATATTATTATTTTGTGCAATTTCATGTTTTGTTATTTAGCAGAGAAGAAACAGATGCCGGGATACACAAGAAGAACAATGAACCCAGCTCCAACAAAGAAGATGTGGACAATGTCCTCTCTCTATGCTGAACAGGGTACAGGAGCAGAAACTGGTGACAAGGCAACAAGTAAAGAAACTGAAGAACAAACTGAGAAGGTAGCAGAGCAACAACCAGAGGGAATTGAGCAACAAACAGAACACACTCCAGTGCAGAGTGGTGTACCTGCACCTAAAGTCTAAACACTGGCTACACTAGATGTTCCTGCAGAAGCTACACCTGAAGAGGCAGAAATGCCTGAGGCTTTTGTAGATGATCCTGGTGTGCCTACCTCTGATGTGGCCACTGCTAAGAAGCCAAAGAAGACAAGAGCCAAGCATAGCCCTGCTGTGAGAGCCAGCCCCAGATTCCAAAACAAAGAGTAAAAGGATATTTTTTAATGTTTATTCCTAAAACTATATTTTGCTTTACTTTCAACTGTTTAAAATACTATGTGGTAGCTGTTGCTATGTGTTAAATACTTTTGTTTGTTTCTCCCAAATTTAGTACTCCCATGTTTCCTAAACTCACTGCTCATCTTTAAGTTGGGGGGAGAGTGGAGAATAGTATATCTTTTGAACTAAATATGCACTATGTGAAAACTAATATATGCTATGAATGTCTTAGTAGTATATGTATGTGAATATGCAATATTAGTATGTGTGTTTAGATGTACTTAACAAAGCATGCAAATGACATGATCAAAAATGTTTTCAAAAAAATAGAAGAACTAAGTACATCATATGTATGTTTTAAAAAAACTTAAATAAATATGAAACATGATCAATTCATCTTTTTCTCAAAAATTGAAGAAGTGTATCAATAAGTTGAATTTTGAATGAAAAGCCTTGTTTTCTAAAAATGATCAGTTTTATAAATACTTTGACACAACAAAATTGAGTTTTGAAAAGAACCATGCTAGATCAAGAGCTATCTAAAGCCAAGGAAATTTTGGAAATTTGAGGTCAAAATTAGATTTTTATTAAAAATTTAGAAGAGCATAAAGACTTAAGTTTGGGGAAAATTCCATGAATACAAAGGCCAAAGTGTGACAGCTTGAAGAGTGCAAGCCACAAGTGTCAAAACCACTCAAAAATACCAAAAATATCCCAAAAAAGAGCTACACTTGCCTGAGTCATATAAACTGAACCTGTCCCTTAAGTGCAATTTGGTTTGAAAAATATGAACAAAGTTCAAGGAGAAAAAGAAAAAAAAAACAAACCAAGAAAAAGAAGAAAATGCATGTGGAGGTCAGTGAGGAGGGTAGTGTACGCTACAAAAAAATACTCAAAGAGTTTCAAGTGTGGTAACACTTAGTGTGCCAACACCATCTACATCAAAAGGCACCTACACTCAAAATAAGGTGAACCTACAATCCAAAAATGATGTTTTTGCACTCACTGCATTACATCATCAAAAATCAAACACCAAGGTATTGGCTCAACAAGTTGGAACACCAAAAGCCCTTTGTTGTGCTTAAGAGTCCCCTAAATACTTGAAGAAATTGTTAGTCTCGGCCATATTTTGAAAAATCTCTAAGAGTGACCAAAAGAGTTCCATCTTTTTCAAAAAGCTAAAGAAAAACTCTTTTCAGTTATGGAACCAATTAGAAACTCAATGGGCCACACACTCACACAAATGAGTTTTTATAACTCTGAATGTTTTAAAGAAAGCAAGGGCATGAAAGAAAAAGCACCAAAAGAGAAAGGCTCATCAATACACTTCAAACACTTCTTGAAAAACATGAGTTGAGATGTCTTCATAATTATATAAATCTTGTGTTTTTGTTTCTTGTCGTTGCTTGAGGCAAACAACAATTTAAGTTTGGGGGTGTGATAACTCTATTTTATATAGAGTTATTCATACAATCAAGCTTGAGTTATTGCTTATTTTCAAGAACATTTATATATATTTATAGCTTATTTATCAAGGAACAACATTTTAAATATTCAAATGGATAAAGGGCAATGATCTAGGCAAAATGCACAAATCTTGTTAGGTTTGATGTTTTTGTTCAGTGCAGCTACTGCAGGAGTGGAAACACTGCCAACACTAGGAGTGGAAACGCTAGGAGTGGAAACACTACCAACACCTGCTAAATTCTGTAGTTTGTACCAAAACATCCAAAGACCATTTCAATGCTTCCACACTTGATTTATGACGTCATGCCTAGTCACCTAGAGCTGAGCCACTTGCAGAGTCGGCGATACACATAAAAATCAAGTTGCAAGACTCAAACTTATCTAAAAGACATGTGGCACTTCTTCAATGGACCTCATCTTTTGTTATGCATGCAAGCGACCAAACCTGTGCAGCTTGCTTGATTGGTTGTCAACAAATTAACCATGTTCGGTCTCCTCAGCTGATCTTTCACGCCAAAGGAAACCCCTTGCAAGAGGAAAGCTTTCAAGCCTATAAATAGATATCATATCTTCACAAGAAAATGATCCTATCTTATATCATCTTTCACATCTTTAAATCTTTCATCTTTTAGTTTAGTTTAGGTATAGTTATTTTCATTTCCAGTTTCTAAGGAGAGGAAGGTGAGGAAGTGCTTGACAACCATTCCCTTCACTTCTACTTTGAAGAAATTCGTGTAAGAAATCTTTATTGTACTTCAACTTGGGAACTTAATGCAAAAGATCTTCTATTCAAGTAATCTCTACTCTTTTAAGTTCTTTTGCTTTATTATTCATTTACTTATGTTCTTAGCATATTCTTTGCTTTATAACATGAGTAACATGAGCTAAATTCCCTTAAGTTGAGATGTTCTAACCTTGTAATGAACTTCTAAATGTATTATGGTTTATGTAGTGTAAACACTTTAAACTCTTGCATAATACTTCTTTCAACTTATTCTGGAATTGATCACTTTAGAATAGGTAAAACTTGTAGCAGCAGACATGGGCTACATTTATGAACTCAAGAGTTAATAGGGACAAGTATTTAATAAAGGAAACTTTGTTAAATACATGCTAACACCTAGACATAGGATAGCATAGTCCTTAGGATAATAAAATTACAAGAGTGAACCTATTTAGCAACTTGGATCATTGTTAGGAGGCAAGGGAGGAATTGACAAACCTTTCTTTACTGTAAAAAACAAAGATCATAAGAGCTTGTAATGAAACTCTGAAGAGAAGTGCTGAAAGGCACAAACTGATGCACCCACTTCCAGTGTTTCCACACTACATACTCCATTAAGACACTTAGAAGTAAAGTATTTGGTGAAAACATCTCAACTACTTTTTCCAACTGATTTCTCACACATTTTATTGCTTATTATTATTTTACTTACTTTGAAAACTCCAAACCAAAAATACTGAATAGTGTAGACACACTAAGTGTACACTTTGAACTACAAAAATTTACAATACATAATCCCTGTGGGTTCGACCTTTCTTATCACTTTATTACTTGTGTGACTATGTATACTTGCATATAATAAACCACACCACTGTCCTTTTTGATTCCTCACCTCCATCACACCAATTCACCTATAAAAACCAAACAGCAATGAACAGTCACGGGGAGACCACTATCAAATCAGAGAGAAAATATAGAGCACAAAAATGATTTAAGAAAGGGAGAGGGAATGATCGAACGGAGGGAGAGCTAAAATACATAAATCATCATCCACTTTATTTTGTTTCCTTCCTGACTCAATACTGTCTCCTTGGTCATTCACACACCATTCCTACAGCAAAACAACAACAACAACAACTACCATAATAGCTACCACAACAACCACCAAACACCATAACAACCAAAAACCATTACAACAACCATAGAACCACCTCGAGAAACCACCCCTCAAAACTCACCTCCCATCGCCGGAGAACACAACCTCGGCCACCATGATCGCCGCCGTCGCGTCCCTCCCCCTCCCCACCGTAAACCATCACACACTCTCTCTCACGACCAAACAACCACCAAACACCCCACTCTCACAGCACAAACAACCACCTCGACCACCACCGTTGTTCTCACGACCACCACCACTTTCGCACCCTACAACACAACCACAACCACAAAACCATACCCCTCTCATGCCCTTCCTCTTTGTTCTCTCTCTCTCTCTCTCTCTCTCTCTCTCTCTCGTTTTTGGCCCTGTCTCACCGTCGTCGGCGCCACCTACGGCGTTCCCTCCGGCGATGTTTTCTTCTTCCTTTGCCTTTCTTTCTCTTCTCCTCTCATTCGCGTATATCTCTCTTTCTTCGACGGAAATCGCGCCCTTCTCTCTCCCTGAGAACTCGCGATCCCTTCCACTGCTGTCGCCATCGTCACTACCACGTCATTGTCACCGGCCACCGCCGACCTCCGCGCTACCATCGTAGCTGTCGCCTTCTTCATCCCTCTCACTCTCTCCTCCTTCGTCTCTCTCTCTCTATCGCATCTCTCTCTTCACCGCATCTCTCCCTTTCACAGATCGTTTCTCTCCCTCTCCAAAAGGGCCAAACGGCGCTAATGTTGGTTGAGTTGTGAAACTAGGGTTTTCATTTCATATTTTGCTTAAATAGTCTAATTTTTACATTCTGACTTATTTTATTTTTAACCTCAGTTTACTAATTAAACCCCTTCTTTCAGTAACTTAACCCCCTGAAAAGCCCATGAATTCTTGGGCTGGCAAAACTAAAACTGAGCTGCTTTACGCACTCCCTTTTTAAAATGTAACACCCTGCTGCTTTCCACACCCCCCTTTTTAAAAAATACAAACCCCTATGGCAAATGACAACCCATTTTACCACTATACCCCTTTTTTTTTGTTCCTTTTTTTTCTTTTTCTACAAATGAATAATTTCTTTCACAAATCCATTTTTCTCTATGAAAATAGACATTCCTTATTTCAAAAAATATAAATAGGGGACTAAGTCGACTGTACAGTCGGGTTAGTCTGCTTTTTAGGTCACTAATGAACCGTTACGGATCATGTTCTGAAATCCCTATTTAAAACAAACAATTTCTAAATCAAAATAAACACAAACACATTTCTTTCCACAATTCAAATTTTTGAGTAGGGGGTTAAGTCGGTCGTACGGCCGGGTTAATCATCGTTTTAGGATGAATGAACCGTACGGCTCAAGAGTCCTAGCTAAAATCCCAATTCCAATAAAATCAAACCAACACACATCAAACCATTCTCCAAACTTCAAAAACTCCATTTTCAGAAAATAGGGGACTAAGTCGACTGTACAGACGGGTTAGTCAGCGTCTAGGACGGATGAGCTGTACAGCTCAATAGTCCTAAAACCCCTATATTAAAAGATACCAACAAACAAGATTTTTCTACCAAGAACTACGTAGCTTTGATTTCTCCATCGCACCTGGAGATACGTAGGAGCAGGGGCCCACTCCTGTCAAGCACAAAAAGCTAAAATTTTTATTAAGTCTTTTTCTCTCAATAAAAGGGTAAAAATTAACATTTTCAAAATTAACATTTTTTTCCTACAACTAATTAGCAGGTAACCTTCCTTAGGAAGGATGTCGTGGGGTGCTAACACCTTCCCCATGCATAACCGACTCCCGAACCCTAATCTGGTCTCAAGGACCTTTATCCATTCCAAAGGGATTTACCGATGTTTGCCCTTAAAAATTAAACGTTGGTGGCGGCTTCATTTTTGAACCTTCGAGGAATCCTCACCCGGATTTTTCGGTTGCTACAGCTGGCGACTTCACTGGGGACATTTTAGAGAGTCAAGCCTAGTCTAATTAGTTGTAGGATTAATTGTTGATTTAATGTTTATTTTTACCCTATCCTTTTGTCTTTTATTCTTGCATATTATATTATTTTCATGTGGTATGTAAACCTTAGGGTAGAAGACCATTATGTTTGTATATGGATTATTCTTTTATTTTTTTGCCAATTATATTCTTTTATGTCTATAAACCCTAGGGTAGAAAACTATTATTGTTGTATTTGGGTTTGTTTGTTTTGCAGCTTGGGGGGTATGTTTGACATTTTGCTCCCACACACTCTTCACTATCACGCTTCTGCACACACGTGAGTATAGTCCTATACCCGGACTAGAGCATACCCTAAGTTAGAACGAGACCGCGTAGTGATGGCCTACTGGATGTACGTCCTGTTGGGTGGTCATGAAAGTCTCACCTAGAGTTTGGTCCCTTTTGAGGATGCTATCACTTCTAATAGCTTGCCTATTGTCGCGATTAGCGTTCTTAACTGGGGTCGTTGGCTCTAGTAACCTCTTTAGGACCTTGTAGAGCTACCCTTTGAAAGGTTCACTCAGTAGAAAAAATCTTAGATCTATTTCTAAGGAAACCCTTCTAGGACACAAAGGAGCTTAATATTCATGCATTCAAACAAATACTAGTGCATTTTTCCCCCATTTTCTTGAAAAAAATAAAACAAAAATCATATTTTATTTTAGCACCTATTCTTATTTTTCTTCTTCTTTGCATATCACATAAATAAATATAAAAACATCTCATTTTGCATGCATTTCAATGAGCGTCGGGGAATTACAAAACTTTTTACAGTGTGGGTGATGCAAGTATAAAAAAGACCATTTGAAAGTCAGACCGCCAGAATCATACTTTAATAAAAAGTTTTGGATTCCCTGACGAGATGAATAAAACCATACATTCACATCTCACGCACATTCGTTCATTCATTCAAAGGCGAACTGGTTCATCAATACTCATGCATCTGTCTTCCCGTTCCAAAAACAACAAAAATATTCAAAATCATGTCAAGCATCATGTACTCTTTCTTTTCCATGCATAAAAAAAAATCACTGCGAGTGTCATGCATTTTATTTCCTCGCACAAAAAAGAGTAATTTTTAGTCATATAACATGAGCATCTCAATATGCACTGACATTCATACATAATCATTCAAAATCATTATCACATAGCGTAGGCATCACATCATTTGTAAAGTCATGAATTACATTTCAAAAAAAACATATCATTCATACATCATTTTCCCTCATGTTGCCATCCTAGTTTAAATGCATCAACTCCATGTTCGTGTATCATTTTCCCAAATAAAACAAAAAATCATTTCATTATAATTGTATCATTCGTCATCCAATAAATTAAAAATAAGAGTCTGCATATATGTCGCACTACCTCTTGAAAAAATAAAATATTAAATAACGGATATATGATCACTAGATATTTTGTAAACATTGTATTTCCTTGATGTAAGTCCTTTGCAAAAAAAATCAAATAAGCCTGTTAGGTTGAAAACTCGCAAGAGCAGCCTAAGCAAGGGCAAATAAAAGAAATAAAGAAAAAAAAACGGATATATAAAAATAAATAATTTTTGTCCTTGAATTAATTTTTGAGAAAAACAAGCAATCATGATTTGAAATGAAGTTTGGTCGTCTTCCCGTATCCTCAAAAAAAAGGTTCTTTACTACCCCCTTTGAGCCAAAAAAAAAAGTCAAAAAATCTTTCAGTCACCCTAGACAAGGATCAATTCCACATCAAAAATGGTGTGTCACTTTTATCAGCTCACTCTACTCAAAAAAAGAGAAAGAAAAATCACAAAAAAAGTGAAATTCAAAAAAGAGGTTTGAAAAAGAAATCCTCAAAAAGAAAAAGCAAAAGCAGTGGAAATTGTGAGCCAAACATAGAAGATATCCTTGTCCGAATAAACTCACAAACACCTCCTTAGGCCGAATTATCATTTCTTCCACGATACCCAAATCATTGGCCTCAAACACTTCTCTGAACCTACTTATCTTTTTAAAAGGTCATCGTATCAATAAACCATCAAACACCTCTCTGAGCCCATTTGAGCCTATACTCCACAACCCCATAACCATTGATCACGTTATAAACCTTTCTTTCATAAACCTCTAAACACTGGCCACATTACAAAGACCATGCTGATCTGTGGCTAATCACTTTCATTTTCTCAAAGATTTAATTTTAGGACAAGTAAGTTTATTTATTTACAATATATTTGCTTAAAAAAATCAAAAAAAGAGGATAAAAAAAAGAGGGAAAAAAAAAGAAAAAAAACCCAAAGGGCTTGCACTCCAATATTCATTCAAATCACACTGAAATCAAGACAAGGTTTAGTGATCACCAATTGAAATTTTCACCGTATCAAAAACTCAGGATTATCATGGTCTGTGGGAGTCACTTTCAAAGGGCCAAAAGTTTGGACTAGGACCATCACCTAGATCACAAAGTGGGGCATACCTTTCACCTTTCATGCTTCTTGAACTTGGAAAATGTCCGGCATCCATCCCATTCATATACCCCATTCCAATCCATACGACCAATTCCAAAGACCCATGACCCTAACTCAGTTACCCTTCATAACCCCACTAAAAGCAATCATTTAAATATCATTCCAAAGTGGGACAATCCCGTCACTCTTCACTTCACCTAAAGCCAAGGAAATTCGCCCTACACGCATCTCATCCCCTTGTCATATCCACATCCACAAAACCATGCCGAGGCATCTTCTCAACCCATTATCCTAAACACAACCTTTTGCAATGTTACTCCAGTCGGGGCAATCTTGCTCTCGTCAAGATTGGGGCAACACTAAACGTCATGGTTTGAGACAGAATATCTTGTTTGCCACCCTTCATTCCAAGGTCATGGTATTCCCAATTCATTACCTCCTCTACACCCCATGTTGTTGTCACCACTAGACAGGGGCAAGTTATGCATTCACCGCCATCGATTATGATAGGGCAGCCCCACATTTCTTGAGTTGGGGAGAACCTACCTTTCATGACTTTGGCAAAAACCTACCATTCATCCCCTCACGTGTCATATCTGTCCATACCCCGAGTCAACTGACTCATTCATCTGTATTGGCACTACTCTACATGTTCACTAAAACAATGCTTCAAAGAGAGAGAGAACACAAGTTAATAATGTGACGCTGAACACTCACTCTGTTAACTTTGTGGAACTAAAATTCAGTCAATCATGGGACACCGTAAGGGAAGAACGACGTGAACGAGTCTGTAAATACAGTCAAGTACGGCTGCACATTAGTGAATGTAAACAACAACCTTGAGATTGCCAAAGCTTGAATTCAAATCAAATCCAAGGAACGATTATTGCAAAATATTCACTTCTGTGCCTCCTGCATCAGAAGCCTCATCTCTCATCATTACAAAAATCTTTCTGCATTATCAATAAAATCATAGCATAAATCATCCCGTCATACAACCATGCATCCAATAAGTGATGATTCCAGAGCATCCACTTCTCAATTTCTCGCAAAAAAAAAAAAATCTTTTTCTCATCTCAAAAACCGCAAAAATGCATCATCAATAAATCGTACCATACATTTCATTCCACCATGAAAACATGCACCTACCATGGCACCTGTATCAAAGCATTACATTTGTATTTGCACGTCTTCTGCACTCACATATACTACTTATCAATTTTTTCGATCAACTTCAGCATCCACAGTTCATGGGCCTCTGTAGTTCATTTGTTTCCACATTGCGCATACATGACATTGCATGCATGCACACACACGACATTTTTTTGCTTCGATAGACGTGCCAAGCGCCGGTCTCGTCGTTGCTAAAAATATTTCTACATCACAAATTATATCATTGTACCATGCATTCACGTGTCTTCCTTTATCCACCATAGCAGTTGCATCAAATCATTACATTTGCATTATTCGCATTTCATATATTTATCATGTACCAAGAAAAGAAGTAAAAAAGGAAAAGAAGAAAAAAGCAAAAAAAGGCAAATAAGAAAAAAATCTCATTACATTCATTCATTCCACTTAAAATCAATCATTACATATGCATACATTACATGCATATGACTCGTTGCTCTCTCATCGACTTCAAGTGTCGATCCTAATTACTTCCACTTCTTAAGTCAATGCGACAAGCGTTGAATCTTATATCAAACACCAGATCGCAGTGTTTGCACAGAGTCTAGCATAGACTGTAACACCCTAAATATTTAATTAATTTATTTAATTAAGTATTTAGGCATTTATTTAATTTACTGGGTATAATTTAATTAATTAGAATTATATTAATATGTGTAGGAAGTATTAGAAGGTGGAGGTGCCAAACTAAATGGACTTGGGCTTAAGTGAGAAGCCCAAGCCCATGACTCTAGGCATATGCGAAGTGGTCAAGTGCTTAGGGGTTGGGGTTTGGTTGTGGCCAATTGCGAAATTTGAGAAAAGAGAGAAAAGAAGAGAGGAGCGTGAGAAAGAGAGAGCAAGGGGCGGCCAAGAGAAGAGGAAGTCGAACACAAGAGGAGAAGGAGAAGAGGGATTTCGAAGATCAAGGGAGAGGAGATCACCGTTGTTGCTGTGGCTCTGTAGGTGACTACTCCTAGGGTTCAAGCTCTTCTTCTTTAAAAGGTTAGGGGAGCTCTTTCTTTCCATCAAATAGAATTCCATGATAGGTCTTAATCTAGGTTGTTGGACTAGATCCTTGATGCATGCCCTATTCTTGATGTTCTTGATATGTTGATGTTGTTCTTGATGTTCTTGATATGTTGATGTTGTTCTTGTTGTAGCCTTGATATGCTTGATGTTAATTTTCAATGTATATGCACTTCATGTATGCGCATGTGAATTATAATAGAGACACGATTATTATGTGATTTATGCGATTAATTTGATGATGATGATGGTATTGGATGTTGATGGTGTTCGCATATGAGGTGTTTCAGGATGTTTTGGGCGCCTAGGGCGCCATGATGATGTTGGTAATGTTTTTCAATGAGTTTTGGTGATCTTGAATAAAATAAGTGCATTTTTGGGTGCTGAAAAATATGAATTTTTGATGCTTTAAATTGTTAGGAATCAATTTTTAGTGTTGAAAAAGTTGCTGGAAATTCTGGTGTGTGTTGCTGTCTGGGCGCTGGATGCCTGGGCGCCGCGTCTGTGTGTGGCGCAGGATGTCTAGGCGCGCGCCAGTTTTCTGGGCGCCAAGTTCCAGTGTGTGTGTCTGAGGCGCTGGGCGCTGGGTGCCAGCGCTGGGCGCTGAGCGCCCGTGCGCGTGTGTGTGTGCGTTGCGCCAAGGCGCTGGGCGCTGAGCGCCCGAGTGTGTGCGTGCGTGTGTTGCACTTTGCTAGGTGCTGGGCGCTGGATGCCCATGGCGCCAGTTTTCTGGATGTTCCCAAAATATTTCTAAAAACTGTTTTCGCTGTATCTTTTGACCCGGATATCCGTTTTGAACGATTCAAAAAGCGTTGTGAAGCATTTTCAGTTGTCTATTTGTGTGTTCCATTTTTTTAAAAATAAAAATTTATTTTTCTGAAGGTTGCTGGGGCGTCCGAGTGGCCGTTTCCGGTGACCGTTGCTGTGAAAATGAAAAGATGTTCCGGGTGTCTTTAGAAAATTCTCTTTTGCGTATGGCCAGTGATTTTAACGATTTAGTGTCAAAAATAATGATTTTGACGATGATGCCCCTAGTGGCTAGTTAAATGACTGTTTTGCCCTTAGTGGCTAATATTAATTATAATGACGTGTAAATGACGATGATGCCCTTAGGGGCTAGTAAATGACGTTTTTGCCCTCAGTGGCTATTGTTTGAGCTGATGATATTTATTGTATAAGTGACGATGAGAACCCAGTGACGTTTGAGGCCCGAAAGGCTAAGTGATGTTAAGGTCTAAAGGGCCAAGTGACGTTGTGTGTTGATTGTGAATTTGACAGGTGCTGTGCTTCTTGTGAGCAAACCGGTAAGTGACGGGTCACATAGTTGACTATGATTTGGGTATTTGTGTAATTGTGTGTTGTGAGTGGTGCATGTCATAGTGTCTCATGCCCATATGCATAAACCCAGTGACGTTTTTGAGGCCCACGTGGCTAAGTGACGATGAGGCCTTAAGGGCTAAGCGACGTTTGTGAAAATGTACCTCATGCATATGCCCGCGAGTGGGTTGCATTTCATACGCCTACATGACATGAGATGAGTTATTGTAAGTGATGTGAATGATGATTGTGATGTGAATATTCAGTGTTTTGGATGTTGATTGCTCTAGTGCGTAGCCTACGATTAGTACTTATCATATTTTCTATTATATGGATTGAAAAGATGCTCACCCTTTCCTGTTTGAATGTTACCCCCGTGTTGGTAACGTGCAGGTGATTCCCAGTGAAGGTCTTAGCTTCACTTCTTGAGTCGAGTCGTCATGCTCTGATACGTAGCACCTGGGGGGGATGTATTTGATGTTTTGTTGATGTACTTAGATCTTTATACTGTTGATGGGTTGATTTACTTTTCCGCTGCGTTGTCGTGGATTTTATGACGTAGTTTTCGATGTTTTGAGGTCTCCCCATTGTGGAGTGCTATGTATTGTACCTTTGACGACGTACTGCTTTTATTTGAGACTTGAGGTTTTATTTTGACGTATGTGTGACACCCTCGTGGTAGAATCAAAAATGATTTTTTTTGAACTCTGATTTTTTTAATTAAAATAAAAGGGTAGAAAGGGGGTGTTACATTAGTGGTATCAGAGCAGTTCGGTCTGTCCAGCCAATGTTGTCCTGTCATAGTGTCTTATGACAATAGATTAGTTCTGAATTTTTGGTTTGTGCTGCAGTGATTGTTCAGAATGGCTGGGAGAAACGACGCTGCTCTTGCTGCTGCTTTGCAAGCTATGGCTCAGGCTGTGCAGGGTCAGCAGAATGCTGGAGATAACGCTGGTTTTCGGAGTCTGACTACTTTCCAGAGAGAGAATCCGCCCACCTTTAAGGGCAAATATGATCCAGACGGTGCGATGGCTTGGTTGAAGGAGATCGAGAGGATTTTCAGGGTGATGGACTGTACTGTTGAGCAGAAGGTCCGTTTTGGTACCCACATGTTAGCCGAGGAGGCCGACGACTGGTGGTTGGCTACTAGGCAGAGGTTAGAGGCTGTGCAGGAAGAGATTACTTGGAAGGTATTCAGCAGAGAATTTCTGAGGAAATATTTTCCTGAAGACGTCCGAGGGAAGAAAGAGATAGAGTTTTTGGAGCTGAAGCAGGGTGGTATGTCTGTGACTGCCTATGCGGCGAAATTTGTGGAGTTAGCAAAATTTTATCCGCACTACAGTGAGGCTACAGCGGAATTTTCTAAATGCATAAAGTTCGAGAATGGGTTGAGGCCTGATATTAAAAAGGCCATTGGTTATCAGAAGATACGAGTGTTCGCTGATCTGGTTGACAGTTGCAGAATCTTTGAGGAGGACAGTACTACTCATTACAAAGCTACTTCTGAGAAAAAGGGTAAGTTTCAGAGTCGAAGCAAGCCGTATGAGGTTCCTGCGGGTAAGGGTTATCAGAAGGCTGCTGGAGGTAAGGGTTCTAGTGGGGGAGATGCCCCTGCTAACATTGTCTGTTATAAGTGTGGCAAGCCTGGCCACAAGAGTACTACATGCAGGTCTGATGAGAGGGTTTGCTACCGTTGTGGTAAAAAGGGTCATATGGCAGCCGAGTGTAAGGTCAAGGATGTGGTGTGTTTCAACTGTGGTGAGTCTGGGCATATCAGTACAAAGTGTACAAAGCCGAAGAAGGAAAGGTCTACGGGGAAGGTATTTGCACTGGCAGGAGAGGAGCCTGATGATAATGATGGTCTGATTAGAGGTACGTGTTTTATTAATGGTAATTCTCTGAAATCTCTTATTGATACTGGTGCTACCCATTGTTTTATATCTGTTGATTGTTGTAAAAGATTGGGTCTTGTTTTATCTGCTATGTGTGGGGATATGGTTGTCGATACTCCTGCGAAGGGGTCGGTGATTACGTCCCAGGTGTGTTCTCAGTGTCCCGTGTCGATCTTCGGCAGGGACTTTATTGTGAATTTTGTCTGCTTGCCGTTGAGAGGTCTGGATGTAATCTTAGGCATGGACTGGTTAGAGAATAATCACGTTCATATCAACTGTCGTAGCAAGTCGGTTAGTTTTGGTGAAGAAAATTCTGTTTTGGTTTCTGCTGGTCAGTTGAAGAAGTTGAAGAAAGAAGGAGTTCAGCTGTTTGCATTGATGGCATCGTTGTCTGCTGAGAGTCAGGCTGTTATTGAAGAACTGAAAGTGGTACGCGAGTTTCCAGAGGTTTTTCCTGACGAAATTCCGGGTGTGCCGCCGGAAAGAGAAGTGGAGTTTTCGATTGATCTTGTGCCGGGTACGAGGCCTGTGTCTATGGCACCGTACAGGATGTCGGCGTCGGAATTGTCTGAGTTGAAGACGCAACTTGAAGAATTGCTTGAGAAAAAGTTTGTGAGACCGAGTGTATCGCCGTGGGGAGCTCCGGTATTGTTAGTAAAGAAGAAAGATGGGAGCATGAGGTTATGTGTGGACTATCGTCAGTTGAATAAGGTAACTATCAAGAATAAGTATCCGCTTCCGAGGATCGACGATCTGATGGATCAGTTAGTGGGTGCCCGTGTTTTCAGCAAAATTGATTTGAGGTCCGGATATCATCAGATTAAAGTAAAGGATGAAGATGTTCAGAAGACAGCGTTCAGGATAAGGTATGGGCATTATGAATATTCAGTGATGCCGTTCGGTGTGACCAATGCTCCTGGTGTATTTATGGAATATATGAACCGTATTTTCCATAATTACCTGGATCGGTTTGTGGTGATCTTCATAGATGACATTCTAGTTTATTCTAGGTCAGAGGAAGAACATGTTGAGCATCTGAAGATAGTGTTAGAAGTTCTGAAAGAGAAAAAGCTGTATGCTAAGTTATCAAAGTGTGAATTCTGGCTGAAAGAAGTGAGTTTCCTTGGGCACGTGATTTCTGGTAATGGTATTGCGGTTGATCCGGCAAAAGTAGAAGCAGTGTTGGAGTGGGAGGCTCCGAAGTCCGCAACAGAGATTAGAAGCTTTTTGGGTTTGGCGGGGTACTACAGGAGGTTCATCGAGGGTTTTTCCAAATTGGCCCTTCCGTTGACTCAGTTGACTTGTAAGGGTAAAGTTTTTGTTTGGGATGCTCGGTGTGAGGAAAGTTTTATGGAACTGAAAAAGAGATTGACGACGTCGCCTGTTTTGACGTTGCCTAATCCGGAGGAACCGTTCGTTGTATATTGTGACGCTTCGAAAATGGGTCTTGGTGGTGTGCTGATGCAAGATGGGAAAGTCGTTGCGTATGCGTCGAGGCAGTTGCGGGTTCATGAGAAAAATTACCCTACGCACGATTTGGAATTGGCTGCTGTGGTATTTGTGCTTAAGATTTGGAGGCACTACCTTTATGGTTCGAGGTTCGAAGTGTTTAGTGATCATAAGAGTCTAAAGTATCTGTTCGATCAGAAAGAGTTGAATATGAGACAGCGTCGGTGGTTGGAGCTCTTGAAGGATTATGACTTTGGTTTGAATTATCATCCCGGCAAAGCTAATGTCGTGGCTGATGCTTTAAGCAGAAAGTCTTTGCATATGTCGGCAATGATGGTGAAGGAATTAGAGTTGATCGAGGAATTCAGAGATTTGAGTTTGGTTTGTAAAATGACACCTCGCAGTGTCAAGCTGGGAATGTTAAAGATCGATAATGATTTCCTGGGCAGCATCAGGGAAGCTCAGAAGACAGATGTCAAGTTAGTAGATTTAATTAATGGGGTTGGTCAATCTGAAGATGAAGATTTCAAATTAGATCCCAGTGGTGTATTGAGGTTCCGGGGTAGGATCTGTGTTCCGGACGATGAAGAGATGAGAAAGGCAATTTTAGAGGAGGGTCACCGTAGCAAGTTGAGTATCCATCCTGGAGCGACGAAAATGTATCAAGATCTGAAAAAGATGTTTTGGTGGTATGGTATGAAGAGAGATGTGGCACAGTTTGTGTATGCCTGTTTGACCTGTCAGAAATCTAAGGTTGAGCATCAGAAGCCTGCAGGGTTAATGCAACCGTTAGAAGTTCCAGAGTGGAAGTGGGATAGCATAGCGATGGATTTTGTGACGGGATTGCCGAATACAGTTAAGGGTCATGACGCTATTTGGGTGATCGTTGATAGGTTAACGAAGTCTGCTCACTTTATTCCTATTAATATCACTTATCCGGTGTCGAGGTTGGCAGAGGTCTATGTCAGAGAAATTGTGAAGTTGCACGGTGTTCCGAAGAGTATTGTGTCAGATAGGGATCCGAGGTTCACTTCTGAGTTTTGGAAGAGTTTGCAGAAGGAATTGGGTTCAAAGTTGAAAATGAGTTCGGCGTATCATCCTCAGACAGATGGTCAGTCGGAGAGAACAATTCAGTCGTTAGAGGATTTGTTGAGGGCTTGTGTATTGGAACAACGGGGTTCATGGGATTCCTACCTTGCGTTGATTGAGTTTACCTATAACAACAGCCACCATTCCAGTATCGGGATGGCACCATTTGAAGCATTGTATGGTCGAAAGTGTAGAACGCCATTGTGTTGGTATGAGTCGGGAGAGAGTGTGGTGTTGGGACCGGAGATTGTCCGGGAGACTACAGAGAAGATCAAGATGATCCGTGAAAAGATGAAGGCTTCGCAGAGTCGTCAGAAGAGTTATCATGACAAGCGGAGGAAGGATTTAGAGTTTCAGGAGGGTGAGCATGTGTTTTTGAGGGTTTCTCCTATTACCGGTGTTGGTCGAGCGTTGAAATCGAAGAAGCTCACTCCTCGATTTGTTGGTCCTTATCAGATTTCTGAAAGAATCGGAAATGTGGCTTATAGAGTGGCTTTACCGCCAAATCTTTCAAATTTGCACGACGTGTTTCATATGTCGCAACTTCGAAAGTATGTGTCGGATCCATCTCATGTGATCCATATGGATGATGTGGAGGTGCGGGATAATCTCACTGTGGAGACGATGCCCGTACGGATTGAGGATCGGGAGGTGAAAGCGCTTAGAGGCAAAGAGATTGCATTAGTGAAAGTGGTTTGGCTAGGAGCTGCCGGCGAGAGTATGACTTGGGAACTGGAAAGCAAGATGCGAGAGTCCTACCCAGAATTATTTGATCAGGTAAATTTCGAGGACGAAATATTCTAAGTGGGGGAGAGTTGTAACACCCTAAATATTTAATTAATTTATTTAATTAAGTATTTAGGCATTTATTTAATTTACTGGGTATAATTTAATTAATTAGAATTATATTAATATGTGTAGGAAGTATTAGAAGGTGGAGGTGCCAAACTAAATGGACTTGGGCTTAAGTGAGAAGCCCAAGCCCATGACTCTAGGCATATGCGAAGTGGTCAAGTGCTTAGGGGTTAGGGTTTGGTTGTGGCCAATTGCTAAATTTGAGAAAAGAGAGAAAAGAAGAGAGGAGCGTGAGAAAGAGAGAGCCAGGGGCGGCCAAGAGAAGAGGAAGTCGAACACAAGAGGAGAAGGAGAAGAGGGATTTCGAAGATCAAGGGAGAGGAGATCACCGTTGTTGCTGTGGCTCTGTAGGTGACTACTCCTAGGGTTCAAGCTCTTCTTCTTTAAAAGGTTAGGGGAGCTCTTTCTTTCCATCAAATAGAATTCCATGATAGGTCTTAATCTAGGTTGTTGGACTAGATCCTTGATGCATGCCCTATTCTTGATGTTCTTGATATGTTGATGTTGTTCTTGATGTTCTTGATATGTTGATGTTGTTCTTGTTGTAGCCTTGATATGCTTGATGTTAATTTTCAATGTATATGCACTTCATGTATGCGCATGTGAATTATAATAGAGACACGATTATTATGTGATTTATGCGATTAATTTGATGATGATGGTATTGGATGTTGATGGTGTTCACATATGAGGTCTTTGAGGATTTTTTGGGCGCCTAGGGCGCCATGATGATGTTGGTAATGTTTTTCAATGAGTTTTGGTGATTTTGAATAAAATAAGTGCATTTTTGGGTGCTGAAAAATATGAATTTTTGATGCTTTAAAATTGTTAGGAATCAATTTTTAGTGTTGAAAAAGTTGCTGGAAATTCTGGTGTGTGTTGCTGTCTGGGCGCTGGATGCCTGGGCGCCGCGTCTGTGTGTGGCGCAGGATGTCTAGGCGCGCGCCAGTTTTCTGGGCGCCAAGTTCCAGTGTGTGTGTGTCTGAGGCGCTGGGCGCTGGGTGCCAGCGCTGGGCGCTGAGCGCCCGTGCGCGTGTGTGTGTGCGTTGCGCCAAGGCGCTGGGCGCCAGGCGCTGGGCGCTGAGCGCCCGGGTGTGTGCGTGCGTGTGTTGCACTTTGCTAGGCGCTGGGCGCCAGGCGCCTGGGCGCTGGATGCCCATGGCGCCAGTTTTCTGGATGTTCCCAAAATATTTCTAAAAACTGTTTTCGCTGTATCTTTTGACCCGGATATCCGTTTTGAACGATTCAAAAAGCGTTGTGAAGCATTTTAAGTTGTCTATTTGTGTGTTCCATTTTTTTTAAAATAAAAATTTATTTTTCTGAAGGTTGCTGGGGCGTCCGAGTGGCCGTTTCTGGTGACCGTTGCTGTGAAAATGAAAAGATGTTCCAGGTGTCTTTAGAAAATTCTCTTTTGCGTATAGCCAGTGATTTTAACGATTTAGTGTCAAAAATAATGATTTTGACGATGATGCCCCTAGTGGCTAGTTAAATGACTGTTTTGCCCTTAGTGGCTAATATTAATTATAATGACGTGTAAATGACGATGATGCCCTTAGGGGCTAGTAAATGACGTTTTTGCCCTCAGTGGCTATTGTTTGAGCTGATGATATTTATTGTATAAGTGACGATGAGAACCCAGTGACGTTTGAGGCCCGAAAGGCTAAGTGATGTTAAGGTCTAAAGGGCCAAGTGACGTTGTGTGTTGATTGTGAATTTGACAGGTGCTGTGCTTCTTGTGAGCAAACCGGTAAGTGACGGGTCACATAGTTGACTATGATTTGGGTATTTGTGTAATTGTGTGTTGTGAGTGGTGCATGTCATAGTGTCTCATGCCCATATGCATAAACCCAGTGACGTTTTTGAGGCCCACGTGGCTAAGTGACGATGAGGCCTTAAGGGCTAAGCGACGTTTGTGAAAATGTACCTCATGCATATACCCGCGAGTGGGTTGCATTTCATACGCCTACATGACATGAGATGAGTTATTGTAAGTGATGTGAATGATGATTGTGATGTGAATATTCAGTGTTTTGGATGTTGATTGCTCTAGTGCGTAGCCTACGATTAGTACTTATCATATTTTCTATTATATGGATTGAAAAGATGCTCACCCTTTCCTGTTTGAATGTTACCCCCGTGTTGGTAACGTGCAGGTGATTCCCAGTGAAGGTCTTAGCTTCACTTCTTGAGTCGAGTCGTCATGCTCTGATACGTAGCACCTGGGGGGGATGTATTTGATGTTTTGTTGATGTACTTAGATCTTTATACTGTTGATGGGTTGATTTACTTTTCCGCTGCGTTGTCGTTGGATTTTATGACGTAGTTTTCGATGTTTTGAGGTCTCCCCATTGTGGAGTGCTATGTATTGTACCTTTGACGACGTACTGCTTTTATTTGAGACTTGAGGTTTTATTTTGACGTATGTGTGACACCCTCGTGGTAGAATCAAAAATGATTTTTTTTGAACTCTGATTTTCTTAATTAAAATAAAAGGGTAGAAAGGGGGTGTTACATAGACCCTTCAGACCAGTTTGGTCCTTCAGTTCAGTTCGAATTAACACGTCAAAGCGACGGCTTCGAACTCTACCTTCAGATCTTAACGTCGCCACTGAGCGCGGCAGATCCTTCAGACCCCCAGAGGTCCTTCAGATTAGCTGTGTCTGCCTAAGACATAGTGGACATCCTTCGTGGTCAACATATCAGTTCTAGATCTGATCTTGACCCTCACGACCGCATCGACGCTTTATTAGTACCATAGCTAGTTGCAGTCCATCACCATTTTGGTCCATCAGGCCCAGGTAGCCCTTCAGACCCACCGGTCCTTCAGTTTAATTCAAATCAATGCGCCAAGCATCGACTGCGAATTAGACCATCAGAGCCCTAGTGCTCATTCAGATCCTCAGTGATCCTTATTTACTTTTGTTCCATGTCGATCCAATTGCTCAATAATTTCTAAAAAAAAATCATAAGTCGTGACAAAATTAGTGTCTTTTTATCTTTATTTCTATTTTACACGAGAAATTTGGAAACCCTTCATATTTCCTAGTAAAATATAAATAAAGAGGGGCAGCTGTCATACCCTAATTTTGTCCGGCTAATCGAAAAAATCCCAAAAATTTTATTCTCGTCGTTTTAATCGTACACGTGTCTTTTACGCTCATCGTACAACGTTTATTTTGGTGCTCGTTTTTATTTATTTATTTATTTTTATAGTCGTAGCTATTAGATTAGTTTATTATTGTTGGTACAAAAATATACGAAACATAATCCAAAATAGAATAAACAATTAATTTAAATATTCAAAAATTTTATTATATAATCAAGTTTTTTTTACAAATACAAAACCAGCAAAAAGAAATAGTACAAAAACTAAAAATACAAAAAATACAAAAAAAAGAGAAGAAAAGGGGGGGCAGCTGCTGCCTGCCCTAGCTAGGGTTTTTCCCCTCAATGACTGTCCTTTTGTGCCACCTATAGCCAGCTAGCTGTTGTCCTTGATCCTTATCCAATTGCTGTCCTTTTTGATTCCTCACCTCCATCACACCAATTCACCTATAAAAACCAAACAGCAATGAACAATCAGGGGGGAGACCACTATCAAATCAGAGAGAAAATATAGAGCCCAAAAATGTTTTAAGAAAGGGAGAGGGAATGATCAAACGGAGGGAGAGCTAAAATACATAAATCATCATCCACTTTATTTTGTTTCCTTCCTGACTCAATACTGTCTCCTTGGTCATTCACACACCATTGCTACAGCAAAACAACAACAACTACCCTAATAGCTACCACAACAACCACCAAACACCATAACAACCAAAAACCATTACAACAACCATAGAACCACCTCTAGCAACCACCCCTCAAAATTCACCTCCCATCGCCGGCGAACACAACCTCGGCCACCATGATCGCCGCCGTCACGTCCCTTCCCCTCACCACCGTAAACCATCACACTCTCTCTCACGACCAAACAACCACCAAACACCCCACTCTCACGGCACAAACAACCACCTCCACCACCACCGTTGTTCTCACGACCACCACCACTTTCGCACCCTACAACACAACCACAACCACAAAACCATACCCCTCTCATGCCCTTCCTCTTTGTTCTCTCTCTCTCTCTCTCTCTCTCTCTCTCTCTCTCTCTCTCTCTCTCTCTCTCTCTCTCTCTCTCGTTTTTGGCCCCGTCTCACCGTCGTCGGCGCCACCTACGGCGTTCCCTCCGGCGATGTTTTCTTCTTC
The DNA here is from genome assembly GCA_039519185.1 of Astragalus membranaceus. NCBI lineage: Eukaryota > Viridiplantae > Streptophyta > Magnoliopsida > Fabales > Fabaceae > Astragalus > Astragalus membranaceus. The sequence continues at coordinate 93,615,501 of CM076847.1, forward strand.
CTTCGCCTTTCTTTCTCTTCTCCTCTCGTTCGCGTATATCTCTCTTTCTCCGGCGGAAATCGCGCCCTTCTCTCTCCCTGAGAACTCGTGATCCCTTCCGCTGCTGTCGCCATCGTCACTACCACGTCATTGTCACCGGCCACCATCGACCTCCGCGCTGTCATCGTAGCTGTCGCCTTCTTCATCCCTCTCACTCTCTCCTTCTTCGTCTCTCTCTCTGTCGCATCTCACTCTTCACCGCATCTCTCCCTCTCACAAATCGTTTCTCTCCCTCTCCAAAAGGGCCAAACGGCGCTAATGTTGGTTGAGTTGTGAAACTAGGGTTTTCATTTCATATTTTGCTTAAATAGTCTAATTTTTACATTCTGACTTATTTTATTTTTAACCTCAGTTTACTAATTAAACCCCCTCTTTCAATAACTTAACCCCCTGAAAAGCCCATGAATTCATGGGCTGGCAAAACTAAAACTGGGCTGCTTTACGCACCCCCTTTTTAAAATATAACACCCTGCTGCTTTCCACACCCCCCATTTTAAAAAATACAAACCCTTGTAGCAAATGACAACCCATTTTACCACTATACCCCTTTTTTTCGTTCCTTTTTTTTTTCTTTTTCTACAAATGAATAATTTCTTTCACAAATCCATTTTTCTCTATGAAAATAGACATTCCTTATTTCAAAAAATATAAATAGGGGACTAAGTCGACTGTACAGTCGGGTTAGTCTGCTTTTTAGGTCACTAATGAACCGTTACGGATCATGTTCTGAAATCCCTATTTAAAACAAACAATTTCTAAATCAAAATAAACACAAACACATTTCTTTCCACAAATCAAATTTTCGAGTAGGGGATTAAGTCGGCCGTACGGCCGGGTTAATCATCGTTTTAGGATGAATGAGCCGTACGGCTCAAGAGTCCTAAAATCCCTATTCCAATAAAATCAAACCAACACACATCAAACCATTCTCCAAACTTCAAAAACTCCTTTTTCAGAAAATAGGGGACTAAGTCGACTGTACAGACGGGTTAGTCAGCGTCTAGGACGGATGAGCTGTACAGCTCAATAGTCCTAAAACCCCTATATTAAAAGACACCAACAAACAAGATTTTTCTACCAAGAACTACGTAGCTTTGATTTCTCCATCGCACCTGGAGATACGTAGGAGCAGGGGCCCACTCCTGTCAAGCACAAAAAACTAAAATTTTTATTAAGTCTTTTTCTCTCAATAAAAGGGTAAAAATTAACATTTTCAAAATTAACATTTTTTTCCTACAACTAATTAGCAGGTAACCTTCCTTAGGAAGGATGTGGTGGGGTGCTAACACCTTCCCCATGCATAACCGACTCCCGAACCCTAATCTGGTCTCAAGGACCTTTATCCATTCCAAAGGGATTTACCGATGTTTGCCCTTAAAAATTAAACGTTGGTGGCGGCTTCATTTTTGAACCTTCGAGGAATCCTCACCCGGATTTTTCGGTCGCTACACATACCCTAAAGGATAATTTTGTAATAAAAAATTATATTATACCATCATTGTTGGAAATGCTTTCAATTATTAATGTTGGTTTGAACCGTTTAAGTTTTGCTGCCGAAATCTCTTTTATCAGCTTTGGTGTAGTTCATGATAAGTGATCAATTTGTATATTGAGGATGTATCCGCAATCGCGCCCGCGACGACCGTGACCCGAATCGCTCCGCCACACCGCTATAGCACGCGATATATATATATATATATATATAAACTAGACACAGATTCGTAGAGAGAATGTGAATGAAAAGAACCAACCCAGCAAAGAAAAATGCAGCACAAATCCACTAAAAACCATGTATATTGACAATGAACACAATATTCATTGTAAGATAAGAAGAAAAAATAACAAATAGAAAAAGGACAAAAATCATAAATAAATAAATAAAAAAGAGGTACAACAAGGACAAAGTATGGGGAGAAGAACCTCTGTGGGGGTTTGGGAACATTCGTTGTCTCCCCCAGAAACCATAGGTGGATGCAAGTGAGACAACATCAAACGAGGGGTGCCACCAGACACAAAGCGAGCTCGAAAGAGCTCGAGAATGGCACACGAGAATGTTGACTCTCTGTTATATGATATAAGTTGCTTAATTTTAGAACCAAAAATACAGGGATTTGATTGTAATTCTGTTGATTGCCAGGGAATTAGCTTAGTTTAGATCAATGTATTAGAATTCATTTTGTAAGTTAATTCACTCACTCCTGGTGCCAATTGCAATGGAAGACCTTCAAGTTGTCATAGCATCAACTAGCGAACCAGACATTTGCCTACTGGTGCAATAGGAAGCTGAAGGAGAACTTTCTGTCACTTTTCGCGTCGCGACCAGGAGGCGTCGCGTTGCGGCGCAGCGAAGCCTTTTCACAGGAGAACTTTCTGTCACTTTTCGCGTCGCGACGGGCTCGTGTCGCGACGCGATGGTTGACCGAAAAGTAGGGTTTTTAAGCAGTTTCGGCGAATTTTTTAGGGACTTCGTCTTGGGAGCGGAACAGAGTTTTGGAGCAGCTGAAGGGTGCGATTTTGGGGACTTCTCATCACTTGGGAACAAGGGGTTTGAAGGTTCTAATGTCTTCCTTCATGTTTATCTTCTTATTTTTCCTAGTTTCTACTTCTATGATGATGTGTAACTAAACCTCTTTGATTAGGGAGAGATGATTCTCCCCAAACCTATCTATTGAACACTTTGCTATGCTTAATTTCGTTGTTTGTTTGATTTATCATAGATCTAGACCTCTATGTTTAATGCTTTATTACTACATATGATAGTTTTAATGATTTAGGGTTTATGATCACCATAGGAATATGGGTTTGTAGGCTTGAAATTGGGGATCTAGATCACATACTTGTTGTCGTAGGAATATGGAACCATAGGTGTGTGAATTCTCTAGTTCTAGGGCTTAATGCGTTACCTATTGGCATGAATCACCTAAGGAATTAGGGCATCTCAATTAGGTAAAAGGGGTTTTGAGGCAAGGAATTGTCCTTAACCTATATTAGTGAACTGAATCTGGTATATTGAATAAACAACTTGAAATTAACTGAAGGTTCATGTGATAGGTGAGGGGAGAGGATTTGATCCTTAATCGCTTTTCTTGCTTTGTTAAACAAACGCTTTATTTCACGGTTACTATAATTTCAACTTAATTCAATTATCACATCTAAGAGTTAATAACTTTGCCATTGTTAACAACACGCAATCCCTGTGGATACGACCGGTCTTACCATTTTTACTATTACTTGCAACGTTTCAGTACACTTGCTGAAATTCTAACAGAGAACGAGAGAACTGACAACGAGAACAATGAAATGTTATGGTGAGAACGATGAGCGTGAGGGAGACAAAGAGAATGATGGAGACAGAGAGAAGGGGGCTAGGGTTTGAGTGTTGTAGAAAAAAGAGTGAGAGAATGAGGTAAATAAAGCGTGGACTAGTGTTAATATCTGTGTAAAAACTATACCACACTCTTTGTTCACACAAAATCAGCATGAAAGTGTCCCTGTTTTAAGTTTTCTGAAGGTATTAACACGGGTTATTGTAAAACATATGGCGTGGAGTTGTTAGCGTTTATACTTTTAAAACTCGCCGAACGAATCCACGCCGATTATTTAAGAAAATCGGCATGGAAAAGTTAGTGTGTAAGGTATCCATGCCGAGCATTTATTAACAACTAAGAAGAACTAAAATGTCCCATTTTTGAAAACTAGAGAAAGGTTTAAGTGAGAGATTAAAGTGACCTAAAATAATTACATGTGTCCCTTAACGTGCCCCATAGTTTGAAGATTGGATGAGTGGAGAGACTAACTTGTCCATGCTTGAAAATGTAAAGACAAAATTTATTCTTTGAAAATTACTAGAGAGTAATTTGTCCCACGAACAATTTTTTAGGAATTAAATTAGGATTTTTTTATAGGCAAATCAGGGTTTAGTTACTATGCACTATCATTGTAAAAAATTGTACGTCATTGACCAATCAAAAATTATAGTAAGTATAACTTTTAAGATAATTAGAATAAAATTAAATATTTTTTATGATATGTCATTTCCCGATTGACTTATATTGCAAAATTTTATATTTTTTTTTTGTATTTTAATGTTCTTAATTTTTAAAATAATATTATTTTAGGGTTTTGAAAAAATTTTAGAAATTCAAATACGTAAAGTTCCTTCCTCAATAATTGGTTTGATGAAAATATAATAATTTTGTGACAAAATACGTAACGTACAACGCTAAATAGTATGTTTTGGGGTACTTTAGAGTCTAAAAAAATTCAACGGTTCAAATACGCGACGTTCATTCCTCAATAACCAGTTTGATGAAACGAAAAAATTATTTCGTGACAAAATACGTAAAGTGTGATGCTAAGCAGTGTGCTTTAGGGTACTTTAGAGTCCATAAAAAATTGTAGATATTCAAATACACTAAGTTCCTTTCTCATTAATCAGTTTGGTGAAAAATTAATAATTTCGAGACAAATTATGTAAAGAGCGACGCAAAGTAGTGTGCTTTGAGGCACTTTAGAGGCCAAAAAAAATTTAGATGTTCAAATACATGAAATTCGTTCCTCAATAACTGTAACACCCCGATAAATTCTAACATGTAGAATTACCGAAATGCACTTCATGGCATACATCAGAGTAACTTCCTGTTAATGAATATTGAACACAACTAAAAATTTCGATAATACATATCAAATGGTTCTCTGAACCTCATTAACTTCCTGAAAATGCTTAAGTTCCACAACTTAAGACTTATACAATCCTGGTGTTCAATACTCAAAACATAAAGTAGCGGAAACGATTTTACAACTTATACAGTGATAGTCATACAATCGATAACATAAACTAGAAAAGCACAAAGACCTCAAGAGGAAATCAAGTCTCCAATGACTCCATGAGTCGCACCGGCTAACCCTGCTTTGTCGCCTTTGTTTTCCCCCGCTTCTCTGTAAAAACCACAACATATGAAGGGTGAGATAAACATTATCTCAGTGAGTCCTATCGAGACCCCTTACTAACTCTAGCGGTTCATTATTCTTAACTTGTGAACCCATGGCCCTAATAAGCAACCATGTGGACATGTATTTTACCTCTTGTAATTTGTAGCCCTAATAAGCGACTACGCATTACATTTCTTTTACTTTCATCATTCTAGCATAACACCTCAAGCCTACCTTTTCTAAGGCACTTATTTGGCTTTTAGTGAACCCATCCCGCTATCACTAGTGGGCAAAACATGTGAGCCAAGGATTTGGGGCTCATGACTTCCCCTCCCCTAGTATGATAATCCTCTAAGGGTCGTCACCCTTGACCTCAATTTATATAATTTATGTAAATGCACCCGCATTGGGCCGTCTCTTAATTTCATTCATGTACCATCTGCCCTTCCTCAAGGGAAGGTATATTGTCTTGAGTTAAACATTTAAACATTGCTTGTCTTGACTTGTATAAATTGACATGTGTACACTCGCGTTTTACTAATGTGCGGTTTTTCCTTCACAATATTGACTAACAAAACTGAACATTATACATATTTGATCACATATATGATTAGCCCTGTTAATAAGGTTTCCAACGCACCAAAGAACACCTCAATCGGACTCCCGGATCAAAAGTTATCGCGAAAACAAAATAGGTAGGGTTTGTTGAAAATTACACTGCGTCGTGACGCGAACAGCTTCCGTCGCGATGCGAAAAGTTACAGAAACGAAAACTGTCACAATTTTATCCAGGGTCGCGAGGCGACGGCCACGGGTCGCGACGCGACCGTTGGCAGAAGTGTTCAAAAATGACTTTTCAAAATTCCATTTTGTCCCGTTTCGCTTTCAATCCGGTGCCAAGACATTCTAGGACTTCCATGACTTAAAAACACACATTCCAAACAATAATTCCAGTCCATAGAAAGCGATTAAACAATCAATCAATCCACACAATTTAATCAATTCAGCGGTTTATAAAAATAACGGTTTCTCGACAAAACGTTTTTTCACTATTTTTCACCAAACATTTTCCAGAAATCTATCGGTTCAGAAATGCATTAAGGACTCGACACCAAAACATCCCTAAGCGCATATAAAACTCACCTAACGTGATGAGAATCACGCAAAATACCGAGACTTTGACGAATGCTAGCGAACCAAGAACACACGAACTCTCCCACAGCTTCTCTAACGAACTCAGTCGGCCGAAAGTGCTTGGACCGCAACCACACTGAATCTTAGCTACTGAAACTCGGCAATGTGGTTGGTGATTGAGTTTTCCAGAGCTGCATCTTGAGATCCCTAAGGGTCTAAACTAACTTCAATACCTCATAAGTGACATGTAAGGGCCAGAATTCCAGATTTGAACAAGCTTGGGCTGAGTATTTCGAATTTGAGATTAGAGTTAGAGGGAGGAATGGCTACTGAATCTTATATCATTGGAAAGAGGGAGAGAAATGGGAAAGATTGGTGTAAGGATCTCCCACATGCATGAAGGTTTGTGACTTGGCTCTCTCTCTCTCTTTCTCTCTCTTCTTCTCCTCTCTCTCGACTTCTCCTCTTTCTCTCTCTGGTTCTCAATTTCTGAAAAATGAAGTGTGGCTGGGTTTGTGTTCTCAGCTGGGTTGCCACTTAAAGGGCGAACTTACTAAAATACCCTTCCCCCACTTATTCTTCTAATATTACCAAGACTTGGCCTAATCTAGTGAACTCAGCCAATTCCCAATCACTTAAGCACAATTAACTTACTTATTTCAAACATCACATAATTAAATCGCTTAAGCTAATTAAGCAACCCATGATAAACCTTTTGTGCTAAACATTCGATTTAGCCAACAATCATCTCAACCTCTTCGCTAATTTAATTTAGGCTAAATTGCTATTTTGGCCCTTTATCTTTGGGGTTGTGGTCACTTTGGCCCTTTATCTTTTTTTTTCTCATTTTAGACCCTCATGTTTTTTGTGTGTGTCATTTTGGCCCCTGTCGTTATGTTTATATTTTTTGTAGCAAATTTTTAAGGACGAAAATGAAATCAATTAAAAACATAAGGGCCCAAAATGAAATCAATTAAAAACATAAGGGACTAAAATGAAATCAATTAAAAACATAAGGGACTAAAATGATAACGGCAGGGGCCAAAATGACACACACAAAAAACATGAGGGTCTAAAATGAGAAAAAAAAAGATAAAGGGCCAAAGTGACCACAACCCCAAAGATAAAGGGCCAAAACAGCAGTTTAGCCCTTAATTTAATTAAATTAGCTCATTAGGGGATGTTACAATCACCCCAACTTTTAAAAAATTTGTCCTCAAAATTGAACAAAACGTACCTCAATCGAACAAATGGGTGATGCACCGTCCCAAAGCACCTTGACAATAGGGATTGATCTCGTCCGGAGCGCTTTCTCGCCACGTTCGATGATCCTGACTGGAGTTGGCTGAAAAGATAAATCCGGTCTGATGTCAATTGTCTCATAACTCAACGGTTGACTCAGATCGGGGATATACTTCCTCAATTGCGATACATGAAACACATCATGCAATCTAGACAATGCCGGAGGTAATGCAATGCGATATGCTACTGGCCCAACTCGCTCGATAATTTGGAAAGGTCCAATATATCGAGGACTGAGCTTCTTCGCTCGCAAGGCAATACTGGTACCAATGGTTGGAGAAAGTTTCAGAAATACATGATCTCCTCCTTCAAACTCTAGAGGCCTTCTTCTTTTATCGGCGTAACTCTTTTGCCGACTTTGAGCAATCTTCATTCGTTGTCTGATCTGTCGGATCTTTTCAGGAGTCTCACGGACTAAATCAGGACCCAATAATCTTTGCTCACCTACATCCCACCAACACAACGGTGTCCTACACTTCCTTCCATATAATGCTTCATATGGAGCCATTCCGATACTAGAATGGTAACTGTTGTTGTATGAAAATTCCACCAATGGAAGATGATCCTCCCATCGGCCTCCACTGTCAAGTACACATGCTCTCAACATATCTTCCAATGTCTCGATTGTTCTCTCCGTCTGTCCGTTTGTTTGTGGGTGATAAGCGGTGCTAGCACACACCGTTGTTCCCAACGCCATATTCAATGCTCTCCAGAATCGTGATGTGAACTTGGGATCACGATCGCAAACGATACTTGTAGGGATTCCGTGCAACCTCACAATGTTCTTGAGATACTCATCTGCTAACTTAGCAACTTTGAGATTCGAACGCACCGGAATAAAATGGGCGGACTTGGTCAAGCGATCCACCACTACCCAAATAAAATCATTTCCGGCTTGGGACCGTGGCAGTCCCATGACAAAATCCATAGAAATGTTTTCCCATTTCCATTCTGGCACATTCAACGGCTGTAACTAACCGGCTGGTTTCTGGTGCTCTATCTTGACCCTTTGACAAGTCAAGCATCGAGACACAAACTCTGCAACTTCTACTTTCATACCCGGCCACCAATACAACTGCTTCAAATCTCGATACATCTTGGTGGACCCAGGATGTATTGAGAACTGACTCTTATGAGCCTCTTCTAACATCTACCTCTTAATATTCTCATCATTCGGCACACAGATTCTACCATCAAAGCAAATTACACCATCACCGTCTTCGGTGTAACTCGGCAACCTTTTATGCGCTTGCAGCTCTAAATCAATCTCTTGGGCTGAGCAAATCAGATTTCTCAAGGGACTCGAAATCTGAATATGACTCAACACCAACTTGTCCCTTCTTGGCTTCACTTACAAATTAAGGTCTCTAAACGATTCCAACAACGCCATCTCATGAATAATCAACTCTGCAGTGTGGATAGACTTCCTACTCAAAGCATCGGCTACAACATTAGCCTTCCCCGGATGATACTTCAATTCAAACTCATAATCCTTCAGAAACTCCACCCACCTTCTCTGCCTATTGTTCAGCTCCTTCTGGTCAAATAAGTACTTAAGGCTCTTGTGGTCACTAAAGACTTCGAAACGAGACCCATACAGGTAATGTCTCCAAATCTTTAGGGCAAACACAATCGCCGCCAATTCTAAATCATGAGTTGGATAATTCTCCTCATGCGGCTTTAACTGTCTGGAGGCATAAGCAACTACTTGTTGATTTTGCATAAGGACGCATCCCAAACCCTTACCAGAGGCGTCGCAATAGATTTGGAATCCTATGGACGGATCTGGAAGAATCAGGACGGGTGCAGAAGTCAATCGACTCTTCAATTCCGCAAAACAATCATCACAGTCCGAGTCCCAAACAAACGGCTGACCCTTGCGAGTTAACCGAGTGAGTGGAAGAACCGGCTCAGAAAATCCTTGAATGAATCTCCGATAATACCCAGCCAATCCTAAGAAACTTCTCACTTCAGTAACCGTAGATGGTTGTTCCTAGTCTACCACAGCTTCAATCTTACTGGGGTCCACTGCAACACCAGCCTGAGATATCACATGGCCCAGAAACTTAACTTCAGACATCCAAAAATCACACTTGGATGGCTTTGCATACAACTTCTTCTCCCGGAGTACGTTCAGGACAATTTGGAGATGCTGCACATGCTCCTCAATTGTCTTAGAGTATACCAAGATGTCATCAATGAATACCACAACAAACTGATCCAGGTAGGGATTAAAAATCCGATTCATATAGTCCATGAATATGGCTGGAGCATTGGTCAAGCCGAAGGGCATCACTACAAATTCGTAGTGTCCATACCTTATACGGAAAGCGGTCTTCGGGATGTCCAAAGCTCGAACTCTGATTTGGTGATAGCCGGACCTCAAATCAATCTTTGAAAATACTGCAGCTCCCCTCAATTGGTCTAGCAAATCATCAATTCTCGGTAGAGGGTACTTGTTCTTGATAGTCACCTTATTCAACTGATGGTAATCAATCCACAATCTCATACTTCTATCCTTCTTCTTGACAAGTAACACGGGAGCACCCCATGGTGAGGCACTCGACCGGATAAACTATTTGGAAATTAATTCTTCCAATTGGACTTTCAACTCTTTCAACTCTAACGGCGACATTCTATACGGAGCTATAGAAATTGGCCCAATGCCCGAAACCAACTCTATAGAGAACTCCACCTCACGATCCGGAGGTAACGAAGAAACTTCGTCAGGAAACACATCAAGAAATTCATTAACAACTTGCACAGAAGATAGATCTAGACCTGTCTCAGTGGATGTAGACAACATCATGACATAAGCTTCTGCGCCTTGGAAAAAATAGTTACTGGCTGAAGTGAAAGAAATAACAGCTTCAGAATTGGGCGGTTGTAGCTCCACTGACTCGGAGGTGAAACCGATAGTCCGATGAAAACAATCAATAGTCACATGGTTGTCCGTCATCCAACTCATACCTAGGACAACGTCCATACCCTTCATAGGCAAACAAATGAAGTCCACTACAAAATTTCTGGCTCCGATGGATAGAAGACAGTATTCACATATCGCTTGGGTTTGATTACTACCCTCAGCAGCAGTCTTGATGGAGATTGGTTGAGGCAAAGGAGTTAAAGCCAATCCCAACCGATCAACACAGATTTGAGATATAAAACAATGAGTCGCACCTGAATCATATAAAATACTAACGGAGTTATTGAAAAGAGATCCCATACCCCTTAGTAGATTATCTGATGGTGTGACCTTCTGAGCGTCCAAAGTGTAGACTCTCCCGTGAGTTGTAGTAGTAGGACTTCTTCTTGGTTCTTCTTCCTTGCTGGGCATTCAGGTCCCTCTTTCTTGCAGTAGAAACACTGGTTGGATCCCATCTGACACTTACCTTGATGATACTTTCCACAGTTGGAACATGAATTGAACTTTGGGGAGTTGGACGACTGAACTTGTTTCTCCTTGTTGGAGTTGTGCCTGGGACCTATCTGATTGTTGGATGACCCAACATTCTTCCTATTCTGATTGAATACTTTTCTGCTTGCATACAACATTTTCAAATCACTTTCGGCTATATGAGCTTGTTGAACCATGGCAGCATAGTTGGTATATGCAAAAGAACTCAGACTTTGAGCAATGTCTTCCCTCAGTCCATACTTGTACCTGTCAGTCTTCCACTTGTCATTGGGAGCATACCCAGCCAAACCGAAGAATTGGTAAAGTTCCTCAAACTTGGCCGTGTATTGGCCCACAGTCAAACCTCCTTGAGTAAGAGCCAAGAACTCGTGTACCCTTTTCCTTTTGACACAGTCAAACCATCCCGCCATCACTAGTGGGCAATGTTACCAAGTGGCTTCAGTCTCAAGAGGGGGGGTGAATTGAGATTTAAAACTTTTCAGATCTTTCGAAAACGTTTTTCCCCTTTTCAATGACTTAGATCAATTTTCGCGCAGGTTAAGTGGAAGCGAAGGAATTAGAATATAAAGCAGTAAAGTAGAATAACAGTAAAGCAGGAAAGCAGTAAAGCACGCAGAGATTTATCCTGGGTCGGTCACCTCCTAGTGACCTACGTCCAGTCCTCACACCCTTGTGAGATTTTCCACTAACACAACAAGGCTTACAGGTGCCTTGGAAAACCTTTACAGACTCAGGCACTCTCCTCCTAGGATACCCCACCTATAGAGAGCCCTCAGATCTAATATAACAATAACAAGAGATACCCCACCCCTGTTACAATCAACTGCCCTAGAAAGATACCCCACTTCCTAGTACATGCAGCTACCCTAGAGAGATACCCCACTCCCTAGAACAAAACACAACAATTAAATAATAAACAATTGTAAATGCAGAAATACCTCTAGTGTAGGCAGATATTACAAATTGAAGAATACAACCCCAACTAACTCTTAGCAGCAGATCAGCTCAGACAGACCAACGGTACGTGACGAGCAAAAGTATAAGCGTGAAGAGTTTTCTCAAAAGTTTTCTGTTTCATGCAAGTGGGTTGAGTTGTGTGTTGTGTAAAAATGAATCGTGAAGCACTGCCTATTTATAGGCTATGAGGAATTCATTTTTACGTTGAAAATAGTGTAGGAATCGATTCTTTGTTAAAATGTATTTGATCTAGGAATCGATTTATTTAGGTGAGGAATCGATTTATCTTTGTTTGGAAAATATGGGAAATCGATTCTTGAGTGCCATGGAAAGCTAGGAATCGATTCTATACTAAGTGAAAATATGTAGGAATCGATTTTCAGCTTGCCTGAGACAAGTGGGAATCGATTCTCAGTTGTTTGCAAAAGATTGGGAATCGATTCTTCCCTTAAAAATTATTTGGCTCAGAAATCGATTTGTGTATTGAAAAACATGGCCTGACAATCGATTCTATCTTTTCTATTTTACCTGAAAATCGATTTTGATATTTGTTTATGCATGAGGAAATCGATTTTGTTATTTTAAAAGGTGATAAGAATGTTTACGTAAATATGCATGCAACTTTAAAAAACTTTGTGAGTGTGTGAGACTTTGAGATACGAGCTGACCTTTGAAAGAGCTTACACTTTTTCCTAAGACACACCCAAACCCTAAGGACTACCCTTATTTTTAAGGACTACCCTTAAACTTGAATCTTCAGTTCTTGGCTTGCTTGTCTTGGATTGTGACTTTGACGTTTAGTCACTTTTATTGACTTTGACCGTCAATCTTACCTTTGTCTTTTTCATCATCAAAACACATCCTGCAATATCAGGTTACCTGCAACACAAGGTATCCACAAGCAAAACATGTGAGCCTAGGATTTGGGGCTCATGACTTCCCCTCCCCTAATGCTAATCCTCTAAGGGTCGTCACCCTTGACCTCAATTTATATAATTTATATAAATGCACCCGCATTGGGCCGTCTCTTAATTTCATTCATGTACCATCTACCCTTCCTCAAAGGAAGGTATATTGTCTTGAGTTAAACATTGCTTGTCTTGACTTGTATAAATTGACATGTGTACACTCGCGTTTTACTAACGTACTGTTTTTCCTTGACAGTCTTGACTACCAAAACAGAACATTATACATATATGATTAGCCCTGTTAATAAGGTTTCCAACGCACCAAAGAACACCTCAATCGGACTCCCGGATCAAAAGTTATCGCGAAAACAAAATCGGTAGGGTTTGCTGAAAATTACACTGCGTCGCGACGCGAACAGGTTCCGTCGCGACGCGGAAAGTTATAGAAAGAAAACTGTCACAATTTTATGCAAGGTCGCGAGGCGATGGCCACGGGTCGCGACGCGACCGTTGGCAGAAGTGTTCAAAAATGACTTTTCAAAATTCCGTTTTGTCCCGTTTCGCTTTCAATCCGGTGCCGAGACATTCTAGGACTTCCGTGACTTAAAAACAGATATTCCAAACAATAATTCCAGTCCAGAGAAAGCGATTAAACAATCAATCAATCCACACAATTTAATCAATTCAGCGGTTTATAAAAATAACGGTTTCTCGATAAAACGATTTTTCACTATTTTTCACCAAACATTTTCCAGAAATCTATCGGTTCAAAAATGCATTAAGGACTCGACACCAAAACATCCCTAAGTGAGTATAGAACTCACCTAACGTGATGATAATCACGCAAAATACCGAGACTTTGACGAATGCTAGCGAACAAAGAACACACGAACTCTCCCACAGCTTCTCTAACGAACTCAGTCGGCCAAAAGTGCTTGGACAGCAACCAAACTGAATCTTAGCTACTGAAACTCGGCAATGTGGTTGGTGATTGAGTTTTCCAGAAATGCATCTTGAGATCCCTAAGGGTCTAAACTAACTTCAATACCTCATAAGTGACATGTAAGGGCGAGAATTCCAGATTTGAACAAGTTTGGGCTGAGTATTTCGAATTTGAGATTAGAGTTAGAGGGAGGAATGGCTACTGAATCTTATATCATTGGAAAGAGGGAGAGAAATGGGAAAGATTGGTGTAAGGATCTCCCACATGCATGAAGGTTTGTGACTTGGCTCTCTCTCTCTCTCTCTCTCTCTCTCTCTCTCTCTCTCTCTCTCTTTCTCTCTCTCTTCTTCTCCTCTCTCTCGACTTCTCCTCTTTCTCTCTCTGGTTCTCAATTTCTGAAAAATGAAGTGTGGCTGGGTTTGTGTTCTCAGCTGGGTTGCCACTTAAAGGGCGAACTTACTAAAATACCCTTCCCCCACTTATTCTTCTAATATTACCAAGACTTGGCCTAATCTAGTGAACTCAGCCAATTCCCAATCACTTAAGCACAATTAACTTATTTATTTCAAACATCACATAATTAAATCTCTTAAGCTAATTAAGCAACCCATGATAAACCTTTTGTGCTAAACATTCGATTTAGCCAACAATCATCTCAACCTCTTCGCTAATTTAATTTAATTAAATTAGCTCATTAGGGGATATTACAATAATCGGTTTGTAACAAAAAAAAAATTTTGTGACAAAACACAAAAAGTGTGATGCTAAGTAATGTGTTTTGGGGTATTTTAGCGTCCTGAAAAAGTTATAATTGTTCACATACGGGAAGTTCGTTCATCAATAACCGATTTGGTGAAAAAAATTATTCCGTGTCAAATTTTGTAAAATGCAACTCACCGTGTCAAAAAGTCAATTTGCTTTTATACATTTTTCCTTATAATTACATTTCTCCTGATGTTTATTTTTATACATCTTTTTCTTATAGTTACATTTGTTCTTATAATTATTTTTTTGTGAGTACTCGCCTCAACCCCCAACCCCCTTTTTGTTTCTTTAATAAGTACTCCCGTCGACCTCCATTTTTTATGACCATTAATTTGGTCATTTCACCCCAACATGTATTAGCAACATACTTTAAATTGGTGTTTAGATTTTTATTTTTGCCTCACTTTTTAGTATTTGTAGAGTTGTTTCTTTGTCTTGTAATATATAATATAGATACTTTATCTATGGATTAAAATATAAATTGGTGTTTATATTTTTGTATTTCTTTTATTTTCGAGTATCACGTTGCAACATTTACTCCTGTGGGAACTTCAGCCACATTTACAATAGAGCCCCCATGCACTATCTTCTTTCAACGTTGTATATGTGCTTTTATTTTATTGGTGTTTCTCATCCAGTCCTCCATGATACCCACATGTTTCACTTTCTAATTGTGTTGTCTTCTTTGCACTCATGCAACGACATTCATTGGTAACCAAATTTGTAGCCACTTTCCAAGAAGAATCACTCATTTCTCATTCTCCGATTACACTTTTTCTTCCTCTTCCTAAGACCAACTTTCTTCATGCTTGGGCATTACTTTATTCTCACCCCCTCTTTACAACTACCATAAACCGTGAACAATTTCTAACTTTCTCCCTAAACCCCACTGCGCTGGTAATCACCACCAATAGGTATTATAAACATACTTAAATCGGTGTTTATATTTTTATCTTTCTTTTATATATATCCGAGTACCGCATTACAACATTTACTCCTGCGGAAACTTCAGTCGCATTTACAATAGAACCCCATCGTCTTCTTTCGACTATGTATAAGTGCTTCTATTTTATTAGTGGTTTTCATCCAACCCTCCATAATACCCACATGTTTCACATTGCAGCAAGGAAGAGGTGGGCCAACACGCCCTACACTACTATCATCCCACTCAGAGAAGGCAGCCCCAACAACTATTTCGGTCAAGCCATATCCTTGCCCAATAGGAGCCCTATTGAAAAATAAATAAATACAAAGAAATAAACATCACTCTATTTTGACAAAATGAGGTATGGATCAGAAACAATAAAACATTTTTAACTTGTAACTTCAACAGAACTAAACCAACAACAGTTGAAGAATGAGTCTCAAATGCACCAAGTCAGACAAAATGGAGACCTTTAACTCCAATCAGCTAAGCTCTTTAAGAAAAACAATGGCTAAGAAAAAATAAAGTCAAATTTCTTGTGTGTTTCTCAAACAACCCAAAGTAGAGGCATGGTTTTCCAAGGCTATTGATCAAGAGATGACGACAATCAAGAGAATCCCTAAAAAAAACATTTGAAAATGCTTTGAATCTACGATGAGACGCTTGGGCAGTTGCGCAAGTGGGATACAAGGCAATCAGTGGTGCAAAGAGAGAGAGACATGTGAGTATGAAAGTGAAAAAAATGGGATACGAAGGAGGAGACCCATGCAGGTTGCGAGGGAGAGGGCGGTTTAGGCAGCCAAACCATGAAGTCATACAACCACATTTATTGACAACTAAATTGGTGGCCACTTTCCACAAAACATCACTCACTTCTCATTCTCCTATTATACATTTTATTCCTCTCTCTAAGGCCACCCTACTTCATTCTTGAGAATTACTTTTCTTAATCCCTCTTTACAACCACCATAAGCCATGAATAGTTTCTAACTCTCTCTCTAAACCCCACCGCACCGATACTCATCACCACCGCGCTGGAATTCTTCACAGTGGTGATTTCTTTTTCTTTACACATGCAGTGGGAAATTCAACCACATTTACAATAGAACCCCCCCTCATAATATTCTTTCAACTTTGTATAGGTGCTTCTATTTTATTGGTGGTTTCATCCAACTTTACATGATACTCACGTATTTCACTTTCTATTATGTTGTCTTCTTTATTCTAGTCATTTCGCACCAACAAGTATTAGAAGCATACTTAAACTTGTGTTTATTTTTTTATCTTTCTTTTATATTTGAGTACCGCGTTGCAACAGGCCCGCGAGAACTTCAACCACATTTACAATAGAACCCCATGTCATCTTCTTTTAACTTTGTATAGGTGTTTCTATTTTATTGGTGGTTTTCATCTAACCATACATGATACCCACATATTTCACTCTTATTGTGTTGTCTTCTTTGCAATCATGCAACCACATTCATTGGCAACTAAATCGGAGGCTACTTTTCAAGTAGAATCACTCACTTCTCATTTTCCTATTACACCTTTTCTTCCTCTTCCTAAGGCCAACTTTCCTCATTCTTTGGCATTACTTTTTCTCACTCCCTTTTTACAACCACCATAAGCCATGAACAATTTTTAACTCTCTCTCCAAATTCCTCGGGGCGGTACTCACCACCACCACACTAGAGTTCTTCGCTGTTGCGACTTCTTTTTCTTTATGCTTACAACTTTTACTCCCATGGAAACTTCAGCCACATTTACAATAGAACCCCCCATCATAGTTTTTCAACTTTGTATAGATGCTTCTACTTTATTGATGGTTTTCATCCAATCCTGCATGATACGCACATGTTTCTGTTTCTGATTACTTTGTCTTCTTTTCTTTCTAATTATGGGTTAAGTTTTTATATTTACATTTGATTGAATATGGATTATGTTATTAAAATTCTTCAGACTTTTTATTCTTATTATCTATGAATGTTCAATTTCAATGTCTTTTTAAATGTTCTTTTTTAATTTTATAATCTTCTTATTTAATTTATAGTTATAATATAATATTTATTCACAATTATTATACACTATATATATTTTACAAACCAACAACACTATTGGCTCAGTGGCATAAGCTACATTGGGACACGAGGGTTGACCCGGTGCTCTCGAGTTCGATTCCCGCAGTAGACAAACTTGGTGTTGATCAGTGGGAAATTTACGTACTCCCAAGCACAAACAGATATTAGTCTTTCGTTGAAAGCGTCGAGACATTTCGTGATTAGCCAACAATGGTCCAAACTAAAAGAAAGGCTATATATTTTACAGAAACCAAATTAGCCGACCTTATGCATTGCACAGGTATTAGAAGGGGTGTCCGAGGTGCAATTTGGTTCGGTTTTGATCAAAAAAATCATTCAAACCGCAAGGTAAAAACACATGCGGTTTAGTTTGGTTCAATTGATTTTCTTAAAAATATCTGAACTAACCCGAACCGAATCAATGTGGTTTGGATTGGTTCGGTTGATTCGGTTTTTACGAATCAGAAAATATAATTTGATCTAAAGTTATCAATTAATTTAACTCTAAAGAACCAAATATTAAAAAATAATGTGATTATTATTTTATTTACGTGTGAACTATCAAACTTAAAATGTAGTAAAATTAAAATAGATATTTCATGTGCTAAGTAAGTTGTAACGGCGCGTGTGTTTGTGTGACTAGATTAAATATACATTTTTATATTTTTAATCATATATAATACTATGTGCGGTTTGGTTTTTTTTTTTGTTTTGAAAAAATAAACCGTCATCCGAAACTGATCGGTTGATTGAAAAAGTAACCCGAAACATCCAAACCTAAACAATTTTTTTTGCAATTTTCAGTTTGAGTTGGTTCGATTTGTAATTTTCTATGGTTTTAAACACCGCTAAGTATTAGGGCTAGTATCTCTTAACGGAATGAGTATATGAATTAAATCCTTAAAATTAACTTTTTACTCTAAAAAAATAGAGGTAGAGTTTGATATGATGGTGAGGTGGATAACGGTTAATGGATGTCGTGTCTTGGTGATAGGCTTCACACGTTTTTGGGTGTGTATGTAGTAGGCTGTAGCCGCCTCGCACGTACTAATAGTTATGCCGTCACTTAACTTCACTTCATATCATATCCACGTGCTTTCCTTTCTTTCTTCTCTACTTCACACACTTTCCACTTCCTCTTCTCTCCTTTCCTTTCCTCTCTTCAATCTCTCTTTCTCTCTAGGACGCGAGTCAATTCTCTTTCGCATAAATGCCAGGGAAAAGGAGAAGAAAGTTGAAATTGTAAGTCACCCTTTCATCCATTCCAAATGTGAATTTAAATTGTCCATTCCCAATTTACTTTTCTTTAATTAATTATAGTACAATTGGTTTTCAACGTTGGATGATTAGATCTATGTTTGAAATCGCGCCTTTTGTTTTGATCACGCCTTTTTATTTAGTCTGAACTCCGAATTTCGCGTAAAAGCTGGTTTGTGAATTTGAATTGTACTAGTATATGACATTGACTGAATTAGGGTTTATGGATCAAATCAGAGTCAGATGTGGTGCAATTAAACAGATGTGATACATGTTTTTCAATCCTAATTATCTACCATTGTATTTGATTTGAATCATCTGCTATAATTGCGCTTAATTTGAAAGAATAGTTGATGTGTGAATGCTTTTTAATTTTCTTGCACTCTCTTTAAACCCATATCATCATTTTTTAAGTCTTTATAGTGTATTATTGTTTTGTTTTACACAGCTTGAGTGGTAGTAGAAGTGAAATTGATGTAGTGTACATTTTTATTTGAATAAACGCTTGTTAAAGTCACAAAGTTCTAATCTGTTTTACTCTTGATATTGCATCTTAAGCGCATTCAAATGGATTTGTCCAACAGAACTCTCATATGTATCTCTAATTATTATTTAGGTTAAGTGATACAATTGCACACAGCAGAAGAGAAGCAGTAGAGGTGAAAAATGAAAATTTGGAGCTGCAAACTTGGTCTGATCTTCCTGCCGAACTCTTAGAATTAATCTTGGCCCGTTTACCCCTAGACGACAATGTCCGGGCTTCTGTGGTTTGCAAGAGTTGGCATAATGTTGCCACTGCTGTACGTGTGGTAAACCAATCACCATGGTTAATGTATTTTCCAAGATTCGGTGACTGGTATGAAGTCTATGACCCTGTGCAGCGTAAGACCTATTCCCTTGAGTTTCCGGAATTGAGTGGATCTAGAGTTTGTTATACAAAAGATGGTTGGTTATTGCTATACCGGCCAAGAACTGACAGAGTGTTCTTCTTTAATCCCTTTACTCGGGAAATTATCAAGCTGCCAAGATTTGAGATGACATATCAGATAGTTGCCTTCTCCTGTGCTCCAACATCGCCTGACTGTGTTCTGTTTACTGTTAAGCATATTAGTCCTACTGTTGTGGCCATTAGCACATGTCACCCTGGGGCAACTGAATGGACCACCGTTAATTACATAAACCGCTTGCCCTTTGTCAGTAGTATATGGAATAAGCTCGTCTTCTGTAATGGAGTCTTTTATTGTTTGAGTCTCACAGGTTGGCTAGGGGTTTTTGATCCAATTGGACGCACTTGGAATGTTCTGTCAGTACCTCCACCCAAATGCCCAGAGAATTTTTTCGCCAAAAATTGGTGGAAGGGGAAATTTATGACAGAGCAAGAGGGAGATGTGATAGTAATTTACACTTGTTCTAGTGAAAACCCCATTATTTTTAAATTAGATCAGACGTTAATGGAATGGGAAGAGATGAGTACACTAGATGGGGCGACCCTGTTTGCTAGTTTCTTGTCTTCTCATTCAAGGACTGAACTCCCTGGAATAATGAGGAACCGTATCTACTTCTCTAAAGTTCGTTTTTATGGAAAGCGTTGCATATCCTTCTCTCTTGATGACTATAGATACTATCCTCGTAAGCAGTGGCATGACTGGGGAGAACAAGACCCTTTTGAAAGCATATGGATTGAACCACCAAAGGACTTCTCCGGGTTCACTTGAAGAATTTTAGTGAAACAAAGGAGCATAGTAATGTATAAAGGTATTTATTATCACCCAGTTTTTAACTTAGTTTTATAATTGTTGGATATATGCTTCATACTAATGCATAATAAGCTAGTTTGTGGATGTGATTTTCTAGAAATTTTGTATAGTTGAACTTTTCACCGACATTAGTAATGTTTATTATTATTATTTGACTATTGATGCTTGCTAACTAACTAATCCACGATGCACTCATTCATTCGTTCTTATCAATTTTAAGTTATAGAGTTTAATTTTGATCCACTGATACGAAGCTTTTTGCACACTGTCATCTAATTATTTATTGACATCTAATTAAAATAGTTTGACTATGGCAATAGCTATCTAAAAGTCAAAACTTTTCTACTGATATGTCATTAGATGGTTGAATAGATAATATAAAAACAATGACTTGAATACCAAAACTAAGCTCTCCAGTTTCATTCAGTTCTAAACATAGTTATAATGGCAGCAGAGCGGTGTCTGGATGCTATTCTCTAGCTTTGGCGTTTCAAATTTTAAGGTGCGGCCATAACAAGCTGCAATCGCGGTCAATTAGCGACCTTATCACACGCATCAAGGGAGGGCCTCAAAAATGCAAAAACACCCTTCAAAAAGGACTTCTGCAGATGTGGGATCGGGGTATTTTGGTGCCAAACAGACTTAAGAGACAAAGAATATTCTAGTTCATGCTTTCTATCTCACCTTCAGACCTTCTGTTGCTATCTACTTGTGTGTTTTGCTCAAGTACTCTGACTTTTATTTGTGAAAAAAATAAAAACAAGTCAGAAGGATTTTTTTTTTTTGACCAAAAGTCACAAGGATTTTTGAGGGCACAGAAATTTGACAATGACAATTGGCAAGGGAGGATGAAAACTAAAAGGCATAAATTAAAGATCATACACCCCACCTAGAAACTTGGCAACCTAGTCCGCTTCCATACCTTGTCATATAACCAGAGCTAACTTATAATTTTGAGTTTGACTGGATTAGGAAACCGCTTGTAATTGTACCTTGACTTTTATCTTTCATTCCTTATTTTACTGAAGACAGCTCAAGTGTATAAGATTAAAACATGAACAAAAAATCCCAACTACTCAGTAGACCTTGTTACCAAATGATGCTGAACCTGGTTATCTAGCCGTTTGTCAAATATGGTTTTGTGTTCACTGTTCCAATATTGTAATTGGGTTCCGATTCCCTGTTTTTACAGCTGAACTGGTTGACGGTTGGCCCATTCTGTTTTGTTTTGTGTGTGTGTGTGTGTGTGTGATATTTTAAATAGTTAGTTGGAAATTCAATCTATGAAACTTTATGTTGGAATGCAGTATTTTCATGCAGCTGTCATAGTGCATTAATGTGGTTCTTATTCCAGGACATGAAATTTTAGATGCTGCAGTTTCAGAGTTCCTAGTTATCGCCCTTTGGGTTGTAGCAGTTCTATAATAAAGCTCATTTCGAAGCATGCCAAAGGCTGCATGATTTCAGGCTGTATATAGGAGGCTACTAATATGTGAAGGACTCGGATCTGTTGGGGTTGCCAAAGACTTGGCCCCTTAGTTATGTTGTCTGTGCTGATGTTGAAGTTTCATGATTTGTCCCAAGAAATACTGATGTAGTGCTTATGCTGAACAATTGGAGTTTATACTAGGATTACTGATTACTTGCAAATTTAATGATATTTTATTTTGCGCATATGGTCTATAGATTTATCATATAGAAGGATTCATCTCTCTCATTTTCTGTTTAGTTGGACTATCTGCTAATTCTATTTTTGCTGCCTAAAGCGAAGCTTTTCTAAAGTTCTCGGTGAAACTTTTTGCTCTATACATGCCACGATACTGCTCATGCATTATTACGTCTTCAGCGCAGTGTTTATTACCTGGCAATTAAATACCAAGGAAGATTTAGAACAATTTAGATAAGGATTCATTATGTTTTTAGTCCCCGTAAATATATGGTGTTTTGATTTTAGTCCCTGCAATTTTTTTTAAAAAAAATTCTTGTAAAATCAACTTTTTTCTTATAAGTATTCTTGTAAAATCAACTTTTTTCTTTTAAGTCATTATTGCTAACTCCGTTACAAAAATGCTAATGTGTCATTAATATTTATTTTTAATTATTTTAAATGCTTATATGGAGGACAATTCATCTTCTCATGTCTTCATCTTCTTCATCTCTCTGTCTCACCACCAACGTCTCCCCCTCCCTCTCCACTCTTGGTCTCACACCCCCTCTCTCTCTCTCTCTCTTCTCACCCACGATTTGGCTCTCTCTCACCCACCACTAGTTACTGGAAAGAAAGTTATAGTTGATGGATAAGGTAAGTCTAACACAGCAAAATGACATGGAATTGTCATTCAATTACCCAACAAATTTTTTAGAATGGTCATTTTATTGCATTCCCTTTCTCACCAAAATAATTTCCAGAAGATAACCAAATAGGTCCTTAGATCATTGTTTTTTGTTACGGAGTGGGCCTTTAAACAGTTTTCACTAAGGGCCAATACCAAAGGGCAGATCTATTAACCAATGGTGGAGATCAAAGACTAGATCCAATGGTTCACAGTGATCCCCAAAAACCTATAAATAAGCATTCAATGCTAGTATTAAAGGTACACATTTCCCAATTCTCTTACTTGTAACTGATTCACTTGCTGACTTGAGCGTCGGAGTGTCATTGCAGGTACCACCCCACATCGGATCGGAGCATAACTTGGATTGACCAAGAACATTTTTACCAACTATCTCGGATCGGACTTGGTATCCAAGATCGGATACAAGGCAGGGGATGCGGTACAGATCATTGGAGACCACAGTGGGAGGATCTTGTACTTTAGTCCCTCTCCCATCTCCTTGGTCAACGATGGCTCCAGTGTTACGTCAAAGGAACGTCTCAAGTGCAATAGTGAGACTGGATCCGCAGCAGGAAACTCCCGAAGGCATGGAAGTCACCCTACCCCCTAGCTCGGCACACGGTCGTAACTCGTCCAGGGCTATTGTTCCCAAGAGTTCGGCCCGAAATCAACTTCCGCCTCCTCCCCAGACTGTCCAAGTACCGGTCGATGCTGTTCAACAGCTCGTTCAGTTGCTAACTAGGCAGGTCGAGGCTGATCAGCAGGGGAGCCAACGCTACACCCAGTTGGAGGCTGAAATTGCCGAGATCCGGGCTCGCAACATCCCGGACTGGTCTTCTCCTCAACGCCATCCTTCTAGTCGTAGGCGTCACCGTTCTCCGGCCTGGAGGAGACACCACCACCGCTCTCCACCTCGTCGAAGAGGAGGGCGAGGATCTGGAACTCCCCAAAGCCGGACCCTTGATGATACTTACTATCCTGAAGGTTCCCCTCGCCAAAGCTCGTCTTTGGCATCCTCATCTGCGATGCGATGTTCTATAAGTCGGGAAAGATCCCCGAGGCATGAACGTCGACGACATCACTCTCGAAGGTCCCCTGTTAGACATCGTAACCAACGATCTCCCCCGCGGGAGAAATCAACAGCCCGGAAAGGACCTTTCACCACTAAGATCGACTACTTTCTGGTGCCAAAACATCTTGAGAAACCCCCGGAAGGTTTGAAGATGCATGACGGGACTGGCGATCCTGATCGCCACCTCAATTACTTTGATACGGTGATGCAGTACCGTAACGTCCCAGACGAAATTAAATGTCAGATTTTCCCTCTCACTCTTCAGAAGATGGCTTTGGATTGGTTCAGAGCTCTCAAGCCAAACTCAATATCCTCCTGGAACCAACTAGCCAAGTTATTCTATGCTCGTTTCGCCCACTCCAAAATGAAGCCAAAATCTCGAAAGGTCTTGCAGGCAATTCGGCAAGGGGAAAATGAGTCACTCCGGGACTATATAGAGAGATTCAACAGGGAGGCCACTCAGGTCCGGAACCTCGATGACTCTTTCCGACTTTACTTCATGGAGACTGGTCTCCGTGAGGGAAGTCTGTTCCAAATTGATGTCGGAGTTAATCAAACTGAGTCGCTTACTGAGTTCCTCCAGCGATCTCAGAAATACATCGACCACGAAGAAGGAGTAATTGCAAGAAGGTCGGATGCCGAGCCCAGAATGATAATAAACCTAGGTCTCGCAACCGTCACTAGCATTATTCCGATCTCAACGAGACCAGAGCTAGAATCTTAGTACAAGGCATGAATGCAGAATTCAAGGAAGTTAAGTTCCCTGATCCACTCCCGCATAGGCCAGGGCTGCGGTCTTACAAGTACTGTCGGTATCACCGACGTAAAAGACATGACACCAATCGCTGCAATGCTTTGAAAGATGACATTGAGGATCTGATCAAGAAGGGGAAATTGAGCCAGTACGTGACTAAGCCACCTCGGCAGGAAGGAGAGGTTAAAGAAGAAAAGGACGACCCTAAAAAGAAGGGTAAGGCTCGACAAGAGAAGGAAGAAAGCTCGGAGGACGAGCGCGATTTTCGAAAGTCCAAAGATCGGCCGGTAATGATGGTCATCTCAGGAGGATTCCCCGATGAAGCATCAGGTAAGACTATGAAGAGAAAGTGGAAGGAGATCATGAGTGTTGCTTCCACCTCGGCGGTAACCTCAGTTCCGGTCTGACCGCCTCTAGCGTTTGGTGATCAGGATTTGCTAGATGGCAAACCCAACAAGCATGTGCCTCTTTTGATCAGGGCTGTGATGGCCAACCATGAAATAAGAAGAATCCTTATTGATCAAGGAAGCTCGGTAGATATCATCTTTATCGATCTCGTGAGAAAGCTACAAATTTCTGAAGAAGACTTCACCCCTTACAGGGGATCGGATCTTTCGGGTTTCAACGGGTCCTGGACCAAACCACTCGGCTATTTGGAAATGATGGTCACCTATGGCGAAGAGCCATTGGAGAGGACAGTCAAGACCAAATTCCTGATTTTATCGTGCCCTTCTGTCTACAACTGTATCATTGGAAGGCCGACCCTAGGAAGGCTCGGAGCGGTAGCTTCAACAGTCCATCTGAAGATGAAATTCTACTCTCTATGCAACAAAGTTCTTACCCTCGATGTCGATCTCAAGTCCGCCCAGAGATGTTTTTATCTGCACGTGAGAGCGGATAAGAAGGCCATGGAGGAGGGGGTTCCCCCCGAAGAAGAAGAAGCCCGAAAAGATTCCGAGAAGAGAATAAAAAGCAGAGCTGCTGATGTCAATGTGACAGAACTTGATGCGAGATGCGACCCTGATAGCTCTGAAGAAGAGAGCGATGACAATCTTGCCCAAGAACTGAAGAAGAAAATCAAGCGACCTCAACCTGATGGAGAATTCGTGGAAATCCAAATGGGAGATGACCCAACCAAAACTGTCAAGATCGGCTCCGATCTTTCTGACGAAGTTTAGGCGAAGCTCGCCCTATGCCTGAAAGCTCATGCCGACCTCTTTGTCTGGTCGGCGAAAGATGTGCCTGGGATTCCCCCAGAAGTCGCCTGTCACCAGTTAGCTGTTAACCCCGGTGCTAAGTGGGTCGCCCAGCGCAAGAGAGCTCAAAGCAAGGAGAAAGCGGTTGCTGCAGCTAAGACCGTTGACGATTTAATTAATGCAAATTTTGTAAAGGAAGTCAAGTATACAACTTGGCTCTTCAACCCCGTGCTTGTCAAGAAAGGTAATGGAAAATGGCGCATGTGCATTGATTATACCGATCTTAATAAGGCCTATCCAAAAGACGTCTTCCCTGTTCCTAGCATTGATCGCCTCGTCGATAATGCTTCAGGTTTTCGTTTACTATCTTTTATGGATGCCTCCGGGTACAACCAAATTCTGATGTTCCCTCCCGACCAAGAGAAGACCGCCTTCATGACTGACTGCGGTAATTTGTTACCGAGTTATGCCGCTTGCTTTGAAAAATGCGGGAGTTACCTATCAGAGAATGATGAACAGAGTTTTTCATAAGCAAATCGGGCGTAATGTAGAATTCATGTTTTTATTTCAATTAATATTGTCCTATTATTTTTATCACATAATTAGGATTAGCTACCATTTGCATGTTCATAATCAATTAGTTGATCAGCGGCCGTGTTGCAATTAGTTGGTGGACGTATAGGATAATTGGGGCTATAATTAATGCATGATCAAACTTTAATTTAGTCTTCCAATCATTCAACCTTTTTGCTCTTTATGCTTTTCCTGAATTTAAATTCTTACATGACCAAACGAGGGTTAATATAGGAAAAAAAAATATTAATCGCGAACGATGATAACTCTATTTTATATAGAGTTATTTACGCATTTAAACCTAAGCAATTGCTCAGTTCTAAGTAAAAATATATAGTAAATAAAGTCTTATTATAAATAAAATAACAACATTCAAAGTTAAAAGAGGGTTATGCATATAACTTAGCATCTTGCATATATTTTGGTATTTTTGATATGTTTGTTCAATGCACCTGCATTGGATGCACCTGCACTCAAAACATACTACAATGCTTGAAGAAATCCTAGAACATCAAGATGCTCAAGCACTCAGCTGATGATGTCATGCTTGGTCATGAAAGCACATGCAAGTCACAAATTTCAGCGCCTACCATAAAAGATAGCTTTGAAGAGTCACTCACCTAGGGGCACTTGCCCATCCAATAGAGGACCTCCCTTCTTGGTTGAGTGGAGGATTTGCATTACTTTTTGGGCTGAAGTGACTAAAGGCAACTCTAACTTTGTTATCAAGCAAACCCTCTTGTGAAGGAAAACTCCACTTGAATCCTATATAAAGACCTCCATCTCTCACTTGAAAATAAGCTCATAATCTCCCTCATTCCGTACACTAATATAGATAGTTTTAGATTTAGTTTTTCATTCTCTCGTAAGAAGGCAAGAAATGAATTGACAACTCTTTCTTTACTTCCACACATGACTCATGTCATCTCCGGCCTTGTATAAAGATCGGATCTCCCTCAACGACTCCTATACCCAAGAATATTCATGAGGGATATTTAAAGGCATCATCAAGGGGACATCAACCGGCCCAACTCTGGTGCTAGAGTTCTCATCAGAATCACCCTCATTGTTTTCGGGATCTCCCTTGTTCCCAGGATTACCTCCACTGTTTCCTAAATCGCCTTCATTGTTTCGGCTTTCAGCAAAGCCCTCCACACCGACCTCGGCTTCGGTCTCACTGTCATCAGAGCTCCAACTTGTGCTTCCCTTCTCTTCAAGGTTTCGCTCAGCGTCGGACTGATCCGACTCAAGGATCACCACATCCCCAGGGCGGCGCTCACTTGCTTGACCTTCCTCCAGTAGTTCATTGATGGGGACCGCAGGAGAGCGATCTTCCACTTGAAAGCTGTTGGGAGCGGAATCAAATCCCTCCTGAACTTCGGGACCATCCGATCTGGAGTTTCCAACGCGTACTTCATCCGGGTTTCTAGGATCAGAAGCCATCAATTTGGCTATGTTTGGACGATCTGTGCTGGCAACCCTGTGGGTTTGTTTTGTCCTAGCCAGATCGGACCTGCAGAAATGGGGGTATGCCAAGTCAAGTTGAGTGCTAAACAGTGGGTCCACAACCAAGTCGGAACCCTACCTGACGACCCCCACTCTGTATAAATAGATACGTGCTTGGAGGAGTCCCGGCTAGAGCATAAGGCGAAGAATGAGCAAATAAAAAGGCACTAACCTCGGAAGTCGGAAGCTCGATGTAGCAGAACTTGATTGCGTGCTTTGACGATCTTGCTAAACCGAAAGGCTGAGACTCTCGCCACGGTATGTTGGATCGGAAGTTCGAAAGAAGAAGGCACTAAGTGACGATGTTAGGATCGGTGCTCAGAGCAGTTTGCAAAAACCAGTGCAAATGAAGCAGCCTCTCACCCATATATATAAGAAACCAAGGGCTATGAATTATGCCTGGGCCTAGGCGACGCGTCCAATCACTAGCCCTGTGACACGCGCATCAAAACGAAGCGTCATCATTACTCCGGTCACCTCCGAACGACGCGCCCCATCAATGACATTGATGTCAGGCACTGGAATCAAAGTGTCGCCATGAAGAGGATACCTCGAGTCACTTGGTTCTCCTTCAATGATCATTCCGAGGCCGAGGGCAAACACTCAGGTGAGTACAAGCCCGGTCTCGGAAGGTCGCCACATTTATCAGGCACCCAAATTCGAGTTCGCGCAGAGCATTGTAAGCTCGTTTTTCTAAAACCGAGCACATGACCTGAATCTCAAGCACTCTGAGGCTGGGGGGAAAACACTAACATGAGTATAAGACCGGCCTCGGAAGCTCGCCATGGTCTCCAAACCAACATATCCAACCCGGGTAACGAGAGCACAAGCCTGGCCTCAGAGGGTACTTCAAACCCGGATCAGGTATCAAGTCAGGCTCGCCCCAAGGCAACCCGACTTGGGGGGCAACTGTTACAGATTGGGCCTTTAAGCAGTTTTCACTAAGGTCCAATACCAAAGGGCAGATCCATTAACCAATGGTGGAGATCAAAGACCTAGATCCAATGGTTTACATTGATCCCCAAAACCTATAAATAAGCATTCAATGCTAGCATTAAAAGTACACATTTCCCAATTGTCTTACTTGCAACTGATTCACTTGCTGACTTGAGCGTCGGAGTGTCATTGCAGGTACCACCCCACCCCGGATCGGAGCATAACTTGGATTTACCAAGAACTTTTATTGCATTCATCATTTCCGTTGACTGCTAGTATTTCTCAAATCATCATAATTAGAGGTCCAAGCTCCACTTTTGTATAGCAAATTCAATTATTTAGGATTTGCGTAATCGTAGTTGAGAATAAAACCAGTTAGAGGTCTAATATTCTAATTGTCTCCGTTGATATTAAAGAAGGACCCTCTGAATGGAGGTCAGCATTTAGATCCTTCAGCTACCGTTTAAGTGAGGGAAAGAGATGGGATTGAAGGTTGAAGAAGATTGAAGGATTGGGGGATTTGGGAAATAAATTTTATTTTTAATCCAACTTGGATATTTATAATGAACTTTAAAATAAATAAAAATTATTAGAAAAGCCACATACGAATTTTGCTATACACATCAGCATTTTTGTAACAGAGTTAGCAACAGAAGGACCTATTTGAGAAAAGTTGATTTTACAAGGATGTTTTTAAAAAAAATAATTTTGTAGGGACTAAAATCAAAACACCGTAGATTTGCAGGGACTAAAAACATATTTAAACCTTTAGATAATCTTTTTAAGAAGCACCTAGTGGGTAGCAGAGACATAGGGGTGGACTGGAGAAAGGATGATGGTTGTCCACGGCTAAGCAGTGGCTTGTCCGATGTCTAGGTTTGGCCTCTTCACCACTCCCTTTCTATTGATTTTCACTTCCTTCTCCCTCCTTTCTTTGTGTTTTCTTTGTCACTAATTCTTCTTTTCTCTCAATGAGAAGACTCTTCTTTCTCGATTTGTACCGAGAGATTGGTAAAAGCTCACCACTCTACTTTTTGGGTCGAGATTCTCTAACTTTGAGATCCATATACTTTTCTCTTTATCTTTCTCCTCTTTTGCTCTTTCATTGTTTTTTTTTAATAAACCGGGTATCATCTGTGCGCGAGTGCAGAGATTAATCCCTCGAGCCGAGTAAGACCACAATGGGCGGCAAAGCTCTCCCTCAAAAGATTTAACTTCATGCCCAAAGTTCTCATTGTTTTCTCTCTAGTCTAAATTACTCCCTCTGTCCCATATTATATGACTTTCTAGCCAAAAAAAATTGTCCCATAATACATGACTTTTTAAAATCTCAATGAAACATTAATTTCTTTCCTACCATACCCTTCATTATTTAATAATATCTTTTTCATAACTCTATTAATTTATCTTCCCAATGTTATTAATGAAGGTTAATTTGGTAAACTAACTCACAATTTCTCTTCCCCATACAAAATTAACTACTCCCTCTGTCCCATATTATATGACATTCTAGCCAAAAAAAAGTGTTCCATAGTACAAGACTTTTTAGAATCCCAATAAAATATTAATATTTTTTTCCTACTATACCATTTATTATTTAATAATATCTCTTTCATAACTCTACTAATTTATCTTCCCAATTTCATCATTAATAAGGTTAATTTGGTAAACTAACTCACAATTTCTCTTTTCCATACAAAATTAATTACTTTTCTTAACATGTGTGAAATGACCCAAAACGACATATAATATGGGACAGAAGAGGTACTTTTCTTAGTATGTATGAAATGACTCAAAACGATATATAATTCGGGACAGAGTGAGTAACGATTTGTCTAAAGTTACTCTTATTTCCCACCTAAAAGTTAGGGAAATTTTTCCTCACTTTTTGCCCATCACCGGTGCAAATCTGAGCAACATGTCTGTCTCTCAATCGTTTCGTCACCCTAATTTGCAGATAATAATAAGGGACCCAAAAAAATAGCCAATAATACTGAGCTTTTGCATCTTTTGGTTTTTGTCGATTTGAGTTTTTCAATCTGAATTTGACCGCTATTGAACTGCTGTTGAGGCACTTGTCGATTTTTAACTCTCACATGAACTGTTAACCAAAAAAAAAACTCTCACATGAACTAATTTTTATGGTTAAGTTAGGCTGATTAAACCACAAATAGCGGACTCAAACTTCCTCATAATAATTACCACATAGAACGATAAGATTCAATGGTACTGCATTCTTTTGATTGCAAATGGCTATATTCTGGCAGCTGTTGAGCCATATGAAAAGAGACATTTGCTTTCCATTAACACAAAAAAAGTTTAGAAGAAGGTGCATTTGGTTACTGTTCTGTACTGTGCTTCCGATGTTATAATCGGTATTACGCAGTTAGTAGATATTCAGTCCTTGATTCTGTCTCTGACTTCAGGTTTTGAGAAGAAGACTTTGTCCGATCCGGAGAGGTTCGATCTTGAGAGGCGATGTCAAGATGTTCGGTCTTGGTCGGTTCGATCTTGAGGGGCGATGTTGTACCTGCAATGATACTCCGACGCTCAAGTCAGTATTTGAGTGAATGAATGTTCTGTTAGAAAAGTGCTTACCATTAATGAGCATTGAATGGGGTATTTATAGAGTTTGAATGTGTTTGTGTTGGCGTTTTTGGGCCGTCCGATCTTGCGGGCTGATCTTGGCCATTGAAGATTGGACTCTCTTAATTATGATTGGGCTTCTCATCAATTGGGCTTTTGGAGAGGGGGTGTAAATAGAAGACAGCATAATCACCATAACAGTGGCCCCC
The DNA here is from genome assembly GCA_039519185.1 of Astragalus membranaceus. NCBI lineage: Eukaryota > Viridiplantae > Streptophyta > Magnoliopsida > Fabales > Fabaceae > Astragalus > Astragalus membranaceus. The sequence continues at coordinate 93,647,084 of CM076847.1, forward strand.
CAAGTCTGGTCGCTATGAGGAGCGATCTTGACTTTGATGGGCGACGTAGCTTTTATACTTTTGTTTTTGTTGAGTGGAGATCTCTTCGGTCTCGAGCTTACGTCGAGGCTGGGGTTCTTGAGCGATGTTAACTGTCCGTCGAGCTTTCGAGCGAGGTAGATGGTTTTCCGAACTCAGTGATGCTTTGGAATCAGTGTAATCTTGGAATCAGTGTCATTTTTACTGTTTCTGACAAGGTGTCTCTTCGTAGTGGCGGCGCATGATGGTGACGTTTTTTCTTCAGCGTGCGGATTTTAATGGACCATGGTTTGGACATGACGCTTCGACTTCTCGGCCCAGGCCCATTAGATTCGCCTTGCTATAAATAAAGGGTCTCAACTCCTCATTTGTTGCTTGTTGTTTATTTGTTTTTGATTTGCCAATCTTCGAGAGCTCCCGAGCTTCTTTAAAGTGAACGAGTTTGAAGAGATTTCGAAGAACTTTTAAGGTCGGTTTTTGTGGATCGACAACCGTTTATTTCCAGATATAATCAACTTGCGACATAGTTCCGAGGTTAGTCTATTTTTGTTTTTTCTTTACTTTTCTTTTCGTTTGTGCCTGGACCTCCCCCAGTCCCCTTTGATCTCAGAATGGGGGTCGTCAGGTCGGGTTCCGACTTGCTCGCGAACCCATTTTCGATTTTTAATCCTGACATTTCGTCCCCCATTCCTGTAGATTCGCTCTGGCGAGGACGAAACAAACTCGGAGAGACGTCACTCAGTACCAGACAGAGTTTACGAACGCGATGGCTTCTGGTGGTGAAGTCCCTGAGGTTCGTACCGAACCTCTTGAAGTCGCCGCCCCGGACGTGCAAGAGCATTCTGCTTCCGCCCCTATGAGTGATAAGGCGGAAGATAATTTTGAGAGTGAAAGTTCCTCTCCTGCGACCGATGCTAATAAGCCGAATGACGATACTCCCGAAGATGCGGAGGAAGATTGCTTGGTGGATGTGATGGCCATCACTTCCGAGTCCGATGAGGAAATCCCAGTGGAGGAATCAAAGGATTCCGAGGTTGATCTTGTGTCGAGTTCCGAATCTGCCGATGAGTTCGATAGAGGGGGTGTTGGAAAACAAGTTGAATCTCGCCCTTCGAGTCAACCGGGTTCCAGTCGAGCTTCTGCTGCTTCTCTGGATGGGTACTCTAGTACTGGTTGTGGGGACCTTGATGTATCGGTGCGAGAGGTCTCTCAATATGATTGGGTTTCCAGAAATATTTTGGAGATCGAATCGTTGTACCAGCACGGGTTTAACTTGGAGAGGGTCGGGAGGAAAGCTTCGGGTCGCTCGAAGCGAATTTGGAGAGTTGAGGGAATGAAAAAGGGAGAGCATGTGGCTTTGTGGCCTGGAGAGCTCAAGTTCACTTTGTATCATATGCTGATAAATGAGATGAATATCCGGCCTCCTTTCACTTGGTTCGAGCAGACGGTTTTGGCGACTTTGGATGTTACGCCTTCTCAGTTGCATCCAAACGCGTGGGCTTTTGTCCGAGCCTACGAACTGATGTGTCTTCAGCTGGAGAGGCCGGTCTCGCCGTTGCTCTTTTTCCATTTGTTTGAGATCAATCGGAACAGCAGTGAAAATAAATCCGGTCGTGAGCATGTCAGTCTTCGCTCGAGGCGAGGGGCCAAGATTTTCAAAGCTTATGCGGACTCATTGAAGGGAAATTGGAAGGAGTTATATTACTGGGTCGAACCGGTGACCGATGAAGCGATCGAGAGAGTGGGAAAGTTTTCAGAGGATGGTCGGACTTTGGTGTCCACCAAGTTTCCCATTGGTTGGAGTCAGGCCCATTTTGAACGATCCACCAATTCCTTTTCTGTTAGTCAGGATCGATTGAACGCTGCCGATCTTCTTACCAAGAGGATCCTGATGTTTATTTCTGAGAACATTCCGTTTTCAAAACATAAGTATCGGGGTATCCCTGCGGCTAAGATAGTTCAGGCTGGGAAGCGAAGACGAGTGCAATTTGTCTTAGGTAGTTCGTTTTTCTTGTTTTTATTTTTGCATATCATTGACTGTAGTTTGTATGACCCATTTTTGTTTCTTTTCCAGATACCATGGCCCCAAAGAAGCTCGCCGTAATGAAGGCGCTGGCGATGAGGAGTGTCGACATATCTGAAGATGCTGAGGAAGTGGGTGCTCCGCTTCCGACGTCTCCCCAGGTTGAGACTGTTGTTGGGACGGTTACTGCTGCTTCCCCGATCAACACTGTTACTCAAGAGGACCTTGCCTATGAGGCTCTGGTCGATCTTGTTTCCAGTTCTCCTCCCCCGACTGCTCCCGACGTTGGTGCAGGGACCTCGGCGAAGAGGGTGCGCACCGAGGCAAGTGGCGAGCAAAGGCCAGAAAAAAGGAGTAAGACCTCAAGGAGACCGAAGCATAAGAACAAGGCCGTACCTTTGGAGGAGGGCTTCTTGGAACAAAACTATGCCCAATAGCGGGAGGATCCTGTCGGGGCTTCTGTTAAACTTTTGGCGAATTTGGCCGAGGTTCATAAGATCGAAAAAGAGAAATACGAGAAACGGGCTAAAGGTAGGTGTTTTCCCTGTTTGTTTTTTGTTTTTAAGATCTTTTTCCCTCAACTTGATTTTTCTGATTCTCGTGCTTGCAGATTTGTTGGAGCTCGAGAAGTCCAAAAGAGTGAAGCTTGTGGAGGATGTGTCTTCGAAATCGAAAGAGCTTGCTCGAACAAAACAAGAACTTCAGACTCTGAAGGAAAGCCAGGGGGAGGTTATACGCCGGGCGGAGTTTGCGGAAACTCGCGCAAAGGAGCTGGAAGAAAAGGAAAAAGTTTTGGAGGGGCAGTTGGTCGAGGCTGAGCAGAAGATAAAAAATTTGGAGGTTCGTATTGTCGGTTTGGAAGATGATCTGAAGAAGGCATCCGAGGTAGGGGTCGGAACAAATAGCGATGCAGAGGCTCGAATTGCGGAGCTTCAAGCAGCCCTTCAGCAAAGCAGAAAAAATGTTAAGGAGGCTACGAGGTTTGCAAACGAAGCTAGGAGGGAGGCTCGTGAAGCTGCTAATTCTGCAATTGAGCTGTATAAGGAGGGTTTTGAGTGTGCACAGGAGCAAATTGTTTTGGTCAATCCTTCCGTCAATTTGGATCGGTCGATTATTGATGCCGACCACGAGGTTGAAGGGGGTAAGATCGTTAAGATCGATGCTCAGACGGAGAAGAAAACTGTGATTTTTCCGACCTCCACTGCCTGATGTTTTAACAGCGTTTCTTTTGCAGAAGTTCCTGGTGTATGCTTTTACTTATGTAGTTTTTTGTATAGATCCGGAACTTTTGTCGGTCTAGCTGGAGATATTTGTAATCTTTTTTTTGGGATATGTCTATCAGGCCTTTACGAGCTTTAATAAATGCTTTTTGAATTTCGCATGTTATGTATGTCGCTTTTTGCGAGTTTTAACGAGTGCTTTTTTAATTCTGCACGTTGCGTATGATGTAAGAACGTCGGTAAATGAGGAACTCGATTTACCGGTTCGAACCTACAGGGGTATCGGCAGCTGTGGCCGATGGTCGTTCTTAGGACGTTTCGATCCTTGAAGACCCGGTCTCTTTGAGATAGTTTGCCAAGACTCGGCTCGGATTTAACTGTTTTCTCAAAGAGTTTGCGACCTTGGGTGGTCGCTTTTAGGGAGATCATTTAAGATCGGTCCCAGTTGATTCCCGGTGGGGGGAATTGGGTCCCTTCATTCTGTTTGATGAAAATCAAGAATGTGTGGAGACTTGGTGAAAACTTTTGAAAGAAATGTCAAGTTTCTTTTTTGATTAATAACTTGTTTCGAGTTTACATAAGATCGATGTAAATGATTTCTTTCTAAGGATAATAACTTTTCAGTTTTGTTGCGTTCCAAGTCCTCTCAATCTTTCTTCCTTGGAGGATCTCCAATTTAAAGGCTCCCGTACCGGTTTTAGATAAAATTCGGTAGGGGCCTTCCCAGTTTGGGGCGAGCTTTCCTTGGGAGGCGTTTTTCTGACCGACGTCAGCTCTTCTGAGTACCAGATCGCCGGGATCGAAATCTCTGCGAACGACTTTGCTGTTGTATCTGGTTGCAACTTTTTGTTTGATGATTGCTTCCCGGAGCGAGGCCCGACCTCGGATTTCATCGATGAGGTCGAGTTCTTCTCTTAAGGCTTGATCGTTATTGCTTTGTGTTTTGGGATTTGCCGTTCTCCAACTAAGTTCACCGATCTCGACGGGGATGACCGCCTCGCTGCCGTAGGAGAGTCTAAAAGGTGTTTCTCCAGTGGAGCTTTGGGGGGTTGTCCGGTATCCCCAGAGGACGTAAGGCAATTCTTCTACCCAATTTCCTTTGGCGTCGTCCAAACATCGTTTTAGCCCGTTCAGTATTACTTTGTTCGCAGCCTCTGCTTGACCGTTGGTTTGAGGGTGTTCTACTGAAGTGAAATGGTGCTTAATTTTAAGCTCGAACATTAGTTTGCGAAATCCCGTGTCTGTGAATTGAGTCTCGTTGTCCGTTACTACTACCTCGGGGATCCCGAACCTGCTCATAATGCTTTTTTTGAAGAATTTTATGCAGTTTTTTGCAGTGATGGTCGCCAGGGGTTCCGCTTCTATCCATTTGCTGAAGTAGTCCACGGCGACGATCAAGAATTTGACTTGTCCTGGTGCCTTTGCGAAAGGTCCGAGTAAGTCCATTCCCCACCATGCGAAGGGCCATGTGGAGGATAAACTCGTGAGGTCTGTGGGGGGGAGCTATGTGCACATTGGCGTGGATTTGGCATTTCTTGCACTTCTTCACATGATCACTAGCATCGCCAATCATGTTTGGCCAGTAGTAGCCGGCTCGAAGAGTTTTACGTGCTAAAGATCGAGCTCCCATGTGCTGGCCGCAGATTCCCTCATGAATTTCCGCTAATACATAGGCCGCTTCCTCTCCCTCGATGCATTTAATTAACGGGGAAGAGAGGCTTCTTTTGTAGAGCGTTCCGTTGATGGCTGAAAAAGCCGAGGCTCTTCTCCTGATATATTTTGCGTCGTTTCTGTCTGGGGGTTCCGTTCCTGAGACGATGTACTCAAAAATTGGGGTTATCCAGCTGTCTGCTTCCTCGAGCATGCAGATGGTCGGGTTAAATAGAGGTTCGAGAGACACACTGGGTTTGTGTAGTGTTTCTTGGATGGTTGTCCTCTGGTTCCCTGGGGTTTTTGTGCTTGCGAGTTTGGCGAGGATATCAGCTCGTTGGTTTTCCGTTCTTGGGACATGAACTATCTCGCTTGCTTCGAATTTAGCTATTAGCGACCGTACCTGAAGTAGGTATTTTTGCAGGATCGGTTCTTTGGTCTCGTATTTACTTCCGATCTGGGAGACCACCAAGAGAGAGTCGGTATGAAGTTTAATTTGTTGGACTTGGAGGTCAATTGCCAGACGAAGTCCGGCGATGCAAGCCTCGTACTCTGCTTGGTTGTTCGAGGTGGGAAAACTGAATGTAAGGGAAACTTCGATGATGACTCCAGTTGGGCTTTCCAGCATGATCCCAGCGCCACTCCCTTTTGGATTTGAGGACCCATCGACGTATAGGATCCATATGTCAGATTCGGTGTTAGCAGGTGTCATCTCCGCGATGAAGTCCACCAAAACTTGTGCTTTAAGCGTAGTTCGAGCTTCATATTTAATACCGAACTCTGAGAGTTCCACGGCCCATTTGATCATTCTTCCAGCTAGATCGGGTCTATGGAGTATCTGCCTGATCGGGTAGTTAGTTCGGACGACTACCTGGTGGGCGACAAAATAGGCTCAAAATCGTCGAGCTGCGATAACGAGAGCTAGGGCGATTTTCTCGATTTTCTGGTAACGACTTTCAGCTCCGTGCAGAGCCTTGCTTGCGAAGTAGATCGGGCTTTGCCCGGTTTCGAGCTCGCGTACTAGAACGGCAGCTAAAGCTTCTTCTGAGACCGCCAGATATAAGTATAGTGTTTCCCCTTCATTTGGTCGAGTTAGAATTGGAGGCTCGGAGAGAGATTTTTTTAGTTGTTTCAGAGCTTCGTCTTGTTCAGGCGTCCATTCGAAATCTCTTTCTTCTTTTTTGAGGATTTTGAAAAGTGGAAGAGATTTGAATGCTGCATTTGATATGAAACGAGATAGAGCAGCTATCATCCCATTGAGTTTTTGCACTTCTTTTTTGGACGTCGGAGTTCGCATTTGTGTGACGGATCGACATTTATCCGGGTTTGCCTCGATTCCTCTTTCTGTTAAGAAAAAACCCAAAAACTTCCCTGCTCGAACTCCGAATGTGCATTTTTCGGGGTTTAACCTCATTCTATTCTTTCGTATCTCACAAAAAATCGCTCTTATATCGCTAATATGGTCGTCATCACTTCTGCTCTTGGCGATCATATCGTCGAGGTAGACTTCTACGCTTTTACCGATCTGGTTTTGGAATACTTTGTTCATCATTCTTTGATAAGTTGCTCCAGCATTTTTTAACCCAAAGGGCATGACACGGTATGTGAAGTTTCCTCGGTCAGTGATGAAGGCGGTTTTAGCTTGATCTGGGGGAAACATGGCGATCTGGTTGTATCCGGAGTATGCGTCCATGAAGGATAATAACCGGAAGCCGGAAGCGTTGTCGACTAACCGATCGATGCTGGGGACCGGAAAAGCATCTTTTGGGCAAGCTTTATTAAGATCGGTGTAGTTGACACACATGCGCCATTTTCCGTTAGATTTTTTCACCAGGACTGGGTTTGATAACCAAGTCGTGTATTTAACCTCAGAGATAAAGTTGGCTCGGATGAGGTCGTCTACTGCTAATGCGGCAGCAATGGCTTTCTCTTTGCTTTGAGCCCGTTTTCTTTGGGCGATCCATTTTGCTTCTGGGTTTATTGCGAGTCGATGGCAGGCCACCTCTGGTGGGATCCCAGGCATGTCTTCAGCCGACCAAGCGAAGATGTCTTTGAAATCTTTAAGACATTGGGTTAAATCGGTTTTGATTTTTTCTGGGAGGTCGGTCCCTATTTTGACATTTTGGGAGGGGTCTGAGCCGAGCTGTATTTCGATGAACTTACCATCAGGCTCTGGTCTTTTGATTCTTCGTTTGAGCTCTTTGGTTAGCTCGTCGACGTCTTTCTGATTTTCGACCTTCGGATCGCAGTCGGTTTCTAAGTTAGAGGCGGTGTTAACTTCGGTCGGTCTACCTTTTGGCAGTTTGGGAGTCGACAGTTCTTCCGAAGGGGGAACCCCTTCATGCTCCGAAGCTTTTCGTTCATTCTTCGTCCATAGGAAAAAACACCTGGAAGCCGACTCTAAGTCAGAGTTCAGAGTGATAACTCTGTTGCAGAGAGAGTGGAACTTCATTTTTAAGTGTGTGGTTGATGTAACCGCCCCGAGCCTGCCGAGGGCCGGTCTTCCTATAATGCCGTTGTATATTGATTCACAAGGTAAGACGAGGAATTTGGTCTTGACGGTTCGAACCATTGGTTCGGTTCCGTAGGTAACCATTAGTTCCAGATGCCCAAGGGGTTTCGTTCGAGATCCGTTAAAGCCGGATAGAGCCGTCCCTCGATAAGGGGTGAGTTCCTCTTTGTCGATCCCCATTTTGTTCAGGAGATCGATAAAGATGATGTCTGATGAGCTCCCCTGGTCGACTAGGATCCTACGTACCTCCTTATTGGCTATGATGGCCGATATTAGGAGCGGTACATGTTTGTTAGCTTTCCCGTCAATGAGGTCATTGTCGCTAAAAGATAATGGAGGTCGATTGGTCTTAACCGGGGTTGTTGATGTTGAAGCAACACATAACAATGCCTTCCATTTTCTTTTCATAGATTTTCCCGATCCTTCATGATCGAATCCCCCAGTTATCATCATGATAACCGAGCGTTTTTTACCCAGTTCTTCGTGGTCCGGGTCGATCACTTCTTTTCCCTTTGCCCCGGGATTTTCATTTCTTTCTCTTCCGAAATTGTCAGTTCGTTCACCCTCCCTTTTGACATAAGAAGATAGTTTTCCACGTTTTATTAAATCTTCAATGTCATCCTTTAGGGCGTTGCAATGGTTCGTGTCATGGCCATTGCTTCTGTGGTATCGGCAGTATTTGTTGGCCTTCTGCCCAGGTCGGATAGGTAAGGATCTGGGAGGCTTGACGTCCCTGAATTCGACGTTCCAACATTCACCTAGCAACTGGGCGTTGGAGACGTTGAGTTCGGTGTATACCTGATGGCGATTTTTCTTACCGACGTTCCACGAATTTTTACGAGGGTCGATCTCGATGTGACGTTTCGACGGCTCTGTATGCGACGGTGTTTTGTTGACTTTGGAATTTTCTTCTTCGTTAATAAAGCACTGGGACAGTTCGAGGAATTCTTGAAGGGTGTTAGGTTCCCAGGTGTTGATGTGCTTTCGGAACGAGCTTCCAGGAAGCAGACCTTGGGCCATGAAGAAAATTCGGAAGGCGTCGTCTAACTGCCGAACCTGAAGAGCTTCGATGTTGAATCGCTCTATATATTCTCTCAGGGGCTCGTTCACCTTCTGGACAATAGATGCTAAAACATTTTTGTTTTTGGGTTTGCTCTTGGAATGGGCAAAGTGCACCGAGAAGTTTTTCGCTAACTGGTCCCATGAGGAAATGGTATTCGATCTTAACGTTCGAAACCATTCGGAAGCCATTTTATCCAGGGTTAAAGGGAATATTCGGCATTTCATTTCCATGGGTACGTTTCGATACTGCATGGTTGTGTCAAATTGGTCTAGATGCCTGTCGGGGTCGCCCGTTCCGTCGTAAGTCTTCAGCCCTCCAGGTGGTTTCTCGAGATACCGGGGGACCCGAAAGTTGTCGATCGATTTTGTGAAAGGACCTTTTCGCCCAGTTTGATTTCCCCGTGATAGTGGTTGGTGTCTGTGATGGGGTTCAGGATGTCTGTATCGTCGTGTTTGATTGTTTTGATTGTCGTCACGGCTTCTTGATCGTCTCCTTGACGAGGTCGAGCCTTCAAGATCGTCAATTTTGCGAGCCAAAGGAGAACGGGAACCATTCCCTCGGTGGCGGCGTGGAGGAGAATGAGGATCATCAAGATCGTCGTATTTAGAGCTGTCAATGGGCCGGGTTTGGGCCCGCCCGTCCCGGCCCATCGGGCCAAACAGCGTATACGGGCCGGGCCGGGTCGGCCCGATATTTTGATGGGCTGCAAAATTTACGGCCCGAGCCCGCTCACCACCAGCCCATGGGCCAACGGGCCAGCCCAATGGGCCAACCCAACGGGCCACAAATCATTGACTTTTTAGAATTTTGACAAAAATAGTTTTAATGTCTCGTTAAAATATGGAGCTGATACAATTTATGACTTCCACGGTGTAGTTTACAATTTCGCAGTACTTTAGTGCTTGCTAACTTTAATTAACCTTTTTCCTTTATTTCATTGGACATGACGGGTACAATACAAACAGAGAAATATTAGAGATTTACACAAAATTGCTTCATTTTCTTAAAAAAATTGCTCTATTTTCTTTACTTTTTTATTAGAGATTTACACAAATAGATGAATATTAGAGATTTACACAAAATTTATTTACTTTGTTATTTTTTTTTTACTTTAAAAAATTGCTCCATTTTTTATTGGACCATATTTTAAAATTTTAAAACTAAAACAAAAAAGTAACGGGCCGGCCCGAAGCCCATCGGGCCGACCCGGCCCGGCCCAATACTATCATCGGGCCCATCGGGCCGGGCCAAAAAAGATACCGTTGATTTTGGGCTACTAATTTTAGAGCCCAGGCCCAACCAAAAAATCGGGCCGTTGGGCCGGCCCAATGGGCCGGGCCCAAATTGACAGCTCTAGTCGTATTGTTGAGCTGACGGAGAACGGGAATCATTCCCTCGGTGATGGTATGGGGAGAGGTGAAGATTGAGATCATTATGTTGTCGAGCCAGAGGAGAACGGGAACCATTCCCTTGTTGACGGCGTGCGGGGGAACGATGATTGAGCTTTCTCCGTGGGGGTGATCGACGAAAAAGTATTCTTCGAGTTGGGCGTCGTTCCTCCAGGGAGCTCTGTCCGGATAATTGCCGGTCCGGAACGTTTCGACCTTGTAGCCTCGCTACTTCGGATTCGAGGTTAGCGAACCGGTTGTTCCTTTCTTCATTTACCGCTTCTTGCCGAGCCAATAGCTGAACTAGCTGTTGAGCCGCGTCCGTCAAGGCCGGAAGTAATTGAGGAGGAGATGGTAAGCTCGTCTCATCTGCGCCCGAATGTGCTCGGGATGGTCCGGTGTTGGGACATCGGCTTCGTGTTTGCGATGAATTCGTGAGTTCCTGGATGTGGCCTTCAGGGGTTTGCTGAGGGCCGAGCTCAGGTTCGGACATGTGACTAGTTGGTATTGAGCGGCGCGTTGGAGCCATTTTAATAATTTCAAGGAGATGGTGAGGAAAATAGGGTATTGATTTCTCCCACTGTGGTCGCCAATGTTCTGTACTGTGCTTCCGATGTTATAATCGGTATTACGCAGTTAGTAGATATTCAGTCCTTGATTCTGTCTCTGACTTCAGGTTTTGAGAAGAAGACTTTGTCCGATCCGGAGAGGTTCGATCTTGAGAGGGGATGTCAAGATGTTCGGTCTTGGTCGGTTCGATCTTGAGGGGCGATGTTGTACCTGCAATGATACTCCGACGCTCAAGTCAGTATTTGAGTGAATGAATGTTCTGTTAGAAAAGTGCTTACCATTAATGAGCATTGAATGGGGTATTTATAGAGTTTGAATGTGTTTGTGTTGGCGTTTTTGGGCCGTCCGATCTTGCGGGCTGATCTTGGCCATTGAAGATTGGACTCTCTTAATTATGATTGGGCTTCTCATCAATTGGGCTTTTGGAGAGGGGGGTGTAAATAGAAGACAGCATAATCACCATAACAGTTACATTATTGTATGTTATACTGATAGATATGTTAAATCTGTTGGCTGCATTTGAAGGATCTGACAAAATTATAAAAATAACATAAGAACATACTTAACAGATATATTTCAGTGGGAGCCTGTCATCATAAACACACGATTTCAACCATTAGATAGAAATGTCAGTTAATAACACAAACATATGATCCTGTGCTCCAAAGGAAAGTACTAGAATGAAATAAAACCAAGTACTTAAAAAGAAAAAGTCCCCCGAGTTGGAAGCCGCACGGCACAGTTTTGTTTAATGATGTTACGGATTGGGCCTTTATCACTAAGGCCCAATACCAAATGCAGATCCATCAACCAATGGTAGAGATTAAAGACCTAGATCCAATTGTTCTCATTGATTCCCAAAACCTATAAATAAGCATTCAATGCCAGCATTAAAGGTACACACTCTCTATTCACCTAACTTGCAATCAGTTCACTTGCTGACTTGAGCGTCGGAGTGTCATTGCAGGTACCGACCACCCCGGATCGGAGACAAACTCGGACTGATCAGGAACTTGACTACCAACTATCTCAGATCGGACTAAGCATCTAGTGTCGGATACCGGTCAATAGGTATGGTACCGAACAAATGACAAGCCAGCCACCCATCAAGAGATAAAATGGTTGGCCATGCAAATCAAGTTGCTGCTGCATCCATCCTGCAGATAATGACTATCCTGCAAAACCGTGGGCAACAATGATTTAATTAATTGGTGATTCTCAACGACATATCAAGTGATTTTAGATTAATGTACAATTTTATAGATATGATCTGCATAATAGTATCTTTCAGTTCAATTAAGCTTTGCAATACGTATCCAATACAAAATTCTGAAATGGTGTAACAGTATTCAAATATTACACCGTTGTAATTTGATCCATTCTCATAATATCAATGCTCTAAAATTTGAACTTGAAACAAAGGTAATAGATATTTTCCCCAAAAAAAGCTAATAGTGTAGTAGATAGATAGATATATGGAAAGATGGCGCCGTGATCTCCCTCCCGCATTGAATTGGCGAATAAAAAACGTACTTAAAGGGGAAGTGTTAATGAGACAATTCATATGAAATTGGGCCAACACAATTTAATTAAATAAAAATCCACTGCTGTGCTGTGCTGTGCGATCAATGTTCCGAGAAACCACAACTCCACTCCCATTTCCATTTCCATTTCCATTTCCATTCCCATTCCCTCCTCCACAACCAGAATGCCAATCTCATCATCACTCTCACTCTCATCATCATCATCATCATCATCATCCATTTCACTAATCCCAAACCCCCGCCCTTTCCAAATCCGAACCAAATTACGAACCCAACACCACCATCACCTTCCGAAGCTGAGAATCCGAAGCTCCACCCGAACCACAAACACCTTACAGTTCCTCAAACCATACCTAGCGTCACAATACAAACCCATCCTCTGCGGTTGGCTCTGCAGCGCTATATCAGTTTACTCACTCTCTAACCTTCTTTCTAAATTCTCCGCCATCACCACCGCCACTGCCGTCGATGCCACACAGGGCTTCGCGCTCGGGGGATTGGTTCTAGCGCGATTGATTGCCACTTATGCGCAGCATGCGCTTCTCTGGGAAGCTTCCCTCAACGCCGTCTACAACGTTCGCGCTCACGTTTTTGACCGCGTTCTTCAAAGGGAACTCGCTTATTTCGAAGCAAACGACGCCGTTTCCACCGGCGATATTGCTTATCGTATCACCGCTGAAGCTTCCGATCTTGCCCTTACCTTATATGCTCTTCTTAATGTCAGTATTATTACCTTTTACAGTTCTTTTTTTTCCACAAACCTTAGTGGTAAAGGAGCTTTTTATTGTTTTTAATTTTTTTCTCTAATTTTTTTTGTACCTTTTATTTTTTTAACACATGTGTAATTCATAGTCTATTAAATAACTACAAATTTTTAATTACTTTAAATTTTAAATTAATTATTTTCTTGGAAATTTTTGTTGCAAAGAAAAAAAATTATTTTGAGTAACTCCCAATTTTTTTAAAAAAAATATTTGGAAGCCAACTTGTCCATTTCTAAAAATGGAAATTTTTCACGTAGTTCTTTCAAATATCTAGATATTAATATAAGCGATATTTGTAAATTTTGAGGATTAAAATTGAATTTTTCTCAGAAATTAATGTGACCCACCATTAAATTGTTTAGGGTCATATTTGAGGGTTTAGTTATACAATTTATATTTTCCTTCACAACAAAAGAGGCGATTCTATTTTTTTTCAATTATTCAAATATAGAATGTGTTCGTAAAAAAAACTATAGACTATGAGTAGAATATTTGTCACCCTGTCTCATGACCCGGCTAGTGCAGTACTTTAAATTGTTGTGTTGTGAGGCACTAATGAATGGTGAATCTGTGCAAAGCGCAAACTTTTTGTACTTTGTGAATTGTGGTGTACAGTGTACTGGTGTGAGGGGCACGTGTGTCTCCTGTTGTGTACTGTGTGCACCACTTTTCTGTATTTGACTCGTGGTTTTGCTCGTCGATTTGAGAACATTGCATTATAATTCCATTTATATGCATACTTTTAGTTCATTTGCGTAGTCACTTTATGTCTATCTTTTGGTATCAGTCACTTTATAAAATTGCTTTCTGATAATTGGCCCTGGTTTCTGACAGACCATAGTGCCCAGTACTCTGCAATTGTCTGCAATGATAATGAAGATGTTGGTTATAAGTCCTGTCCTTTGTTTGATTTCAGCCATGGTGAGCCTGGTGCTTATGCCTGATTTTACTTCCAGCAAGGATAGATTTAATTTAATAATGCGTTTTGTTTTTGCAAAATTGCAGGTTATTCCTTGCATGGTTTTAGTTGTTGCCCTTCTTGGTCAAGAACTTAAAAAGATATCCAAGCAGTCACATATTAGCATTGCTGCTCTCTCAGCATATCTAAATGAGGTAACTTGAATGTCTAATGCTCCTACACAAGAAATCTTGAAGGCTTACATTATTTGCACATTTTGCTGCTCCACCTTTTGTTCAATGCCATTTTGTTTTTTTTAATAAAAATTAGATGCTGCCTGCAATTCTCTTTGTGAAAGCAAACAATGCAGAGTTGAGTGAGAGTGTCAGGTTTAAGAAACTGGCTCTGATGGACTATTCTGCAAAGCTTAACAAGAAAAGGATGAAAGCAGTCATTCCCCAGGTTATACAAGCTATTTATTTTGGAGCCCTTTCCATGATTTGCGCCGGTTCTGTGGTGATTTCAAGAGGTTCATTTGATCGCAGTAGCTTGGTTTCATTTGTGACTTCACTGCTTTTCTTGATTGAGCCTATACAGGTACTGTTATAATTGTTCATCTTTTGAGGAGCTGTCTTTGGTTATCAATCTGAAAATACATAGTTTTGCTGCAGGATGTAGGAAAAGCTTACAATGAATGGAGGCAGGGAGAACCAGCTGTAGAGCGCATGTTTGCTATGACCAAATTCAAAAATAAGGTAAATGTATGATCACATGCTTAAGGTTTCCTATCCCCTTCCATTCAGACCAACACCTGGAGTTAGTATATGACGCGCCATCTGCATGCTTTTTAATCTTCTTCATTTTTGGACTGAACATTTTTGTTTGAACTTGATAAGATTCTGATAATAAGAAATATTCCTAGGATGGTTGTTGAGCACATGGTATCCACTGTTCTGCTCTCTTTAAAAATTTCAGTCAAGGTAATTAATTGAACTGCAGTAATAGATTAATTTTCTTCTCAATAATAGGTGGTTGAGAAACCAGATGCTGTTCATTTGGATCATGTTACAGGGGATCTGAAATTCTGTGATGTCTCCTTTAAGTATAATGATGACATGCCTCTTGTTTTAAATGGATTGAATCTTCACATTAGAACTGGAGAGATAGTTGCTATAGTGGGTCCATCTGGGGGAGGGAAAACAACACTTGTAAAACTGTTGCTTCGGCTTTATGATCCTATATCTGGTGAGTCATTTAGAATAACAGTGAATACTTGATTTTATCATGTGTGCTATGTGGCTCAGCATGTGGATACTGGATAGTGACTTATCAAATACATTTCATTTATTAAACCAAATGGTTTTTCTTTAACACCCATCATCTTTCTTTTCAATAGCTTTTTTATTTCTTCTTATGCCTGCAGGTTCTATACTGATTGATAACCAAAACATCCAGAACATTCGGTTGCAGAGTTTAAGAAGACACGTCGGTGTTGTTTCTCAAGATATAGTAAGTGACTTGTGCCTTTCTATTCTTCATGTATACAGGATTGTACTTCAGTTCACGATGCTCATAAAAGAATTTAAAATGTGCTTGTTTTGCCAGGTTGAATTATTTTTACTATTAATTACAAGCTTTTAAGGGCAGTTTGGCAGCTCTCATAACTGGTTTAAAACTGTTAGATAAACCAGTCACATAATTTCAGGTTATCTTGTAACTAGTTTACAACAGAAACTTAGTTTGGTTAAAAGAATTTGTTCTAAACTCTTTTCTTTTTAAAAAAATCAAGAGTCTTAGCATGCTTATTGATCATATTGAATAAACTAGTTGTCCCTTCTCCCTACTATTTTGTCCATCCAATAACTTCTCATAAAATCTAGCTGAAGGAGAGAAAACTGAAAAGGGGGACCAAAAAAAAAAAGGAATGGAGACAATTGGAAAAGGTTGGACTAGAAAAGAGCTTACTTTGAAAAAAAATCTAATAACTGATTCTATCTCAATTGTTTTCCAAAAGAACCAGTTTTCAGAAATGCGGGCAGTTGCCAAGTACCTAATCATTAAACATTGGCCTCATTGCAATATCCCTATAGTTTTTCTTTTTTCTCCTTCCGCTCGCATATCTTGTTTTGTTGTATCAAATATTTGGTTTGTCTCTGTATTTGTTAATTCAGCTACTCTGGGACATTCTTGATTGCGAACAATAGCATGAATGGTTTATTTCTACTGGGAACTTTGCGATCCTTAAGCCTTTGTAAATTTATAAATTATACGAATTCCACGTGGTTAGACTAGCAGTATTTGGTATTTACGTCTATCTCAATAATACTGATGTACAATGTATATACTCTAGACTCTTTTTTCAGGTACAGTTGCTGAAAACATTGGTTATAGGGATCTGACAACAAAAATTGACATGGAGAGGGTGAAGCGCGTAGCTAAAACTGCTCATGCAGATGAGTTTATTAGAAAACTTCCAGAAGGATACAAAACCAATATTGGACCAAGGGGATCAACTTTAAGTGGAGGCCAGAGACAACGGTAAATTTTCGTTTTCTAACTTCATTCTGTTCTATAAGCTTTGAATGAACAGCTAATTTTGCTTTCCGTGTGAAAGAGCTTTGGAAAGTAGGATTAACGTAAAAAACAAATTTGATATATTGGATATTGATGAAACATTATTGATCAATTGTTCATTCCTTGATCTGTTACTTCTTTTTTTCAAAAATACAGGCTGGCTATTGCAAGGGCTTTATATCAAAATTCTTCTATATTAGTTCTGGATGAGGCAACTTCTGCCTTAGATAGTAAATCTGAGTTACTAGTGAGACAAGCTGTGGAGCGTTTGATGGAAAATCGCACGGTAGGAAAACTGATCCTTTTCTTTTGACATGTGATTTTTTTTCCTTTAGAATCATTGTTCCTGTATATGCTGACAAAAAAATGGCTGCTTCTATGAGAATTAATATGATCAGCTAGCTAGATATTTATTGCGCATGCTGTTTATTTCATTTCCCTTTTTTTTTGGCGATGTTCGTCTTATTTCTTTGATGCATTCTTCCTGTGTTCATAGGTGCTAGTGATCTCCCATCGCTTGGAAACAGTTATGATGGCTAATCGAATATTCCTTTTGGATAATGGGAAGCTAGAAGAGCTGCCACGATCGACTATGTTGAACGGTCACATGAATTCGTTGCTGTCATCTGGGCGTCTTGTTTGAATATTTATTGCAATGACAATATATTTTATGTCAATGTATTCACATATTTATTTTGAGGGTGATATATATTTACATTCAGTTCCACAACAATGGACTCTCTTTCTCTGTGTGCGCGCGCATGAGTGCGAATGTACATCCCTTTTCTCATATATTTAGAGAATCTACTGTACATTCTTCTGTAATCATATATTAATTTTCAATAAAGAGTCGCGTACTTTCAATTTTATGCCCTCTTCTTCTTTCCATGTGCTTATGCTGTCCTCAGTTTCATGCCCAAGAAGTTACAATGCTGGCTCTCATTGATGGCAATTGCTTGTTGAAAAGGAAAAAAGAACATTTTGTTCACAAACAAAAAAATACCATAAATTTTTGTGACTTGTACTCAGATGTCAATCATCAGGGTACATTGTGAAAAGCTTACATGATTATCATTTTATAAATACAAAAAGTATAGAGGGTGATGGGGACTTATTTGAGAACCCAAAAACAGAAATTATGGGAACTAATTCATACAAAAAAGAAAGAGACCTAGCATTAGAACCAGCATAGAGAATATCTATAAATCTTCTAATACTCTCGGGTCTTGAGGAATGTGAGATCATTTCTCTCTTAATTTCTTGGTTATGGCAAATGCTGCTCCTACCACAGCCACAACTATGCCTGAAATTATAATGGCTGATTTTAGTTTTTCCAAGCATTCCTTCTTTTCTCTTTCCTTCTTCTTCTGTTTGGCCTCAGCTTGTTCCTTCAATCAATCAAGCAAGTATATACATAACACCAGAAACGAGAAGGTATTAATTATTCAAACAAGTCTCATTATTCCATCTAATGACATATTGACATGTTTAATATATATGCATTCTTTTGTAAATGAAAATAAAATATGCAGGTACCTTAATTTCCTTGGAGGCAGCAACCTCAGAAGAAACGGGATCAACTTCAACATGAGTATTTGTGCCAGGATTCAGCTCCCCAGCAACATCTGCGGGTGGAAACGTTTCTGAGTTCAGAGGTGGGCTTGCCATTTTCTTCTAGCTTTCTTCAAGTAATGGTACTCTAACCTCTTACGTAATAATCTCGGGAGAGAAAAGAGAAAATAAGAAATAAAACAAAACATTATCAAGGATTCATGGTCAAATCAATGCAAAAAAGGTTGTTCATTGTCAATTGACACGTGTCTGGTGTTTCAACTTTTGAGGTTGTTATAGGATTGTGGGTCTTTACGATATTGCCTTCTTGTCTCAAACATGCGGATATGCTTGTTCAGTCTTGGCTGAACTTTCGGTAATTCTTTTCTACCAAAAGAAATCAACAAAAGTATAAAATAAGCATATTAAGAAGTCAAGAAAACCTATTTTGTTTCTACAATCTTCAGTAGTACTAATATAGAATATCTGTTAAGCAATGAAATACTCGCATTTGCTTTTCTAATATCTGAAGATACTTTAGACCGTCGATAGATAGAACCTTGTTTTCCGTTTTCCATAACTACATTGGTTATAGATCTAGTGGTCTTAGAAGGAATGAGAATTGCTTATTTGTCTGAATCACCTTTGGTTGCTGAGACGTACTACTCATGGTTGCTCATAAATTTATATCCATACCGGAGGGGATTGGCCGACCAGCTTCGAAGGACTAAGAGCACTTTCGCCTCTCGAGTCTCGAGCTCGGTGCTCAACGGAATGTGTATTAGTTCGGTTAGTCATGCTTTCCTAGGCCAATTACACTTGGGTCCACAAAGAGACCCACTATCAGTCTATTCAATGGCTATATAAGAATGATCACCTAATTGCTCAAGTGTATGTTTGGGAGGGGGTTTTGCGAGGGGAAGGGAGGGAGATGGTTTGAAAAAGATTAGTCTATATTTTAATATGTATTTAAGATTTTAAAAAATTAAAATAACAAGTTGATAGATATCCATATAACATTTTTAATCACACTTGATTTATGTTTAGAGACATTTTATAGCTTCTTTAATTCTAAATTGAAAAATATGTCATCCCCTCCCAAAACCCCCTCCCAAACATACCCTAAGGTAACCTCTCTATGCTCAAAGCACTAACACTCTAGCGGTAAGCCGATGACCTAACTTTGATATAGGGTGGCTTTGTAGGTATACCCACAAGCGACACCATCACCCCCGACTAACGGAGCCACTATCTTCAACCTTCTCCAAGATCCTCCTTGTTCTCATATGAGAACAATATCATATATAAATAAATCCTACAATCAATATTTGCCAATATATACCACGAGGTCCACAACTCTCTTTCGAGGACTGGGATCCATCGCAGTCACATATGACTACAATGTCGTGAATTAAGGCTAAAGAATTTTTTTGTCGACACTCAAACAATTAATAAAAAAAAAGTGGAGGAAATTGATTGATTTTTTTAAACTAAAGACCCAAATTGGTCCCTGACAATTTCCTCGCGGGACAATTTGGTCCCCGACAATTTTTTTGAGACACATTAGTCCATGACAATTTCAAAACGAGACACGTTAGTCCCTCCATCCCTTTAGCCATTGCCAGCACAGTTAACGCCTCCCACGTGGCACGTTAAGTGTCACGTTGTCACGTCAAATGCCACGTAAGTGAGTATTTTGGGCCAAATAGGTCCCTGGTGTTACAAATTTGAAAATTTTAAAAAAGGGACAAATCAGAAGGTAGTTGTTTTTCACTATTTTTCGTTTTCATTCATGATTTGTGTGTCATTTTTATTTCCATTTTATATTAGGGTTTTCCTCTTAAATTAATTTGCATGTGGATCAGTGAACAAATCGAAATAGGGAAACAAGTAAATCACCTCTTAAATTAGGGTTTTCCTCTTAAATCACCTCTTCAATTAGGAACTAAAATGGTGGAAGAAAATGGAAGAATAGAAGAAAACCTAACCTACCTTCTGAAATCAAAATATAAAATGGAAATAAAAATAACACACAAATCATGAATCAAAACGAAAAATAGTGAAAAACACCTACCAATTGCTCCTTTTCTCTCTCTCTCTCTCCCTCTCTCTCTCTCTCTCTCTCTCTCTCTCTCTCTATGGGTGAAAAATGGTTTATGGTTTAAGAAACCAGAGATTTAAGGTTGAAGATGACCAATGACCAATTTGTCCCAAAACGCCAGGGACCTATTTGGCCCAAAATACCCACTTACGTGGCGTTTGACGTGGCACGTTAACGTGTCACGTAGGAGGCGTTAACAGTGCTGGCAACGGCTAATTGAATGGGGGGACTAACGTGTCCCGTTTTGAAATTGTTAGGAACCAATGTGTCCTGAAAAAATTGTCAGGGACCAAATTGTCCCGCGAGGAAATTGCCAGGGACCAATTTGAGTTTTTACACCTTTTTTTTAACTAAATTCAGCAACTTGCGGTCATAGAAGACTGCAGGGGATCCTGATCTCTCTTTGGAAGAAAATGGCATTGGCTGATGATCCAACATCAGGATATTGGTAGAATTTGGAAACCAGACACTGAAAGGATTCTGATTGGCACATCAAATTCACAATTCTATGCTTTTGTCTTTTGGTTCTCCTCGTTTTTCTTCTTTCCTCCCTTTTAGAATGTCCATAATTACAACCGGCTCTATATAATAGGATCAATAGCATATTTTTTATGTTTTGCAAACAAGAATCAAGCATAAGTCTGACAACAAAGAACAACTAGCATTTGACGAGATAAGTGATACGGAAGAAGTATAAGAAGGTACAAAATTCAAGCTCGGAAAACTAATATTTCTTTCACTCTCTAACAATTCACAATTAACATTGCCGAAAAAACGTAGGTTTAAATATATTTTTTGTCCTTGCAAATATAGTTGTTTTTTAAATAAGTCCTTACAAAATTATTTTTTTTAAAAAAGTCTCTGCAAATATCACAGTTATCTATTTTCGTCCTTCTGTTAACTTTTCGGTTTAAAAAAGCTGATATGTCAATTTTTTGTCCTAAATGGCATTTCCATGTCATATTTTTCTATTTCTCTTTATTTAAAAGCTTAGTTGGATTAAACAACTCACTATTGTCTTCAACCTCCATCACCTATCCTTCTTAGGTGCTTCATCAAAGAAAAATCTAGCTGAATCAACATCACCCACCTTTGTATATCCTGAAATCATCACACTCCAAGAAACTACACTTAGGCTAGGAGTTTATTCAAACACTTGTCTTGCAGATAAAGCATCACCAAGCATGTACAGTACCTAACCATCAAACTATTACTCACAAGGATATCAAATACAAGACCCAATTTTGAACAATACCCATGAATCATTTTCCCCAAAGAACAACCTGAAGTGTTGTACAAGCCTTCAACAGTAAGGGATGATGTAGTTATCAGGGTTCAACCCTTTTTGCAGCATTTTCGCAAACACATGAAGGGTGTCGTTGAACTTTCCATTGAGGAGAAAAGTTTTGATGATTATTGCATATGCATATTGCCGAGTGGTGAATACGTTCAAATTCTCTGAATGCGTAAGTTGAGGCTTCCTTAATTAGGTGAGTGTGATGAGAACAAAGCCAAGAGCCTGCTATGTCCAAAGCCATGGAGAAAGATAGGCGATGGAGGTTGAAGAAAATAGTGAGTTGATTAATCCGACTCAGCTTTTTAAATAAAAAGAAACAGAAAATATGACATGGAAATGCCATTTGGGACAAAAAAATTCACATGAGTTTTTGTTTAGCAGAAAAGTTACAAAAAAAGATAATTGTGATATTTGCAGGACTTTTCTAATTTACAGAATTAAAAAATAGCTATATTTGCGGGAACAAAAATCCTATTTAAACCAAAAACATATTTAGCCACAGTAGTATGTTGCGAATTGACACCAAATTTTTGCATGAGACGTTACCCAAAGGCAATCTACAATAGAGTTCTTATCAATTAAATACTTGATGAGCGTCGAGCACCGCCGTCACTTTACAGTGGCCGCAACTGATTCCTACGAGCCAAATCATCGGCCGGTGAATCCAACGACGGCATGGAACTGTCGACTGAGAGAGCTATCAAAGCAAGGACAATACCGAGAAGCCCTAAGCGTATACCGTCACATGCTCCGTTCCTCTTTCTTCCCCAACACCTTCACCTTCCCTTTCCTCCTCAAATCCTGCGCCCTCCTCTTCCTCCCCCTCACCGGATCCCAACTCCACGCCCACATCATCCGAACCGGTTCCCATGCCGACCCGTACACTCGTTCCTCCCTCATCTCCATGTACTCCAAATGCAACCTCCCTCACCACGCTCGCAAAATCTTCAACGAAACCCTAACCCTAAACCTTCCAATAATTTACAACTCCATGATTTCTGGTTACTCCAATAACTCCATGATCCTTGACGCCGTTAACCTCTTCCGTGAAATGCAACGTGAGGATTGCTTAGCGGTTAATTCCGTTACCATGCTTAGTTTAGTTTCAGGTTGCACGCTACCTAACCACTTAACCGTCGGCACTTGCCTTCACGGTTGTGCTATTACGTTCGGTTTCGCTTCTGATTTGGCAGTTGCTAACAGTTTCCTTACTATGTATGCTAAGTGTGGTGAAGTTGAACTCGCGCGCAAACTGTTTGATGAAATGTCTGTTAAGAATTTGATAACGTGGAATGCTATGATTTCTGGTTACGCTCAAAATGGCCACGCTGGACATGTTTTAGAGCTTTATCGTGAAATGAAGAAGTTGAATGGGGTTAGACCTGATGCTGTTACACTTCTTGGGGTTTTGTGTTCTTGTGCAAACCTTGGTGCACAAGGAATTGGTCGTGAGGTTGAAAGGATGATAGAGCAATGTGGGTTTCGTTCGAATCTGTTTTTAACCAATGCTTTGATTAATATGTATGCTAGGTGTGGGAATTTGACTCGTGCTCGCGCCATTTTTGATTGTGTGGATGAGAAGAACAAGAATGTTGTTACATGGACTGGTATTATTGGTGGGTATGGGATTCATGGAGAAGGTGAAATCGCGGTGGAGCTTTTCGATGAGATGGTTAGGTCTGGTGTGAGGCCGGATGGAACAGTTTTTGTGAGTGTTCTTTCGGCTTGTAGCCATGCTGGGTTGACTGAGAAAGGGTTGGTGTATTTTGATGAGATGGGGAGGAAATACGGTTTGCGGCCTGGTCTTCCGCATTACTCTTGCTTGGTGGATCTTTTAGGTCGTGCGGGTAGGTTGAAGGAAGCTATAGATGTCATAGAGTCAATGAAGGTGAAACCTGATGGTGCTGTTTGGGGGGCACTTCTTGGTGCTTGCAAGATTCACAGAAATGTACAACTAGCAGAGGTGGCTTTTCAGCATGTCATTGAGCTTGAACCTACAAATATTGGTTACTATGTTTTGTTGTCAAATATATACTCTGATGCTAAAAACTTAGAAGGGGTTTTGAGAGTTCGAATCATGATGAGGGATCGAAAACTTAGAAAGGATCCGGGATGTAGCTATGTGGAATATAAAGGAAAAGTGCACCTTTTTTACTCTGGGGATAAAAGTCATCCCAAAAGTAAGGAAATTTATAGAATGTTGGATGAATTGGAAAATCTTGTGAAGGAGATTCATCAACCAGACGATAGGGGAAAAAGTGAAGAACTGTTGATTGGTGCAGGGGTGCATAGTGAAAAATTGGCAGTTGCTTTTAGTCTCTTGAGCACTAAGTCTGGAACTGATATTACTATCATGAAAAACCTGAGAGTGTGTGGGGATTGTCATGTGTTTATTAAGTTGGTTAGTAAGCTTGTCAATCGCCAATTTATTGTTAGAGATGCCACTCGCTTTCACCATTTCAGGAATGGAGTCTGTTCTTGTAAGGACTACTGGTAAAATCAATGGCACACTATTTTGGAAACTTTGTATTTTGATGAGCACAGTGATGTCCAACCCCAACCACCTAGTTGATTGTCTGTTGGTGAGTGAGGACTGAGGAGGACTAAAGAGATATGATGGGAAATTATAGAGAACATTCATGATACAGTCCTTTTTAGAGAAAATCAAACACTTTGACTGCTCTCAACTTGAGAAGGGAATACTACGACTATAACAAAGGATTTTTTTTTTTGCTGAAAAGGTGTATGGATGGCATTCATCATTTGCTGACATAAAAAGAAGATGAAGAAAAGAGTCAGCTACCTGGCATATAACACAATCAATGCTGTGTCTTCAGAGAGCTGGTTGTGATACTCAACGAAATCCGGGTTCAATTTTGTGAAAAAGAGCAGAAATTCTGTGGGAGAGAATTCATTCTGATAAGTGTCCATTCCCATCAGAATCAATCTTTTGAGAGTATCCTCTATAGAGGGAAGGGTGACCGACCTTTAATTTCTTCCCTTACACTTCAAAAGTTCCTCATGTCCTTTGCCCAACCTCTTAAATTGATATCACCTCTAGTTTTCTCCACCCCACCAATAAAATAAACGTTCCAATTGATGTTGAAAATGGAATTAATAGGATGTTTTCTAGTGTATAGATGAGACTTCAGACTGGTGACTCTCGGCTCTATCATCGTACAACACAAGAAATAATTGGTTATAATAATAAGCTTGGATTTTGATAGTTTTGTATGTTGGCTAATTTATGCCCTCTTATTTTCTTTGACACGAGGTGGACCAGAATCAAAAAATATTGACAGGTTTTTATGGTTGGAAATCTATAAGTTCTCGTTGACAAATAAGGGCAAATTGTCAATGCAAGGGAAAGTTTTGCAGTAGCCTAAATTCAAATTTGTGGCAACCGTACATGTACTCCATAGGCCTCAAGGGTTAATGTAGTAGAATTTTTGATCTCGTCTTAATTGATTGAATAAATTAATGTCAATCAAAGAAATTAAGAAAACTAATGATGTTTTCATTAAAAGGATATTTACAAGAGCAATTACAGTTAACTTGAATTCGGTTTAATATAAAAGTTATATGTAGCAATATGAATGATACATAATTTTATAGATAGAAAAACATGACTTGCGAAGAATCAAGAATCAAATCTCAATACAAGAGTGGTTGTTATTTAATCACAATATCATGATATAACAGCTTTAAAGAATCTGTTAGACTTGCTGCGTTTAAATGTTACAGAGGAGCGACAGGAAAAAAATGCGGATAAATAGCATGAGTAAAGAATTACGAATAAATTAGAGTTTTATTCGTAATAATATAAAGTTTTACAACCACATCCGAGGCAATTAGGGGAAACGGAGTACATAATGAGAAAAAATTGAGCTCTAAAATAAATTAGACCACTGATTCCAAAATATGCTAGAAGAAGCCAAAATGTTTAGCTGTTGGCGAAACTTCCATTTTATTACAGAATCTGATCAATACATTAACAGTTTAGCCAAGCCACCAATCACTACTGCAGTGTCAGTTTCTGAAATACATTCATCTTCAACAAATGGGATCGTTCTCCGTAGGGTCAGATTTACGGGAATACTCCCTTTGCCTGCAAACAACAAATATGAGAATGCACCAGTTACTCAAACTCATCATAATACTAATTAAAACAATGTTATTCACACAATTCTTGGAGCCACAAATGACCACAACTGTCACTGAATTTAGTTACGTCAGAAAATAGTTTAACATGCAACAAAATATGCAACTATGAAAATTGTGCAACTAGAATAAATGTAACACACTATTAAAACAAAATAAAACTTACTACCTCCATTGATGGTGTCCTGTTCTATGCAAACTGCGGCATAATGAGAGCCAAATAACTCTAGAAGCACAAAATGCCAATTGCTTGAAGGATTCTTCAGGCCATCCGAAGGCTCAACACTAATTTCAGATCCCTGTTAGCAAAGTAAAGGAAGACAACCAATAATTCACATGCTAACATCTAATATGGCAGTACTAAAGCAATTATCCATACACTGTATTGTAATTTCTTCTGGAATACTGGCAAATATGTCTTAGTTCATGCCCATATGACAGCAATTGACTCCAATAATTAATTGGCATATAATATTTAACGAACTTTGCCGGAGACATACCTTAAAAATCACATCAGGTGGAACATGGATGCCTCCTTTTATATGGTCTCTTAGTCGAACAGAAAAAGTCTTAAAAGGTGATGCTGAGAAGCCCTTTCCTAGTGCTTTTACATATGCCTCCTATAAATGGGAAATGTTTCTGTAAGTGGCAGCTGAAGAACAGCAACAAACAGGTTGAAGTTTCAACCTACAAACGAGGTTATGCGAACTCACCACACTATGCGTATAATTACCATAAAACAGACGAGTATCAAAGGAAATGAATATTCAAGCATACTATACATCTTGATAGGCTTTTGGTATGTGGGGTTATGTTAGCTGGAAATTAGTTTTGAGTTGTTATGTTTGTTAGGTTATTAGGAATTAATTAAGTGGTTATTGTTAGTTGGGGGTTGTTATATTGTTGGGTGGGTAGTTAGTTGGTTAGTTAGTTATTTTAACTCCCTTATACCCCCCTTGGATTGGAAGCCTATAAATAAAGGCTTCCACCCCCCCACCCCCCCCCCCCTTTTGGAGTTCATCCTTTATCTTTTTGTAATACATTGAGTTGTAGCTTAGAATCCTTTGGGTTAGGCCAAAGTTTCTAATGGTGGGTTATGCCACCACCCTATCCTTTGTATATCTCCCTAAAGATTCAATAAGATTCTTCCTTTTCTACTCCAATTTTCTATCTTTTAGTCCCTTTTGATTGTGTGGATAGGCTAGGTGCCTATCAGGAACTCGTCCATAAATCACAATTAGAAAAAATTGTTTTATGTATCTTCTGTGGGAAAGAACTATAAAGACTATATAGCTAACAAAGAAAAGCCGGGCAAACATTTAGACACCTTTAAAATGTTTTTGCTAATTAGCGTCTTTTCCCATTGAGAAGTTTAAATTACATCTTTTATGGTTTTACCTGAGCATCAATTAATGTAAACAAATGTTTCCCAAATAATTTCAGTATCATAATTCTTAACAATATGGAAATGTATTTTCAATATCTTCAAAGCAAGCATAAGTAGAACGTTTCCACTTGCTGGTCCCCATTTTGTTTCCAAAAATAAGTGATGCTCAACTCAACCGAAAAAAAAAACTTGGTTTGAGGCTAAACAAAGAAGTAAGACTCAATTTCTCAAGAAAATAGTCCAGAGTCGCATATGTTTGTGACTCTTAACTAAGTAGTAAGACAATAAACCCTAACTAAGTAGTAAGACAATAAACCCAACAGTGAGTAGTGATAGTCAATAATGCGACAATGTGACTAACCTTCAGAGTCCATAATTTTATGAACTCCTGACGCTGAAGCTCAGGGTCTACAATGTGAGTCAGCATTTCTATTTCATGGGGAGAAAAGTATCGACGTGCAAAGGCTAAAATGTCATTCTTTAACCTTCTTTGCTTCTCTTCCACATCGATACCAATCTACAATTAGAACACAGGTTAAATATGTATTAAGCCAATAGTCTTCAACAGAAAAAAGGACAATAAAATAAATCAGTCTTAAAACTAGAACAGAATATAATGACCAAATAAATAAAGAACATATAGCAAAATACTAAATACATACGGGTGAGCCAACAGTAACTCCACATGCTATCAAAGATGAAGTGTGAGAGATATTAAAATGCAGCGGTGGTAGGCTCCTATCATCCGCATACTGCCAGTCCACCTATTCAAATATGCTACTAAAAACTTTTGAGTGTTTACTAGAAAACCCAATGAACAATGTATGTCAATGAAGCTGGAAGAAAGTGCAATCACACAAATGTTACAGGTAATAAATCAACAATAGAAAAACATACCTCAGGCTTCCCATAATTGTTCGTTCTGAACTTCAAGGATTTTGGATCAATATGGTAATTTGTCTGGTCTAGCAGTAAACAATATTGTTTAGATATATGATCTCTGTCATGATATAGAAAG
Organism: Astragalus membranaceus; assembly: GCA_039519185.1. Taxonomy (NCBI): domain Eukaryota; kingdom Viridiplantae; phylum Streptophyta; class Magnoliopsida; order Fabales; family Fabaceae; genus Astragalus; species Astragalus membranaceus. Next base: position 93,674,823 of record CM076847.1, read on the forward strand.
CTCAAAACCAAATAAAGCAAGGACAGGAAGGATATACTACTCTGGTTCTATTTATAGGAGAAAAATGCAGCTTTATTTTAGGTTCATTGAATAACTGATGTATCTTAGACTAGATACATCAGTTATTCAATGAACCTAAGATTGCATTTTTCTCTTATAAAAAGAACCAGAGGGAGTATAAATTATGGATGTAACCATGACAGATAGTTCCGTACAAATAATGATCCACTATACATGCAGGCTATAAGTCTACTAAGTGAAACTTAACCGCATTATGTTAACAATTTTAAAGGTTAGGAGTTACATAATGCAGTGATTCCAGAAGAAAAGGGAAACAATCTCAACTGTTGCGAGTATGATCCTCGAAATTTCCGCTGAGGTACCAGACAATTGTATGAATTTTGCATCAAATTTACTGATCTTAAGAGGGCGAGAGGAACCAATTGTGGCCATGGATCAAATAATGAATGGTTAAGATTAAAACAAAAAATCATGCGACTTTTTTAAGTGGTCATGTGAATGTGATCACTAAATAAGTTTTTATCATGGCCATTCATGTATGGTTATACGGACCAGATTTACTCCTCTCATCCTCTGACATTAACACTCTTCTCACTTGATACACCCCCTATATGGTTATTATAAAAAAAAAAACAACTGAATTACAATAAATTTAAATTTATGAGATGCAAGACTTTTTTAGTGAACAATTGTGATACTTGTTAAATAAAAAGTGAAGATTATGATAGAAAGGAGATAAAAGACTAACTAAATAGTAGAAAAAATAAGACATCCTTACATTATGGGGTAGCAATGACTTATTATTATACCTAATTTAACTATTTTTATTTTTCGGGTAGCAATGGCTACCGCATGAATATACAAGGAACCGCCACTGGAAATAATGATGTTGTCGTATGTATAGACTTATTTATTATTTATTTTTGAAGGCACGTATAAATTTAGAGAAATATAATAGTCTATGCCATTGGTTTATTTTAGGACATCAAGTAAGCAGAATTAATCCATTTTCATTTGGTGGACACAAAATTCTCCAATGGAATAAACATCAATAATTAGGAGAGAGATAACTTAACATTTATGATTGAAGAAAGAGATAGTAAAATATTTAAGTTAAAAATTCAATTTACAATAATACCCACATATTTTAAACAAGTTTTAAAAGGAAGAGTTGGTTGTTTAGTCAAAATAGAAAGTGTGCATTGCTAAAATACTCCTAAAAACTAAGTGGGAATATGTTAGCAATCCCATAAATATATATATAGATGAATGACTAGTAAAATTCTCAGATATTTTAAAAATGTCAAAAATGTTCGCAAATGAGCTTTGAAGAGAAGAAAAAAAGAACAAGAAAAAATAAGAAACCAAGTATCAGGGCAGGGCTTTAAAACTTACATCTTGCTAATGTAGTACGAACCAATGCACGAGATAGGAGTGCTCTTTTCTTTAACTCCTCCCCACGCATGCGAAGTATATTTTCTTTCTCACAAGGTGATAAAATTTCAAAATATTGGTTCAATAAGTTTGTGCCCTTTACCTCATCAGGCAAAACATACCAAAAATGAGCTTCCCTACATTTCAACATAAAAGATAGTCGATACCTAACATCAAGTAACATTCTGGAAGATGCATAACCAACACAAGATTTTACTTCGAAACAGAAATGGCATCCACAACATTAGCAGCATGTTTATCTAAATTAAAAACAGTGTACATGTTCAAATAGCACACAACATAAATAAGAGCTTTTTTTGCAAAACATATAACATAAAGAATAGTTAAATACTCAACGTTCTCATACTTTTGTGCTGGAAGTTGCACAGGAGACAAGGAGGGCGATGCAGTGATGAAATTTCTTCCAAAGCAATACATGTTCATCGTTAACCGTGGTTTGTTGTAATGCATCGAACTCATGCACACTCTGGACCAACCATGCCTAATATTGTCTCTAAATCAGTCCCTCACACTGGAAACATCATGGGAAACATTGAAATAATGCAGAGATGAGAGAATGAGTATATGGAACCAGAAAACAAATAAATAAAACATGTGATATATTCAAAAACAGATTGCAATTGAACCAAGATAGATAGATGTGTTTCTCAATTTGCGTCCATTTTACACTTCCACACATGAAGTAATCATCAACAGGAAACACTATTACAGTATGATTCAGACCATCCAAGCAGCTCAAAGGCTGGTTTGGAAGAACCGAATGAAGATGCTTATATAATTTGACAGGGAAATTTAGACTTTGAAGCCGAGACAGACAAAAGAATCCATCTGTAATGAATGTTGCGAACTTTAGGATTTAGAAAAGAATGAAATTTTGGGTAGACACAACACAACCTCAACCAGAATTTCAGTTAAATTAACTACCATTTTAAATCCAAAATAAAAATTATTGGATGCTCGAAGTAAAACCGAAGTACCAATATTAATCAATTACTCTTTACTTCTTCGGCATCTCCGATTCGATTTCTCATCGCTCATCAATGGCGATCAATCCTCCGAATCACGACGACGCTTTTTACCTTCATCCATCGGGACAACCCTGGACTTGTCCTGGTTTCTCAGCATCTCACTGATGAAAACTTCAGTTCCTGGCGCCGTGCGATGATTATGGCACTTGACGGCAAGAACAAGTTAGGTTTTGTGGATGGATCTATCCCCATTTCATTCAGAATCAAATGACCAAGGCTGCATCACCAGACACTGATCAAATGGATAACCTCTCCCTAGGTATGGTCCTCTCCATTCTTGAGTGTCATCCATATAGTACTTGGATTTTTGACTCTGCTGCTTCTTGCCATATTTGCTGTGATTTTAACTAAATTTCAGTCTCTTCGTAGAACACATGGCAAATATGTCACCTTACCAAACAAAATTAGAGTTTCTGTTAATGTTCATAAGAGATTCCTTGGTCACTTGAAGTCGAAGAAGCAACCAACAGTCTCAAGATCATCTGCTGAAGCAGAGTACAGAGCTCTAGCTCTGTTAACCACAGAACTGTTATGGCTGAAGCAACTCTTCAGAGCCTTTCATGTTGACATAGACTCATGCAAAGTGTTTTGTGACAATAAATCAGTTATTCAACTAGCCACTAATCCTGCTCTTAATGAAAGGTCAAAACACATTGACACAGATGTGCATTTTATAAGGGAACATGTTGCTGCAAAGTTCCTGAACTTGATCCACATTGCCTCCAAACACCAGCTTGCAGATCCACTAACAAAGGCGCTTCCCAAACCTTTGTTCACAAGTCTGATATCCAAGTTGGGAATCCATAACTTATATGTCCCAACTTGAGGGGGAATATTAGAAGTCTCACTCAATGTATTTACTATGGTTAAGTGTACTTACTGCAGTTAATCTATTTAACTAGAGTTAGATAGTTAGATAGTTAGTGAGATAAGTGGTTAGGTTAGTTAGATAATTGGTCTTTGATAACTGATTGTATATATGAGTTAATCTCAGTTTGTTGTACAGTTCAGTTGCATATTTTCTCAAGATCAATGAAAATGGAATCGTTTTTCCAGTTCTTCTCTCTACATTCTGCAACTTAACATTGGGCAACAACAGAGATCAAAATTTCAACCTAAACATTATTATTACAGGTAATTTGGATAGGTGCAATGACAAGAAAAGAAAATAACACAAGCACTTAGAGCTCAAAGCAAATAACACATTAAACTTGCATGTCAATTTAAAAATCTTTGTCCGGGAAGGAATCAAAGTTCGACTCAAAATATGATCCTTGTTGTAAACATAGATAGCCATGAGATGACAACGAGTAATAATGATACCGTGACCACAGCCACAGCACAGGGAAAATAAATTAGGGAAATTCGAATTTGGGAGAAAATAAATTAGGAAAATACCTAAGCATAAGCAATCAATGGCAGATTCACGGAGGGTGGATCAGTTGTGGCATCGCGTGAGGAAGAGGAAGATGAAGCACAGGGACAGGGAGGATCGGTGGTAGCGTCGCGGTCGCGTGGCGTGAGGAAGACGGAGGTCTGAGGGTCGGCTCGCGGAGGGTGGGCTGGTGACTTCGAGCTCGAGAACGAAAGGAGGATCTTTCACGGCGGTCACGAGGCGGTGGACGAAGGGAATCTGGCGCTGGTCAATGATTGTGTTGTGTGAGGAAGAGAGAAATTCCACAGGACGGAGAAAATGTGAGTGATCGGGTGTGTGGGTGGTGCACCGTAGCCTGTAGGGTGCAAAATTAGGGGTTTGCATGCAAAATTTATTTTTCAACATGTGCAAAAAAATTTATAAGCAAACTCCATAGAAAAAGGATCCAAAAAGAAAATAGAATACCCAAAAATAATGCTACAGTCACAACCAATATTTTGAAAACCGAACACGAAAGTGAACAGGTGAGACATTCGGGTCATGGTTCAATCGGTTCAATCGGTTTAACCACAGTTGAATCGGATAATAATAAATAAATAAATAAATACATTAATAAATATAAGGCTAAAATGCTTCCGGTGTCCCTTAACTTAATTAAAAGTAACGATTTAGTCCTTTATGTTTTTTTGTCCCAATTAAGTCCTTTATGTTTTAAATTTTAAGCAATGTTAGCCTTTTTCGCCAGCCTCCATCCAACTCCGTTAAAAAATGCCTACGTGGCTTTTTCTCAATTAAAAAAACGCTTATGTGTCTCTTATATTGCTTACGTGGCTTTTTCTTAACTTTTTATTAAAAGAAAAAAACTAAATTAAGAAAAAGAGAGAGGGAGATGAACATACGATGAAGAGAAGGGGATGAACAGAAAGTTTCTGGGATTCATCTATCCTAAAACCCACCACTAAAACAACCTTAAAACACATCTCAATCGCACAACACTATTACTGGGTTTCGATTTTTGGGTTTCAATTTTTGTTTATGGGTTTTGATTAAACGTTTAGGTTTCAATTGTTTATGGGTTTCGATTAAAACTGTTCTGGGTTTCAGATGTTGCTTATGGGTTTCGATTTTTGTTTCTGGGTTTCGTTTGTTTCAGTTAGATTTTCGTTTATGCTGATATTGTTTCTGGGTTTCGATTTTGGAATTTGGTTCAGGGTTCTGTTTCCGTTTTTCGTTCATCGTCTTCCTCTTGAACACAGCTCCATCTTCGTTTCCATTTTTAACTTGTTTCGGATCTATTTCAGTTTTTATCTTTATTTTCGTTTTCGTTTCACGTCTGTTTTATTTTTCATCTTGATTTCGTTCTTGCATTTTGGCCCTTTCAGATCTGTATTTCAATGGTGATTTTCGTTCTTGCATGTGGGCTTAATCAACGTTGTTGTTTTACATTTTCGTTCTTTATCATTTCAGATCTGCGTTTGGCCATGGAAGGGGAGAGCTTGAAAGGCGGAGAAGATGGAGACAAGACCTTTCATCTGTTTTCAATTTTGATTATTCATGGCCAGATGCATGAGTAATGGTGAGATGATTAGGATTTGGGAGGATTGGTGAGATGAGTGAAAGAAAGGATTCAACGACAAAGGGATTCTTCATCTAGAATTTTCTTTTAATTTTTTTGACAAACAATAAAAAGAATTAATAATAATGAATCAGCAAATAGTCATTGACACATAAGCAAACTTAACTGCCGCAGAAGCAACTTTTAACGGAGTCAAACAAAAATTGTAAAAAAGGTTAATATTGCTATCATTTTAAAACATCTCATCTGGTTAACTACTTGTTGGAGCATTTTGCTAGCTAGGAACGGAGTCATATTCAAAGAGGAGGAACCAAATATAGAGGGGGTTGTTAACCGGATCAAGAACTTATCTTGGAGTTGGTGTCTTTATAAACTCAACTGTAATTCATATCTCTATGGTGGTCTAACCCACTTACATTCCTTAACAATCTGTAATCTAGTAGGGGGAGAAACAGTGGGCTAGGTTGATGTTTTCCCACTGTGGTGCAGGTTGTACGAGGTACTCTTTTTCCTTCCTGAGTCTTTTTCCCATCGGGTTTTGACTCAGGGAGATTTTAAGGAGGTCCTCCCCCTTTCCTATATCTCCATTGTAAGGGTTGGGCAGACATTGTGCTCCTTTTAATGAATTTTTTGCTTATCTAAAAAAAAACATAAAGTATTTAATTGGGACAAAAAAAAGATAAAAGACTAAATCGTTAATTTAAATAAAGATAAGAGACCCCAAGAGCATTTTAGGCTAAATATAAATATAGTATTACACTTAAATGCACTCTATTAAAATTAAAATACCAAAAAAATATACTCTATTAAATTAAATTGTTTTTATTATTATTCGAAAATATTATATTTGAACACATGGAAATTTGTTTAGTGTCTGAGACATTGAATGGACTTGGCAGTGTAAGCATGATAGCATCAGTACTACGAGGCAGCTGTGAAGCTAAATTGATAGCTATTAGCTCATAGCCTTTCATCATTTCCTATAAGATATTCAAAAAATAATAGTATAATGGCTTAACGTTTAGGCAAAAAAACAACTGTGGAACCAAAAAAAATTACCAAAATAGCACACTTATCGTCACTAGGCGAGGCAACCCCATTTAACTCATATACAATGATGTCAATTTAGAGGTCAACAAACACAAAGACTTCCTTACTCCATTTCCTAAGGTGTTCCTTTAATTTAGATTACTTTTAAGAAGAGAAATGTTGTTTGTTTTTTAATGAAAATGTGTAGGTTATTAATGCACACCTTCTACTTTTTAGTGAGTGTAATTTAACTCATATATTATCGAGCAGACTCACTAATCAAACGAGTTGAGTTATACATGATTAGTTTTTTACTTAATGACAAGAGTGGACCTACCTTATTATGCCTAGGGTCACTTGCACATCCTAAAAAAGGAAGGCAAAAATGCACTTTTAATCATTTATGTTTATTCAAAGAAAAAGGCAGAAATGCACTTTTATTCTCAATGGCTCAACAAGTTCCTCCTCTCAAAAGGGGTGGTGCAAAAGTGGAAAGTCTCTACTCAGTGGGTCGGGGATATGGACATTTCTGGTCACTTCGCAGTGTGGCTGTTGTGCCATGAAAAAAATTGGGGTCCTAAGCCATTCTATTTTATGAATTGTTGGCTTTAACATGATGGGTTTATGGATGTGGTTTGATGGGAGGAAGATGGAATTAGTGGGAAAGCGGCTTATATGGCAAAGGAGAAGCTAAAGCTATTACAACGAACTCTAGTTAGGTTTGTTACCATGGTTGGCTTAGCTTAATTAGTCTGTTATTGATAATTAGTTTCTTTACCTTTCGGTTGTAACTCAGTTTTAATTGTGTGGTTGAGATTGAATCTGTAACTGTATATATTGTACATTGTACAATGAGATAATGCGTAGAATCATTTTTCCCTTCTTTCCATTACATTGACTATCCGTTGTAATATGGTATCAGTAGAAGAAAACCCACCGACCTCCACCTCTCGCTCAACTCCGGCGATGACTCCTCCTCCTCCGGTCGACCCCACGGATCCATTTTACATCCACCACACGGATAACCCTGGTTTGATGCTCGTTTCCAAGCCCCTCGATGGCTTGAACTATCTCACCTGGCGGCGCTCTATGATTTTGGCTCTCGATGGTTGAAACAAATTGGGCTTCGTCGATGGCAGCATCCCTATTCCTGATTCCAGTGATCCTGCAAAGCTTCGCATGTGGAAGAGAAACGACAGCATTGTTGCGTCGTGGATCTTGAATTCCCTAACAAAGGAAATTAGTGCGAGTGTAATCTACTCAACCTCTGCATCAAACATATGGACCGATCTTGAGAAGCGGTTCAATATAAAGAACGGACCAAGAATCTTCCAATTGAGGAAAGCATTACTCAATTGTGTTCAAGGTACGGACTCCATCAACATCTACTTCATGCGATTCAAAGGGCTTTGGGCTGAGCTGGGTGAACTCAAGGCCAATCACACTTGCAATTGCGGCGGGGTTGCTCCTCTTCTTGCCTCTATCAAAGAGGAATTTGTCATGTCATTTATGATGGGTGTCAATGAGAGTTTTGCCCATGCTAGAGGCCAAATCTTGTTGATGAAACCGATCCCTGACATTGATGAGACTTTCTCATTATTGCTTCAAGATGAAACGCAGAGGGTTGTTGGTGTTCAACCAAATTCTACTCCTTCTGCTGAAATAGCTTGTGCTGAGACTCAATCCAATGTCAAAGGTAAACCTACTCGCAAGGATAGACCTTTTTGCTCTCATCGCAACATCCATGGGCATACAAAGGAAAAATGTTTCAAGATCCATGGATATCCTCCAAGCTTCAAGAAAGCTGGGAATACTACGGCTGCAAATAACTCAGTGAATAACATTCTTGAAGCTGCTTTAGGAGATCAAAGTCAGTCTTGGTCTCAACAACAATGCCAGCAGGTTCTTGCACTCCTCCAAGCCCAAATGGCACAGCTGCCTGGTGCTTATCAGCAAGACTCCTCTGACACTGCAGGTATTGAAACCATAGGCATGTCAAATTCTACTTTAAATTCCCCTTTTCAAGCACCTAATGCTTGGATTGTTGATTCTGGAGCAACAGCTCATATTACTTGCTTTCTTGAATTTCTCTTTAACTTCAAATTCTTGAAAAACAAGTTTGTGCTATTACCAAATGGAACTAGAGTTCAAGTGGTTGGAACTGGTTCTGTTAGGATAAATTCTCACATTGTTCTGCATAACGTCCTTTATATTCCCTCTTTTCATGTCAATCTAATTTCAGTGCCTAAGATCACTCCCAATTACAAAATTGGTGTGTTGTTTGAAGACATTTTTGTTCTTTTCCAGGACACTCAAACACACAAGACGATTGGCAGAGGTGATCTCCATCTTGATCTGTTTCTTCTCTATACAGAACACACACTCACATCTGCTGCCTCACGCGCACTTGTGAATTCACATTCTTCAAATAAAGGTTCTGTTCTTCACCCTTGTAATAATATGGTTACAAGTTGTAATGTTCTTAGTGAGCAATCTTTGTGGCATTCCCGTTTGGGACATGTATCTGACAAGATATTAAAACTTTTTGCAAATAAAAATTCTTTGCATTTGACCTCTCATAGCTCTAAAGATTGTATGGTCTACCCTTTGTCTAAATTTAGAAGACTCTCTTTTCTTTCAAATAACCATTATTCTGAGTCCCCATTTGATCTCATACACGTGGACACTTGGGGACCATATCAACATGCTACTCATGATGGAAAGCATTACTTTCTGACTATTGTTGATGATAGTTCTAGGTTTACATGGTTATATTTGATGAAAACAAAATCTGAGGCTATTAAATTGATCAAGAATTTCTTTGCTTATGTTAAAACGAATTTTGACAAGCCTATAAAGCAACTAAGATCTGACAATACCAAAGAACTGAGACTTGATGACTTTCTAAGTGAACAAGGGACATTGCATCAGTTCAGTTGCCCTTATAGGCCTGAGCAAAATTCGATGGTGGAAAGAAAACATCAACATTTGTTGAATGTTGCAAGGTCTCTATTGTTTCAATCAAATGCTCCAATTCGTTTTTGGGGAGAATGTATAAACACTGCTGTCTTTCTCATCAATAGAGTGCCTACTTGATAACTCATATTTGTATTGGTTATTTATGCTCTTATCACGTAAATCAACACAAGTTCTCAAGTAATATTTGTGCTTTATTAGGTAAATATTAGTTATTTAGAGGAAAAGAAGGGTTAGGAGCTTGTTTGTTATCATTTGACACATTTGGTGCCTTTTTGAGTATTTTAATGTCTCTGTTGAGTGCTGCAGCGGTAAGCCAGCGGTAGACGCTACAGCGCCTATATGACGGTGGGACATTTGGATATTTATATAGCCACTTGCTGAAATGATGAGTCATCACCCTTATCTCTTATCCTCAGCATGACATTTCAGCCCCCAAGTGGATGCTTCAAAGACACTTGGCGCCTCCTACATGTGTCCCATGTGATAGTTGGTGATTTTAATCATCACACCTTTTTGTAAAGTAGCTTTAAGAATAATATCTAATGAGGATATTATCTATTAGGGATATATCTAATCCATCTTGTTCAATAAGTAAGTAGAATTCATACAGAGAGAGAGTTTTTAACATGGAGGAAACTATCTTGACATTGTAGCTTTCCTCCATTGTTATTCCACTCTTAAGCTTTTATTTTTAGTATAGTTTTCTAGTCTTCATTCAAGGTTTTGCTCACGCCTCAACTTCATCCTTCGTATGCGACTTGGGATCATTGGAGTGTATCTTTTGCAACCACTTTTCTCTTGTCTTCTTACGGTAATATGATCTTATTTGGTTGTATTATGTTGATGGAGTTTGTGATGAGCTAAACTTGTTGTAGTTTGATTGTTCTTAGTGTGTAATGAACCTTGAGTAACTTTTGTATAATATTATGATGTTTGTGTTTTATTCCTTGTGTCATAATGCTTTCATCTTTGTTTTGGAAATGAACAACTAAAATAAAGGAGTTTTGTGGGTACAGACATGGTTCACAAAGAGAACTCAAGGAATGATATGAATGAAAACCCTTTAAAGACATTTAAAGGAAGTACTACTTAACTCTAGACATAGGGGAGTAATAGTTCATAAGGCAAATGTTGTAAGAGCTTAATATACAGTGGTAAAACTTATTTAGAGCCTAGACATAGGAGTCTTGTAATATAGCCCTGACGATAGTGACTGAAAGGCACGCCACCATGCCGCTACAGCGTCTGTTGACATTGTAGCGCTACAGCGCTTAACGCTACAGCGTCTAATATTATAGAACACTACTCTTGGGAATTTACATAACTACTGAGCTATCCAACTCACTCTTAAATACTTTCAATTCATTACTGTTTTCACATCTTTATTTATTCATTTACATTTATGTTAATCACAATGACAATACTTGTTGACAACTTGTATTTGTTACTTGTTTTTCTCACTAGCTAAATTACTAATTTAAATATAGAAGTAAACTCAACAATCTTCGTGGGAACGATCTTTACTTATCATTATATTACTTGTTGCGATTGTGTATACTTTCACATCTACTTTTCGCACAACACTACTCCCGCCCTTAAAGGCTGTTCCCCATATGAGATTCTTTACAAAAAACAGCCACCATATGAACACCTTAGAGTCTTTGGTTGCCTCTGTTATGCTGTTGTTCCTTTGCATCAGAGAAACAAATTCTCACCTAGAGCAGTTCCTACTGTCTTTCTGGGATATCCTCTTGGTTATAAGGGGTATAAACTGTATGACATGGTCACCAGAAAGTTTATTATCTCAAGATATGTTGTTTTTGTCGAACATAAATTTCCTTTCAAATCTGTTAATGAACCAGCAACAATTGCAGATCCCTTTGAACACATTGTCCTGCCCAAATCCATTGAAACACACACAATAGACCCTCAAACAGAACCTACCACTGCAGATGAACCTCCTGTCACTGTAGAAAATGCACCAATACCTGTAGTTGAACCCACTGTTCCTCAGATGAACCAAATGAACCTCGTCAAGTTGATGAACCAGCCACCGTGACACAACCTGATACTATACTTAGAAGATCAACTCGTGTCTCTAACCCACCCTCCTACCTAGATGATTATGCACATCAAACTACCTATCCTGTGTCTGACTATATGAGTTCCTCCTCTCTATCTACTCCTTAACAAGCATTTATATGCAATATTGATCAAAACTATGAACCTAAATATTATCACCAAGCTGTGAAGTATCCTCAATGGAGGAATGCTATGAATGAGGAAATAAAAGCCTTGGAAGATAACAAGACTTGGTCCATTGTTACTTTACCTCCTGGCAAACAAACAATAGGCTGCAGGTGGTTGTATAAGAACAAATTAAACTCTGATGGTAGTCTAGACAAGCATAAGGCACGTCTAGTTGCCAAGGGTTACACACAGGAGTTGGGTGTAGACTTTGTTGACACTTTTTCACCTGTAGCGAAATTGACTACAGTCAGGTTATTGCTTGCCATAGCAGCTCAGAAACAGTGGAATCTCACACAACTTGACATCAACAATGCATTCTTAATTGGGGATTTATTTGAAGAAGTGTACATGGATCTACCCTTGGGTTATCCTGGTGAGGGGGAGCATCAAGTGTGCAAGTTGCACAAATCCTTGTATGGCTTGAGACAAGCATCAAGGCAGTGGTTCCAGAAGTTTTCCAATTCCATCATTAAGCAGGGATTCAACCAATCTACTGCAGATAGCTCTCTGTTTTCTAAAGGGAGCGGTGATTCTCTGATTCTCCTATTGGTCTATGTCGACGACATCATCATAGCTGGCCCAAACAAATCTCTAATTGCAGAAGCCACTGTACAGTTGCAAGGTTTGTTCAAACTCAAAATCCTTGGGGATCTAAAGTATTTTCTTAGTTTGGAAATAGCTAAGTCAGTAAAAGGCATTCACTTGAACCAAAGGAAATACACCCTGGAGTTGTTAGAAGATACTGGTTTCACCGATTGCAAACCTACAAAAATTCCAATGGATCCTTGTAGCGACCGAAAAATCCGGAGGAGGGATTCTTCAAAGTTCTTGAAATGAAGCCGCCACCAAAGTTTAGTTTAAGGGCAAACATTGGAAAATCCCTATTGAGTGGATAAGGAGGTTTTGCGGACCAGGTTTAGGCTCGGGAGTCGTTTATATGTAGGGAAGGTATTAGCACCCTACGACATCCTTCCTAAGGAAGGTTACCTTTTAACTAAATGTGTAAACGTTTATAAATTCAAAAATAATGTTTTTACCCTTATAATAATAATAATAATAATAATAATAATAATAATAATAATAATAATAAAAAGACTCGCTAAACTGTTACTTATTTTTGTACTTTTTGAGAAATAGGAGAGAAATGGATTAAAAGAAAAAAAAAGGTTTTTTATTAATGCAATTGACAGAGGTCGGCCGCCCTCTGCTCCTACGTATCTCCTGATTGAGAATCAAATCACACGTAGTTCTTGGTTAGAAAATGTTTGTTGGTTGGTGTTTTTTAATATAGGGGTTTTAGGACTGTGTGATCTGTGTTGAAGGACCACTGGGGGTCTGAAGGAGCGCTGGGGCTCTGAAGGGGCCGCTGAGGGCTGAAGGAGCGCCGGGGCTCTAAAGGACCACAGTTCACTTATCCTAAAACGATGACTAACTCGGCCGTACGACCGACTTAATCCCCTACTTTGAAAATAAGATTTTTGATTTTTGAAATGAAAGAGATGTGTTTGTATTTTTTAATTTCGAAATTATTTATTTTAAATAGGGATTTTAGGACCTGATCCGTACGGTTCATTCGTGGTCCTAAAAAGCTGACTAACCCAGTCGTACGACCGACTTAATCCCCTATTTATTTTTTGTGGGTTTTTGTAAAACAATGAATTAGGAAAGAAAGGTAATGGAAATTGTTTATTTTTGCGCTTGACAGGGGAGTGGCCCTGCTCCTACGTATCTCCTGGTAGCGAATCAAAGGCTACGTAGTTCTAGGTAGAAAATGTTTGTGTGTTTGATGTTTTTTATTTATTTTGAAATCGGGAGAGGTATTCGTGACGATCAAACAAGTAAAACTCAGAGTGGTCGTCACTCATAGCTCGTTTGAAAACTAAAGCTGTTATCAACAGTCAAACAAGCTAAGCTCAGAGTGACCATTAGTAACAAACCCTTTTTTATGTTTAGGAAAACATAAATTCGTTATTTGGGAAAAAAATAGGTTTGTGAAAGAAAATATTTATTTAGGGAAAAGAAAAAATTTTTAAAAAGAGAAACAGGGGGTGCAGTAGTAAAATGGGGTGTGATTAGCAGAAGAGGGGTGCATTTTAAAATAGTAGGTGCGGAAAACAGGCCCAGTTCGTTTTCTGTGAACTGGGCTGTATTCTAAAAGGTGGGCTTGCGCAGGGGGATGCAAGCTATTAAAGCAAGGAGTGCACTTAGAAACAGGGGTTGTATAAAACAAAAATCGGGTGTAAATATTAAACAGCCCAGTTCCTATACTGGGTTCAACAGCCCACGAAATCTGGGCTTCTCGGAGGGGGTTTCACGCAGCAAACGGAGGGGTGTACGAAGTAAACACAAATCCACTATAAAAGCTTAATTGGAACTGAAACCCTAATTTTTCAAACCCTAATCTCTCTTCTCCCTCTCTCACAGCGCCGTTTGCGCCCTCTCTCCCTCAAACTTAATTTCGTTTTTCTTCTCATCCTCTCCGCCGATCCTCACCTTCTCCCTCAAACCTAGCTTCGATTTTCTCTCCTCCTCACCGATCCTCGCTTCCTTTCTCTCTAGATTTCTGCTCTATTCTCTCCTCGCCGTCCTAATCTCCCTCTCTCCTCCACCGGTGACAACGAACCATAACTCGGAGGGAGGGGGAAACTCGCGAACGACGGCCATGGGGATATTGTGACTTACAACGGCATAGGTTGGGGTGTGGTTGGTGGTTGGACGCTGTCGCTGGAAGGAACGCAACCACGGTGGGGATCCATGGAGGTACCGACGACGGTGAGAGGGACACGAAGGGGGTGACCGGCGAACAGTGAAATAACTTCCATCATTCCCAAGGATTTATTTCCAAGAAAAATAGTAGGAAAAAAGTTCCCATGAATATATGAATAAAAACCATGAGTAACTACCTATATTCCAACTCTTAGAATAATTTCTGGAAATGTTATAAATATTTACCAAACACAATTTTCACTAATACATTGGAATAAGATTCTCATCATTTTGTTCCTAGGAAAAAATTACTAAACTTGAAACAAACGCCCCCTAAGGAAAATGCTTATTCCGGCAAAAGGTGGTTTTCGCAATGTCCACAATAATGTAGTGTGATTGGTGGGTCAACAGATTAACTCGACTTACTTTCCACCAAAATCGGAGCATATCATTTTTTGCTTTCTTTAAAATTCTGCACGTCAGCTTCGTGAGACATTTCACAAAAACCTTTCGTGGGATATAACATTGCTGTCCCTTGTTCTTCCTTTCCCCTTTGCACGTTGTGGGTCTTTATGACTTATGAGAGAAACAATTAATGTTTTATTGACTTGTTTTATTCTTTATCATTGTGTTATCATCGTGTTTCACATTAAGCCAACTTAAGCAACTTCAAATTCACACAATTTTTTCATCGACTAAAACAACACAATTTTTTCATAGATAATTCACTCAAAAAATCTCAATGAAATTCTCGTCTCTTATTTCGACTACGGACTATCCTATTTGCCATGTCACTAGGGGTGTGCAAAAAAATTGGTAAACCTGAACCATACCAAAACCATACTGAAACCACTACAAAAATTCCATACAATTGTTAAAAAAAGCCAATCCATTCCCTTTTAGTAAGAAAATGGAAGACTGGGAATTCGTTTTAGCTAAACCGGTAATTACCACTTATGTCTAGATCCCACGAGATTTTTCAGAACTATTTCTCAACCTCACTTACCTTGTTCATTCACTTGACCTTTCCAATAACGGATTTCATGGCCAAATTCCCCATCAGACCATCGCTTGCTTAGCTGGTAAAATCCACTTGACTTTTTCAATTCCTCACTTACAGAATTGTTTTAGCTTTTTTTTTTCAAATCCAATTCTATCTTCACTGATCCAATTCTATCTTTCGTACTCCTTTCTCAATTTCACATTTTTTTCAATGTATTTATTATTAATATTATTCTATTATTTTACTTTGATTATTTTAATGATGAAATGAGCACTTGTATTATATTTATTATTAATGTTATTTTGTTACTTTATTTTTATTATTTTCATGATGAGATGAGCATTTATATTGTTACTGTTGCGTATGGGAAATGCTGTTGAGACGTTATGAAGACTAGTATTTCGGTGCACAAAAATTCGTAAATGCTTGGAACATAATTAGTAATTATAAATAAAGATCAGTAAAAAAGTTATAAAGATCATCAAAGCACAATAACTATTTCGGTTAACAAACTTATTTTGAGAAGTGGTAAACCTTTTTTGGCACTGAAAACTATTTTTTGGCAATAAAAACCGATTTTCGGAAATGGTAAACCGCTTTTTGGTAGCAAAAATTGGTTTTCAAATATGGTAAACCGTTTTATGAAGGGGAAAACCGGTTTCAAAATGGTAAACTGGTTTCCAGAGCTGAACCGGTTTTGAACTGGTTTTGAACCGGTTTTAGAATGCAAACCGGTTTTTTGAAAAATGGTAAACCAAAACTGGATTTGAAAGAGGTATGGTGTGGTGTGGTATGGATTTTGTACCATGCACACCCCTACATGTCACTCTTACATAATTTTTTTTGGTCTAGGAGATCTTTGATCCGCTCCGATCTCCAGGGAAAAGTGGCCCTGAATAAACCGGAGTTCGGCTGGGATTTAAGTAAAGTCTGACTCCAATTTGTTTCATCGTCGGGGATCGAACCCAAGTACTAACCGAGTTCGCCCCTTTAGATGGAGTACATTAACCACTTGCACCCAGACTTAGAATTTCTTACATAATTTTTTTATGACAAAATGAGTAGTGCTGAAGTGAAATTTTAATACTAGAAACACCTAGGGATGGCAAAAAAATCCGTACTCGCGGGTATCGGTGGATAATATCCATGGCGGGTCCGGGGTGGATAGCTTAACAGATATCCGTGGATAAAATAAATGGATATTTCAACTACCCGTTCGTTAATGGATACAGAGGTGGATATAATGGTATATGTGCCCACGTATATCCGTATCCGTCAGTAAATCAATAAAATTATTAAAATACTCATTACTTAAATACAAAACCCCATGTTAGTAAATTAATTTGAAATTTTGTAACACTTGATGGAAAACTATTGATTTTATGTTTTTTGTTTATTATTAGAGAAAATAATATTATAAGAAGAGGAAGACTATCTCGTTTTTTTTTCTCATGGAGATTATTTTGTCGTTAAAGAATGAAGAAATTCTATGTTTGATGGATGTTTACATTCAAAATATTAATTTAACAATTACTATTTTTTTTCAAAAGAAAGGAAGAAACTTTATACAATTATAAATAATAAAATTTTTAAAGCATATATTTCTAAAGATTATTTATAATATCCATGGATATCCGCAAATATCGGCGGATAGTGGCATGTCCGTTAAATACCCGCATTAGCAGATACTCGCACAAATATGGGGAGGGCACGGATATCATTTTAATCCAACGGGGCGGATAGCGGATGAGTATTATCCGTGCCCGTGAATATCCATTGACATCCCTAGAAACACCCATTCTTATTCTGTAGCTCGTGTGTCCCTTTCGGTGGCTTTTGCTAATTTGACATTAGAGATGGTTTGGTATAAGATAATATAAGAATTAGTGTAAGATATTATAAGAAGCCAAATTAACCCATGAAAAACAAAATGTCAGCCAACTTTAATTTCAAAAACAATAATGATAATGATTCCTAAGCAGTGGACCACTAATAACCATATTCACTGGATTAGTGTGGTCTCCTCATTTTAAATTAATGATATCAAATGTTTAATTAGATACCAACAAAATTGATTTTTTTTAAGTCTTAGATTAGCCCTCAGTTTGCGCCACACCATGCATTTCCGACCTAATAATTTATAACCAACAAATTTGGAGTTGAGACCCACCACACCAACTGTATTATTATCATTCTGTTCTACCACTTCTAACTTCTAAGTGCTAGTAGTAGTGTGCCTCACATTGTTGGTATCTTTTTTCTTATTTTTTTAACAATAACGAGTTATCTACAACTTTTATCTCTTTTAAACTATTAATAGAACAGTTAACTATTAATAGAACAGTTCTCACCGCTCCTTATATTGACAATTTTAGCGACATGAGGATGCCGATTCTTGAGTTCGAATTCGAGTGCGTTTTTTATATAAGTAAATTTGGGGTGTGTTTGTCTAATAGTGTGTGTATTAAGGTCCCATAGCAGATGCGAGATAGCCGGAAAATGAGTTTATAAGTGGGAGGCATCTCTCACATTACAAGTTGGTTTATAGGATTGAGTTAGGCCCAACTCAAATTTTAAGATGGTATCAGAATCAATCCAAGATCCGTTGGGCCACCTGCTATTGGGACACTCAGGTCAAGCTCCAGTTGTCTAGTCTTGGACGTGAGGTTTGTCACATCAGATATAATATGACTTGAAAAAGAGTTTATAATTGGAGGTATCTCTCACTCTACAAGTGAATTTTGTAGGGTTGAGTTAGACTCAAATTTATTTATCATTTCGTCCAAACCGACAAAAAAAATTATTAATAGGTGGGGCTTAAACCACTAACCACTTGAAGACAAATTAAATATGCAATAAAATAATGAAATTGAGAATATTTTTCCATGCTTAAAACAATCAACCACCTGCGATAAGAATTCTTAATATTTAATTCAAACGTGGAAAGTGGACTTTTTCAAAAGGACACATTCCTCTTGTACTGTTATTTATCCCACACCCTCTCACCTCTTTACAAATACTCCTCTATAACTATAATCCTAAGTCCTCCATTTCCACAATAGCCATTAGCTCTCCTCTTAATCAGAAACAAACATGCTAGGGAAAAAGATGGTATCATTGAAGAAACTAGCCAAGAAAGTGAAGGCTAGTAATGGAGCTGAAAGTGATTCTCACTACCATGAATGTTTGTTGAAGGGATATGAAGAAGAATCTCCTTCAAGCACAACTCCAACTGGTTTTTTTGCACTTTATGTTGGGGAAGAGCGTCAGAAATATGTAGTACCAATCAGTTACCTTTCTCATCCTTTATTCAAGATATTGCTGGAGAAGTCATACAATGAATTTGGGTTTGCTCAGAGAAATGGTTTAGTAGTTCCATGCAGTGTTTCCACATTTCAGGAAGTGGTAAATGCTATTGAATGTAACAATGGCAAGTTTGAGTTGGGAAATTTTTTTGAAGATTTTGTTTAAAGTGCAGGATTTTTGTTTTATATTTGGTTACTGTTAAAATGTAAAGGAAAATCCAATGGATGTTCTAGTTAGACTTAGAGAACATACATATTTGGAGCATGGATTTTCAAGATGGTTGAGCACTTGAGCTAGCTTTAATTTTAATTGAAGCTATTGCTATAAGAAGATTTTAATTAGAATTTATCTGACATGTAAATTAGTTTCTGGTATTAATGATAGTGAACTTTACATATTAGTCTTCTATCTTCAGCTTATGTTTTTTTTTTTTCATTTACTTTATAATTCTTTTTCCCTTATACATTCAGCAAACATGCTCCCAACTTTTACAACTGTCATCCAGAGCTGCAAAAGTGACATCATTAATCAGTGGCAACAATTGTGCACGTTCAATTAGTCAACTTGGTGTCTGACTTGAATATTGTTCTGCATAGATTTGGCAAAAAAGGTCTACCAACACTAAGTTTAGTTTACACGCCTAGCTCTTCCCCAAGACTTTCCTTGCCCAAGGGTAATTTGACTAATTTCAGAGTAGAAAAAGGGTTTTCAGGTAACTCTGATGATCAAGTGCATGAATGTTTCTGTAACAGAAGAAAAAGTGCAAAATTGACTATTGGTTTCCAGGTAATTCTGAGGTTCAAAATTGACTATTGGTTTGGTACGCCTGTGGATAGTCGATAGCTTCCGCAATGGGTTGCTTTGGAAGCTTATAATCACCCACATAGGGTTGTGTTTCTTCGGTTGCTTTCGGTGGCAGATCCTGAGTAAAAAATTTGGGTGAACCGCTAATAAAAAAAACATGAAAATTTAGAAACGCATGAATAGAGACATAAATACATTTAAAATTATTTATTCCAAGTAGGTAGTTCACTTGGCAAAGGAGTGCACCATAAGAGTGCAAGAAGGAGGTCCTGGGTTCAAACCCCATGAAACTATCATTCGCCCCACCCTTACTAACATTGCTTATAAAAAAAATTAAAATTATTTATAAACAAAAATTATCATCCATCTATTCATAATTTCTAATTTCTAATTCTAGTATAAGAGATGCGATAATATTAAAAATATGAACAAAATTTTACTCCAAAAATATAAAAATACTATATATGTATTATATATATTGTTACATATTACCTCAAAGTTGAGTAAAAAAACATTATCAATACATAAAAAACATATTTAGCGTAAATATTATATAGCTTAAACTTGTAATTTAATATCAATAGTAATTTGTGGCTTAGTGGTAATAAGAATCGAACACGAGTTTAAACAGTAATGGAAAGAAGTCTAACCACTGCGCCATGGTAACGAATTGTTAAGCTTCGCGCAAATGTAATATATATTTAATTGCTGATAATAAAAAGCAGGGGAAAGAAGTCTAATGAAGATCCGTCCCCGGTTGCTTTGGTACATTTTGTTGATAGTTGATAGCTTCCAAGATGTGTTCGAAAAAAGTGATGATAGTTTATAAATACTCAAATCCTTAATTTATTAAAGTACCTTTTAGGACTGAACTATAGAGACTCATATTTGGGCCAAAGTGGATAATACCTCAAAAAAGATGTCAAGATTTGAGGTCTGAACATTGGCGCACCAGATAGGGGATGAAGGCCGTTTAGCCGTTAGCTTGGTCTAGGGGCTACTATTCCAATATACTAAAAGTCTCACGTTGCTTGAGAATCAAAACCAGAGATAGTTTATAAATAATAACATTCTTAACATATTGAAGCGCATTTTAAAGATAAAACCAAATAATAACATTCTTGACATATTGAATCGCATTTTAAAGATAAAACCGTGAAGGCCAACATGCGGGCAAAAGCAAACAGTACCTCGAAAACACGTTAATTTTTGTCACAAGTTTCTTTCAACATATAAATCTTGAAAAATTGTTTTTGTTCTGCAATTGACCCATCAAAAAATGAATGGATAGTCAATAACTCCTTAAATAGGACTCCTTAAATAGGGTTTGGTTCTAAGATGCTTTAGTGCAGACAAACATCAAGCGCATCATCTCACATTTGTGTAAGGAGACAAAATCGAGGTATAGGTGCTCAAAACAAAGTGGAAACAGTATGATGAAATTATAAAATCGTGAGACAACAAACTGAAAGGGTATCACCACACAAACTGAAATAGGAGAGGCAACAAAGTTTAAGAATCGGTCAATAAAATTATTATCACAACAAGCTCAGAATTAAATTAATGATTTTCACTGTTACAAGCATCCACAAGTATTCTCTTCATATGATCCACTAGTCCTTGAATCTGCTCTGTTGAATGAAGGGGTGATGGATATATACAAGCACAATCCAACTTTCCATTCCGTATAGTGTCAAATATGGCTAATGATGGACCAACACCGTGTGCGGAAGCACAACCTACATAGTCTTCCAATCCAAGCACTTCATGCATTTCAGCCGAATCATCAATGACAAGGTCTTCAAATACAGAGATCAATGCAGTTCTTAGGGATGATGACGGTGTCAAACCAGGGTTATCAATGGCCTTGCACATGAGGAAGTTCAGATCAGACATATCTGAGAAATGCTTGTTGCAGTTCACAGCATTTTCAAAGGCTGTGTAGCTTCTTTGTGCCAACTCCCATAAGCTGTCTCCACACACATCATGAGTGTTTAAGATGGCAGAATGGTAAAATCCTGAACCAAACAGATGCATAAGCAGAATGTTAAACTTCTGCCAAACGATATTCCATCGGTATGCTCGTATCACGAATAAATGAAAAATTCCAATATACCAGGTGTTGAAGGTACCCTAGTTCATTAGTTTCACTTATTTGTCTACAAGCACGGAACCTAATTGCTTCACAAAATTAAGCTCTCACTATACAACCCTTAATTTTCTTTTAATCAGTGATACAACTTACAATTGTTTGATTTCAATGAAAGACAGACTCCCCTTACTACCCATCCACGGATTTTTTTCACTATTTTTCAGGAAAATTAATGTTTTAAAAGAAAAGCATTTTTAGGATACACTGACAAGGTTTGAGATTGTTCATGTTGCAAGTGTCGCTGTACAGCCCTTTCAAATATGTGAACCCAACAGGTAGAAGAACCCCACATAGAGATTAATAGAACATAGAACTAGTATCAAGAGTTAACTGACAATAAGAAACAAAATAATCCTTCTAATTTATTACCTATAGGAAAAAAATATCAGAACATGTTTTGTAAACCAGTCATGCATAATGTCAAAGTAGCAGCGATATAAAAAAAAAGAAAAACAAAATAAAGATTACTGGCTTACCACAATGGTTGCTGCAAAGTACTGGATCAAGAAGTGGGCGGCAATCAATCAGTGTTACTACAGCATATTTTTCTTTTTGATAATCAGGAAGGCCCTTAGAAGTCCATGCGGCAATCATTCCGGCTGCAGCAATGGCCCCACAAAGTTTAATTCCTCTTGATTTGCATCCCTACATAATCTTGCATGATCAACTTAATTCATTAAATTACCAGATCATAAGGAACAAGTGGGTACAGAATAGGATGCCATGCCCATCTAACTACATAACAATCGGATTACATGACGTTGGATGCATGGCAAATATTTAGCATTTTCAAAAAAAATTTATTAGGAGAACCAGCTTATATTATCCATTGCAAAAGTCTGCAACAAATGAAAGAGAAGATGATATAACATAGCAGTTGATTTGTACCCAAGGCAGCTCATATTAGTTATAGTTGGCTGCAATTTTCTCCCAAAACAAAAAGGAAGTATCCCCTTGTTTAGTGGATTTCAATTGATATTATAGAGTTTGGGTCAATCCACTAGGATGTTGAACACAAACACCTCATTCTAAGGGTATGTTTGGATGGAGGGTTTTGGAGGAGAGGGGAGGGCTTGATTTTCAATTCTAAATTGAGGAAGCTATAAAATGTTTATAAACAAATATAAAGTGTGATTAACAATGTTTTATCATTATCTATTATGTTATTCTATTAATTTTTAAAATCTCAAATAGATATTAAAATATAGACCAAACCCTCCAAAGCCCTCCCCTCCTAAATCCCCCTTCAAAACATACCCTAAGTGGAGGCTCTCCCTTCTAACCAGCTTTGACTTTCTATAGTGGCTTATTCTCTGTAATTGGCTAGTGCCAATAAAGAGGAAACCTAGGCTTGCTAAAGAGAATAGCAGTATTTGAGATTAATTCAACACTTCAAAAGATAGATTCACAATGTGTTTGTTAAACAACTTAAGTTTTTATAGAATAATCTGATAAGTACCGGATTTCATGGAACAGATTTACTGAATTGAACTATTTCATTGATAACGGAAAAATGACAATTACAAAAAAAGATTACAATTCTAGGCACTTCGAGAAGCCTAGGGTCTCCCAAAAGGCACTATAGAGGCCTAATCTCTCCTAAAGACTCTAGGTCTATTCTCAATTGTTGCTTACCTTTCTAATTCCCCCCAACTCCTATTTATAGACTCAACTAACCTTCACATTTTCCCTCCACTTTGCCACGTAAGCAAGTGGTTACAATAAACTCTCATTTCCCTCCCCTTACAATTTATTTACTTATTTAAATCCTATCATAATCATTTATCATGTAAGTAATTATGTATAAGCAATTTCTATAACTAACGAGGAAACATGGGTAAACTATTTTCATATGGGCAAACACTTACATGAGAGTTCATTTCTATAACTAACGAGCAATTTCTATAACTAACGAGGAAACATGGGCAAACACTTACATGAGAGTTCATTTCATAAGAAAATCCCAAATAATTTGTAAATAAACTCTTCCAAATGCACCCTAGGTGGTAATACTATAATAGTGCTATACTATATTTACCTTGGTGGGCTAATGTGTACTTGTGGTAATATCAATGGTTAAATTCTTATATTTTTTTGTAAACCCTAGTGGCACCCCATGCTATCTCCACAAGTTTTTAGTCCAATGAACCGGCTATAGGACTAATCCCAATTCCGCCAATGGAGTGAGACGATTAACCTTTGGTTACTCAACCCCCAAATTGATCAGTCTTAGGATTTGAACCATGTTCTCCTCACCGGAGGTTGAGGTGGCTTACCACCTCAACAAGCCCAACGTTGGTGTTTGATTCTTAGTTTAACAATAAAGAGAATAACTAAACACATAGCAAAAAATATATAATACTTTTGATTCTTGCTTATGTACAATTATGCGTCCAAACAGAGCCAGAGGCACAGCTCTCGGTGGATACATTTTTTGTGGAAATTTTAGATGTGCTTGATAGAAAAAGGATGAATGTAGACAATCACTTTAGTTTATAGACGTTAAATAATTAATTAAAGCTTTAGCATAATGACTTACTATTACTTTATAAACAAAATTATCCTATAAAATATCAAAGTTTAACAGGAAAAACTATGCTAATGCTGGTGTTGTCGTACTTGGTGATTGGAGTTATCTGGTATACATGTGCGTGCAATTGCAGGTAATTGCACCACCCCATCATCAATCACTCTTCCGGACAACGAGTCAACGACCCCCATAAGACTAACACGATAGGTCTCTTCCCCCATCAATCCAGAAGAGTCCACCCTCCAATCCCCTTTATTAAATTATTATTAAACAAATTTAATATATAAAAAGGGAAGTTATTAATTAATTAATTAATTAATTAATAACGACCCCCATAAGACTAACACGATACCATGGGAAGTTATGGAAGAATTTTGTTTTTTTATTGCCATTATTAATTAATAACTAATTTAATATAAAAATTTATTGTTGCTTAGGCAAATATGCATCCCTCGAACCAAGAGTGGGGTTTCGATTCCCGCATTGGAACTGTCATGCTCTTCGAAGCACCTACAATGAGCGAGGGATTAGTCACTACTGTCCGTGCGGTGGATACCCGAGTTTATCCAAAAAAATATACATCCCTTTAATATCGAAAGACCTCTACTATTGAGAAAAACCCAAGTTCCACATTGACTAGAGATATGGTCTCAAAAGAGTTTATAAGTGGGAGACAACCCTCACCTTACAAGCCGGTTTTGTGGGGTTGAGTTAGGCCTTAACCACATTTTAAGATGGTATCAAAGCCTATCCTAGATCCTTCAGGCCACCCACCAATATAATCCACGCACCAAGCCCAATAGTGCTGGGCGTGAGGGGGTGTATTGGGAAAAACCCAAGTTCCACATTGACTAGAGATACGGTCTCAAAAGAGTTTATAAGTGAGAGACAACCCTCACCTTACAAGCCGGTTCATCATTCTTATTTCTTACTAATATGAATTGTATTTTCTTTTTAATGCATGGATTTTATTTTTCTTAATAGTTTCTTTATTATTATTAATCAATTAAAATACGAACAGATAAAACATTAATTAAGCTCGGTGAGAAAGCAAAGAGTGGCAGTGACTCACAGCTAGCAGGCTTTTCGTTTCCTCTGCATTCAATTGAAACCTCACAATCCTAGAGCTTCGAGGCGATTCAGCATTCACGAAGCTCAAATTCGCGAATCTCAGCGCGTTCAACGAGTAACCAAGCACGTCCAACCCACGCGCCCAAAACGGCTTGTTCGTCTTCCCTTCGGGAATCATATCCTCAATCGTCGGGTTCACCTTTTCTTCCCTCACTCCTCCGCCGTCATCACCACCACCAGTGGCAACTAGCCGCAGAAGTTCCTTCAGCAGCGACACCGCCGCAGCACGGTCACACGCCGAAGTGTGCAGACGAAGGAACACCGCGAACCGTTCGTCGCCAATCTCGTACGTGCTGGCGTACATAACGTCGTTGTCACCGGCCTTAGGATCACGCCACGTGTCCCGGTTCATTTCATGCTCGAGCAGCGCGTGGAAAGGGTCGATAGGATCGTCACCGTCTGATCGGGTCTGGAGGATTTGAGAGGTTGATTGAAGGTCGAAGGGTTGGATTTGAACGCGGGCATTCGGAGGGGTTACGAAGTGGAAATTGTTGGTGGAATGGTCGAAGTGGATCTTGGAGCGGAGGATGGGATGTGAATTTTGGAGTTTATGGAGGGCATTTTGGAGAAGGGGGATTTGTGGAGGTTTAGAGAGGAGGAGGCTTAGGACGGTGGAGCCGGTGCCGATAGGAACGGCCTTGCACCAGCTGAACTCGGTGCCGCCGACGGGTCGGGTCGCGGGTGTTGGTTGGTCGATGCTCTCAATCTCGCTTTCTTGGGCCATTTTGCGCCTTGAGTGGGTTAGGAAAGTGGACTGGAGTGTGTGCAATGAACAATGAAGCGAGGAACATGATAAAGGACAACCAAAATCCTTATTTGATAATCTCAAAAAAAAAAAATCCTTATTTGATACCATCAATAATTGGAAGGGATTTGGTTGGAAAAAGACACCGTATCTTTTTCTTGAGGCCGATTCTTTTCCCACATTCTCCTCCTACTCACCCCAAATGACTAATATGCTATTAACCTTTTTTTTATAAGCAAAATTTTATTAATAACGCTGGATTACAAGACGTACTCGAGCCTGGGATGTTACAACAAAGGGCCTCCTTAAAACTTCCGAATACCAAAACTCATTGAAAAAAATATAAAGGATGAAAAAGAGTACCCCAATATACATTACACATAATCTTACTGCCTACAGCCAATTGCAGTATCTGTATGCTTTTATAATGATAGAAATTCTACCCCACACCCTTTGATTTGCCTGTGTCATACCCCAATTTTGTCCGGCTTAGGTCAAAACCCTAATTTCCCGCAAAAAATAAATAAATTGAAGAGCGAAGAGCCTTATGCACTGCATTTCGGATCCTAGAAGGCATTCCAAGGTTCTTGAAATCATTTTTAGGGTTGGAACGCATTTTTCGGGCAAATTAGGGTTTTAGAGTCAAAAAGGGTATTTTGGTCAATTATAACGGTTTTTTTTCTTTCGCTTTCAAAAAGGCTCAAAAATATGTATAATAAAAAATAGAAATCTGAAATCAAAATAAAAAAATGAATAACACAATAATATTGGATGCTTATTGTATTTTTAGAATTAGGGCTAATTCCTTTTTAGGTGCCTTTTGCTTTTATCCATTTTTGGCTAAAGTAAGCACTAATTCTACAAGCAAACAACCTCCCTCACTCCATCCTCATGCTCCACGCCACTCCCTCACTTCAGCCCCCCATCAAGTGCACATCACAAAAGCCTTTCATCATGACAAGCACACCTTTGAGTCCAATAACATTCAATACACAACATATTTTTACCTTCCTTCTCTCTACACCACTAAATACACACTAATTTCTTTACCTCCCTCACTCCATCCTCATGCTCCACGCCACTCCCTCACTTCAGCCCCCCATCAAGTGCACATCACAAAAGCCTTTTATCATGACAAGCACACCTTTGAGTCCAATAACATTCAATACACAACATATTTTTACCTTCCTTCTCTCTACACCACTAAATACACACTAATTTCTTTACCTCCCTCACTCCATCCTCATGCTCCACGCCACCCCTCACTTCAGCCCCCATCAAGTGCACATCACAAAAGCCTTTCATCATGACAAGCACACCTTTGAGTCCAATAACATTCAATACACAACATATTTTTACCTTCCTTCTCTCTACACCACTAAATACACACTAATTTCTTTACTTCCCTCTCACAACTTTAAACCCATTGGATCTTTGAAATTCAATAAGAACAACTCACTCCTCTCCTCCCCAAAAGGACCCAAGGCCGTAGCCCCTCTCCTCTCCCTCACTTCCTCTTGTTTTTCTTTCATCTCAAAGGAACCTTCCCATTTCTCCTACACCAAAAAACCCTAACAAACAACTCACCTCATTTGCATCCCTCTTTCACATACTCCCTCCATTTCTCATTCAAAGTTCAAGCATCATCATCAAGTGGGTGCTTCTTTGAAGAATATTGGAGTTTTGTTGATTTGTGTCTAGCTTCATCTTCTCATCTCACTTTCTAGCTCAAAGCTAAGGTAATCCTTAAAACCGTTATTCCGTTTTACTCACGGGTGAGTTTTACTCACGCTTAGGTTTATTCCGTTTTGGTATAATTTGTGTGTTGGTTGGTTCCGAGAAATATTGAGTCAAAAACCGTTATTCGAAAATTAGCGCTTTGAATAAAAATCCGTTTAAATTACGTTTTGGATTGGATTGATTGATTGTGTGGTTTGTATTGGATTCATTTTACTGGTTGTAAAATCTGTTTTCGATCGGAACAAAAATCGGAATTGAGCGGAATAGCGGATTTCGCGAAAATCGCAAAATTCTGCACTTGACAGCTCCCTTTCTGCCAGTCCACGCGCCGCTTGCGCGCCGCGCGCCACTCGCGCGCCACTGGACAGAACGTGACTGTCAACTCGCGCGCCGTTTGCGCGCCACGCGCCACTCGCGCGCCAGTTGGCAGAACTTCGGCAACTAAACACTGTTTTTCGTTTCGCGATATCTTTTGATCCGGGAACCCGATTGAGGTGTTCTAAGATGCGTTTTAAAGCTTATTCAGAGGCCTAACTGAATATTCTATTTTAAGGCAAAGTGAACTGTTTTTGATACTGAAAATTGTGTCGAAAAGTGGTCAATTAGAGTGCGAGTGTGAACTTGGTTTTATAAAAGCGTGGGTTAAGTGTTCAATTGGCATTATCTGATTTGATGGACTATGAGTTCGTAGTATTGTAGATATACGTATAAAGTATATCGAGTTGGGTGACGACCCATTATTTAACATACTAGGGGGAGGCAGTCATGATCCTTTTACCTAGGCTCCATGCCAATAGGAGAAGGTACTATTGGTAGGGGGGTTCACCGCCTTGCAGCGTTCGCGTCAGCGGTGTTATGTTGTTTGTAGTACGTTTACCGGGTTCTTCGTTCGCGTCAGCGGTATCGTACTAGACTAACAGGTTACCGGGTTCTTCGTTCGCGTCAGCGGTAATCTGTTAAAATGTTTTATGCGGTCCATCGGGGGTAGCGTTCGCGCAGCCGATGCCGTATTGAATTAAAATGATTTCATAATTGGACCGAGAGAGTTAGTAGGGGTCTCGGTAGAACTCACTGAGATTGTATCTCACGGTTTAATTGTTGTTGATTTACAGATAAACAGGGACAGAAGAAACCTCAGAGGCACGAGTAGGTGGCCCCGAGTGATGGATGATGATTTAGTTTTACGTTTAAGTTTATTTCTCTTCTGTTGTCTGTGTATCACAATACTATGGCATTAGTATTATGTTATCTTTCATTCCGCTTTCTTGTATGACTCTGACTACCATAGTTGCTGACAGGTTATGGTCTTGTTTGTATATAAGACTGTTTTGTTTTATTCAGCGAAAAATTTATAATGGTATTCAGTGTCTGAACAGGAAATAATATCTCTGATGTATGTTTAATGTGCACTTGGGTGTTTTTAACAAATAAAAATACCAGGGTGTTACACTTATGCTCGCCTATGATCATGATTGAGGCAACTCTTTTCCTTAAGCTAACAATTTCATTGTCCACTCTCATATAAGAATATCATCAACACTTAGATAGGTCAATTCCATACATTGCATCTTCCAATAGATGTGCATTTAGATTCCCTTGCGTCTTGTTGAAATATTTGAGTATGGTTCTCACCTAGCATCTTCCATTAGATGTGCATTTAGGTTCAATCTCGCCTACTCTTGTATTCTTACTTAAATGCCCACTTCAAGTTCCTTCCTTGCCTACCTTTGTGTTGTGATTTAATATGTATAGTTTAGGCTTGATCTTTGTTTGCAAATTCAAATGTTGTTGCTTAATGATTTGATTTCAATGATCGTGTTGTGCTTGAATTCACTAATTTTTTCTTGCACTCATTGTTTCCATTTCTAAACGACCCGGCATAAAAATGGTTACTAGTGGCAATCCATCACAACCTTTGTTGGTTTGATTGTCATGAAAGCCTCAATTTCAAAAGAATTTTCGTAAGCATAAAGCGAGCTACTAGTGATAATCCATCACAACCTTTGTTGGTTTAATTATCATGAACGCGTCCAATTTCAAAAAGCATTTTTCTAAGTATCAAAGAATCAAAAACAAGTTATTAGCGGTGATCCATCATAATCTTTGTTAGTTTGATCACCATGAAAGCTTGCATTTACAAAAGGCATTTTCAAAGAGAGTTACTAGTAATGATCCATCATAACCTTTGTTAGTTTGATCATCATGAAAGCTCTCATTTTCAAAAGACATTTCAAAAAGATTTTTCAAAGCTCGTTAGAACTACGTCGCTTTGATTCCCATTTTGGGATACGTAGGAGCGAGCCACGTTCTCGTCAAGCGCAATCATAAAAAGTTTAGCATTTGCATAACAAAAAGAAAAGAGTTATTTTCATAATAAAAAAGAATCACTTTTGCAAACCAAGATCATTTTCAGAACGAAGACCTTTTCCTTTCTAAAAATATTTTCAACCCATCGTCGCTAGTGGTTAATCAGAACCTTTGTTCGTCTAGCAATTGGTGGCGATGTCTTTTTCCCAAAAGAACAACAAGCGATGATCACTCATAACCTTTGTTAGTTTGATCATTCGTGCCAATCAATCTCTTTCGAAAACCCCTTTCAAAAGAACAAATAAAAACGAGTCGATACTAATAGTCAATCAGAACCTTTGTTCGTCTGACTGGCGGTAGTGACTCTCATTTTCAAGAGTACTTAGCGGTGATTACCCATAACCTTGGTTAGTTTAATCATTCACTAAATGCTCGTCCTATTTCGAAAACTCACTAAAAAGATAAAAGACAAAAACCTTTTCAGGACAAAGAAGAACTACGTAGCTTTGAGTTCTCCATCGCACCGGGAGATACGTAGGAGCGGGCCATGTCCCGTCAAGCGTTTTTTCTAAAAAACCATTTTTCCCCCTTTTTCATAATAAATAAAGATTTTCATTAAGATTTTTTCAATAAGAAGTAGAGAGGCAAAATTAAGTATTTTCAAGTCAGCACACTAAAACCACACATTTAATTAAAGGTTCCCTCTCAGTAGAGAGGACGTGTGGGGTGCTAACACCTTCCCTGCGCGTAACCGACCCCCGAACCCTATTCTCTAGTTTCGCAAGACCAATCGCTTTCCAAAAAAGGTTTTCCTAATATTTTCCTTAATAAATATTGGTGGCGGCTTCATTGTCTTAGGAAAAGTTGTGAACGAGGAAGGTTCTCCCTCGGGGACTTTTTCGGGCGCAACAGCCTGCACCAGCGCTTATATTGGACTATAATTAACTACCCTTTTCAATTCCTTTTGTTTTGAATCAACCATCCTATGAAATCTCCCCTTTCACTGTTATGATTAACCGCACACCAACAAATGAGAATTATCATAACTGCTGCACTACCATCCTCCCCCCTTGTTGTTGACTTTCTACTGCGTTTTTCCTGCACTTTCAGCTAGGGCTGGACAAAATAATTTGCCCGACCGAAAGCCCGAACAAACCATGACATAATGTTGTTCACGGGATTACAAGACGTACTCGAGCCTGGGATGTTACAACAAAGGGCCTCCTTAAAACATCCGAATACCAAAACTCATTGAAAAAAATATAAAGGATGAAAAAGAGTACCCCAATATACATTACACATAATCTTACTGCCTACAGCCAATTGCAGTATCTGTATGCTTTTATAATGATAGAAATTCTACCCCACACCCTTTGATTTGCCTGTGTCATACCCCAATTTTGTCCGGCTTAGGTCAAAACCCTAATTTCCCACAAAAAATAAATAAATTGAAGAGCGAAGAGCCTTATGCACTGCATTTCGGATCCTAGAAGGCATTCCAAGGTTCTTGAAATCATTTTTAGGGTTGGAACGCATTTTTCGGGCAAATTAGGGTTTTAGAGTCAAAAAGGGTATTTTGGTCAATTATAACGGTTTTTTTTCTTTCGCTTTCAAAAAGGCTCAAAAATATGTATAATAAAAAATAGAAATCTGAAATCAAAATAAAAAAATGAATAACACAATAATATTGGATGCTTATTGTATTTTTAGAATTAGGGCTAATTCCTTTTTAGGTGCCTTTTGCTTTTATCCATTTTTGGCTAAAGTAAGCACTAATTCTACAAGCAAACAACCTCCCTCACTCCATCCTCATGCTCCACGCCACTCCCTCACTTCAGCCCCCCATCAAGTGCACATCACAAAAGCCTTTCATCATGACAAGCACACCTTTGAGTCCAATAACATTCAATACACAACATATTTTTACCTTCCTTCTCTCTACACCACTAAATACACACTAATTTCTTTACCTCCCTCACTCCATCCTCATGCTCCACGCCACTCCCTCACTTCAGCCCCCCATCAAGTGCACATCACAAAAGCCTTTTATCATGACAAGCACACCTTTGAGTCCAATAACATTCAATACACAACATATTTTTACCTTCCTTCTCTCTACACCACTAAATACACACTAATTTCTTTACCTCCCTCACTCCATCCTCATGCTCCACGCCACCCCTCACTTCAGCCCCCATCAAGTGCACATCACAAAAGCCTTTCATCATGACAAGCACACCTTTGAGTCCAATAACATTCAATACACAACATATTTTTACCTTCCTTCTCTCTACACCACTAAATACACACTAATTTCTTTACTTCCCTCTCACAACTTTAAACCCATTGGATCTTTGAAATTCAATAAGAACAACTCACTCCTCTCCTCCCCAAAAGGACCCAAGGCCGTAGCCCCTCTCCTCTCCCTCACTTCCTCTTGTTTTTCTTTCATCTCAAAGGAACCTTCCCATTTCTCCTACACCAAAAAACCCTAACAAACAACTCACCTCATTTGCATCCCTCTTTCACATACTCCCTCCATTTCTCATTCAAAGTTCAAGCATCATCATCAAGTGGGTGCTTCTTTGAAGAATATTGGAGTTTTGTTGATTTGTGTCTAGCTTCATCTTCTCATCTCACTTTCTAGCTCAAAGCTAAGGTAATCCTTAAAACCTTGCATCATCTTTGAGTATTTCCTCAAAAATATAAAAAGCATTCATCCTATCACCTTCAAATTCTCATATTGTTGATTGTTGTTGGTGAGAGGTGTCATAAGCACTTTGACAAGCACTTAGGGAGGCTTGGGTGCTTATGGTGCTTCTCACCCTTTAATAAATGTTGATTTGTGTTGATTTGGATCTTAATCCTTGCTTTTCATGAAATAAATGTTGTTTTATGGCATGTTGTATTTCGCATACTCTCATAAAAATGTGATCTGCTAGTTGTTGTTGTGTTTTCTCACATTTCCTTGCATATTCACTCTTGTTTGCATAACTTTCACAAAATAAGAAACCCATTTCAAGCATGATGACATTCGGCCACGAGCCTAGGTTTAGGGTTCTTGAATGCTTTTTGTTTATTTCATGATTTGGGGATGAATAATAGTTGATTTAGGGTATGTATGCTCCTAGGTTTTAACATAAAAAAATTAGGGTTTGGGTTTGCTTTAATAAACTTGTTTTTGTTGATGATTGGCAAGGTGATTCACACTTGTGCACTTGTGCACTTAGTCTTAAGTGTGAGGATTGACCAAAGTGATTCAACATTCTTTGATACTTTGGTTGCTAAATAATTTGCTTGCTTATGCTCGCCTATGATCATGATTGAGGCAACTCTTTTCCTTAAGCTAACAATTTCATTGTCCACTCTCATATAAGAATATCATCAACACTTAGATAGGTCAATTCCATACATTGCATCTTCCAATAGATGTGCATTTAGATTCCCTTGCGTCTTGTTGAAATATTTGAGTATGGTTCTCACCTAGCATCTTCCATTAGATGTGCATTTAGGTTCAATCTCGCCTACTCTTGTATTCTTACTTAAATGCCCACTTCAAGTTCCTTCCTTGCCTACCTTTGTGTTGTGATTTAATATGTATAGTTTAGGCTTGATCTTTGTTTGCAAATTCAAATGTTGTTGCTTAATGATTTGATTTCAATGATCGTGTTGTGCTTGAATTCACTAATTTTTTCTTGCACTCATTGTTTCCATTTCTAAACGACCCGGCATAAAAATGGTTACTAGTGGCAATCCATCACAACCTTTGTTGGTTTGATTGTCATGAAAGCCTCAATTTCAAAAGAATTTTCGTAAGCATAAAGCGAGCTACTAGTGATAATCCATCACAACCTTTGTTGGTTTAATTATCATGAACGCGTCCAATTTCAAAAAGCATTTTTCTAAGTATCAAAGAATCAAAAACAAGTTATTAGCGGTGATCCATCATAATCTTTGTTAGTTTGATCACCATGAAAGCTTGCATTTACAAAAGGCATTTTCAAAGAGAGTTACTAGTAATGATCCATCATAACCTTTGTTAGTTTGATCATCATGAAAGCTCTCATTTTCAAAAGACATTTCAAAAAGATTTTTCAAAGCTCGTTAGAACTACGTCGCTTTGATTCCCATTTTGGGATACGTAGGAGCGAGCCACGTTCTCGTCAAGCGCAATCATAAAAAGTTTAGCATTTGCATAACAAAAAGAAAAGAGTTATTTTCATAATAAAAAAGAATCACTTTTGCAAACCAAGATCATTTTCAGAACGAAGACCTTTTCCTTTCTAAAAATATTTTCAACCCATCGTCGCTAGTGGTTAATCAGAACCTTTGTTCGTCTAGCAATTGGTGGCGATGTCTTTTTCCCAAAAGAACAACAAGCGATGATCACTCATAACCTTTGTTAGTTTGATCATTCGTGCCAATCAATCTCTTTCGAAAACCCCTTTCAAAAGAACAAATAAAAACGAGTCGATACTAATAGTCAATCAGAACCTTTGTTCGTCTGACTGGCGGTAGTGACTCTCATTTTCAAGAGTACTTAGCGGTGATTACCCATAACCTTGGTTAGTTTAATCATTCACTAAATGCTCGTCCTATTTCGAAAACTCACTAAAAAGATAAAAGACAAAAACCTTTTCAGGACAAAGAAGAACTACGTAGCTTTGAGTTCTCCATCGCACCGGGAGATACGTAGGAGCGGGCCATGTCCCGTCAAGCGTTTTTTCTAAAAAACCATTTTTCCCCCTTTTTCATAATAAATAAAGATTTTCATTAAGATTTTTTCAATAAGAAGTAGAGAGGCAAAATTAAGTATTTTCAAGTCAGCACACTAAAACCACACATTTAATTAAAGGTTCCCTCTCAGTAGAGAGGACGTGTGGGGTGCTAACACCTTCCCTGCGCGTAACCGACCCCCGAACCCTATTCTCTAGTTTCGCAAGACCAATCGCTTTCCAAAAAAGGTTTTCCTAATATTTTCCTTAATAAATATTGGTGGCGGCTTCATTGTCTTAGGAAAAGTTGTGAACGAGGAAGGTTCTCCCTCGGGGACTTTTTCGGGCGCAACAGCCTGCACCAGCGCTTATATTGGACTATAATTAACTACCCTTTTCAATTCCTTTTGTTTTGAATCAACCATCCTATGAAATCTCCCCTTTCACTGTTATGATTAACCGCACACCAACAAATGAGAATTATCATAACTGCTGCACTACCATCCTCCCCCCTTGTTGTTGACTTTCTACTGCGTTTTTCCTGCACTTTCAGCTAGGGCTGGACAAAATAATTTGCCCGACCGAAAGCCCGAACAAACCATGACATAATGTTGTTCACGGGATTACAAGACGTACTCGAGCCTGGGATGTTACAACAAAGGGCCTCCTTAAAACATCCGAATACCAAAACTCATTGAAAAAAATATAAAGGATGAAAAAGAGTACCCCAATATACATTACACATAATCTTACTGCCTACAGCCAATTGCAGTATCTGTATGCTTTTATAATGATAGAAATTCTACCCCACACCCTTTGATTTGCCTGTGTCATACCCCAATTTTGTCCGGCTTAGGTCAAAACCCTAATTTCCCACAAAAAATAAATAAATTGAAGAGCGAAGAGCCTTATGCACTGCATTTCGGATCCTAGAAGGCATTCCAAGGTTCTTGAAATCATTTTTAGGGTTGGAACGCATTTTTCGGGCAAATTAGGGTTTTAGAGTCAAAAAGGGTATTTTGGTCAATTATAACGGTTTTTTTTCTTTCGCTTTCAAAAAGGCTCAAAAATATGTATAATAAAAAATAGAAATCTGAAATCAAAATAAAAAAATGAATAACACAATAATATTGGATGCTTATTGTATTTTTAGAATTAGGGCTAATTCCTTTTTAGGTGCCTTTTGCTTTTATCCATTTTTGGCTAAAGTAAGCACTAATTCTACAAGCAAACAACCTCCCTCACTCCATCCTCATGCTCCACGCCACTCCCTCACTTCAGCCCCCCATCAAGTGCACATCACAAAAGCCTTTCATCATGACAAGCACACCTTTGAGTCCAATAACATTCAATACACAACATATTTTTACCTTCCTTCTCTCTACACCACTAAATACACACTAATTTCTTTACCTCCCTCACTCCATCCTCATGCTCCACGCCACTCCCTCACTTCAGCCCCCCATCAAGTGCACATCACAAAAGCCTTTTATCATGACAAGCACACCTTTGAGTCCAATAACATTCAATACACAACATATTTTTACCTTCCTTCTCTCTACACCACTAAATACACACTAATTTCTTTACCTCCCTCACTCCATCCTCATGCTCCACGCCACCCCTCACTTCAGCCCCCATCAAGTGCACATCACAAAAGCCTTTCATCATGACAAGCACACCTTTGAGTCCAATAACATTCAATACACAACATATTTTTACCTTCCTTCTCTCTACACCACTAAATACACACTAATTTCTTTACTTCCCTCTCACAACTTTAAACCCATTGGATCTTTGAAATTCAATAAGAACAACTCACTCCTCTCCTCCCCAAAAGGACCCAAGGCCGTAGCCCCTCTCCTCTCCCTCACTTCCTCTTGTTTTTCTTTCATCTCAAAGGAACCTTCCCATTTCTCCTACACCAAAAAACCCTAACAAACAACTCACCTCATTTGCATCCCTCTTTCACATACTCCCTCCATTTCTCATTCAAAGTTCAAGCATCATCATCAAGTGGGTGCTTCTTTGAAGAATATTGGAGTTTTGTTGATTTGTGTCTAGCTTCATCTTCTCATCTCACTTTCTAGCTCAAAGCTAAGGTAATCCTTAAAACCTTGCATCATCTTTGAGTATTTCCTCAAAAATATAAAAAGCATTCATCCTATCACCTTCAAATTCTCATATTGTTGATTGTTGTTGGTGAGAGGTGTCATAAGCACTTTGACAAGCACTTAGGGAGGCTTGGGTGCTTATGGTGCTTCTCACCCTTTAATAAATGTTGATTTGTGTTGATTTGGATCTTAATCCTTGCTTTTCATGAAATAAATGTTGTTTTATGGCATGTTGTATTTCGCATACTCTCATAAAAATGTGATATGCTAGTTGTTGTTGTGTTTTCTCACATTTCCTTGCATATTCACTCTTGTTTGCATAACTTTCACAAAATAAGAAACCCATTTCAAGCATGATGACATTCGGCCACGGGCCTAGGTTTAGGGTTCTTGAATGCTTTTTGTTTATTTCATGATTTGGGGATGAATAATAGTTGATTTAGGGTATGTATGCTCCTAGGTTTTAACATAAAAAAATTAGGGTTTGGGTTTGCTTTAATAAACTTGTTTTTGTTGATGATTGGCAAGGTGATTCACACTTGTGCACTTAGTCTTAAGTGTGAGGATTGACCAAAGTGATTCAACATTCTTTGATACTTTGGTTGCTAAATAATTTGCTTGCTTATGCTCGCCTATGATCATGATTGAGGCAACTCTTTTCCTTAAGCTAACAATTTCATTGTCCACTCTCATATAAGAATATCATCAACACTTAGATAGGTCAATTCCATACATTGCATCTTCCAATAGATGTGCATTTAGATTCCCTTGCGTCTTGTTGAAATATTTGAGTATGGTTCTCACCTAGCATCTTCCATTAGATGTGCATTTAGGTTCAATCTCGCCTACTCTTGTATTCTTACTTAAATGCCCACTTCAAGTTCCTTCCTTGCCTACCTTTGTGTTGTGATTTAATATGTATAGTTTAGGCTTGATCTTTGTTTGCAAATTCAAATGTTGTTGCTTAATGATTTGATTTCAATGATCGTGTTGTGCTTGAATTCACTAATTTTTTCTTGCACTCATTGTTTCCATTTCTAAACGACCCGGCATAAAAATGGTTACTAGTGGCAATCCATCACAACCTTTGTTGGTTTGATTGTCATGAAAGCCTCAATTTCAAAAGAATTTTCGTAAGCATAAAGCGAGCTACTAGTGATAATCCATCACAACCTTTGTTGGTTTAATTATCATGAACGCGTCCAATTTCAAAAAGCATTTTTCTAAGTATCAAAGAATCAAAAACAAGTTATTAGCGGTGATCCATCATAATCTTTGTTAGTTTGATCACCATGAAAGCTTGCATTTACAAAAGGCATTTTCAAAGAGAGTTACTAGTAATGATCCATCATAACCTTTGTTAGTTTGATCATCATGAAAGCTCTCATTTTCAAAAGACATTTCAAAAAGATTTTTCAAAGCTCGTTAGAACTACGTCGCTTTGATTCCCATTTTGGGATACGTAGGAGCGAGCCACGTTCTCGTCAAGCGCAATCATAAAAAGTTTAGCATTTGCATAACAAAAAGAAAAGAGTTATTTTCATAATAAAAAAGAATCAGTTTTGCAAACCAAGATCATTTTCAGAACGAAGACCTTTTCCTTTCTAAAAATATTTTCAACCCATCGTCGCTAGTGGTTAATCAGAACCTTTGTTCGTCTAGCAATTGGTGGCGATGTCTTTTTCCCAAAAGAACAACAAGCGATGATCACTCATAACCTTTGTTAGTTTGATCATTCGTGCCAATCAATCTCTTTCGAAAACCCCTTTCAAAAGAACAAATAAAAACGAGTCGATACTAATAGTCAATCAGAACCTTTGTTCGTCTGACTGGCGGTAGTGACTCTCATTTTCAAGAGTACTTAGCGGTGATTACCCATAACCTTGGTTAGTTTAATCATTCACTAAATGCTCGTCCTATTTCGAAAACTCACTAAAAAGATAAAAGACAAAAACCTTTTCAGGACAAAGAAGAACTACGTAGCTTTGAGTTCTCCATCGCACCGGGAGATACGTAGGAGCGGGCCATGTCCCGTCAAGCGTTTTTTTCTAAAAAACCATTTTTCCCCCTTTTTCATAATAAATAAAGATTTTCATTAAGATTTTTTCAATAAGAAGTAGAGAGGCAAAATTAAGTATTTTCAAGTCAGCACACTAAAACCACACATTTAATTAAAGGTTCCCTCTCAGTAGAGAGGACGTGTGGGGTGCTAACACCTTCCCTGCGCGTAACCGACCCCCGAACCCTATTCTCTAGTTTCGCAAGACCAATCGCTTTCCAAAAAAGGTTTTCCTAATATTTTCCTTAATAAATATTGGTGGCGACTTCATTGTCTTAGGAAAAGTTGTGAACGAGGAAGGTTCTCCCTCGGGGACTTTTTCGGGCGCAACAGCCTGCACCAGCGCTTATATTGGACTATAATTAACTACCCTTTTCAATTCCTTTTGTTTTGAATCAACCATCCTATGAAATCTCCCCTTTCACTGTTATGATTAACCGCACACCAACAAATGAGAATTATCATAACTGCTGCACTACCATCCTCCCCCCTTGTTGTTGACTTTCTACTGCGTTTTTCCTGCACTTTCAGCTAGGGCTGGACAAAATAATTTGCCCGACCGAAAGCCCGAACAAACCATGACATAATGTTGTTCACGGGATTACAAGACGTACTCGAGCCTGGGATGTTACAACAAAGGGCCTCCTTAAAACATCCGAATACCAAAACTCATTGAAAAAAATATAAAGGATGAAAAAGAGTACCCCAATATACATTACACATAATCTTACTACCTACAGCCAATTGCAGTATCTGTATGCTTTTATAATGATTGAAATTCTACCCCACACCCTTTGAGTTGCCTGTGTCATACCCCAATTTTGTCCGGCTTAGGTCAAAACCCTAATTTCCCACAAAAAATAAATAAATTGAAGAGCGAAGAGCCTTATGCACTGCATTTCGGATCCTAGAAGGCATTCTAAGGTTCTTGAAATCATTTTTAGGGTTGGAACGCATTTTTCGGGCAAATTAGGGTTTTAGAGTCAAAAAGGGTATTTTGGTCAATTATAACGGTTTTTTTTCTTTCGCTTTCAAAAAGGCTCAAAAATATGTATAATAAAAAATAGAAATCTGAAATCAAAATAAAAAAATGAATAACACAATAATATTGGATGCTTATTGTATTTTTAGAATTAGGGCTAATTCCTTTTTAGGTGCCTTTTGCTTTTATCCATTTTTGGCTAAAGTAAGCACTAATTCTACAAGCAAACAACCTCCCTCACTCCATCCTCATGCTCCACGCCACTCCCTCACTTCAGCCCCCCATCAAGTGCACATCACAAAAGCCTTTCATCATGACAAGCACACCTTTGAGTCCAATAACATTCAATACACAACATATTTTTACCTTCCTTCTCTCTACACCACTAAATACACACTAATTTCTTTACCTCCCTCACTCCATCCTCATGCTCCACGCCACTCCCTCACTTCAGCCCCCCATCAAGTGCACATCACAAAAGCCTTTTATCATGACAAGCACACCTTTGAGTCCAATAACATTCAATACACAACATATTTTTACCTTCCTTCTCTCTACACCACTAAATACACACTAATTTCTTTACCTCCCTCACTCCATCCTCATGCTCCACGCCACCCCTCACTTCAGCCCCCATCAAGTGCACATCACAAAAGCCTTTCATCATGACAAGCACACCTTTGAGTCCAATAACATTCAATACACAACATATTTTTACCTTCCTTCTCTCTACACCACTAAATACACACTAATTTCTTTACTTCCCTCTCACAACTTTAAACCCATTGGATCTTTGAAATTCAATAAGAACAACTCACTCCTCTCCTCCCCAAAAGGACCCAAGGCCGTAGCCCCTCTCCTCTCCCTCACTTCCTCTTGTTTTTCTTTCATCTCAAAGGAACCTTCCCATTTCTCCTACACCAAAAAACCCTAACAAACAACTCACCTCATTTGCATCCCTCTTTCACATACTCCCTCCATTTCTCATTCAAAGTTCAAGCATCATAATCAAGTGGGTGCTTCTTTGAAGAATATTGGAGTTTTGTTGATTTGTGTCTAGCTTCATCTTCTCATCTCACTTTCTAGCTCAAAGCTAAGGTAATCCTTAAAACCTTGCATCATCTTTGAGTATTTCCTCACAAATATAAAAAGCATTCATCCTATCACCTTCAAATTCTCATATTGCTGATTGTTGTTGGTGAGAGGTGTCATAAGCACTTTGACAAGCACTTAGGGAGGCTTGGGTGCTTATGGTGCTTCTCACCCTTTAATAAATGTTGATTTGTGTTGATTTGGATCTTAATCCTTGCTTTTCATAAAATAAATGTTGTTTTATGGCATGTTGTATTTCGCATACTCTCATAAAAATGTGATTTGCTAGTTGTTGTTGTGTTTTCTCACATTTCCTTGCATATTCACTCTTGTTTGCATAACTTTCACAAAATAAGAAACCCATTTCAAGCATGATGACATTCGGCCACGGGCCTAGGTTTAGGGTTCTTGAATGCTTTTTGTTTATTTCATGATTTGGGGATGAATAATAGTTGATTTAGGGTATGTATGCTCCTAGGTTTTAACATAAAAAAATTAGGGTTTGGGTTTGCTTTAATAAACTTGTTTTTGTTGATGATTGGCAAGGTGATTCACACTTGTGCACTTAGTCTTAAGTGTGAGGATTGACCAAAGTGATTCAACATTCTTTGATACTTTGGTTGCTAAATAATTTGCTTGCTTATGCTCGCCTATGATCATGATTGAGGCAACTCTTTTCCTTAAGCTAACAATTTCATTGTCCACTCTCATATAAGAATATCATCAACACTTAGATAGGTCAATTCCATACATTGCATCTTCCAATAGATGTGCATTTAGATTCCCTTGCGTCTTGTTGAAATATTTGAGTATGGTTCTCACCTAGCATCTTCCATTAGATGTGCATTTAGGTTCAATCTCGCCTACTCTTGTATTCTTACTTAAATGCCCACTTCAAGTTCCTTCCTTGCCTACCTTTGTGTTGTGATTTAATATGTATAGTTTAGGCTTGATCTTTGTTTGCAAATTCAAATGTTGTTGCTTAATGATTTGATTTCAATGATCGTGTTGTGCTTGAATTCACTAATTTTTTCTTGCACTCATTGTTTCCATTTCTAAACGACCCGGCATAAAAATGGTTACTAGTGGCAATCCATCACAACCTTTGTTGGTTTGATTGTCATGAAAGCCTCAATTTCAAAAGAATTTTCGTAAGCATAAAGCGAGCTACTAGTGATAATCCATCACAACCTTTGTTGGTTTAATTATCATGAACGCGTCCAATTTCAAAAAGCATTTTTCTAAGTATCAAAGAATCAAAAACAAGTTATTAGCGGTGATCCATCATAATCTTTGTTAGTTTGATCACCATGAAAGCTTGCATTTACAAAAGGCATTTTCAAAGAGAGTTACTAGTAATGATCCATCATAACCTTTGTTAGTTTGATCATCATGAAAGCTCTCATTTTCAAAAGACATTTCAAAAAGATTTTTCAAAGCTCGTTAGAACTACGTCGCTTTGATTCCCATTTTGGGATACGTAGGAGCGAGCCACGTTCTCGTCAAGCGCAATTACGGGTGAAGAAACTCAGTCCTCGGTATATTGGACCCTTCCAGATTATTGAGCGAATAGGGTCTCTTGCATACCGTATTGCTTTGCCTCCACCATTGTCGAATCTGCACGATGTATTCCATGTGTCTCAGCTGCGGAAGTACATTCCCGATCCAAGTCAACCGTTAGATTTTGAAACGATTGATCTTCGACCGGACTTGTCCTTCCAACCTAATCCGAATTACATCATGGAACGTGGCGAGAGGACGCTACGGACAAAGTCAATTCCCATTGTCAAGGTGGTATGGGATGGTTTTTCCGCCGAGGAAGCTACTTGGGAGTTGGAGGACGATATGCGGACTCGGTATCCGTATTTGTTCTCTTGAGGTATGTTGCGTCTAATTTTGAGGACAAAATTCTTTCAAGTTGGGGAGAATGTAACATCCCCAAAATAATTAATCGAATTATTTGGATGTAAACCCAATTGAATTAATTTGGTACTTAATTGGTAAAATTATTGAGTGCTAAAATTAATTATTGGCTGTCACAGGGTCGTTGACCAAATAATACGGACCAAGGAAGTTTTGGAATCGAAATAAGGAATTTGGGTCAATATGGTAATTGGACCACGCCACCACTTATTTATTAATTAAATAAATATGTGTGTGTGTGTGATTAGATAAAAGAAGAAAGAAAAGAAAGAAAAAAGGAAAGAAAGCGCAGAAGAGAAGAAACAGAGAAGAGAAGGGAAAGAAGAGAAAGAAGAAGAAGAAAGGAGAAGAGAAAGGAAGGAGAAGAAGATCATCACCCATCATTCCAAAATTTCATCCTCATCATCATCCTTGTTTCTCCTTCCATTGGTAAGCTCATGCCCTTATTTCTTCCCTTTTTTCTTGACTTCGAATTTGAGAGGGATGATGAATAGTGAACCGAGTTTGAGTTGATTTTCATGGTTGAATCATGGCTAGCAGCAAGCCCAACACCGGTGGTAAGCGGATTGAAGCTAAATTCGAAGTTTGGAGCGGATTGGAGATTCTAGGGTTCGATTGGGGATTTTTCGTGTCTCGGTGATTTCGGCTCGACAACGACTCTCGCTTCAAGGGTGAGTTTTACTCACGCTTAGGTTTATTCCGTTTTGGTATAATTTGTGTGTTGGTTGGTTCCGAGAAATATT
This sequence comes from Astragalus membranaceus, assembly GCA_039519185.1. Lineage (NCBI taxonomy): Eukaryota > Viridiplantae > Streptophyta > Magnoliopsida > Fabales > Fabaceae > Astragalus > Astragalus membranaceus. The sequence goes on from CM076847.1 coordinate 93,718,588, forward strand.
GAGTCAAAAACCGTTATTCGAAAATTAGCGCTTTGAATAAAAATCCGTTTAAATTACGTTTTGGATTGGATTGATTGATTGTGTGGTTTGTATTGGATTCATTTTACTGGTTGTAAAATCTGTTTTCGATCGGAACAAAAATCGGAATTGAGCGGAATAGCGGATTTCGCGAAAATCGCAAAATTCTGCACTTGACAGCTCCCTTTCTGCCAGTCCACGCGCCGCTTGCGCGCCGCGCGCCACTCGCGCGCCACTGGACAGAACGTGACTGTCAACTCGCGCGCCGTTTGCGCGCCACGCGCCACTCGCGCGCCAGTTGGCAGAACTTCGGCAACTAAACACTGTTTTTCGTTTCGCGATATCTTTTGATCCGGGAACCCGATTGAGGTGTTCTAAGATGCGTTTTAAAGCTTATTCAGAGGCCTAACTGAATATTCTATTTTAAGGCAAAGTGAACTGTTTTTGATACTGAAAATTGTGTCGAAAAGTGGTCAATTAGAGTGCGAGTGTGAACTTGGTTTTATAAAAGCGTGGGTTAAGTGTTCAATTGGCATTATCTGATTTGATGGACTATGAGTTCGTAGTATTGTAGATATACGTATAAAGTATATCGAGTTGGGTGACGACCCATTATTTAACATACTAGGGGGAGGCAGTCATGATCCTTTTACCTAGGCTCCATGCCAATAGGAGAAGGTACTATTGGTAGGGGGGTTCACCGCCTTGCAGCGTTCGCGTCAGCGGTGTTATGTTGTTTGTAGTACGTTTACCGGGTTCTTCGTTCGCGTCAGCGGTATCGTACTAGACTAACAGGTTACCGGGTTCTTCGTTCGCGTCAGCGGTAATCTGTTAAAATGTTTTATGCGGTCCATCGGGGGTAGCGTTCGCGCAGCCGATGCCGTATTGAATTAAAATGATTTCATAATTGGACCGAGAGAGTTAGTAGGGGTCTCGGTAGAACTCACTGAGATTGTATCTCACGGTTTAATTGTTGTTGATTTACAGATAAACAGGGACAGAAGAAACCTCAGAGGCACGAGTAGGTGGCCCCGAGTGATGGATGATGATTTAGTTTTACGTTTAAGTTTATTTCTCTTCTGTTGTCTGTGTATCACAATACTATGGCATTAGTATTATGTTATCTTTCATTCCGCTTTCTTGTATGACTCTGACTACCATAGTTGCTGACAGGTTATGGTCTTGTTTGTATATAAGACTGTTTTGTTTTATTCAGCGAAAAATTTATAATGGTATTCAGTGTCTGAACAGGAAATAATATCTCTGATGTATGTTTAATGTGCACTTGGGTGTTTTTAACAAATAAAAATACCAGGGTGTTACACTTATGCTCGCCTATGATCATGATTGAGGCAACTCTTTTCCTTAAGCTAACAATTTCATTGTCCACTCTCATATAAGAATATCATCAACACTTAGATAGGTCAATTCCATACATTGCATCTTCCAATAGATGTGCATTTAGATTCCCTTGCGTCTTGTTGAAATATTTGAGTATGGTTCTCACCTAGCATCTTCCATTAGATGTGCATTTAGGTTCAATCTCGCCTACTCTTGTATTCTTACTTAAATGCCCACTTCAAGTTCCTTCCTTGCCTACCTTTGTGTTGTGATTTAATATGTATAGTTTAGGCTTGATCTTTGTTTGCAAATTCAAATGTTGTTGCTTAATGATTTGATTTCAATGATCGTGTTGTGCTTGAATTCACTAATTTTTTCTTGCACTCATTGTTTCCATTTCTAAACGACCCGGCATAAAAATGGTTACTAGTGGCAATCCATCACAACCTTTGTTGGTTTGATTGTCATGAAAGCCTCAATTTCAAAAGAATTTTCGTAAGCATAAAGCGAGCTACTAGTGATAATCCATCACAACCTTTGTTGGTTTAATTATCATGAACGCGTCCAATTTCAAAAAGCATTTTTCTAAGTATCAAAGAATCAAAAACAAGTTATTAGCGGTGATCCATCATAATCTTTGTTAGTTTGATCACCATGAAAGCTTGCATTTACAAAAGGCATTTTCAAAGAGAGTTACTAGTAATGATCCATCATAACCTTTGTTAGTTTGATCATCATGAAAGCTCTCATTTTCAAAAGACATTTCAAAAAGATTTTTCAAAGCTCGTTAGAACTACGTCGCTTTGATTCCCATTTTGGGATACGTAGGAGCGAGCCACGTTCTCGTCAAGCGCAATCATAAAAAGTTTAGCATTTGCATAACAAAAAGAAAAGAGTTATTTTCATAATAAAAAAGAATCACTTTTGCAAACCAAGATCATTTTCAGAACGAAGACCTTTTCCTTTCTAAAAATATTTTCAACCCATCGTCGCTAGTGGTTAATCAGAACCTTTGTTCGTCTAGCAATTGGTGGCGATGTCTTTTTCCCAAAAGAACAACAAGCGATGATCACTCATAACCTTTGTTAGTTTGATCATTCGTGCCAATCAATCTCTTTCGAAAACCCCTTTCAAAAGAACAAATAAAAACGAGTCGATACTAATAGTCAATCAGAACCTTTGTTCGTCTGACTGGCGGTAGTGACTCTCATTTTCAAGAGTACTTAGCGGTGATTACCCATAACCTTGGTTAGTTTAATCATTCACTAAATGCTCGTCCTATTTCGAAAACTCACTAAAAAGATAAAAGACAAAAACCTTTTCAGGACAAAGAAGAACTACGTAGCTTTGAGTTCTCCATCGCACCGGGAGATACGTAGGAGCGGGCCATGTCCCGTCAAGCGTTTTTTCTAAAAAACCATTTTTCCCCCTTTTTCATAATAAATAAAGATTTTCATTAAGATTTTTTCAATAAGAAGTAGAGAGGCAAAATTAAGTATTTTCAAGTCAGCACACTAAAACCACACATTTAATTAAAGGTTCCCTCTCAGTAGAGAGGACGTGTGGGGTGCTAACACCTTCCCTGCGCGTAACCGACCCCCGAACCCTATTCTCTAGTTTCGCAAGACCAATCGCTTTCCAAAAAAGGTTTTCCTAATATTTTCCTTAATAAATATTGGTGGCGGCTTCATTGTCTTAGGAAAAGTTGTGAACGAGGAAGGTTCTCCCTCGGGGACTTTTTCGGGCGCAACAGCCTGCACCAGCGCTTATATTGGACTATAATTAACTACCCTTTTCAATTCCTTTTGTTTTGAATCAACCATCCTATGAAATCTCCCCTTTCACTGTTATGATTAACCGCACACCAACAAATGAGAATTATCATAACTGCTGCACTACCATCCTCCCCCCTTGTTGTTGACTTTCTACTGCGTTTTTCCTGCACTTTCAGCTAGGGATGGACAAAATAATTTTCCCGACCGAAAGCCCGAACAAACCATGACATAATGTTGTTCACGGGATTACAAGACGTACTCGAGCCTGGGATGTTACAACAAAGGGCCTCCTTAAAACATCCGAATACCAAAACTCATTGAAAAAAATATAAAGGATGAAAAAGAGTACCCCAATATACATTACACATAATCTTACTGCCTACAGCCAATTGCAGTATCTGTATGCTTTTATAATGATAGAAATTCTACCCCACACCCTTTGAGTTGCCTGTGTCATACCCCAATTTTGTCCGGCTTAGGTCAAAACCCTAATTTCCCACAAAAAATAAATAAATTGAAGAGCGAAGAGCCTTATGCACTGCATTTCGGATCCTAGAAGGCATTCTAAGGTTCTTGAAATCATTTTTAGGGTTGGAACGCATTTTTCGGGCAAATTAGGGTTTTAGAGTCAAAAAGGGTATTTTGGTCAATTATAACGGTTTTTTTTCTTTCGCTTTCAAAAAGGCTCAAAAATATGTATAATAAAAAATAGAAATCTGAAATCAAAATAAAAAAATGAATAACACAATAATATTGGATGCTTATTGTATTTTTAGAATTAGGGCTAATTCCTTTTTAGGTGCCTTTTGCTTTTATCCATTTTTGGCTAAAGTAAGCACTAATTCTACAAGCACACAACCTCCCTCACTCCATCCTCATGCTCCACGCCACTCCCTCACTTCAGCCCCCCATCAAGTGCACATCACAAAAGCCTTTCATCATGACAAGCACACCTTTGAGTCCAATAACATTCAATACACAACATATTTTTACCTTCCTTCTCTCTACACCACTAAATACACACTAATTTCTTTACCTCCCTCACTCCATCCTCATGCTCCACGCCACTCCCTCACTTCAGCCCCCCATCAAGTGCACATCACAAAAGCCTTTTATCATGACAAGCACACCTTTGAGTCCAATAACATTCAATACACAACATATTTTTACCTTCCTTCTCTCTACACCACTAAATACACACTAATTTCTTTACCTCCCTCACTCCATCCTCATGCTCCACGCCACCCCTCACTTCAGCCCCCATCAAGTGCACATCACAAAAGCCTTTCATCATGACAAGCACACCTTTGAGTCCAATAACATTCAATACACAACATATTTTTACCTTCCTTCTCTCTACACCACTAAATACACACTAATTTCTTTACTTCCCTCTCACAACTTTAAACCCATTGGATCTTTGAAATTCAATAAGAACAACTCACTCCTCTCCTCCCCAAAAGGACCCAAGGCCGTAGCCCCTCTCCTCTCCCTCACTTCCTCTTGTTTTTCTTTCATCTCAAAGGAACCTTCCCATTTCTCCTACACCAAAAAACCCTAACAAACAACTCACCTCATTTGCATCCCTCTTTCACATACTCCCTCCATTTCTCATTCAAAGTTCAAGCATCATCATCAAGTGGGTGCTTCTTTGAAGAATATTGGAGTTTTGTTGATTTGTGTCTAGCTTCATCTTCTCATCTCACTTTCTAGCTCAAAGCTAAGGTAATCCTTAAAACCTTGCATCATCTTTGAGTATTTCCTCAAAAATATAAAAAGCATTCATCCTATCACCTTCAAATTCTCATATTGCTGATTGTTGTTGGTGAGAGGTGTCATAAGCACTTTGACAAGCACTTAGGGAGGCTTGGGTGCTTATGGTGCTTCTCACCCTTTAATAAATGTTGATTTGTGTTGATTTGGATCTTAATCCTTGCTTTTCATAAAATAAATGTTGTTTTATGGCATGTTGTATTTCGCATACTCTCATAAAAATGTGATTTGCTAGTTGTTGTTGTGTTTTCTCACATTTCCTTGCATATTCACTCTTGTTTGCATAACTTTCACAAAATAAGAAACCCATTTCAAGCATGATGACATTCGGCCACGGGCCTAGGTTTAGGGTTCTTGAATGCTTTTTGTTTATTTCATGATTTGGGGATGAATAATAGTTGATTTAGGGTATGTATGCTCCTAGGTTTTAACATAAAAAAATTAGGGTTTGGGTTTGCTTTAATAAACTTGTTTTTGTTGATGATTGGCAAGGTGATTCACACTTGTGCACTTAGTCTTAAGTGTGAGGATTGACCAAAGTGATTCAACATTCTTTGATACTTTGGTTGCTAAATAATTTGCTTGCTTATGCTCGCCTATGATCATGATTGAGGCAACTCTTTTCCTTAAGCTAACAATTTCATTGTCCACTCTCATATAAGAATATCATCAACACTTAGATAGGTCAATTCCATACATTGCATCTTCCAATAGATGTGCATTTAGATTCCCTTGCGTCTTGTTGAAATATTTGAGTATGGTTCTCACCTAGCATCTTCCATTAGATGTGCATTTAGGTTCAATCTCGCCTACTCTTGTATTCTTACTTAAATGCCCACTTCAAGTTCCTTCCTTGCCTACCTTTGTGTTGTGATTTAATATGTATAGTTTAGGCTTGATCTTTGTTTGCAAATTCAAATGTTGTTGCTTAATGATTTGATTTCAATGATCGTGTTGTGCTTGAATTCACTAATTTTTTCTTGCACTCATTGTTTCCATTTCTAAACGACCCGGCATAAAAATGGTTACTAGTGGCAATCCATCACAACCTTTGTTGGTTTGATTGTCATGAAAGCCTCAATTTCAAAAGAATTTTCGTAAGCATAAAGCGAGCTACTAGTGATAATCCATCACAACCTTTGTTGGTTTAATTATCATGAACGCGTCCAATTTCAAAAAGCATTTTTCTAAGTATCAAAGAATCAAAAACAAGTTATTAGCGGTGATCCATCATAATCTTTGTTAGTTTGATCACCATGAAAGCTTGCATTTACAAAAGGCATTTTCAAAGAGAGTTACTAGTAATGATCCATCATAACCTTTGTTAGTTTGATCATCATGAAAGCTCTCATTTTCAAAAGACATTTCAAAAAGATTTTTCAAAGCTCGTTAGAACTACGTCGCTTTGATTCCCATTTTGGGATACGTAGGAGCGAGCCACGTTCTCGTCAAGCGCAATCATAAAAAGTTTAGCATTTGCATAACAAAAAGAAAAGAGTTATTTTCATAATAAAAAAGAATCACTTTTGCAAACCAAGATCATTTTCAGAACGAAGACCTTTTCCTTTCTAAAAATATTTTCAACCCATCGTCGCTAGTGGTTAATCAGAACCTTTGTTCGTCTAGCAATTGGTGGCGATGTCTTTTTCCCAAAAGAACAACAAGCGATGATCACTCATAACCTTTGTTAGTTTGATCATTCGTGCCAATCAATCTCTTTCGAAAACCCCTTTCAAAAGAACAAATAAAAACGAGTCGATACTAATAGTCAATCAGAACCTTTGTTCGTCTGACTGGCGGTAGTGACTCTCATTTTCAAGAGTACTTAGCGGTGATTACCCATAACCTTGGTTAGTTTAATCATTCACTAAATGCTCGTCCTATTTCGAAAACTCACTAAAAAGATAAAAGACAAAAACCTTTTCAGGACAAAGAAGAACTACGTAGCTTTGAGTTCTCCATCGCACCGGGAGATACGTAGGAGCGGGCCATGTCCCGTCAAGCGTTTTTTCTAAAAAACCATTTTTCCCCCTTTTTCATAATAAATAAAGATTTTCATTAAGATTTTTTCAATAAGAAGTAGAGAGGCAAAATTAAGTATTTTCAAGTCAGCACACTAAAACCACACATTTAATTAAAGGTTCCCTCTCAGTAGAGAGGACGTGTGGGGTGCTAACACCTTCCCTGCGCGTAACCGACCCCCGAACCCTATTCTCTAGTTTCGCAAGACCAATCGCTTTCCAAAAAAGGTTTTCCTAATATTTTCCTTAATAAATATTGGTGGCGGCTTCATTGTCTTAGGAAAAGTTGTGAACGAGGAAGGTTCTCCCTCGGGGACTTTTTCGGGCGCAACAGCCTGCACCAGCGCTTATATTGGACTATAATTAACTACCCTTTTCAATTCCTTTTGTTTTGAATCAACCATCCTATGAAATCTCCCCTTTCACTGTTATGATTAACCGCACACCAACAAATGAGAATTATCATAACTGCTGCACTACCATCCTCCCCCCTTGTTGTTGACTTTCTACTGCGTTTTTCCTGCACTTTCAGCTAGGGCTGGACAAAATAATTTGCCCGACCGAAAGCCCGAACAAACCATGACATAATGTTGTTCACGGGATTACAAGACGTACTCGAGCCTGGGATGTTACAACAAAGGGCCTCCTTAAAACATCCGAATACCAAAACTCATTGAAAAAAATATAAAGGATGAAAAAGAGTACCCCAATATACATTACACATAATCTTACTGCCTACAGCCAATTGCAGTATCTGTATGCTTTTATAATGATAGAAATTCTACCCCACACCCTTTGATTTGCCTGTGTCATACCCCAATTTTGTCCGGCTTAGGTCAAAACCCTAATTTCCCACAAAAAATAAATAAATTGAAGAGCGAAGAGCCTTATGCACTGCATTTCGGATCCTAGAAGGCATTCCAAGGTTCTTGAAATCATTTTTAGGGTTGGAACGCATTTTTCGGGCAAATTAGGGTTTTAGAGTCAAAAAGGGTATTTTGGTCAATTATAACGGTTTTTTTTCTTTCGCTTTCAAAAAGGCTCAAAAATATGTATAATAAAAAATAGAAATCTGAAATCAAAATAGAAAAATGAATAACACAATAATATTGGATGCTTATTGTATTTTTAGAATTAGGGCTAATTCCTTTTTAGGTGCCTTTTGCTTTTATCCATTTTTGGCTAAAGTAAGCACTAATTCTACAAGCAAACAACCTCCCTCACTCCATCCTCATGCTCCACGCCACTCCCTCACTTCAGCCCCCCATCAAGTGCACATCACAAAAGCCTTTCATCATGACAAGCACACCTTTGAGTCCAATAACATTCAATACACAAAATATTTTTACCTTCCTTCTCTCTACACCACTAAATACACACTAATTTCTTTACCTCCCTCACTCCATCCTCATGCTCCACGCCACTCCCTCACTTCAGCCCCCCATCAAGTGCACATCACAAAAGCCTTTTATCATGACAAGCACACCTTTGAGTCCAATAACATTCAATACACAACATATTTTTACCTTCCTTCTCTCTACACCACTAAATACACACTAATTTCTTTACCTCCCTCACTCCATCCTCATGCTCCACGCCACCCCTCACTTCAGCCCCCATCAAGTGCACATCACAAAAGCCTTTCATCATGACAAGCACACCTTTGAGTCCAATAACATTCAATACACAACATATTTTTACCTTCCTTCTCTCTACACCACTAAATACACACTAATTTCTTTACTTCCCTCTCACAACTTTAAACCCATTGGATCTTTGAAATTCAATAAGAACAACTCACTCCTCTCCTCCCCAAAAGGACCCAAGGCCGTAGCCCCTCTCCTCTCCCTCACTTCCTCTTGTTTTTCTTTCATCTCAAAGGAACCTTCCCATTTCTCCTACACCAAAAAACCCTAACAAACAACTCACCTCATTTGCATCCCTCTTTCACATACTCCCTCCATTTCTCATTCAAAGTTCAAGCATCATCATCAAGTGGGTGCTTCTTTGAAGAATATTGGAGTTTTGTTGATTTGTGTCTAGCTTCATCTTCTCATCTCACTTTCTAGCTCAAAGCTAAGGTAATCCTTAAAACCTTGCATCATCTTTGAGTATTTCCTCAAAAATATAAAAAGCATTCATCCTATCACCTTCAAATTCTCATATTGTTGATTGTTGTTGGTGAGAGGTGTCATAAGCACTTTGACAAGCACTTAGGGAGGCTTGGGTGCTTATGGTGCTTCTCACCCTTTAATAAATGTTGATTTGTGTTGATTTGGATCTTAATCCTTGCTTTTCATGAAATAAATGTTGTTTTATGGCATGTTGTATTTCGCATACTCTCATAAAAATGTGATCTGCTAGTTGTTGTTGTGTTTTCTCACATTTCCTTGCATATTCACTCTTGTTTGCATAACTTTCACAAAATAAGAAACCCATTTCAAGCATGATGACATTCGGCCACGGGCCTAGGTTTAGGGTTCTTGAATGCTTTTTGTTTATTTCATGATTTGGGGATGAATAATAGTTGATTTAGGGTATGTATGCTCCTAGGTTTTAACATAAAAAAATTAGGGTTTGGGTTTGCTTTAATAAACTTGTTTTTGTTGATGATTGGCAAGGTGATTCACACTTGTGCACTTAGTCTTAAGTGTGAGGATTGACCAAAGTGATTCAACATTCTTTGATACTTTGGTTGCTAAATAATTTGCTTGCTTATGCTCGCCTATGATCATGATTGAGGCAACTCTTTTCCTTAAGCTAACAATTTCATTGTCCACTCTCATATAAGAATATCATCAACACTTAGATAGGTCAATTCCATACATTGCATCTTCCAATAGATGTGCATTTAGATTCCCTTGCGTCTTGTTGAAATATTTGAGTATGGTTCTCACCTAGCATCTTCCATTAGATGTGCATTTAGGTTCAATCTCGCCTACTCTTGTATTCTTACTTAAATGCCCACTTCAAGTTCCTTCCTTGCCTACCTTTGTGTTGTGATTTAATATGTATAGTTTAGGCTTGATCTTTGTTTGCAAATTCAAATGTTGTTGCTTAATGATTTGATTTCAATGATCGTGTTGTGCTTGAATTCACTAATTTTTTCTTGCACTCATTGTTTCCATTTCTAAACGACCCGGCATAAAAATGGTTACTAGTGGCAATCCATCACAACCTTTGTTGGTTTGATTGTCATGAAAGCCTCAATTTCAAAAGAATTTTCGTAAGCATAAAGCGAGCTACTAGTGATAATCCATCACAACCTTTGTTGGTTTAATTATCATGAACGCGTCCAATTTCAAAAAGCATTTTTCTAAGTATCAAAGAATCAAAAACAAGTTATTAGCGGTGATCCATCATAATCTTTGTTAGTTTGATCACCATGAAAGCTTGCATTTACAAAAGGCATTTTCAAAGAGAGTTACTAGTAATGATCCATCATAACCTTTGTTAGTTTGATCATCATGAAAGCTCTCATTTTCAAAAGACATTTCAAAAAGATTTTTCAAAGCTCGTTAGAACTACGTCGCTTTGATTCCCATTTTGGGATACGTAGGAGCGAGCCACGTTCTCGTCAAGCGCAATCATAAAAAGTTTAGCATTTGCATAACAAAAAGAAAAGAGTTATTTTCATAATAAAAAAGAATCACTTTTGCAAACCAAGATCATTTTCAGAACGAAGACCTTTTCCTTTCTAAAAATATTTTCAACCCATCGTCGCTAGTGGTTAATCAGAACCTTTGTTCGTCTAGCAATTGGTGGCGATGTCTTTTTCCCAAAAGAACAACAAACGATGATCACTCATAACCTTTGTTAGTTTGATCATTCGTGCCAATCAATCTCTTTCGAAAACCCCTTTCAAAAGAACAAATAAAAACGAGTCGATACTAATAGTCAATCAGAACCTTTGTTCGTCTGACTGGCGGTAGTGACTCTCATTTTCAAGAGTACTTAGCGGTGATTACCCATAACCTTGGTTAGTTTAATCATTCACTCAATGCTCGTCCTATTTCGAAAACTCACTAAAAAGATAAAAGACAAAAACCTTTTCAGGACAAAGAAGAACTACGTAGCTTTGAGTTCTCCATCGCACCGGGAGATACGTAGGAGCGGGCCATGTCCCGTCAAGCGTTTTTTCTAAAAAACCATTTTTCCCCCTTTTTCATAATAAATAAAGATTTTCATTAAGATTTTTTCAATAAGAAGTAGAGAGGCAAAATTAAGTATTTTCAAGTCAGCACACTAAAACCACACATTTAATTAAAGGTTCCCTCTCAGTAGAGAGGACGTGTGGGGTGCTAACACCTTCCCTGCGCGTAACCGACCCCCGAACCCTATTCTCTAGTTTCGCAAGACCAATCGCTTTCCAAAAAAGGTTTTCCTAATATTTTCCTTAATAAATATTGGTGGCGGCTTCATTGTCTTAGGAAAAGTTGTGAACGAGGAAGGTTCTCCCTCGGGGACTTTTTCGGGCGCAACAGCCTGCACCAGCGCTTATATTGGACTATAATTAACTACCCTTTTCAATTCCTTTTGTTTTGAATCAACCATCCTATGAAATCTCCCCTTTCACTGTTATGATTAACCGCACACCAACAAATGAGAATTATCATAACTGCTGCACTACCATCCTCCCCCCTTGTTGTTGACTTTCTACTGCGTTTTTCCTGCACTTTCAGCTAGGGCTGGACAAAATAATTTGCCCGACCGAAAGCCCGAACAAACCATGACATAATGTTGTTCACGGGATTACAAGACGTACTCGAGCCTGGGATGTTACAACAAAGGGCCTCCTTAAAACATCCGAATACCAAAACTCATTGAAAAAAATATAAAGGATGAAAAAGAGTACCCCAATATACATTACACATAATCTTACTGCCTACAGCCAATTGCAGTATCTGTATGCTTTTATAATGATAGAAATTCTACCCCACACCCTTTGATTTGCCTGTGTCATACCCCAATTTTGTCCGGCTTAGGTCAAAACCCTAATTTCCCACAAAAAATAAATAAATTGAAGAGCGAAGAGCCTTATGCACTGCATTTCGGATCCTAGAAGGCATTCCAAGGTTCTTGAAATCATTTTTAGGGTTGGAACGCATTTTTCAGGGCAAATTAGGGTTTTAGAGTCAAAAAGGGTATTTTGGTCAATTATAACGGTTTTTTTTCTTTCGCTTTCAAAAAGGCTCAAAAATATGTATAATAAAAAATAGAAATCTGAAATCAAAATAAAAAAATGAATAACACAATAATATTGGATGCTTATTGTATTTTTAGAATTAGGGCTAATTCCTTTTTAGGTGCCTTTTGCTTTTATCCATTTTTGGCTAAAGTAAGCACTAATTCTACAAGCAAACAACCTCCCTCACTCCATCCTCATGCTCCACGCCACTCCCTCACTTCAGCCCCCCATCAAGTGCACATCACAAAAGCCTTTCATCATGACAAGCACACCTTTGAGTCCAATAACATTCAATACACAACATATTTTTACCTTCCTTCTCTCTACACCACTAAATACACACTAATTTCTTTACCTCCCTCACTCCATCCTCATGCTCCACGCCACTCCCTCACTTCAGCCCCCCATCAAGTGCACATCACAAAAGCCTTTTATCATGACAAGCACACCTTTGAGTCCAATAACATTCAATACACAACATATTTTTACCTTCCTTCTCTCTACACCACTAAATACACACTAATTTCTTTACCTCCCTCACTCCATCCTCATGCTCCACGCCACCCCTCACTTCAGCCCCCATCAAGTGCACATCACAAAAGCCTTTCATCATGACAAGCACACCTTTGAGTCCAATAACATTCAATACACAACATATTTTTACCTTCCTTCTCTCTACACCACTAAATACACACTAATTTCTTTACTTCCCTCTCACAACTTTAAACCCATTGGATCTTTGAAATTCAATAAGAACAACTCACTCCTCTCCTCCCCAAAAGGACCCAAGGCCGTAGCCCCTCTCCTCTCCCTCACTTCCTCTTGTTTTTCTTTCATCTCAAAGGAACCTTCCCATTTCTCCTACACCAAAAAACCCTAACAAACAACTCACCTCATTTGCATCCCTCTTTCACATACTCCCTCCATTTCTCATTCAAAGTTCAAGCATCATCATCAAGTGGGTGCTTCTTTGAAGAATATTGGAGTTTTGTTGATTTGTGTCTAGCTTCATCTTCTCATCTCACTTTCTAGCTCAAAGCTAAGGTAATCCTTAAAACCTTGCATCATCTTTGAGTATTTCCTCAAAAATATAAAAAGCATTCATCCTATCACCTTCAAATTCTCATATTGTTGATTGTTGTTGGTGAGAGGTGTCATAAGCACTTTGACAAGCACTTAGGGAGGCTTGGGTGCTTATGGTGCTTCTCACCCTTTAATAAATGTTGATTTGTGTTGATTTGGATCTTAATCCTTGCCTTTCATGAAATAAATTTTGTTTTATGGCATGTTGTATTTCGCATACTCTCATAAAAATGTGATTTGCTAGTTGTTGTTGTTGTGTTTTCTCACATTTCCTTGCATATTCACTCTTGTTTGCATAACTTTCACAAAATAAGAAACCCATTTCAAGCATGATGACATTCGGCCATGGGCCTAGGTTTAGGGTTCTTGAATGCTTTTTGTTTATTTCATGAATTGGGGATGAATAATAGTTGATTTAGGGTATGTATGCTCCTAGGTTTTAACATAAAAAAATTAGGGTTTGGGTTTGCTTTAATAAACTTGTTTTTGTTGATGATTGGCAAGGTGATTCACACTTGTGCACTTGTGCACTTAGTCTTAAGTGTGAGGATTGACCAAAGTGATTCAACATTCTTTGATACTTTGGTTGCTAAATAATTTGCTTGCTTATGCTCGCCTATGATCATGATTGAGGCAACTCTTTTCCTTAAGCTAACAATTTCATTGTCCACTCTCATATAAGAATATCATCAACACTTAGATAGGTCAATTCCATACATTGCATCTTCCAATAGATGTGCATTTAGATTCCCTTGCGTCTTGTAGAAATATTTGAGTATGGTTCTCACCTAGCATCTTCCATTAGATGTGCATTTAGGTTCAATCTCGCCTACTCTTGTATTCTTACTTAAATGCCCACTTCAAGTTCCTTCCTTGCCTACCTTTGTGTTGTGATTTAATATGTATAGTTTAGGCTTGATCTTTGTTTGCGAATTCAAATGTTGTTGCTTAATGATTTGATTTCAATGATCGTGTTGTGCTTGAATTCACTAATTTTTTCTTGCACTCATTGTTTCCATTTCTAAACGACCCGGCATAAAAATGGTTACTAGTGGCAATCCATCACAACCCTTGTTGGTTTGATTGTCATGAAAGCCTCAATTTCAAAAGAATTTTTGTAAGCATAAAGCGAGCTACTAGTGATAATCCATCACAACCTTTGTTGGTTTGATTATCATGAACGCGTCCAATTTCAAAAAGCATTTTTCTAAGTATCAAAGAATCAAAAACAAGTTATTAGCGGTGATCCATCATAATCTTTGTTAGTTTGATCACCATGAAAGCTTGCATTTACAAAAGGCATTTTCAAAGAGAGTTACTAGTAATGATCCATCATAACCTTTGTTAGTTTGATCATCATGAAAGCTCTCATTTTCAAAAGACGTTTCAAAAAGATTTTTCAAAGCTCGTTAGAACTACGTCGCTTTGATTCCCATTTTGGGATACGTAGGAGCGAGCCACGTTCTCGTCAAGCGCAATCATAAAAAGTTTAGCATTTGCATAACAAAAAGAAAAGAGTTATTTTCATAATAAAAAAGAATCACTTTTGCAAACCAAGATCATTTTCATAACGAAGACCTTTTCCTTTCTAAAAATATTTTCAACCCATCGTCGCTAGTGGTTAATCAGAACCTTTGTTCGTCTAGCCATTGGTGGCGATGTCTTTTTCCCAAAAGAACAACAAGCGATGATCACTCATAACCTTTGTTAGTTTGATCATTCGTGCCAATCAATCTCTTTCGAAAACCCCTTTCAAAAGAACAAATAAAAACGAGTCGATACTAATAGTCAATCAGAACCTTTGTTCGTCTGACTGGCGGTAGTGACTCTCATTTTCAAGAGTACTTAGCGGTGATTACCCATAACCTTGGTTAGTTTAATCATTCACTAAATGCTCGTCCTATTTCGAAAACTCACTAAAAAGATAAAAGACAAAAACCTTTTCAGGACAAAGAAGAACTACGTAGCTTTGAGTTCTCCATCGCACCGGGAGATACGTAGGAGCGGGCCATGTCCCGTCGAGCGTTTTTTCTAAAAAACCATTTTCCCCCCTTTTTCATAATAAATAAAGATTTTCATTAAGATTTTTTCAATAAGAAGTAGAGAGGCAAAATTAAGTATTTTCAAGTCAGCACACTAAAACCACACATTTAATTAAAGGTTCCCTCTCAGTAGAGAGGACGTGTGGGGTGCTAACACCTTCCCTGCGCGTAACCGACCCCCGAACCCTATTCTCTAGTTTCGCAAGACCAATCGCTTTCCAAAAAAGGTTTTCCTAATATTTTCCTTAATAAATATTGGTGGCGGCTTCATTGTCTTAGGAAAAGTTGTGAACGAGGAAGGTTCTCCCTCGGGAACTTTTTCGGGCGCAACAGCCTGCACCAGCGCTTATATTGGACTATAATTAACTACCCCTTTCAATTCCTTTTGTTTTGAATCAACCATCCTATGAAATCTCCCCTTTCACTGTTATGATTAACCGCACACCAACAAATGAGAATTATCATAACTGCTGCACTACCATCCTCCCCCCTTGTTGTTGACTTTCTACTGCGTTTTTCCTGCACTTTCAGCTAGGGCTGGACAAAATAATTTGCCCGACCGAAAGCCCGAACAAACCGTGACATAATGTTGTTCACGGGCGGATTAATATGGATCTACGGATTATCGGGTTGTTGATTCGGTTTCAAGTGATTATAAATGGATGGTTGTGGTTTGCATTAAGGCAACTCACCTAAAACCGTAACCGACCGAAAGGTAATTATCTTCTCTCATAAAAATCATAAAAATGAGCCCACAATGACAAGGTCCATAAGAAACAGGGTAAATCTAGTCCTGCGACTTCATTTGCAAAACCTAGCCGCATGAATTCTTTCCATTAGTTCTCCCTCTTTCCATCAATTCTCTCTCTTTTTCTCTATGCCTAAATCTAGCCGTCCAAGTCTATCTATAACCTCTTCCTCCGAGCCAAAATCTCTTGTTCACCTCCTCAATGTTCATAGTGACTGAATCATCAACAACAATAATCGTTAGACCACGTCAGATCCGTTTCTCTCTGCTTCTCCTCTGACTTCAAGGACGCCATTTACATAGCCTATGCACTAGATTTTCAAATCAAGAAGAGGAATCACCAGATTTTATAAGAATGACCCGAAAGTTGCAATCTTTGCTTCCATAAAGAATAAGAGGTGTTGCTGTTGTGCGAGATCGAATCCAAAAATGCAAGTTTTTATTTGCGTTATCTTTTGTTTTTGCTTATCTGTATTCGTTGGTGATTTTTAGTTTCTTTAAGATCGATACATGATTTCGAGTTTCGGGATTGTTATTGAGTTTTTAGTGATGATTTTTCAAGTTGTTTATGTTTTGGGTTTGCATGTAAGGTTTTGTTCCTTTGAGAACCGCTTCAATCCGCCCGTTCACCCACAAAACTGTCAAAACCGCCGCTGTTGAAACCGATAACATAAATGGTCGGAGATGGGTGACATATTACCCTCTTCGGTTTTGGTTGGATTGGGTTTTTTCAACCCGAATCCGACCTAACCGGCCGTTTGTCCAGCCCTACTTTCAGCAACAAACAGACTCCCCCTAGCACCTTATCTATGCCAGCATATACTCACGGGAATATCGGCACCCCAACAGTTTCGTTGACTTTATTCTACCCTTTCTCGTCCCTCCTACTGAATCGGATCCACCAGCCTTGAAACAATATGCTATTAATAAAGCACGCTATTTTCGCCGATTCGGTTAGGGTAAACTGAATATTTTCGGTTAGGCACAACCGAACAGTTATTTATTGAGACACGCCCCTTTTTCAAAATTTCAAAGGTACGGCTGGCCCCAACTGAATTATTTCGGACAACCCCAACTGAATTTATTTGGACAGGGGCAGCCGAATAGGTGTTATGTTTTTTAAAAAAAATTCAATGGCTGAGATTCCACCGACACTTTTTATCAACGGCTTACAAACAGTCAAACGTGTCAGAAAAAGGAGTTGATGGCATTTTGTTTGGAAATTGTATCACAACGGATAGAATTTAAACGACTCAGATTTGTGATTTAAAATTTTGATCAACGACTCATATTTTCCCACGCCTATTATAAATTTTGATAAACGACTACTTCACCATCACCCTACTATGTTTCTTCTTCTCCACCAACACCCCTTCTCTGCTTCTTCAAACCACCAACACCCCGCTGAAATGGAAGACCAAACGGAATCGCAGTTGTGCCCAACCCAGTACTCAAGTGACAAATTCCTAACCGTCCTTCATCACCGTGGAACTGTCACCAACACTAAATATGGTGTGGAATTTCAATGTCGCAATCCTATTTTCTGTAGGTTGAATAAGGATATAACATTCACCCAGTTGAAGGAAAAGGCAGAGAGGAAGGTTCACCGAGAAGGAGAGTGGCGTAAAGACATACGTCGTTTACGTTACCGCAAGTACAATTGTGGAGATGACGGGACTGTCCGCTACTCATCTATGGAGATCTGAAGCGACGATGATGTTCGCGCAATGATGAAAGCACATCCTAATGTTCCATTAGGATGTCGTATATTGGAGCTGTATGTCGAAACACAACGCACTCCGGAAGAGGTAATTTATCTTCTGGAACAGGGGCTTCCCAAATAATCATTAGTGTCGTAGTTGTTTCGTTATGTTGCTTTTTATCGTTTTGATGTACGGTTACGCTTTGTAATAATAAACTTGTTGTTTAATTTAAATGCCACCGAAATATAAATTACTGAATACTAAATAAACATAAATAAATTACCGAGTACAAAGATATACCAGTTTGAAAAATTATTGAAACAAAGATATAACAGTTTGCAATTTAAAATAAAACAACGTGAAATCAATTGTCATCTTCACCAAATGATAAATCTGTAACGACAGAGACTTCTGTTGGTTCATCACCACTCCCATCAACACCAGATACATAATTGGCAAGGAATGCCCGATAATCCGAATCAGTTGAGTCAGAGCTAGCATCATCTTCATCTTCTTCAGCAATATTCTGACCAGATTGAAACAACCATTCTGAGCATATGTACTTGATACTTCAACACTGGCCACACCCCCATATATAGTGCATATAGCCGTGTATAAGTCATCAGCTTTTTGGTACGTCTGTTGACAATAGCAGGAAAAATATTGCCAATTTCCATATGTAGGTAACAATCGCGAGGCAATGTGTTGCCTATCAGCTGATAAATATTTTGTGGAATGTTGATGTGCCCATGTCATACCCTAATTTTGTCCGGCTAATCGAAAAAAATCAAAAAAAAGGTTTTTATTCTCGTTGTAACACGTATCGTTTTAAGCGCATGTGTCTCTGGCACTCTCGTGCAACGATTTGTTTGATGCTCGTTTTATTTTATTTCGTTACTGTTATTTATTTAGCTATCGTTATTGGTACAAAAAATATACAAAAAAACATAATTGAAAACGGAATAAACCAATAAAGCTGAATAATCCAAAGTGTTATTACATAACCAAAGTCTACACTTATGGACAAAAACAAGAAAGAGAAATAGTATAAAATTAAAATACAAATTTTTAACAATTCAAAAAATCTCAAAAAATAGAGGCCAATGGCGCAGCAGCCCTAGCAGCTGAGTGTCCTTTTGAGTCCTTTTTTTCTTGCTATTGTCCTTTCTTTGACTGTCCTTGGCACCCAAAAATTGCTCCAGCTGTTGTCCCTTTGGATGCCATTTTTTGCCCTAATTGTTGACTGTCCTCAGCACCCCAATTCACCTATAAAAACAGCAACAGTAGCACAATCAAGGGGAGTGATAACCCTATTTTATATAGGTTATTTATGCTCTTAATACTTAAGTCAAGCTCACTTCTCAAGTAATTCTAGTACTTAGATATGTGAATATATGAATATTAGAGTAAATACTGTAACGCCCCAAATATTTAATTAATTGTTTAATTAATTTATTCAATAATTAAGTGTGAGAATTGTTGAAGTTGGGAATTATTAGTATAATTGCTACGTTGACTTTTATTTAATTAATAGGTTAATTAAGTGCGGAAAATAATATTAGAGTAGTAATAATATTATTATGTTGTATGGGCTTATTTTTATGTTGGAAGTAGTAATATGAGGGGTGTAAGGAGAGGCCCATGAGACTAATCAGAAAAACAAAGAAGTATAAAAGAATTAGAATTAGGTTAAGTTGTCATAAGCTGAAATAGAAAAATAAGAATTTGAGAGAGAGCCAAGGAGGGGGGCTGCGCATCTTGGTGAGGAATAGAGAGGGGGCTGCGCATTCTTGCATCCAAGAAGGGAGGTGACTGCGAAATCTTCAAAACCCAGGTAAGGGTGGGGTTCTAACTCTATAATAGGGTACATGAATGGCTCTATGTGGGTTCTACGAATTTGCTTCTGTTTTCAGTTTAAAAACATGTGTATTTCTGAATTGGGTTGACGATGTGTTTGATTATTGAAATTTGATGAATGTTTGATGCCAATTTTGCTGCTAAACTCATTGTTTGGGGTGACCTGGGTATAGGTTCGGTTATACAGTAACTGGGAACAATATAGTGGTCCAAAAATTATGTGGTTTACCTTTTCAGAAACTAGACTTAATGCTTGTTAATTTGGCACTAGTTTGGTTGCATTTGGAGTTGTATAGCTCGAGTTATAGGTGTCACAAGTTAGGTTAAAATTCTGGAAACGATCTAGGTATAGGTTCGGTTATACAGTAACTTAGAATAATCTAGTGGTCCAAAAATTATGTGGTCTACCTTTTCAGAAACTAGACTTAATGCTTGTTAATTTGGCACTAGTTTGGTTGCATTTGGAGTTGTATAGCTCGAGTTATAGGTGTCACAAGTTAGGTTAAAATTCTGGAAATAATCTGGATATAGGTTCGGTATTTCGTGTATAACGTTTTCGTTTGAACTCCTTTTCGAATGATTCTTGATTCATTGAAAACTACACTCAATTTGTTTCGGGTTAGGCTCAAGTACCATGCCATTTAACTGAGTTTTGATAATTTTAGAGGTGTCACAAGCTAGGTCATGGTGGCTGTCCTGTTTTCTGAACCTTGTTGCTTATTTACTTAAACTGTACGAATTGGACCATTATTTTGCAAAATAACAATTATAGTCAGGAACTAGACATTCTTAGCTTTCCATAGAGGGGTCCTTTGCTAAGTTTCGATACTGTTTGATAGGTTAATTAATTCACCGAAGTAGAGGTACGTTTGATGGAAATTTGTCTGCTGATGTTGCTGGGCGCCATGGGCGCCAAGTCTGGCTGCCCGTTGCTTGTGTTGCTGATGTTGCTGGGCGCCAAGTCTGGCTGCCCGTTGCTTGTGTTTCTGATGTTGTTGGGCGCCATGGGCGCCAAGGGCGCCAAGTCTGGCTGCCCGTTGCTTGTGTTGCTGGGCGCCATGGGCGCCAAGGGCGCCAAGTCTGGCTGCCCGTTGCTTGTGTTGCTGATGTTGCTGGGCGCCATGGGCGCCAAGTCTGGCTTCCCGTTGCTTGTGTTGCTGATGTTGCTGGGCGCCAAGGGCGCCATGTCTGACTGCCCGTTGCTTGTGTTGCTGATGTTGCTGGGCGCCATGGGCGCCAGTCTGGCTGCCTGTTACTTGTGTTGCTGATGTTGCTGGGCGCCATGGGCGCTAAGGGCGCCAAGTTTGGCTGCTCGTTGCTTGTGTTGCTGATGTTGCTGGGCGCCATGGGCGCCAAGGGCGCCAAGTCTGGCTGCCTGTTGCTTGTGTTGCTGATGTTGCTGGGCGCCATGGGCGCCAAGGGCGCCAAATCTGGCTTCCCGTTGCTTGTGTTGCTGGGCGCCATGTCTGGCTGCCCGTTGCTTGTGTTGCTGATGTTGTTGGGCGCCATGGGCGCCAAAGGCGCCATGTCTGGCTGCCCGTTGCTGATGTTGCTGGGCGCCAAGGGCGCCAAGTCTGGCTGCCCGTTGCTTGTGTTGCTGGGCGCCATGGGCGCCAAGGGTGTAACACCCATTTCTACCCGGTACTTTATTAACGTAAAATCAGAGTTTTGTTTTTAACAGTAAAACAGATGTCACATTTTCTTCTAAAACAACTCGAATGCATAGTACTTTAAAACATCAACATCAATATTTATTCAATCTCGCGGTGGAAGAATTCAACAATTATAATCATCAATAATTATTGAGACTATAAAAGGTTCATAACGCCAAAAATCCAACAAAAGGAAAACATGAATAAAGATAATCAAGCGTTCATCCTCCCCGAGTGCTACGTATCAGAGCGACGACACCGGACTAACGAAGAACTATGGTCTTCATTCGGGATCACCTGCACGTTACCAACATAGGGGTAACATTCAAACAGAAGGGGTGAGATATCAAACAATATAAAGGATCGTATGAAAGACCGTATGCACATGTCAGAATATCAGATAATTCACAACAGACAAATATTCGTCACAACAGTCAACAGGTCAACAATAGCATGGACATAACAGTCATTATCATCATAATAGTCAACATCAGCACAACAAGCATATATCTTCACAAACAACGTCAAATTGCAATCACCAAAAGTCATCACCAATGTCATGAGTAAACGAATGAGATGCAACCCACACCAACGGGTATATGCATGTGGTACCAATCATCACCAATAAAATAGCCAATAAGGGCATCATCACCTATACCATCACCTATAGCTCCAAGGCCGAAGCCTTCATCACCAAAATAATGCATATGAATTGTATGCGACACCATGAACAATGCACCAGAGACAATCAACAACAAGAGCATATCTTAGCACCACAACGACATAAGACTCGACACTGGCCATAGACCTTCAACACAAAAATTCATCAACAGTTTGGGCCATTCGGCGATACCCTCAACAAAACAACTCGGGCCATTCGGCGGTACCCGCAACAAAACAGTGTGGGCCATTCGGCGGTACCCACAACGAAATCAACAACGACATTTGACAACATAATCAACAAATGGTCATAGACCCATCACCTATCACCTTAGCCAATAAAATAGGCACATCATCTGTTATATCATCACCAATAACACCAATCAACACCAATAACACCAACACCTATAGGACAGTCTAACAACTTGACCGTAACATCAACAACCACCGACACCAAAGACACCAATAGATTTACAACGTCAATGGCAACAACAATTTACAACACCAGTGACGATGACCAGGGGCGCTAAGGAGCCAACACGCAACAACAACAAACGGGGAACAGCGGCAACAACGGCAACGCCACCAGCACCTACAACAACACCACCACCAACAGCAACAGCAACCGCAACAACAGCAACAATAGAAACAACGGCAACAACAGTAGCAACCCTGCAACCGCAACGGCAACGGCAACACAGCAACAACGGCAATAATAGCAGCAACGGTGATCGCAACGGCAACGCTGCAACAGCAGCAGCAACCACCACCAACAGCAACACCAGCAACAGCCACACAACATCAGCAACAGTCAGCACAACAGTAACAGTAGCCCAAAAACAGCAACAACAGCCCAACAACAGCCACAGCAGCCCAACACAGCAACAGCAGCCAACAACAGCAACAACAGCCCAACAACAGCAACAGCAGCCCAACAACAGCCACAGCAGGCCAACGCAGCAACAGCAGCCCAACAACAGCAACAGCAGCCCAACAACAGCCACAACAGCCCAACAACAGCCACAGCAGCCAACAACAGCAACATCAACCAACAACAGCAACAGCAGCCAACAACAGCAACAGCAGCCCAACGCAGCAATAGCAGCCCAACAACAGCCACAGCAGCCCAACACAGCAACAACAGCCAACAACAGCAACAGCAGCCAACAACAGCAACAGCAGCCTGGTGAGTGAAAAGATGTGCAAGTATACACAGTCACAACAAGTAATATAATGATAAGAAAGGTCGAACCCACAGGGATTGGATTAACTTTATGTATGTTTAGAAAGCATATAAATTAGTACTACTACACTACTCACAAATTTTGGGGTTTTTAGTTTAAGTAAAAACAGAATGCAAGTATGTAAAATAAGAAGAAGGAAATCAATTGAGAAAGATAGTTGAGATGTCTTTACTAGATAATGCTTCTTTTGAGAGTTTCTATGCTTTTAGTGATGCAGAAGCACTATGATGCAGAAGCATCAAGTGCAGAAGCATCAAGTGCAGTAGCATCAAGTGCAATAGCATTGAGTGCAGTAGCATTGAGTGCAGTAGCATAAGTGTGTGCTTTTCAGCTACTTTCTTCAGAGTTTCATTACAAGCTTCCCATGTCTGGGCTTGCTAAATAGGTTCACTCTTGCCCTTGAAGTATCCACTGTTTCACCCTAAGGACTATGTTATCCTATGTCTAGGACTTAACATGGTTTTAACACAGTTTCTTTATTAAAACAAGTTCAACAAAGCCTTTATTAAAACACTCACCCTTATTAGTCTTGATTTCTAATTATAAACCATGTCTGTGAATATAACTCTACTTATTGTAAGAGATCAATCTTAAAATAAGATGGATGTAGTATAACACAAGACCCAAAATGCTACAACACTTAAAAACATATTAACTTACTCAAAAGAACATTATAAGTTTAGAACATCTCAACTAAAGGAATTTAGCTCATGTTACTCATTATATAATAGAGAGAATCTGTAAGGAACATGATAACATGAATCATATAAAAGATATCAATAGGGTAGAAGTTACACAAATTGATGTTCCTTTGCATGAATTCTGACAGATGCAGAAGCATCAAGTGCAGAAGCACTGAGTCCTTCATCTATCTATGAAGAAGTGGAGGAAGAGGGTGTCAATTCCTTCCTCACCTTCTTACAACTAACTAGTAAATAAAATGCAAGAATTGAAACTACTAAAATATAAGTAAGGTGTTTGATCTACATATAATCAAGTGAGATATGTGATGATCTTCAAGTGAGAAGTGGAAGCCTTTATATAGCCTTGGAGGTTTCCTTCAAGTGAGGGTTTGCTTGGAGATCAAGCTGACCAAAGGTGGCTTAACCATGATTACTTTTCAGAGCTTTGATTGAGAAGATTGAGTCTAAAGGGGAGGTCCAATTGTGGAGAGCCATGTGTCTTTAGATGAGTAGCCTTTCATGATGATGTTTATGGTGGACACCTCCTTATGCATGTGGGCATGTGCCTCCATGTGATTTGTGACAAAGCATGATGTCATAGAAGTTTTGGTGCAGTGGTATGAATTGAGGTGCTTCCATTGTGGGGTTATAAACATTTAGCGCAGGATGGTGCAGAAGCACTAAGTGCAGGAGCATCATGGTGCAGAAGCATCATCTATAGGTAAACTGAACAAACACATCAAACATACCAATATATATACAAAATGCTTTATTCATCACATAATTCCTGGAATGTTGTTATCTTATGTCATACCCCAATTTTGTCCGACTAGTTGAAAATCAAACAAAATTGTATTTCTGTGAACACTCAATTTTTACCGGTTTTTTTTTTCACTTTTTTCGAAAAATCACAAAAAGAATCGTTTTTGGTGTATTTTCGAATTTTAATGTTAGATTTGTCATTTTGCTCGCATTCGTCACTTTCGAGTCATTTTTATTATTTTTAGTTAAAACAAAAATTTAAAAAAAAAGGGGTGTGCTACAAGAGTCTATTGATTTTCCTGTGTCTTCTCGCGAGCATGCGAATTAGGTGTCTAATATTGGATGTGTGTCGTAGCGGGTTAGCGTGATTATTATTGTTATTATTAATATTAGTTGTATCATTAGTAGCTACCAAAATAAGAGACATAACCAAGTAATCAAATATAATGTATTTATGCAAATCTGTCCTTTCTTTACAAAAAATAAAAATAATAATAAGGTAACAGTTACACCTTAAGACAAAAAAAATAATGAAAAGTCAAACAAAAAGAAAGGGAGCTGCGTCCCCTTTGCTAGTGCTGCCAGCAGAGACAGTTTGAGCTACAAGCTCAACCCTCCTTCCTCTTGTCCCCTTGTTTGGTTCTCATTTTCAGCAAAAACATCCCAGCTTTGCAGCAACCACCTCCACCCCTTGCTGGCTACCTGCATCCTCAGTTTTTGTCCCCTATGAGAAATTTTTCTCTACTCCACATCCACACCTACACCACAGTTTGTACCTATAAATGCTGTAAACAGAAACAGTGTTAGGGGGAGACACTCAGAGCAATTCACAAAACAGTAACAAGCAAAACCACACTGACACTCAGAGCAATTCACAAAAAGAAAACAAACACAGCCATATACACACAGAGAGTAGCAGAACACACAATCACAGGGACATAAAATAATTTTGGTTCAGAGAAGGAAGAAACAGTTCATTTGGGAACTCGGTTAGTTCCTAATTTCATCTATTCGTTCATAATACCATCCTTGAGTTTTCTTTTCTTCTTTCTTTATTCATACGTCTTGTTTACTTGCTGTTTTATTCATATGATAATTCTCAGTGTAGCTTATGCATACTTTAAAAATGTAAGAGATAGCAAACAATGCATATAGAATGTGGATGGTGTTGAGAAACAAAAGGGGTAGCAAACAAGGTATATCAGTAGGAAAAGAGGCATAAGAAAAGGTTTTTGTTTAGTCTAAAAAAATAAAATATAAGAGGTGGAGAGAAGGAAATAAAACAGAAAAAATGGTGAATAGGTGAGAAAAAAATAGAGATTTACCTCCGGCCACCGCGTACGGTGGCCGTCTCCGCCACTGCGCCGCCGTAAACCATCACCAACAGCCTCCTCCCCCTCCTCACCACCAACGACCGAACCACCCAACAACCACCTACGGTCCCACCACCGTACGAACCAAAACCACCAACCACCACCATCCCACGACCCCCACTGTCCCTCTTCACCGCCCACCGGCCAACCACCGTAGCTCTCCTCACCACCAAACACCATCCCAGCCAGCCACCGCCAAACCGTACCCCTCCTCTCTCTCCTCACCACCGAACACCATCACGGACGAACCATCCCCATCACCGATCCACCCTAACACCCACCGTCGACCACCATTCGAATCCCCCAATCACCCTCTCGACCCTCGCCAAACACCCCCCACTGTTCGGCCGTTCCCCTCTCCCTCTCTTCGTTAACCGTCGCACACCCTTTCCCCCTTCACAGTGACCACCAACCAAACCACCACCACCGAAACCTCTCAAGCGGCCGAACCATCACCATCACTAATCCACCCACAACCACCGAACAACCGAAAAGAAAACAGCACCACCCATCGCCATGCCTGAAGCTCTCCCTCTCACCGTGAGCCTTCATCTTCCCCCTCTCCCTGTTTTCGTCGTTAGCAGCAGTGAGGAGTTGGAGAACGAGATGAGGGTTAGTGAGGAGATACAGAAGCAGATTAGGGTGGAGAATAGAGAGTAGGAGGCGGTGAAGAGGAGAAGAGGATTAAGGTGAGGGAGAGAGGCAGATACGCGGTGAGGAGAGAGAGAGAAAAAAAAAATTTAGGTTTGATTACTTTGGGATGGAGGCGCGCCGTGGAGAAGAGAAGATGAAATTAGGGTTTCCAATTTAGGGTTAAGCTTTTATATTAGAAAAGCAAGGGCAATTTGGTCTTTTCACATTTTTTATTTTTTTTCAGATTTCTATTCGCACCCCTCGTTTTACTCCGCGCGCCCCCCCTTTTGAAAGCCCACGATTTCTCTTTTTGTTGAAACGGACCAGCCCATCAGAAAATAAAAAACGCAGCCCAGCTTACAAAAACGAGCTGGGCTCACTATCTGCACCCCAGTTTTAATAATACACCCCTCCGTTTATTTACACCCTTATTTTACTACTACACCCCCTGTTTCTCTTTTTTTAAATTTCGTTTCTTCACAAACCTTTTCTTCCAAATGATGGATAAATGTTTCCCCGAACAAAAATCAATCCAATTGCGAAAACTCTTCAAAATCAAAAATTTCGTTAGTAGTCTTGCGAAGCCTTTGCTTGCTTGATTATTAGAAATGGAATACTAATGGTGGTCACTTGGAGCCTTTGCTCAATTGATCATCATGAACGCTTTCAATTTCAGAAGGTATTTCCCTAAGCATCAAAAGTCATAGCAAGTGCTAGTGATGGCCACCCATAACCTTTGTCAGTTTGGTCATCATGAAGGCTTTCATTTTTCGAAAGGAGATTTTTACATGCACTTAAGTGGGTTTTAGTAATGATCACCCATAACCTTTGTTAGTTTGATCATTATGAACGCCCTTCACTTTTCAAAGCCAAAGCAAAAAGACTTTCCTTTTCAAGGCCCGCTTAGAACTATGTCGCTTTGATTCTCATTTGGGATACGTAGGAGCGAGTCACATTCTCGTCAAGCGCAACCATAAAAAGTTTAGCATTTGCATAACAAAAAGAAAAGAGTTATTTTCATAACAAAAAATAATCACTTTTGCAAATCAAGATCATTTTCAGAACAAAAACTTTTTCCTTTCTAAAATCATTTTCAACCCATCGTCGCTAGTGGTTAATCAGAACCTTTGTTCGTCTAGCCATTGGTGGCGATGTCTTTTTCCCAAAAGAACAACAAACGATGATCACCCATAACTTTTGTTAGTTTGATCATTCGTGCCAATCAATCTCTTTCGAAAACCCATTTCTAAAGAACAAATAAAAACGAGTCGCTACTAATAGTCAATCAGAGCCTTTGTTTGTCTGACCGGCGGTACTGACTCTCATTTTCAAGAGTACTTAGCGGTGATTACCCATAACTTTGGTTAGTTTAATCATTCACTAAATGCTCGTCCTATTTCGAAAACTCACTAAAAAAGATAAAAAACAAAAAAAAAACAAAAACTTTTCAAAAAGACAAAGAAGAACTACGTAGCTTTGAGTTCTCCATCGTACCGGGAGATACGTAGGAGCGGGCCATGTCCCGTCAAGCGTTTTTTTCTAAAAACCCATTCTTCCCCCTTTTCTTTTTCATAATAAATAAAGATTTTCATTAATAATTTTTCAATAAGAAGTAGAGAGGCAAAATTAAGTATTTTCAAGTCAACACACTAAGACCACACATTTAATTAAAGGTTCCCTCTCAGTAGAGAGGACGTGTGGGGTGCTAACACCTTCCCTACGCGTAACCGACCCCCGAACCCTATTCTCTAGTTTCACAAGACCAATCGCTTTCTAAAAAAGGTTTTCCTAATATTTTCCTTAATAAATATTGGTGGCGGCTTCATTGTCTTAGGAAAAGTTGTGAACGAGGAAGGTTCTCCCTCGGGGACTTTTTCGGGAGCAACAGCTGGCGACTTCACTGGGGACTAAAAAGAAAAACCTTTTTTTAAAAAGTGGGTCAAGCCTAATTAATTAAGTGTGTGATTTGTGTGATTGATTTGTATGATATTGAACCCTAGGGTAGACAACATGCTATTGAACCCTAGGCTTGTTTGTATGATATTGAACCCTAGAGTAGACAACATGCTATTGTCTGGACTGTTCTGGATTTTCATTTGCAGGTGGGGTAGTTTTTAAGGAAATGCCCTCCGCACACACACACACACTTGTACCTTGAGATTATATGATTAGAGAAAGAGACCATAACCCAGGTCTGTTAGGGTACCTTAGGATGAGTGGATTCGAGTAGTGGGAGCCCATCAGGACCTTTGTCCGTTTGGCTACTCGCGAAAGTTTCAATCAGAGTTGTGCTCTTTCATGATGCTTCGTATCTAGCAATTTGCTGCATTTACGGGGATTTTCATGAGAGGGACTGTGGCTCTGATGACCTTTGTGAGGGTGTGAGTAGAGCTACATGAGAAGATTATCCCTAAAATACCTTAGATCATAGGTTCTACCCCCTTTTAGGTCACAAGGGCTTTCCAAATTGTGTGCTGCATCGTTGCATTCAGTTCAATCAATTTTTCCTTCAGAATTTTTGAAAATCAAAAAAGATGTGCTTTTCCTTTTCAATAAACGCCTATATGAGGTGGCATGTAGTGTGAAAATTTCAAATCACCACCTGTAAATATCCTCTTTCTGCAAAAACACGAAAAGAAGCATCATTGCATCATGCATCATGGCATCATTGCATCATTACGTCATTTGCATCATCTGCCTTAAATAAAACCCAATTTTGAAAATCATTCGTCACACATCTAAGCTGTTTGCCGGGATTGTAAAGTAACTTGGAATCTTGTCTTAGGCGGGAAAGATAAAGCAACATGGGATCAAGAAGCGAGATTGTACTTAATTCAAGGTTCCCGGTTGTCAGGAGAATAGATGTAGAGGGTTTGAAAGAGTTTGTTTCCTTAATGGAGTCAGAAGAGAGGGATCTATTCGGGAAGGCTTATGGTAACCTCCTCAGGTTGTTACAATTAGATGTCCAAGAGAGTGCTATTAGGGCCCTGAGCCGATTCTATGATCCGGACATTCGATGCTTCCTCTTCAAAGACTTTCAGTTATCACCAACTCTCGAGGAGTATGAACAGATTCTGGGGTTCTCAAAGTCAGAGTTAGCACCTTACCAATATCAGAAACATCGGTATTCAGACCAGAGACTCTCTTTGTTGTTGCAAGTCAGTGTGAAGGAATTAGAGCTTCATAAGGAAAAGAAGAACCGTATCAGGGGTTTCCCGCTAAGTTATTTAGAAGGTTTATTGAAGTTTTATGCCCAGAATAAGAAGTGGGGTCCTTTCAAGCAGCTGTTAGCCCTAACTATTTTCGGGATCGTCCTTTTCCCTCAGGTCGAGAGGTTCATTGATGAGACCGCTATTGGGCTTTTTCTAGCATTTATAAGCAAAGAAAATCCGGTTAACCCTGTACCAGCAATCCTTGCAGATATCTACTATTCCTTCACTCATCACCGTGTGTTAGGAAAGAGGAAGGTTGTTTGCTTTTTCCATGTTCTCTACACCTGGCTCCTCAACCATGTTGTCACTCATAAGACGAAAGCTGCAGACTTAGTAGAATATGCCCTGTGTTGTGATGTAGAAGCCAGAAGTGCACGAGAATGGGTGCACACTTTAGAGAACCTCAGTGCTCTCAAAGTCTGTTGGTTCAATCATCCGTGTTGGAAAGATAGGCCTTCAATACTGTTCCAGTGCGGCAATTTCCAGAATGTACCCTTAATGGGAACCCAAGGCTGCATCAATTACAATCCTTCTCTCACCATCAGACAGCTTGGTAATCCTATGAAGAATGCACCCACTAAAGACATGTTGGCCCCAATCTTTCTCGATAAAGAAGATCCAAAGAACCAAGGCTTGCTTCAGAAAATTTCAAAGGCTTGGGAGGGTGTAGTTTACAAGGATAAAGTGGAGATCACAAAGAAAACGGGTGATGTTACTTTCTACCAATGGCTTCACCAAAGAATTCAAAATGTTGGCCTGCCTCGTCAGAATTCATCGTCAGTTGGGAAAGAAGTCCCAGAGCTTCACGTTCCAAGTCTCAAAGAACTAAGTGAGGTCAAGTCTGCTTTGTTCAAGGTAGAAGTAGAAAAGAAAGCCTTACAAGATAAGTTGGGGAAAGTAATTTCTGAGAAGAGAAAGTTAGAGAACGAGAACGAGCGCAAGGCCGAAGCTCTCAAAGAAAGCAGCAAGAAACTTAAGAAAGAAGAGGAAAGTAATCAAAAAATGAAGGAATATCTGAAAGGTGCCAAAGATGAGTTGAAAAGATCGAATGCCAAGGTGGGTGAGGCCATGGTTAGAGCAAACGAATGGATGAAGTTGTTCAAGAAGCTGTGCAAAGCGAGAGAGCTGCAAAGGAATCACTAGAGGAATGCAAGAGAGAGTCTCAGTCTGTGGCGTTTGAGCTTGAAAGTCAAATAAGGTGCATCAGACAAGATAGAGGTACAATTGAGAACATCCTTAGAGAGTATCAGCAGGCTTTAAGGATGGAGCAAGAGAATTCAGATGAGCTAAGAAGGAATCTGAGTCACATCAGTGATGCTTATCGACAGGTAAGAGAGGAGAGTCAGTACTGGGAACACCGTCTTCTCGAGTTAATGGGTAGGATTGAAAAGCAAGAGATCATAGTTGAGATGAGGGCAGAAATTCAACAGTGGAAGAACAAGTTCTCCAAATTGGCATGGTTGGCTAACCTAGGCGGTGAGGGATGTTCCCAAGAGGTTGAGAAAGGCAGAAGCTGAGATGCTGCCTTACAACACTCCGGTGCGAGTATATGAATTCGTGGAGTACTGCAGGTCTCTGACTGAGGAACTTATGGAAAGGGCAAGAGAAGCTGCTGCAGCTTGCAAAAAGGAGAAGAACCAAGAGAAGATGAAGGCAATAGGTTTTTAGATTTAAATTTTTCCTTTTTTTAGAATGTTCACTAGGAAATTGTAATTTTTCTTTTCTTAAAGAATGTTGTGTTTTTCTTTTCAAAGCGTTGTATTGCACATTTAAGGATATTGTATCTTGCTCTTGGAATGATTAAAGATGTGATGCTTGAATGAAGTACGTTTATCTCACTTGTTGATCCCAGCCGCGTTATGTTCTTGAAAATATTTGAATATACACCTACGACAAGAGCAAGTTGCACTGTGTTTCCCGGCAATAAACAACAAATAACATAAAAAAAAATCATGTGCATTACATTGCATTCATTAATTTGCTCCTTTGCTTATAAAAATGTTTTCAACTCAAACAGAAGATAAGGCAAGCTGGTGCGACCACATCCGTATTGGACACGTTCACAGGCCAGAGGAATGGCAATCTTAAGTGACCCCGATCAACCTCAACCAGAGAATCAGAATCCTCCAGCTTTAGGCTCAGAGAATGAAAATGGAACAGGCCAAGGCCCCTGAAGTACAGAATCAGAACCATTCAGCTCCTGGTAGCTCCAGTCAAGGTGATCCTGAGTTGAGAAATGAAATGAATGCCATGAAGGCACAGATGAGCGAGATGATGAGACTCCTGTTGTCCTTGAAGAATGCAAATGACTTTCAAGCTGCTCAGTGGCCTCCTTATGGCCTTCCTTTGGGTTATAGTCCTCCAAATCAAGGGGCTAACCCAGGAGCTAGTCCCGTGGCAATAGTTGAGAACGTACAGCCAACGTCTGTCGGGTTAGAAGGAATGACCGGTGAACCCCAGGTTCAGATCTCGCATCCAATTGTTATACCTCAGCCTACTCCTCAGAACCTCGGTCCACAGCCAGCTGCCTTTCCATAGACTCAAGGCTTCGTATCCGGAAACTCCGTTTACCCTCAGGCTCAGCACTCAATGCCTCCACCTCCTTATGGTGTAAGTCATTCCCCTCAAGTCTATTCCGCTGAGCACCAACAGACCAAAGAGCAGTTCCAGATGTTAGAAGAAAGACTAAGAATGATTGAAGGCTTTGACTCCAGGGCTAGGGAGGCCAGAGACCTATGTCTTATTCCTGATGTGGTGTTGCCGCCAAAATTCAAGGTCCCCGATTTTGACAAGTACAGAGGTGCGACCTGCCCAAAGAGTCACTTGACGATGTATTGTAGGAAGATGTCAACCTACTCCCGTGCTGACAAATTGCTAATCCATTTCTTTCAAGATAGCCTTGTCGGGGCATCCCTTAATTGGTATATGAAGTTAGAGCCATCCCAAGTCCGCTGCTGGAAGGATTTAGCAGATGCGTTCCTCAAGCAATATCAATACAATACGGACATGGCGCCAGACCGAACACAGCTGCAGAATATGAGCAAGAAGGAAAATGAATCATTCAAGGAGTACGCCCAGCGATGGAGGGCTTTGGCCGCACAAGTCACACCTCCTCTTTTAGACAAAGAATTGGTTTCTATGTTCATGGAAACCTTACCACCGCTATATTATGATCGTCTGATCAGCAGTGCATCATCCAATTTTTTAGATGTGGTGATTGTGGGAGAGAGATTGGAGAACGGATTGAGAAGTGGAAAGATTGCACAGGGGTCCACAAGTAAGACAAGTTCCCAAAAGAAGCCATTCTCCGGCTTTCCCAAAAAGAAAGAGGGGGAAACCAATACCATCACTATCAGCCCACCATACCAGCCACCCAACATCCCAGTCCCCACTCCCACACAAACAGCCCATCCATTTCAAAACAACAACCAAAGTAACCACCAAAGGACCTATCAAAACAGAACAACCTTTGACCCAATTCCCATGTCATACACAGAGCTATTCAACTACCTCATCACCAATAAGCTCATCAATACAAGACCCATGAAACCTGTTCAACCACCTTACTTCAGAGGATACAACCCCAATAGTACCCGTGCTTTCCACGAAGGGGCAGTTGGGCATGTTGTAGAGGATTGCAAAGTCTTCAAGATAGTGGTGCAGGACTTGATAGACAAAAAAGGCATAACTTTCAAGCAGGAGGATCCAAATATCACGACTAACCCGCTGCCTGGTCATGGGAAGCATGCCACTAATGCAATCATGGATATGAAAGAGCAGTCCCTAATCAGATCAGTAGAAGATATTCAGACTCCCCTAGAAATCATTCATGCAGAATTGTACAAATGCGGGATTATTAGGATGGGTTATGTTCAGAAAGGAGTTTGTACTAATGTCAGCTGTGTAGGAGCATGTGAGGCATTCAAGGTGGTGTTACAGGATCTGATGGACCGCCACATCATCCAGGTGGGTATACAGGGGAGAGAGGAGGATGTTCTGACCCTCCAATCAGAAGGGGGCAGGGATGTGCAGAGACCTATCGAGGTGCCATACAGTCAGAATTCGGCTGTGGCAAGACCAAAGACTATTGTGATCCCAGTTCCAGCTCTTAGCCAGAAGAACACTGGTGTCCCATGGAGCTACAGTGTGCCAATTCCAGCTCCGAGATCTCAAGCTGCTCTTGACATCACCAATATTGCAGGAAGTAGTGGGGTAACTAGAAGTGGGCGTGTGTATGTTCCCCAAGCTCAGGAAGAGGGTCCTTCTAAGGCAACAGAAGAGAGAATCCGAAAAGGAAAGAATGTAGAGCCGGAGCCTATGATAAATAGGAAGGTGTCGGACCCAGAGGTTGCTGAATTCTTGAAGATAATGCGGCAGAGTGACTACAAAGTGGTGGATCAGCTACACCACACCCTAGCCAAAATTTCCATCATGTCCCTACTGCTAAACTCAGAAGCCCACCGTGACGCCTTGGTTAAAGTACTGAACGAGGCCCATGTCGCCCAAGATATTACTGTCAATCAGTTGGATGGTATAGTTGGGAACATCGTTGCATCTAATTACATTACTTTCACTGATGATGAGCTCACCCCAGAGGGGAAGGGGCACAATAAGGCGTTGCATATCTCAGTGAAGTGCGGTGAATATACACTCTCCAGGGTTCTCATTGACAATGGATCCTCATTGAATGTTATACCCAGATCAACGATGAACAAGTTAGAGGTGGATTGTTCCTACATGAAACCCAGCTCAACCCTGGTCAGAGCCTTTGATGGGTCTAAGAAAAAAGTCATAGGGGAAATGGAGTTCCCAATGCAAATAGGGCCTGAGGTGTTCTATGTGACTTTTCAAATTATGGATGTTGAATCCTCATACAGCTGTCTCTTGGGGAGACCTTGGATCCATGCAGCATGCGCTGTCCCTTCAACACTTCACCAAAAACGCAAGTTTATAGTCGACGATAAGCTTGTAGTTGTCTCTGGGGAGGAAGAGTTCACAGTCAGCAAACCTGTCCCCTCTCATTATATTGAAGCTGCAGAGGAATCCCTCGAATTCGCCTTTCAATCCTTAGAAATTGCGAAAGCTGTGTTCGTAAGTGGAGAATCCCCAGTACCTGTACCCAAGTGGTCCAATGCTGATGTTATGGTAGCAAAAGTTATGCTAAAGAGTGGCTATCAGATTGGGAAGGGGCTAGGAAGATCTGAACAAGGAATTCTGTCACCCGTACATCTGCAGGAATTCAAGGACAGACGTGGGTTAGGCTATGGGCCCACTCCAGCTGATAAGAGAAGAATGGCTGAGGAAAAGCGTGAGAAGAGATTGGCTAGGCTTCAGGGGAGAGAACCCAGATTGATGATGGTCCCCATAGATGACCTCAAGCGGAATTTCAGGAGTGCTGGCATGCTGAACCCAAATCAGATAGCTGTCATCGAGGAAGAGTTAGTTGAAGAAGGCGAAGATCGGGGCCTGGTTCGTTGCAGTGTTGCAGGAGAAGAAATTGGCAACTGGAAGATCGTTGATTTCCCTGTTGTTTTCATTTCAAAGTAATGATCTTTGTAATGCAAATCCTTTGGCTCTGCCCAAGGCCTTAGGACATTTTCATAGGGGCATGCATGTTTTCTTTTAAATATCATCTATCAATAAAATGTAGTTTTGAATTCTCAAATGAATAAAAATAGCTTTTTTGCGTCTTCATTTTGTGTCTCTATTTTTGCTCGTTCATTGCTTTTCTATTCCCGCAAATGCAGATCTAAAATGAATACCTCTGAAAATAATGATGCCAGCGGTTCATATGTTAATTTTGATTACCCCGTTAATCAAGCTGAGGAGGATGTTGAGGATGACTGGGAAACTCCTCCGGAATTGATGAGGATGGTTGAGCAAGAAGAAAAGGTTATTCAGCCACATGGGGAAACTATTGAGATCATCAATTTAGGCACAGAGGGCGAAAAGAAAGAAGTCAAGGTTGGCACTTCAATGAAAAAGAGTGAGCATGAGAAGTTGGTTCAACTCCTGTGTGACTACATTGATGTCTTTGCATGGTCGTATGAAGATATGCCCGGGTTAGATACTGATATAGTGGTGCACAAGCTGCCAGTCAAGCCTGAGTGCCCTCCGGTTAAACAGAAGCTAAGGAGGATGAAGCCTGAGATGTCTTTAAAGATCAGAGACGAAGTGAAGAAACAATTTGACGCTGGTTTCCTAGCCGTAGCCAAGTATCCACAGTGGGTGGCTAACATTGTGCCAGTGCCCAAAAAGGATGGAAAAGTTAGAATGTGTGTCGATTACAGAGATCTGAATCGTGCCAGTCCCAAAGACGATTTTCCCTTGCCCCATATTGATGTCCTAGTAGACAGCACAGCACAGCACTCCCTTTTCTCCTTCATGGACGGGTATTCAGGGTATAATCAGATTAAAATGGCTCCTGATGATATGGAGAAGACTACTTTCACAACTCTCTGGGGAACGTTCCGCTATCAGGTCATGCCGTTTGGGTTGAAGAATGCCGGCGCTACTTACCAAAGAGCTATGGTCACGTTGTTCCACGATATGATGCACAAAGAGATTGAGGTGTACGTGGACGATATGATCGCAAAGTCCAGAACAGATGAAGAGCACGTTGTTAATTTGCGGAAGCTCTTTGAACGGTTGAGAAAGTTCAAGCTCAGGTTAAATCTAGCTAAATGCACCTTTGGGGTGAGATCAGGAAAACTATTGGGGTTTATTGTCAGTCAAAAGGGGATAGAGGTTGACCCAGACAAAGTGCGTGCAATTCTCGAGATGCCTGCTCCTAAGACAGAAAAAGAAATTCGGGGTTTTCTCGGAAGACTGAACTACATTTCCAGGTTTATCTTCCAGCTAACTGCTACATGTGAGCCGATTTTCAAATTGTTGTGCAAGAATCAAGAGACTAAGTGGAATGATGATTGCCAAGAAGCTTATGAGAAGATTAAGAAGTACCTGCAAGATCCGCCTATTTTAATGCCTCCGGTGCATGGCAGACCGTTGATCCTGTACCTGACCGTGCTAGAAAATTCAATGGGTTGTGTGTTAGGACAACATGACGAAACTGGCAAGAAAGAGCACGCAATTTATTATCTGAGCAAGAAGTTCACCGATTGTGAGACGAGGTATTCGTTACTAGAAAAGACTTGTTGCGCCTTGGCTTGGGCTGCTCATCGCTTGAGGCAATACATGTTAAGTCACACCACTTGGTTGGTGTCAAAGATGGATCCTATCAAGTATATCTTCGAGAAGCCTGTGCTTACGGGAAGAATTGCCAGATGGCAGATGCAGTTGTCAGAATATGATCTTCTTTATGTCACTCAAAAGGCCATCAAAGGTAGTGCGCTAGCTGAGTATCTGGCACATCAGCCTATTGAAGATTACCAGTCGATGCAGTGTAATTTCCCAGATGAGGACATTATGGCTTTAGTTGAAGAAGGAAGGTCCCCAGAGAATGAAAGGTGGAGAGTAGTGTTCGACGGTGCTTCCAACAGCTATGGGCACGGGGCTGGGGCAGTGCTGGTGTCCCCTGACAATCGCTTCATACCATTCACTACTAGATTGAGCTTCTATGTCACAAATAATATTGCGGAGTACGAGGCATGTATTCTGGGTATTCAGGCAGCTCTAGACTGGAAAGTTAAAAGATTAGATGTGTATGGAGACTCGGCCCTAGTTATCCATCAAGTGAACAGAGACTAGGAAGCCAGAGATCCCGAGTTGATACTGTACAGAGACTACATCCGAGAATTGGTTGAGTCCTTCGAAGAAATCACATTTCAACATCTTCCTCGCAGAGAGAATCAGTTGGCTGATGCACTGGCCACTTTAGCTTCAATGTTTAATATCAATTGTGACAAGAACTTGACCCAGATCAGAATCCAGCATCGAGGTTTGCCGGCACACTCCTACTCCTGCGCAACAATTGAAGATAACAGAGATGATAAACCCTGGTATCATGACATCAAGCAGTATATCCTGAACAGAGAGTATCCTCCAGGGGCATCGGAAAATGATAAAAGAACACTTAGAAGACTGTCAATGAATTTCTTCTCGAGTGGCGAGGTGCTTTACAAGAGGAATCATGATAAGGTACTCCTTAGGTGTGTGGTAAAGGAGGAAGCAGAAAGGATCATGAGAGAGGTGCATGAGGGATCGTTCGGAACTCATTCCAACGGGCATACTATGGCAAGGAAGATATTAAGGGCTGGCTACTATTGACTGCAGATGGAGGCAGACTGCTACAGTTTTGTGAGGAAGTGCCACAAATGCCAGATTTATGCCGATCACATACATGTGCCACCGGCTTCATTAAATGTCTTGACTGCATCTTGGCCATTTTCAATGTGGGGCATGGACGTCATCGGTCCCATAGAGCCCAAGGCGTCAAATGGGCACCGCTTCATCCTAGTTGCAATTGATTACTTCAACAAATGGGTTGAAGCCGCTTCATATTCTAGCATAACCAGTTCTGTGGTTGCCAAGTTTGTAAAGAGAGATTTGGTTTGTCGCTATGGGCTTCCAGACAAGATTATCACAGATAATGGCAGCAACCTAAACAGTAAGATGATGAAAGAATTGTGCACAGAGTTTAAGATCAAACATCATAATTCTTCTCCATACCGTCCTAAGATGAACGGGGCAGTCGAAGCAGCCAATAAGAATATTAAGAGGATTGTGCAAAAGATGGTAGTAACCTACAAAGATTGGCACGAGATGCTTCCTTTTGCTTTGCACGGGTATCGTACCTCAGTGCGTACTTCAACCGGGGCAACTCCTTTCTCTTTGGTGTATGGGTCGGAAGCAGTCCTCCCTATTGAAGTTGAGATACCCTCCCTACGGGTGCTGATGGAAACCAAGTTGGAAGAAGCAGAATGGGTCCAAGCTCGTCTGGATCAGCTGAATCTCATTGAGGAGAAAAGAATTGCTGCCCTGTGCCCTGGCCAGTTGTATCAACAAAGGATGAAGACAGCTTTCGACAAGAAGGTTCGTCCCCGAGAATTCAGCGAAGGAGACCTGGTGCTCAAGAAGATCCTGCCTATTCAGAGTGACTCCCGTGGGAAATGGACCCCAAGTTATGAAGGGCCATATGTGGTGAAGAAAGCCTTTTCTAGAGGAGCATTAATACTCACCAACATGGATGGTGAAGAACTCAAGAACCCAGTCAATTCAGATTCAGTCAAGAAATATTACGCCTGAGAAAAATAAAAGAAAAAGAGAAAGATGAGCCAAGCAAGAATTAGCTCGCTAGGTTGAAAACCCGAAAGGGCAGCCTAGGCAAAATTGAGCGACCCGGTGGATTGAAAACCCAAAAGGGCGATCCAGGCAAAAATTAGGGTCAGAAAAGTGGGACATAAAAAGAAAAGGGGCAAGCAGTGCTTCCAAAAGCTTGGATAAAAGGGTGATCAAGGCTGCAAGTATGAGCGGTTGGCATCGAACGCTCCAGAGACAAAGAATATTCATAAGATCTGCTGCGTCCATTCTCCTTTTTCTTTTTCTTAGTTTCAGGAAAATTTCCAATGTACCCTTTCCAGTCAGCGCGACATTCTGCGCGTCTAACTCCCGTATGAATAAAAGTCCAAATTTTTCACACTA
Organism: Astragalus membranaceus; assembly: GCA_039519185.1. NCBI lineage: Eukaryota > Viridiplantae > Streptophyta > Magnoliopsida > Fabales > Fabaceae > Astragalus > Astragalus membranaceus. Next base: position 93,757,956 of record CM076847.1, read on the forward strand.
TCAGTTTGCTGTCTTATCATTGCTTTCTTTTCATTTCTGATTTTAAACTACGTTTTATGGTAGATGATAAATAAATCATGGAAATGTGCATAAGTCATAGCATTAAGATCATTGCGAAATTTTTGAAAATGATAACAAAAAAGATGATCTTTCAGTCAAGTAAGCTCACAAAAATCAAATAAGAAGCCCTGATTGCATTAAAACAAGAGGACGAAGCTCGGCTCCCGAATAAGTATCATAGAGTCTCATAACGCAAGTCCCGCGAGTTGGTCGGACCAGCAAAAGAAAAAAAAAGCAAAAAAAAAGGAAAGAGAAAAGAAAAGGTTGAAAAAGCAAAAGAGCAATAAACAAATAAAGTCATGCATTACATTCACCAAGTATAAAATCATGCACTCATCAGACATAGAAAATAATAATAATAAAGAAAAGAAAAGAGAAATTCAGGCATTTACATTACATTCATCATAAGAAAAACAAAAAGAAAATGGCAATCATGGCATTTGCATTGCATGTACGGGCTCATTTTTCAGCTGCAGACAAGTGAGAGAGGATAAACACCGCGGTGTTAATGCTCGCCTTCAGATTCCAGAAAATGCTCCCCCAAGTTGGGAGTTCAGAAAAAAAAAAGGAAAAGAAAAAAAAAGAAAAGAAAAAAGAGAAAAGAAAAGAGAGCGCTCAGGCGCGCATTGCAGATTGGAGCCCAGAGAGATCATCGCTCCCTTCTGCCCAGGTCTCACATCGTGTACGAGCAACGCGATGGACCGCAGCCCCATGTGAGGTTCAACGGAATAGTTGTATCAGCCTAAGATACAGTGGACGTCGTGCATTGATCAGTATATCAGTTCCAGAGCTGATAACGATCCCCCCGGTCGCTCGGAAGACCAGAGATTCTCAGGATGCGTGCTCCTCAAAGCCACGTGCAAACTCGGATTCGCAAGGGTTCGTTTACAGGTTTTAGGCAGCCTGGCATTTTATCGCTTTCTTTATCGCTTTCTTCATTTAGCGCTTTCCTTGCCTTTCGCAGTTAGCGTGCATTTTACCGCTTTCTTTATCGCTTTCTTCATTTAGCGCTTTCCTTGCCTTTCGCAGCTAGCGTGCATGTTGTTAACCACTTCGTTTATTGTTTCCTCGTCAACACTCCAAATGCTGATTCAAAGAGAGAAAGAAAAAAAAAGAGCAAAGAAAACGGAAAAAAGGAGAAAAGAGAAAAAAGAAAAAAAAGGGTTTCTCCAAGTGGACAAAATTCGTATAATTCCTGAATTCTTTATTCCAATTTTACCTTCGAAATATGTCTCGGCCAATTCATATTTCTTGGTAAAATCCGAATAAAGAGGGGCAGCTGTCATACCCAAATTTTGTCCGACTAGTTGAAAATCAAACAAAATTGTATTTCTGTGAACACTCAATTTTTACCGGTTTTTTTTTCACTTTTTTCGAAAAATCACAAAAATAATCGTTTTTGGTGTATTTTCGAATTTTAATGTTAGATTTGTCGTTTTGCTCGCATTCGTCACTTTCGAGTCATTTTTATTAGGCTAAAGTGCTCCCGAGGTCCTTTATCTTTATTTAAAGTAACAATTTGGTCCTTTATCTTTTTTTTGTCCCAAATCAGTCCTTTATGTTTTAAATTTTTGACACATAAATCCTTTTCTGTCCCAAATCAGTCCTTTATGTTTCAAATTTTTAACACATAAATCCTTTTTTTTGACACATAAATCAGCACTGTTAACGGAAAAGGATTTATGTGTCAAAAATTTGAAAGATAAAGGACTTATTTGGGACAAAAAAAACATAAAGGACTAATTCGTTACTTTAAATAAAGATAAGGGACCCCGGGAGCACTTTAGCCTTTTTATTATTTTTAGTTAAAACAAAAATTTTAAAAAAAAGGGGTGTGCTACAAGAGTCTATTGATTTTCCCGTGTCTTCTCGCGAGCGTGCGAATTAGGTGTCTAATATTGGATGTGTGTCGTAGCGGGTTAGCGTGATTATTATTGTTATTATTAATATTAGTTGTATCATTAGTAGCTACCAAAATAAGAGACATAACCAAGTAATCAAATATAATGTATTTATGCAAATCTGTCCTTTCTTTACAAAAAATAAAAATAATAATAAGGTAACAGTTACACCTTAAGACAAAAAAATAATGAAAAGTCAAACAAAAAAGAAAGGGAGCTGCGTCCCCTTTGCTGGTGCTGCCAGCAGAGACAGTTTGAGCTACAAGCTCAACCCTCCTTCCTCTTGTCCCCTTGTTTGGTTCTCATTTTCAGCAAAAACATCCCAGCCTTTGCAGCAACCACCTCCACCCCTTGCTGGCTGCCTGCATCCTCAGTTTTTGTCCCCCATGAGAAATTTTTCTCTACTCCACATCCACACCTACACCACAGTTTGTACCTATAAATGCTGTAAACAGAAACAGTGTTAGGGGGAGACACTCAGAGCAATTCACAAAACAGTAACAAGCAAAACCACACTGACACTCAGCAATTCACAAAAAGAAAACAAACACAGCCATATACACACAGAGAGTAGCAGAACACACAATCACAGGGACATAAAATAATTTTGGTTCAGAGAAGGAAGAAACAGTTCATTTGGGAACTCGGTTAGTTCCTAATTTCATCTATTCGTTCATAATACCATCCTTGAGTTTTCTTTTCTTCTTTCTTTATTCATACACCTTGTTTACTTGCTATTTTATTCATATGATAATTCTCAGTGTAGCTTATGCATACTTTAAAAATGTAAGAGATAGCAAACAATGCATATAGAATGTGGATGGTGTTGAGAAACAAAAGGGGTAGCAAACAAGGTATATCAGTAGGAAAAGAGGCATAAGAAAAGGTTTTTGTTTAGTCTAAAAAAATAAAATATAAGAGGTGGAGAGAAGGAAATAAAACAAAAAATGGTGAATAGGTGAGAAAAAATAGAGATTTACCTCCGGCCACCGCGTACGGTGGCCGTCTCCGCCACTGCGCCGCCGTAAACCATCACCAACAGCCTCCTCCCCCTCCTCACCACCAACGACCGAACCACCCAACAACCACCTACTGTCCCACCACCGTACGAACCGAAACCACCAACCACCACCATCCCACGACCCCCACTGTCCCTCTTCACCGCCCACCGGCCAACCACCGTAGCTCTCCTCACCACCAAACACCATCCCAGCCAGCCACCGCCAAACCGTACCCCTCCTCTCTCTCCTCACCACCGAACACCATCACGGCCGAACCATCCCCATCACCGATCCACCCTAACACCCACCGTCGACCACCATTCGAATCCCCCAATCACCCTCTCGACCCTCGCCAAACACCCCCCACTGTTCGGCCGTTCCCGTCTCCCTCTCTTTGTTAACCGTCGCACACCCTTTCCCCCTTCACAGCTACCACCAACCAAACCACCACCACCGAAACCTCTCAAGCGGCCGAACCATCACCATCACTGATCCACCCACAACCACCGAACAATCGAAAAGAAAACAGCACCACCCATCGCCATGCCTGAAGCTCTCCCTCTCACCGTGAGCCTTCGTCTTCCCCCTCTCCCTGTTTTCGTCGTTAGCAGCAGTGAGGAGTTGGAGAACGAGATGAGGGTTAGTGAGGAGATACAGAAGCAGATTAGGGTGGAGAATAGAGAGTAGGAGGCGGTGAAGAGGAGAAGAGGATTAAAGTGAGGGAGAGAGGCAGATACGCGGTGAGGAGAGAGAGAGAGAAAAAAAATTTAGGTTTGATTACTTTGGGATGGAGGCGCGCCGTGGAGAAGGGAAGATGAAATTAGGGTTTCCAATTTAGGGTTAAGCTTTTATATTAGGAAAGCAATGGCAGTTTGGTCTTTTCACATTTTTTATTTTTTTCAGATTTCTATTCGCACCCCTCGTTTTACTCCGCGCGCCCCCCCTTTTGAAAGCCCACGATTTCTCTTTTTGTTGAAACAGACCAGCCCATCAGAAAATAAAAAGCGCAGCCCAGCTTACAAAAACGAGCTGGGCTCACTATCTGCACCCCAGTTTTAATAATACACCCCTCCTTTTATTTACACCCTTATTTTACTACTACACCCCCTGTTTCTCTTTTTTTAAATTTCGTTTCTTCACAAACCTTTTCTTCCAAATGATGGATAAATGTTTCCCCGAACAAAAATCAATCCAATTGCGAAAACTCTTCAAAATCAAAAATTCGTTAGTAGTCTTGCGAAGCCTTTGCTTGCTTGATTATTAACAATGGAATACTAATGGTGGTCACTTGGAGCCTTTGCTCAATTGATCATCATGAACGCTTTCAATTTCAGAAGGTATTTCCCTAAGCATCAAAAGTCATAGCAAGTGCTAGTGATGGCCACCCATAACCTTTGTCAGTTTGGTCATCATGAAGGCTTTCATTTTTCGAAAGGAGATTTTTACATGCACTTAAGTGGGTTTTAGTAATGATCACCCATAACCTTTGTTAGTTTGATCATTATGAACGCCCTTCACTTTTCAAAGCCAAAGCAAAAAGACTTTCCTTTTCAAGGCTCGCTTAGAACTACGTCGCTTTGATTCTCATTTGGGATACGTAGGAGCGAGTCACATTCTCGTCAAGCGCAACCATAAAAAGTTTAGCATTTGCATAGCAAAAAGAAAAGAGTTATTTTCATAACAAAAAAGAATCACTTTTGCAAACCAAGATCATTTTCAGAACAAAAACCTTTTCCTTTCTAAAATCATTTTCAACCCATCGTCGCTAGTGGTTAATCAGAACCTTTGTTCGTCTAGCCATTGGTGGCGATGTCTTTTTCCCAAAAGAACAACAAGCGATGATCACCCATAACTTTTGTTAGTTTGATCATTCGTGCCAATCAATCTCTTTCGAAAACCCCTTTCTAAAGAACAAATAAAAACGAGTCGCTACTAATAGTCAATCAGAGCCTTTGTTCGTCTGACCGGCGGTAGTGACTCTCATTTTCAAGAGTACTTAGCGGTGATTACCCATAACCTTGGTTAGTTTAATCATTCACTAAATGCTCGTCCTATTTCGAAAACTCACTAAAAAAGATAAAAAAGAAAAAAACAAAAACTTTTCAAAAAGACAAAGAAGAACTACGTAGCTTTGAGTTCTCCATCGCACCGGGAGATACGTAGGAGCGGGCCATGTCCCGTCAAGCGTTTTTTTCTAAAAACCCATTCTTCCCCCTTTTCTTTTTCATAATAAATAAAGATTTTCATTAAGAATTTTTCAATAAGAAGTAGAGAGGCAAAATTAAGTATTTTCAAGTCAACACACTAAGACCACACATTTAATTAAAGGTTCCCTCTCAGTAGAGAAGGACGTGTGGGGTGCTAACACCTTCCCTGCGCGTAACCGACCCCCTGAACCCTATTCTCTAGTTTCGCAAGACCAATCGCTTTCTAAAAAAGGTTTTCCTAATATTTTCCTTAATAAATATTGGTGGCGGCTTCATTGTCTTAGGAAAACTTGTGAACGAGGAAGGTTCTCCCCCGGGGACTTTTTCGGGAGCAACATCTTACTTATACTACTATATTTAACACATATTCTACTTGATTTCAAGTAATTAGTTATGATTAGATGTATGAATAACTCTATAGAAAATGGAGTTATGACACCCCCAAACTTAAACCATTGCTTGTCCTCAAGTAATGACAAAAAGAAAATACAAGTAGGATTTTCAATTTAAAGAAGAACTGATCAGCTTATATCTTTTTAAAGAATGATTTTGCATTTGATGAACTTCATTTTTCAGAACATTTTATCTTTGTGCCCTTGAATTCCCTAAACATCCAAAGTTTATTAAAACTCATTTGTGTGAGTGTGTGCCCCACTGAGATGTTTCAAATTATAGACTAGACTAACAACATCTTCTAGACTTAGGGGGCTTTAAGTACAACTAAGGACTTTGATTGAGCATTTCAAAACTTTTGAGTCAATGCACTATTCTTATTTTTTGTGGTTCTTTTCTTTGGTGCAGATGCACCTTGGTGCAGTTGCACTGAATATATATATATATATATATATATATATATATATATATATATATATATATTGAAGTGCAGAAGCACTGAAATTTTTGTAATGGTGCAGATGCATTTGAGTGCAATTGCACTTGATACTACATTTCAAGACTTGTAGCATATATTGCCCTCCTCACTGACCTCCTTATGCATACTTTTTTCTTTGGTTTGATTTTTTTTTCTTTCTTTTCTTTTGCATTTTGATGCTTTTCTTTTCTTTCAAACCAAATGCACTATTTGGAAGAGGTTCAGTTTAATGATTTGGGTAAATATAACTAGTTTATAACACTTTGAGCTCTTTTGTAGTGATTTTGGTAACCTATTTGCAGTGACTACTCTAAGCTTCTCATACTCAGCCTTAGTATTCATGAAAATTCCCCCAAACTTAATTCTTTATGCTCTTCTATATTTTTAGTAAAAATTTGTTTTTGACCTTGGCTTTCTGGAAATTCCTCTTGCATCAGATAGTTTTTCAAATAGCAATGTTCTTTTCAAAACTCAGTTGTAATGTGTCAAAGTAATAATAAAATTGGTCATTTGGGGAAAATAAGGCTTATTTTCTTTTTCTTCTTTTCATCACTAAAAATCAGTTCAAAGAGGTGCATTTGTCTATGTTTGTGAAAAAGATTTTTAAGTTGATCATACTTCAAATCTATCAAATCCTAACAGATATTTAAATAAGTAGACCCACATAAAAAAACATATATCAAAGCAAACACATATAAACACAAACATATATCAAAGTAAACACACATATACTATAGTTAAACAAACATGCATAATATAATAAGTTAACACCTCCCCCCAACTTAAAGTTGAGCAGTGTCCTCACTGCTCTTTAAAAATAAAACCATGGGAGGAGGATTAGTTCACAAAATAACATAGTGCATGATATAATTATCAAAAGCATAATTAAACATAATATTTAACAACATTCAAATATAATTACTGTTTTGATGCCCCACTCCTTAGCCTTGAGCTAGACCTCACTGTAGAATGCTTCACCTTCTGTCTCTTCTTCTTGGGCTCCTCAGCTTTTGGTGCATCTGCATCAGATGCAGTTGCACCATCCACCTCTGTTTTCCTACAAATTACTTCAAAACATAAAACTGAAAAAAGAACATAATTAATAATTCAAAATCATGGGTTGCCTCCCATAAGCGCTTGATTTAAGAGTCTTTCAGCCTGACTATCTCCTTGAGTTAGAGATTTTGGAAGTGAGTGGTGCCTTTGTCCCTCACCACATGTGCTCCATAATACTGCTTCACCATTTTTTCATTGATTTGGAATGTGGAAATGGTGGCTTCATCAAACAATTCCATTGCCACATTAGGATACACTTTCACCAAATTTTGTGGAGTTGGATTTTTGTGAGATGGGCATTGGGTTGGGAGAGTTGGTTGTATGTTGAGTGCTTCTTTAGGGTCTGGTTCAGGCTCAATCTCTTTAACACTCCCTTCTTCTTCTAATTCATTTCTTCTTCCCACACTCTCCTTTTCCACCATGTCTTCACCTAGCAGTGCAAGAGCATCAGATGCAAGAGCATTGATCAGATGATCCTTTTGTGTTGGTTCTTCTCTTGGCAGAATGTCTTTTTCCAAGATTTCTTCTTTAGGTGGTGCAGCTGCATCTGGTGCAAGTGCACTGGTGAGATGATCATACTGCTTATGGAATTGCTTCTGCACTAAATGGTCAAGAGAAATGATTGTTGAACATTCTTCACTCTCCTCTGCAGGATATTTCAGAGCATTCATCACATTGAATTTCACCTCTTGATCATTCACTCTCATGGTTAGTTCTCCTTTTTGTACATCAATGAGTGCTTTTCCAGTTGCCAAGAATGGTCTTCCAAGGATGATTGAGACTTCTTTATCTGTATCAAAATCAAGAATAACAAAATCTGCAGGAAACACAAATTTGTCAACCTTAACCAAAATATCTTCAATAATTCCCTCTGGGTAGGCTATTGATCTATCAGCAAGTTGAAGTGTTATAGTTGTAGGTCTAGCATTTCCAATCTCAAGTTGTTTAAATATTGATTTAGGCATCAAGTTGATACTTGCACCTAAATCACACAATGCATGACCTGTATAAAATTTTCCAATTGAGAATGGAATTGTACAACTGCCAGGATCCTTCAATTTCCTTGGAATTTTGTTTTGCAAAATTAAACTACATTCTTTAGACATAGCAATTGTTTCAAAATCCCCTAATCTTTTTCTTTTTGAAAGCACATCTTTCATGAATTTAGCATAATTAGGCATTTGTTGAAGTGCTTCAACTAAGGGAACATTGATGTGTAACTGTTTTAAAATTTCAAGAAATTTACTGAATTGCTTCTCCTCATGTGCCTTTTTTAATCTTTGAGGATAAGGAGGAGGAGGGTATTCAGGAACTAACCTTGGCATTTGAACTTCTTGAGATGCAGGTGCATGAGGTGCTTCTGCATCTTGCAAACTTTTTTCTTTTCTGTCTTTATTTTTTTCATTTTCTACCTTACGTTCACCTTCAGTCTCACAAGGTTCTGCAAGATCCTTTCTATTTCTATGAGAAATGGCCTTCACCTGTTCATTTCCTGGCCTGTGGGATGTGGTAGCTTCTGTGTTTGAGGGTAGTGTACCTGTTGGTTTTTGATACAGAGCTGTTGCTAATTGTCCCACTTGATTCTCCAAATTTTTGATGGAGGCATTAAGAGTTGGAATTTGAACTTTTGTATCACTCATAAATGCTTCTGTCCTATCCATAAATGCATCTGTTTTATCCATAAATGATTTCAATAAGGCTTCCATGGAGTTGTCCATTTCTGGTGCAGATGTTCTTTGGACGTGTTGAGAAAGGAATCCTGGTGGAGTAGATGGTGCAGCTGCATTAGGTGCAGCAGCATTATTACTCCCCCACCAGAAATCTGAGTGACTATTCCAATCTGGATTATAGGTATTTGGGTAAGGGTTGTTATTTTGGTTGTACCCTGCATAGTTAACAGAAATAGGGTTGCTGGGACATTCTTCATACAAGTGACCTCTTCCACAATACACACAACTTGTATCACCTGGGGGGGTTTGTTCTATGGCTGCTACAGTGTTTTCTGTTGGTGCAGCTGCACCAGGTGCAGAAGCACTGGTTGAAGTGAAGTTTTTAAACAAATTTGTCAGTGAGGCTAACTGAGCAGATAGGGTTGATACATCACTAATTTCATGTACCCCTGATGGTTTCTTTTGGGCACTCACCCTCTCAGTAGGCCAACTAGAGGTATTTGTTGCAATTCTATCAATTAATTCAAATGCTTCATTATAAGACAAGTTTAATAACACACCCATAGATGATGCATCAAGCATTATTCTGGTTTGGGGTTCTAAACCATTATAAAAAGTTTCCATTTGAATAATAACAGGAAGACCATTATGTGGACATTTTCTTAAAAGCTCTTTCCATCTTTCCCATGCTTCAAACAATGATTCAAAGTCTTTTTGTCTAAAAGATGTAATATCATTTCTCATTTTGGCATTTTTGATGGGTGGAAAATATTTTGCTAAAAACTTTTCAGCCATTTCATTCCATGAATGAATAGAATTAGGGCTCTAATGAATTCAAAAAAGATTTAGCCTTATCTTTCAAAGAATATGGAAATAGCTTAAGTTTAAATGCATCTTCACTAACACCAGGAATGATAAAGTTACTACATATTTCTAAAAACTGTTTTAAATGCTCATGGGGATCCTCATTGAGAGATCCACCAAATTGACCAATTGTTTGTAGCATTTGGAACATCATGGGTTTAAATTCAAAATGCACAGCATCAATATGAGGTCTTGCTATACTTGTTTGCATATTTTGATGATTAAACATAGCATACTCCCTCATGGGTCTATTTCTATCATTTAACATACCTATTGCTCCCATGTTGATGAAATGTTGTGGTGAAGTCATGCTAGAACCTCTGTCTTTGGGTCTTTGTTGTCTTTGCAAGCTCCTAAATCTCCTCTCTATCTCAAGATCTAATGCAAATTCTGGTGTTCTGACCCTGCGCAAATATTGAGTGCAACTGCACCTAGTGATTCTGCACCTAATGCTTCTGCACAGAAAAGAAAATACCAGAGTAATAAAATACTAACTTATAAATCTAAACAACAAAAATTAATGGCAATCCCCGGCAACGGTGCCAAAAACTTGGTGTGTGAAAAGATGTGCAAGTATACACAGTCATAACAAGTAATATAATGATAAGAAAGGTCGAACCCACAGGGATTGGATTAACTTTATGTATGTTTAGAAAGCATATAAATTAGTACTACTACACTACTCACAAATTTTGGGGTTTTTAGTTTAAGTAAAAACAGAATGCAAGTATGTAAAATAAGAAGAAGGAAATCAGTTGAGAAAGATAGTTGAGATGTCTTTACTAGATAATGCTTCTTTTGAGAGTTTCTATGCTTTTAGTGATGCAGAAGCACTATGAGGCAGAAGCATCAAGTGCAGAAGCATCCAGTGCAGTAGCATCAAGTGTAGTAGCATTGAATGCAGTAGCATAAGTGCGTGCTTTTCAGCTACTTTCTTCAGAGTTTCATTACAAGCTTCCCATGTCTGGGCTTGCTAAATAAGTCCACTCCCGCCCTTGAAGTACCCACTGTTTCACCCTAAGGACTATGTTATCCTATGTCTAGGACTTAACATGGTTTTAACACAGTTTCTTTATTAAAACAAGTTCAACAAAGCCTTTATTAAAACACTCACCCTTATTAGTCTTGATTTCTAATTATAAACCATGTCTGTGAATATAACTCTACTTATTGTAAGAGATCAACCTTAAAATAAGATGAATGTAGTATAACACAAGACCCAAAATGCTACAACACTTAAAAACATATTAACTTACTCAAAAGAACATTATAAGTTTAGAACATCTCAACTAAAGGAATTTAGCTCATGTTACTCATTATATAATAGAGAGAATCTGTAAGGAACATGATAACATGAATCATATAAAAGATATCAATAGGGTAGAAGTTACACAAATTGATGTTCCTTTGCATGAATTCTGACAGATGCAGAAGCATCAAGTGCAGAAGCACTGAGTCCTTCGTCTATCTATGAAGAAGTGGAGGAAGAGGGTGTCAATTCCTTCCTCACCTTCTTACAACTAACTAGTAAATAAAATGCAAGAATTGAAACTACTAAAATATAAGTAAGGTGTTTGATCTACATATAATCAAGTGAGATATGCGATGATCTTCAAGTGAGAAGTGGAAGCCTTTATATAGCCTTGGAGGTTTCCTTCTAGTGAGGGTTTGCTTGGAGATCAAGCTGACCAAAGGTGGCTTAACCATGATTACTTTTCAGAGCTTTTATTGAGAAGATTGAGTCTAAAGGGGAGGTCCAATTGTGGAGAGCAATGTGTCTTTAGATGAGTAGCCTTTCATGATGATGTTTATTGTGGGCACCTCCTTATGCATGTGGGCATGTGCCTCCATGTGATTTGTGACAAAGCATGATGTCATAAAAGTTTTGGTGCAGTGGTATGAATTGAGGTGCTTCCATTGTGGGGTTATAAACATTTAGCGCAGGATGGTGCAAAAGCACTAAGTGCAGGAGCATCATGGTGCAGAAGCATCGTGGTGCAGAAGCATCATCTGTAGGTAAACTGAACAAACACATCAAACATACCAATATATATATACAAAATGCATTATTCATCACATAATTCCCGGAATGTTGTTATCTTACTTATACTACTATATTTAACACATATTCTACTTTATTTCAAGTAATTAGTTATGATTAGATGTATGAATAACTCTATATAAAATGGAGTTATCACAGCCCAACAACACAAGAACAACATTGCAAAAGTATCACAGCAGCAACAGCAGCACAGCCACAGCAACACGGCAACAACAGTAGCCCAACAACACAGCAGCAACATGGCAACAACATCACAGCAGCACAGCCACAGCAACACGGCAACAACAGTAGCCCAACAAAACAGCAGCAACATGGCAACAGCATCACAGCAGCAACATGGCAACAGCATCACAGCAGCAACATGGCAGCAACATCACAGCAGCAACATGGCAACAGCATCACAGCAGCAACATGGCAACAGCATCACAACAGCAACATGGCAACAGCATCACAGCAGCAACATGGCAACAGCATCACAGCATCAACATGGCAACAGCATCACAGCAGCATCATGGCAACAGCATCACAGCAGCAACATGGCAACAACATCACAGCAGCAACATGGCAACATCATCACAGCAGCAACATGGCAACAGCATCACAACAGCAACATGGCAACAGCATCACAGCAGCAACATGGCAACAGCATCACAGCAGCAACATGGCAACAGCATCACAGCAGCAACATTGCAACAGCATCACAGCAGCAACATCCCAGAGACTGGCGCCCAGGAGCAGGGCGCCTAAATCAGCAACAAGCACAGAAAATATTGGGCGCCTAGGGCGCCCTTCACAGCAACACAGAAACACACAACACAACACTGGGCGCCTAAGGCGCCACTTTCAGCAACCAAAACAACACACTGGGCGCCTAGGGCGCCACTCCCAACAACAACCAAAAACAGAACACAGGGCGCCCAGGAGCAGGGCGCCTTTTCCAGCAACCAAAATCAGCAACATACAACAGAGGGGCAGGGCGCCCATGGACAGGGCGCCACTTTCAGCATAGCAATTTGAATTCTCATGATCATGGCAAGATACAAGGATAACTCTAGGGCCTAGAAACATCATTCACACCAACATAATGTATCCAACAAGGCATCCAATTACATACATGAACATACATAGGACAATCATCAAACCCTAACCCCCCACATACAACCCTTCATACAAACCCTTATAAAGCATGAACCTCACCCTTACCTTAGCTTTTAGAAGTCGAATCCTAGCTTTCCTTCTCTCTCCTTGGTGCTACGCCTCTCTCTCCTTGGTGCTACGCCTCTCTCTCTCTCTCTCTCTCTCTCTCTCTCTCTCCTTGGTGGTGGATTGCGCCTCCTCTCCTTCCCCCCTCTCTAGCCGTCGCCCTCCTTCCTTCTTCTCACTTCTAATTCTATTTTTTTTATTCTCCTAAATGAGCCAAACCCTAACTAAGGCCTATTTATACTTAGTTGGTCTCATGGGTTTTTCTCGCTCACTTATGCGATTTAATCACGGGCCTTTTCACTAACACTTCGGATTCGCTACTACCAACCCCAACCATAGGCCCATATATTCTAACATTATCATTATTTTATTATTTCTATCACCTAAACCCTATTTAATTAATTAAATAAATAACTAATTAATTTTGGGGCGTTACAACTCTCCCCCACTTAAAAGAATTTCGTCCTCAAAATTTAACTACCGACGTGAGCACCCTTCCACTAACCAACTAACGTCACCTCGACAACTAGTGCTATCTAACATGCTGATCATCATTTCTTTGATTACCGACGATAAGTGATTGGGCGGCCGTCCCTCCTACTTGTTCAGCCAGATAACTTCAGGAAATAATAATTAGACACACTCTCTAACGGTTCTGTAAGGATCCCCGATAGAGTTTTGGGCGTAATCGTGTCGGTACCACATGATCACCCCCAAGCTCTATTAAAGTTCCTTCCTATTATAGCACACCATGATTCCGCTGCGCTTCTCTGATAAACTGACTTGTAGACTACTCGCATCTTACCTCACTCATCTATCTCTACGGTGCCTCATAGTTTCATCACAAGATCACGACAAAGTTTACAGATTGCATAACAGTTGCAAAACAAGCCACATAATCAAAGTTTACAGACAGGTTACATACATGGGAGTCACGAAACAATTCATAAAAATAGAAAGTTCACAATTAAAGGCACAGGGTTTGCGCATAGAAACGCAATAAATCACACAAGCAGTCCGGTTAAGACCGAACAATCCAAAAAAAGAAAATTTACCTGATTCGAACAACCTGCAATGTAAACAATGGTTAGTACTAAAAGACAACAGTTGGTCGTTAACCGACACAACGACTCGACGACTTGGCCGGAAGGACCAATCATTGCTCTGATACCACTATTGTAACACCCATTTCTACCCGGTAATTTATTAACGTAAAATCAGAGTTTTGTTTTTAACAGTAAAACGATGTCACATTTTCTTCTAAAACAACTCGAATGCATAGTACTTTAAAACATCAACATCAATATTTATTCAATCTCGCGGCGGAAGAATTCAACAATTATAATCATCAATAATTATTGAGACTATACAAGGTTCATAACGCCAAAAATCCAACAAAAGGAAAACATGAATAAAGATAATCAAGCGTTCATCCCCCCGAGTGCTACGTATCAGAGCGACGACACCGGACTAACGAAGAACTATGGTCTTCATTCGAGATCACCTGCACGTTACCAACATAGGGGTAACATTCAAACAGAAGGGGTGAGATATCAAACAATATAAAGAATCGTATGAAAGACCGTATGCACAGGTCAGAATATCAGATAATTCACAACAGACAAATATTCGTCACAACAGTCAACAGGTCAACAACAGCATGGACATAACAGTCATTATCATCATAATAGTCAACATCAGCACAACAAGCATATATCTTCACAAACAACGTCAAATTGCAATCACCAAAAGTCATCACCAATGTCATGAGTAAACGAATGAGATGTAACCCACACCAACGGGTATATGCATGTGGTACCAATCATCACCAATAAAATAGCCAATAAGGGCATCATCACTTATATCATCACCAAGTGTTTGAGCATCATCACCATCACCTATAGCTCCAAGGCCGAAGCCTTCATCACCAAAATAATGCATATGAATTGTATTAGACACCATGAACAATGCACCAGAGACAATCAACAACAAGAGCATATCTTAGCACCACAACGACATAAGACTCGACACTGGCCATAGGCCTTCAACACAAAAATTCATCAACAGTTTGGGCCATTCGGCGATACCCTCAACAAAACAACTCGGGCCATTCGGCGGTACCCGCAACAAAACAGTGTGGGCCATTCGGCGGTACCCACAACGAAATCAACAACGACATTTGACAACATAATCAACAAATGGTCATAGACCCATCACCTATCACCTTAGCCAATAAAATAGGCACATCACCTGTTATATCATCACCAATAACACCAATCAACACCAATAACACCAACACCTATAGGACCGTCTAACAACTTGACCGTAACATCAACAACCACCGACACCAAAGATACCAATAGATTTACAACGTCAATGGCAACAACAATTTACAACACCAGTGACGACGACCAGGGGCGCTAAGGCGCCAACACGCAACAACAACAAACGGGGAACAACTACAACAACGGCAACACCACCAGCACCTACAGTAACACCACCACCAACAGCAACAGCAACCGCAACAATAGCAACAACGGCGACAGCAGTAGCAACCCTGCAACGGCAACACAGCAACAACGGCAATAATAGCAGCAACAGCGATCGCAACGGCAACACTGCAACAGCAGCAGCAACCACCACCAACAGCAACACCAGCAACACATGTAACAGCCACATAGCATCAGCAACAGTCAGCACAGCAGTAACAGTAGCCCAACAACAGCAACAGCAGCCCAACAACAGCCACAGCAGCCCAACACAGAAACAGCAGCCAACAACAGCAACAACAGCCCAACAACAGCAACAACAGCCCAACAACAGCCACAGCAGCCCAACGCAGCAACAACAGCAACAGCAGCCCAACAACAGCAACAGCAGCCCAACAACAGCCACAACAGCCCAACACAGCAACACAAGCCCAACAACAGCCACAACAGCCAACAACAGCCACAACAGCCAACAACAGCAACAGCAGCCCAACGCAGCAACAGCAGCCCAACAACAGCCACAGCAGCCCAACACAACAACAGTAGCCAACAACAGCAACAGCAGCCCAACAACACAGCCAGCAACATTGCAACAGCATCACAACAGCAACAGCAGCACAGCCACAGCAACACGGCAACAACAATAGCCCAACAACACAGCAGCAACATGGCAACAGCATCACAGCAGCAACAGCAGCACAACCACAGCAACACGGCAACAACAGTAGCCCAACAACACAGCAGCAACATGGCAACAGCATCACAGCAGCAACATGGCAACAACATCACAGCAGCAACATGGCAACAACATCACAGCAGCAACATGGCAACAGCATCACAGCAGCAACATGGCAACAGCATCACAGCAGCAACATGGCAACAGCATCACAGCAACAACATGGCAACATCATCACAGCAGCAACATGGCAACAGCATCACAGCAGCAACATGGCAACAACATCACAGCAGCAACATGGCAACAGCATCACAGCAGCAACAGCAGCAACATCCCAGAGACTGGCGTCCAGGAGCAGGGCGCCTAAATCAGCAACAAGCACAGAAAATATTGGGCGCCTAGGGCCCCCTTCACAGCAACACAGAAACACACAACACAACACTAGGCGCCTAAGGCGCCACTTTCAGCAACCAAAACAACACATTGGGCGCCTAGGGCGCCACTCCCAGCAACAACCAAAAACAGAACACAGGGCGCCCAGGAGCAGGGCGCCTTTTCCAGCAACCAAAATCAGCAACATACAACAGAGGGCCAGGGCGCCCATGGACAGGGCACCACTTTCAGCATAGCAATTTGAATTCTCATGATCATGGCAAGATACAAGGATAACTCTAGGGCCTAGAAACATCATTCACACCAACATAATGTATCCAACAAGGCATCCAATTACATACATGAACATACATAGGACAATCATCAAACCCTAACCCCCCACATACAACCCTTCATACAAACCCTTATAAAGCATGAACCTCACCCTTACCTTAGCTTTTAGAAGTCGAATCCTAGCTTTCCTTCTCTCTCCTTGGTGCTACGCCTCTCTCTCTCTCTCCTTGGTGCTACGCCTCTCTCTCTCTCCTTGGTGGTGGATCGCGCCTCCTCTCCTTGCCCCCTCTCTAGCCGTCGCCCTCCTTCCTTCTTCTCACTTCTAATTCTATTTTTTTTATTCTCCTAAATGAGACAAACCCTAACTAAGGCCTATTTATACTTAGTTGGTCTCATGGGTTTTTCTCGCTCACTTATGCGATTTAATCATGGGCCTTTTCACTAACACTTCGGATTCGCTACTACCAACCCCAACCATAGGCCCATATATTCTAACATTATCATTATTTTATTATTTCTATCACCTAAACCCTATTTAATTAATTAAATAAATAACTAATTAATTTTGGGGCGTTACAAAGGGCGCCAAGTCTGGCTGCCCGTTGCTTGTATTGCTGATGTTGCTGGGCGCCATGGGCGCCAAGGGCGCCAAGTCTGGCTGCCCGTTGCTTGTGTTGCTGATGTTGCTGGGCGCACTGGGCGCCAAGGGCGCCAAGTCTGGCTGCCTGTTGCCTGTTGTCTGATTGTTACTGGGCGCACTGGGCGCCATGGGCGCCATGTCTGGCTGCCTGTGCTTGTTGTCTGTTGGTTGCTGGGCGCACTGGGCGCCATGGGCACCATGTCTGGCTACATGTGCTTGTTGTCGGCTGGTTGCTGGGCGCCATGGGTGCCATGTGTGGCTGCCCCGTTTGGGTACTGGGCGCGCATTTGGGCGCCGTCTTGTGGATTGTTGGGCGCTTTAGGCGCATTAGGCCCACGGTTGGCTAACTGTTGGTTGAGTTGTGTAACTGTCGACTTGTTAAGTTGCTAAATTGTTGGCTCAGGTGTTGATTTGTTGATGATGCTGCACCTAGTTGTGATCACCATTGTGTGAAGTTGGCGACGTGTATCTAGTTGGATTGCCTCTATTTATTGGCAATATATTATGTTGTAGGCCTAGGCCAATGTTGAATTCCGTTGTTGTTGTGTTGCTATGTAATCATTGTTGATTGTTTGTGCATTCACATCGCGTCGCATACATAGCATTTTCATGTTGGAGCTATGCTCAAAACACGTTGGCCTGGACTGGAAAATTATGTTGAAGGCTTATGCCTTGTTGACGCCACTATTTACTGGCAGATTTTTACGACGACGACGGGAGTTCTGCTCCAATGGTACCACATGCAAGTGCATAGTATTGAGTCGCATTCATATTGCATACTTGAGTGGCTATGTTAATAACGTGCGATTGATTGAAGTTGTTGATGACGATGAAGTGGTATGTTGATGACTTGTGATTGATTGAAATTGTTTGATGACGGTGAAGTGGTGAACTTATGTCTTCTGGTTCTAACATACTGCTTTTCATATGTTCTATTATATGGTTCGATATCTCACCCCTTCTGTTTGAATGTTACCCTCCTGTTGGTAACGTGCAGGTAATCACGAATGAAGGCTGCTTACCTTCGTTAGATCGAGTCGGTGTCGTCTGTAACGCCCCAAAATTTAATTAATTATTTAATTAAATTGTTAAGGAAATTAAGTTGTAAGAAAATATTAGAGTAAAAATATATTTCGTATATGGGCCTAATTGTTGGTGTTAGGAGTAGTAAAAATAAAGGGGGTGTAAAGAAGGCCCATGAAGCCAAATCGCATAAGTGAATGAGAAAGCCCATAAGACCAAATAAATTATAAATAGGTGTTATTTTAGGGTTTGCTCACTTTAGAAAAAAAAAATAAGAATTGGGAGAGAAGAGCAAGGAGGGGGCGGCGAAGAGAGCTAGGGTAAGGCCAAAGAGAGCTTCAAATTTTTCAATCCAAGGTAAGGGTGGGGTTCTAACTCTATAATCGGGTATATGAAGGGCTTTATGTAGGAAGGTTAGGGAACCCTAGGTGTTGTTAATTCTTGAAAACCCTAGTTGTAGATATTGAACCCCAAATGTTGATGTTGAATCCTATTGATGATATTTGTTACCCATTGATGATGTATGAACATGTTTGTTGATGATTGGGAACCAAAAATCTGTCTTGGGCGCCCTCCTGGGCGCCATCTTGTTGTTCGCAGGATTGCTGGGCGCCATGGGCGCCGAATGTGGTCGTGTGTTGTTCTGGCGCATGGGCGCCAAGGGCGCCAATGTCTGGTTGCTCGTTGCTGCTTCTGGGCGTATGGGCGCCATGGGCGCCAATGTTGTGGCTGCCCTGTTGTTGTTGCTGTGTTGTTCTGGCGCATGGGCGCCAAGGTCTGGCTGCCCGTTGCTGTTTCTGGCGCATGGGCGCCATGGGCGCCAATGTCTGGCTGCCCGTTGCTGTTTCTGGCGCATGGGCGCCATGGGCGCCAATGTTGTGGCTGCCCTGTTGCTGTTGCTGTGTTGTTCTGGCGCATGGGCGCCAAGGGCGCCAATGTCTGGCTGCCCGTTGCTGTTTCTGGCGCATGGGCGCCAATGTTGTGGCTGCCCTGTTGTTGTTGCTGTGTTGTTCTGGCGCATGGGCGCCAAGGGCGCCAATGTCTGGCTGCCCGTTGCTGCTTCTGGCGCATGGGCGCCAAGGGCGCCAAGTGTGGCTGCCCTGTGTTGCTGTTGGGCGCTGTGGGCGCCAAGTGTGGCTGCCCTGTGTTGCTGTTGGGCGCTGTGGGCGCCAAGGGCGCCTAGTGTGGCTGCCCTGTGTTGCTGTTAGGCGCTGTGGGCACCAAGGGCGCCAAGCGTGGCTGCCTTGTGTTGCTATTGGGCGCTGTGGGCGCCAAGGGTGCCAAGTGTGGCTACCCAAGGGTGAGTTCTATGGTTGTTTCTTGAAACGATTTGTTGCTGTTGGATATACATTTAGGCCACGGTTGCTAAATTGTTGATAAGTTGCTGAATTGTTGATAAGTTGCTGAATTGTTGATAAGTTGCTAAGTTGTTGAGTTATTGTTGATAAGTTGTTAACCGTTGGTTGAACCGTTGATAATGTTGTACCTAGTTGGAATTGCCTCTATTTATTGGCAGGTGTTATGTTGTAGGCCTACGGCCCACGTTGAGATTTTGTTGTTGTTGTGTTGCTATGTAATCGTTGTTGATTGTTTGTGCATCCGCATCGCGTCGCATACATAGCATTTTCATGTTGGAGCTATGCTCAAAACACGTTGGCCTGGACTGGCAAATTATGTTGAAATTATGTTGAAGGCTTATGCCTTGTTGATGCCTCTATTTATTGGCAGAATTTTTACGTTGGGAGTTCTGCTCCGATGGTACCACATGCATGTGCATGGTATTGAGTCGCATTCATATTGCACCCTTAAGTGACTATGTTGATAACTTGTGATTGATCGAAGTTGATTGTTGGCTGAGAAGTGGTTAATTTAGATCCCCCGATTCTAATATACCGTTTTTCATTTGTCCTATTATATGGTTTGATATCTCACCCCTTCTGTTTGAATATTACCCCTTCCGTTGGTAACGTGCAGGTAATCACGAATGAAGGCTGCTTACCTTCGTTTGATCGAGTCGGTGTCGTCGCTCTGATACGTAACACTCGGGGGGGATGAACACATGTTTTCATTAGTGTTTGCTATGTTATTTTGTTGTTGGAACTTTAAGTTGTTAATTGCCGTTTTTGAGCTGTCTTTAGTTGGTTAAAGACGCCACGTTTATTTGAATTGATTTTGTTGCGAATCCGCTGCGTAGTAATGAAGATGATTTATTTTTAAAAGACTAAAAGGTTGTTTATCGGTTCATCCAAAAGTAAGTATTATGTATCCGTTTTCACAGGCGAATTAACCTGTTTGTTGTTTTTACGAAGAGAGTGTGACACTCCATTTGTTTGCTGGAAATTTTTATAAACTCTGATTTTCGCATTATTTTACCGGGTAGAAATGGGGTGTTACATCGTCGCTCTGATACGTAGCACTCGGGGGGATGACCGCTTATTTTTCTATTACTTATGTCGTTTTATTTGTTGGATTTCGAGTTTATTGCTGTTATGAATCTTGCTTAGATGCCACGGTTAATTAAAGTTGAACCTTTTGAATTTCCGCTGCGTAGTAAATGAAATTTGACTTGTTTTGAAAATTGAAAATGTTGTGTGTCGGTTCATCCAAGTTAGGGTGTTATGTATCCGCTTTTCAGAAATGACCTTATTATGTTTGTTCATGGTTATAAGTCGAAAAATGTAGCATCCGTTTGTTTGTGAAAACTCTGATTTTTCGTATTATTTTACCGGGTAGAAATGGGTGTTACAAATACAGGTTATAAGTCAATTCCCTAAACTTTGGGCATAATCAATGCCTTTGTGAATATGTTTGATGTTTTGCTTTAGCGCTGCAGCGGTATGCTATTAAGGAGACGTTACCGCGTTATATGGCGGCTGACCATTGAGATATTTGTGTGACCACTTGAGGATATGATGAGTCATCACCCTTATCTATTCTTCTCAACTGGATATTTTGACTTCCAAGTGGATACTAAATTACACTTGGCGCCCCCTAAATGGAACCCATGTGATAGTTGGTTACTTCCATCATTAGCACTTTTTGTAAAAGTAGCTTTAGGATACTATCTAAGTTTTATGATGATAAATTATTATTATTATTATTATTATTATTATTATTATTATTATTATTATTATTATTATTATTATTATTATTAAGACTTGGTTAGACTAAAATATAATAGAATGCTTCTTTAGTAAGTAACATACGTAGACATAAAGAGTTTAACTTGGAAAAGATCTTCTTGACATATAGCTTTCCTCCATTATTATTCCACTTTTAAGCTTTTATTTTTAGTATAGTTTCTAAATTTCATTCAAGGTTGCTCACGCCATAGCTTCATCCACGTATATGACTTGGCATCATAGGAGTGCAACTTTTGCAACCTTTCTCCTCTTGTCTTCATACGGTAATATGATCTTATTTGGTTATATTGTGATGATGAAACTTGTTATGACCTAATCACGTTGTAGTTGGATTGTTTTTAGTGTGTAATGAACCTTGAGTAGCTTTTATATAATGTTATGAAGTTTGCGTTTCATTCCTTGCGTTGTAATGCTTTCAATCTTGGTTTGGGAATGATCAACTAAAACAAGGTAACTTTGTGGGTACAGACATGGCTCACAAAGAGAACTCAAGGAATGATATGGATGAAAACCCTTTAAAGACATTTAAAGGAAGTACTACTTAACTCTAGACATAGGGGAGTAATAGTTCATAAGGCAAATGTTGTAAGAGCTTAATATACGGGGGTA
Organism: Astragalus membranaceus; assembly: GCA_039519185.1. Classification (NCBI taxonomy): domain Eukaryota; kingdom Viridiplantae; phylum Streptophyta; class Magnoliopsida; order Fabales; family Fabaceae; genus Astragalus; species Astragalus membranaceus. The sequence goes on from CM076847.1 coordinate 93,780,097, forward strand.
AAACTTATTTAGAGCCTAGACGTAGGAGTCTTGTAACATAACCCTGACGATAGTGACTGAAAGGCACGCCACCAAGGCGCTACAGCGTCTACGGATTCTGAAGCGCTACAGCGCTTAACGCTACAACGTCTAAATATTATTGAATTCTACTCTTGGGAATTTACACAACTACTGAACTATCCAACTCACCCTTAAATACTGTCAATTCACTACTGCTTTATCACAAATCATTATGTTTATAACTCCTTACTTTTATGGGTTAAATATGTTTTTAGTCCCTACAAAATCGGCTCCTTCTAAGTTTAGTCCTTACATTAACGAAATAGGCGTTTTGGTCCTCATCTTATTTTCCCGTTTTCAATTTTAGTCCCTCATGACTTTTAATAGCGCTTTAACACTTTTAATAGCGCTTTTATTTGTTACTCAACTCTTTTTACTAAGTTTCTAATCACTTAAACTTCTTAGATTAATTCCAATCCCTGTGGGAACGAACTTTACTTATCATTATATTATTTGTTGCGATTGTGTATACTTGCACATCACCTTTTCGCACAACAGGGAGGCACACACTAATATACACAGTGACACAAAAACACACCGAAACATACACAACGATACACACACAGATACGCAGGAAGGAATAACAGTGACTGAAAAACACACGAAACATCCACACACAGTCACTGGGGAAAGATCCGAAACAAAAGTTAAGAAATCAAAAAAGAAAGAAAAAGGGGGCGTGAAGCTCCGGCCACCATGTGGTGGTCACCAGCGAAGCTCCGCAGTAGCCACCCCAACGCCAAACCACCATCACTGTCAAGCCCCACGGACCACCGTGAACCACCACGCCGCCCCTGAAACGCCGCCACAACGCTGGCGCCTCCACGGCTCCCCACTGTGTTTGGATCCCTCCGGCGTAATCCTTTCCGTCGTTTTCACAACACCACCTATCGCCGCCTTCCCTTCCATCCCTCTGTCACTCCTCCCTCCACCGCGAACCACTACCAAAAACCATCAAAACCAGAAATTAGAAATAGAAAAGGATAGATGAGGGAAGCAAAACAAAAAAATGATGAGACAGAACACACCTCTTTCGAACCGGACCAGAGCCAGAGGGTCTCACTTTCGTTTTCTTCTTCTCCGGCGTAGCCTTCACTCACCACTGATTTCATCCAATCCAGAGCCATTGCCCGAGTTGACTCGCTCCGGCTCCGACCTCTCCACTCTCTACGCACCATCACAACCACACAAACAACCACCACCTACAACAACCACCGCAACCACCACCACAATAGCCAACAACTACCACCAAACTATCCTTCGTTTTCTCTCTCTACGAACCACCCAACCACCACCAAAAACCTCCACGGGCTCCCCCACCATCGCAGCCTTCCACTCTCTCTTTCTCTCCCCCCGAAATTCTCTTCTCTCCCTTCGCGTTTCATTCTTCTTCTTCTCTCTCCGTTTCGACGGACTCTCCCTCTATCGCAAATCCTCCATTTTTCACTCTCTCAGTCGCACTCACTCTTTCTCCCTCACCGACATGGTTCTTCGTCCTCTCCTCTTTCTTCCTCTCCCCCTTTGCGAAAATTTCGTTTCTCTCTCTCAAAAACATGAGACGGCGCTGAGAGTGGAGGATGTTAGAAATTAGGTTTTTTTTGTTTTAACTTTGCATTATATAGTCGATTTGGGTTTTATGTCCATTTGGGTTGTCTTAATTTTTTTGTTTTAGCTTTGCATTATATAGTCCAGTTAAGTTACACCCGTCATTTCACTAACCGTACCTTCCTCTGTTTTTTTTTTTGAGTTTGTTGTTAGTGAGTGTGCTATTCGCATCCCTCATTTCAATCATCATACCCTCCATAAAACCCCACAATTTCGTAAGCCAGCCCACCATTAAAACGAAGAGGGCTTGCAGTTCGCACCCCCACTCCTTTTTAATATAGCCTCTGCTTCTTTTTTCACCCCCAATTGCAACAATACAACCCCTGTATTTTGAAACTCAAACTGATACTTGCACCCCTATTATTTTTATTAACACTCACCCTCTCTTTTTCTTTTAACCTATTGAACCCCCATCCCCTACTTTATTTCATATTTCTCATTTATCTTGTTATTTTATGTTTTTTCTTATTTCTTTTCTAATAAAGTATCAAATGTCGTTCATCATTTTATTTATTTTCTAAAAAATATTAATTACTTTGCACCATATCTTTTTACGTTTCCAACTCATTTGGGTCCAGGTTTTGCCCCACTCTTTTTACCTTCACTAAACATTGAGTCCAACTCATCTTCACACATTTTACGAGCAATGAGTCCAACTTATCTTCACCATTTTATAAACAATGAGTCCAACTCATCCTCGCACTCTTAATTCTTTTTATGATCATGTTTTCAAGCAAACATTTTCAAATAATCAAACACTTGACCACACATTGGTTATTTGCGATGGTCGTTCTGAGTTTAACTTGTTTGATCATTGGGAACAACTTTAATTTTTTTTCAAACGGGCTATTAGTAGCGATCACTCTGGGTTTACTCGTTTGGTCATTACGAATGCCCTCCAAATTTCAAAAACGTTCAAATAATAAAAAACACCAACTCACAAATATTTTCTACCAAGAACTACGTGTGATTTGATTATCTACAGGAGATACGTAGGAGCAGAGGGCGACCGACCTCTGTCAATTGCATTAATAAAAAACCTTTTTTTTCTCTTTTAATTCATTTATCTCATTTTTCTCAAAAAGTACAAAAAATAACTAACCGTTTATCGAGTCTTATTTTTTATTATTATTATAAGGGTAAAATCATTATTTTTGAATTAATAAATGTTTACACATTTAGTTAAAAGGTAACCTTCCTTAGGAAGGATGTCGTAGGGTGCTAATACCTTCCCTATGCATAAACGACTCCCGAGCCTAAACCTGGTCCGCAAAACCCCCCCTTATCCACTCAATAGGGATTTTCCAATGTTTGCCCTTAAACTAAACTTTGGTGGCGGCTTCATTTCAAAAACTTCGAAGAATCCCTCCTCCGGATTTGTCGGTCGCTACAGCCCAGCATGTTGTTCGATAACAGTTACGAATTCCATAGCTGCAAAACAAAATATTGGTCAGAGAAAATATGAATTTGACAAAAACACTGTTCGGTTGACCTCAACCGAATGTGTTCGGGAGGCATCAACCGAACGCGTCCCCAGAACCGTTCGGTTAAGGCCAACCCAAAGCGTCGCAGATTTCAATTCTTTAAATGAGTAGGGAGGGGTGTGGGAAAAGTGAGAGTCTTTCTTTATCGTGTATCTATCTCTTCCTTTAGTTATTTTCCCTATATTTTGACTATGTTGGGTACAAAATAGTATATATCGGATAAACTGGTATATAGTAAATAATAGATGAGCTAGTAGATAGCACATAGTGGATAACAAATCATCTTTTCGGTAAAACTAGCGGTTAAACTTGCTAATAAATGTAAAATGACACTAAAAATAAGAATTTAAAATTGTTTAGTTTAATTTAAAAAGGATAGAGGATGAATTTTAAAAAAAATAATTAGGGTAAAAATGACAGAAAAATCGAGACGTTATATGTATCACTCTTATAAATCATTCGTCAACTATATATAATCATCCTCGAGTGAAGTAGTAGGACTCCTTAGTCCTTTCTTCATCCTGCTTACTTTCCTTTTTCTTATCTGTAAAACACCACAAAATAAACAGTGAGATTACAATCTTAATGAGCTCTTCCGCGACACCTCACTATATCTCTCGATGTCTTATATATATATATATATATATATATATATATATATATACATACACACCCACACACTTTCTCATTAGCATAATCCATAGAAATCTGATAAATAATATAAGTTTCAGCGGAGAACCCGTGCTCAAAATTTTGTTGAGAAGAACTCTGGGTCTTGAACTTAGGAATCATGACTTCCCCTTCCAAGTATGCTAATTATTCTTATGATGTTGCATATACATTACTTTATATATATTTATGTGTGTGTGTGTGTGTATATATATATAGTATAGTTCAACTCTCGCGTATTATTAAAAGTGTGACGTCAATTATATATGAAACAGAGAACTGAGAGTGAAAGTATCATTTTATTGATTGATGAGTGAAATTGAACGTACAGCAAAAGCTTAGTAGAGCTGAGTTTAAATAATACTAATGTACCATTTATCTTCTCTAACTACCATTTATCTTCTAAACAAACTAATAAAATACAATTAGTAAAATGCATTTAAATAAATAATTGAAGTGTAACTTAATACCCCCCCTCAATATGGAGAATAGCTGTCAAGCATTCCCATCTTGCCAATGAGTTCTGAGAACAAAGGTCTTGGAATTGTTTGGCATCACAAATATACCCCTCAAAATCATTTGATTTTATGATTTCACGAGCAAATAAGATTGCTTATGCCATATCTCTAGTCGATGTGGGACTTCAACACACCCTTCATGCTCAGGACTGGACATCTGAAGCATTGACTGATACTGGTGAAATAACAAGGATCTCAACACACCTCTTCGCACCCAGGACTGGACAACTGGAGTATGAAAATATAGGTGGAATAATAGAGATCTTGACCCAATAAGAAATCTAGAATAGGCTTAGGTATGGATATTTGTGAGTCATAACCAACATAAGTTAGTAATGATGATGAAGTTGGCTCGGAGGAAGATCGAGGAAGAAGCTTTAAAAAATTTCTTGAATGATGAAGCTGGCTCGAGTGAAGATCGAGGAAGAAGCTTCAATGAATTTCTTGAAAACGCGCAAGAAGTGACTGAATTTGTCCTCAGGAATATGTTGAGATACTGATAACTCTATTTTATATAGAGTTATTTATGCATCTAAACATAACTAATTGCTTGAAATCAAGTGTAATATGTGTTAAATATAGTAGTATGAATAAAATAACAACATTTATGGTTTCAAGATGAATGCCATTCATAATTTAGCACTTTGTATATATATTGGTATGTTTGATGTGTTTGTTCAGTGCACCTGCATTTGATGCACCTGCACCAGGAAAACACCAGTTCATCTGCACTAAATACATTTACAATAGGGCAACTGCACTAAGGTGCATCTGCACCATCCTGCACTAAAGACAGATTACCCAACATTGGAAGCACTCAATCCATACCAATGCATAAACACCTCAATGGCATCATGCTTAGTCACAAGTCACATGGAGGCACATGCCAACATGCAAAAGGAGACGCCTACAATAGAAGACCATCATGAAGGGTCATTCATAAAGGATACATGGCCTTCCCGATTGGACCTCTCTTTGAGGTTGAGTGTTGGACTCAATTTCCTTCATCAGAGTTCTGAAAAGTAACCATGGTTAAACCTCCTTAGGTTAACTTGATCCCCAAGCAAACCCTCACTTGAAGGAAACCTCCAAGACTATATAAAGGCTTCCACTTCTCACTTGAAAGAACAATCCATTATCATCCATAATCATCTCCTCTCTTGTATTTTATTTCACTTCATAGTTTTAAGTTAGTTGTTAGTTTGTGAGAATGGAAGGAAGGAATTGACGACTTCTCCCTTCACTTCTTCATAGCGTTAGAAGGTGCAGGAAATCAGTGCATCTGCACTGCTGGGCAAACTTATGCAAGAATTCTTCAATCGGTGTAATCTCTACCCTATTGGTATCTCTTGTAGTTTCCATTATATCAACATGTTTTATTCCATTTGTCTTTGCCTTGCAATGCATATTATGAGCTAAACCTCTTTGGTTGAGATGTTCTAACTTATAATGAGCTTTTGAGTAAGTTATTGTACTTTTAAGTGTCGTATGCATTTTGGTTCTTGTGTTACACTACATCCATCTTATTTTAAGGTTGATCGCTTAGAATAAGTAGAGTTATATTCACAGACATGGTTTATAACTAGAAATCAAGAACTAATGAAGGGTGAGTGTTTTAATGAAGGCTTTGTTAACTTGTGTAATAAAGAAAACTTTGTTAAAACCATGTTAAGTCCTAGACATAGGATAACATAGTCCTTAGGGTGATACAGTGGGTACTTTAAAGGCATGAGAGAACTTATTTAGCAAGCCTGGACATAGGAAGCTTGTAACGAAACTCTGAAGAAAGTAACTGAAAGGCACATACTGATGCAGTTGCACTCAATGCATCTGCACCACATAAACACACAAAACTCTCAAAAGTGATTTATTTAGTGAAGACATCTCAACTATCATTCTCAACTGATTTCCTCCATATTTTCTTGCATTTACATTATGTTTTCGTAAACATCAATACCCAAAATTGTGAGTAGTGTAGCTGCACTAATTTATATCTTTTTAAACATACAAGAGTTAATCCAATACCTGTGGGTTCGATCTTTTATACTACTTGTTTGTGACTGTGTATACTCGCACATTATCTTTTTCACACACCAGATACCAACACAAGACTGGGATTATCCGAAGGATGGAGGTAGAATGCGTCATCGTAATTCTGTGGAGGATTTGCCACGACAGAGATGAGTTGAACAACAACCAAGCAAATCAAAGAACAAATGAAGAATGATGAACGCAAAGAATCTCCAAGAACACGTGGAAGAAAAATCAAGAAATTTCTTCTAATAGCACGATGAGCACCATTGTTCATGAATCGCAAACCGGAAGAGGAAAATCGCAAGAAGACAATGGAGGAATCACCGAGAAGAGAGGAACGCGGAAGCTATATCAGCTCCTGATATTTTTTTCATCTGATACCATATTAAAAGTGTGGCGCCAATTATATATAAAACAGAGAACTGAGAGTGAAAGTCTCATTTTATTGATTGGTGAAGTGAGTGAAATTGAATGTACAGGAAAAGCTTAGTGGAGCTGAGTTTAAATAATACTAATGTACCATTTATCTTCTCTAACTACCCTTTATCTTCTAAACAAACTCTAAAAGATAATAACAAACTAATTAAATAAATAATTGAAGTGTAACTTAATACGTATGCCGGAATAGCATAACATCGCAACAATTAATTGCATAAGCATCTGTAAACATCCCATATCATGATATAAACCATATGTAAATATTCAACTTTGAGTTAGGGGTGAGTTGGAGTGGAGTTGGTACTCAAATGAATGAGAAAAGTGAAGTTTTAAAATTTGGAATGAGCAGGGCGCACCTGGTCGTGTGCTTGGACGCACTGATCGTGTGCGACATAAAATCCAGCACCTGTTAGAAACAGGCTCACGCACTGGTTGTGTGCCCAGGCACACTTGTCGTGCTCCCTAGACAGATTTCAGAAAATTGCATTTTCTAGTGTTTTGAGCATTCTTTTTTGATACCAATTCACCACAATCTCATGCCCAACTTAAAATGCAGTATCTACACAATAAAATTCAATACAAAAGATGTCCAAAACAACAATTCAAAGCAACATTGATCATCAATTCATACAAGTTTCAAGCCATTCAATATGAGCTAATTTCTCAAACATTCACACAATAATCACTACTTCAGCAACTCTTGACCATTAATTTTAATTCAACATGCATTCAATAATTTCAGATTCTAAACACCAAATTAAACTTAATAGAAAACATAGAAAGGTGAAGAAGTCACAATTTGGTTGAGTGACAAAGTACAAGCAAGAAGGTGAAACTCCCATTTACTTAATCAAGCTCTTAGAACCCTCAAGTGCAAGGTCAACTCCCAAAATCCTCTCTTTGATGTTTTAAACTTCAATGTAACTACCAAAACACCCTATTCAAGCCCCCAAACTCATGGTTGTCAGACTCGAGAGTCTACATAGACTCGTGAGGAGACCGTAGACTCGACTCGTAGACTCGTAAGAGTCTATGAACAAAAAAAAAGTACACTAAAAAAATCTGTAAAATAATTACTGTAGTGTCAAACAATATCAAACTATCAATAACAATGAAGACATTTCATCAATACATAAGTGTGGACTTATTATGTCATTATATGCCACATGATGATTTCAAATACTCAAGTACATACGAAAATAATGATAATAATTAATAATGCATTTGATTAGGATATCATGATCATGGTACTATAATTAATAGATCAATAATACTATCCCTTTTGCTAATTGAGCAACAATACTATGCTTGATTTAGTAGCTTTAGAACAATAATACTAATTCTAGGAGCAATAACATAGTAGCTTTAGAGCAATAACACTAATTCAGCAATAATAGTACTTGATTCAAAGAGCAATAAGACTATCCTTTTACTAATTCTAATTCAGCAGTAATACATTAATACTTGATTCAAAGAGCAATAACACAGAAGCATTAATAAAGACGATGACGTACTGTTGCAACGGAACAAATGACGGCGTGCGATGGAACGAACGACGACACTATACGGCAACGTGCTTGGGCGGGAATGTAAAAAGAAAGAAGAAGAAACACAACGGGAATGGAAACGAGAGAAGAAACGAAAAAAAATCATTTTTATTGATAAAATCGTAGACTCGCTATGGAATCGCGAGTTTGAACGAGTTTGAGCGATTCTGACCGATTCCATTTGACTCGTTTTGGCAGCATGGACTCGTAAACTCGTAGAATCGTACGAGTTGGCTCGTGATATTGACAACCATGCCCAAACTAACATGCAACCACAAGACTCAACTTTGAGCTTCTCCACTTCTCATGCAAATCGAAATATTGTGAGTTGGAAAGTGATTTCCAACTATGATTTTAAGGGGTTTAGATTCTGGTTTGTGGTGATCTCCTCTAACTTGAACTGAACTTGAAAGAAACGATGGTGTAGAAGATGAATAAAAGAATGAGTGTTGGTGTTGGGGTTGCTCCTCTCCTCTCTATCTCTCGACTTCTATTTCCCCTTTCTAGAAATCTGTTTTGAATGAGATTATGGTGGGGAAATTATTTGGTATTTGAGTGAAGATGATGAAAGTAGTAAAGTGTTAGTGACCTAGAAGCTTGATGAACAAATTTGAAGGTGGAAGAAAGCAAAGATGTTTCAGCTCACTCATTCTCCTTTTTCCTTCTCATTCTCGATCTCTCTTTCTTTCTCTCCCCATCAAGCTTTCTTTCTCTTTTCTTTCTAAACTCAAGTGGTGAGTTTAAGTGAAGAGGGAACTTTTAATATTTTTTTTTGTCAATAATGCAACATTTCATTGATAACGGGTAAAGACCGTCGAAACATTACACAGAATGTTAGCTTGAAGCTCGCAGAGGAAGCAACATCATATCCACTAAGGAATAGCAACCAAATCAAGCATAAAACTGAAACTCCTAAGGATAACAACTAAGCACAAGATCAGCACTTGAAACAACTGAGATACTAGTTACCCCCACTGCAAATATCACGTTTATCCATTTACCCCCCTGCAAATATTAAGTGGGATCTAGTTACCCCCTGCAAATATTAAGTGTTTCTAGTTACCTCCCTGCAAAGTCAGCATAAACTTAATGTTTTTAGCTAAAACTAACAGTAGGGGGGTAACTAGAAACACTTAATATTTGCAAGGTTTGTTTTGAGAGTTTTTTTTTTTGCAGGGGGGGTAAATGGATTATGGTGATATTTACAGGGGGGTAAATGATATTTAAGCCATTCTTTTAAAGTGTAATTTATGAGGTATTGCTTAGAGCCATCAAAATGGGTAACATAGGTGGACCGGACTAGAAAATATGAGCCTGACCCCATCATATCACCATATACCCCCACAAGAAATTTTAAGACGAAAATACTCCTGGTTAAATTGACTTAAATCAGATCTACATATAAGGTAGGTAGATCCGATTCACAAAAATAAAAGACGGATTTACGTATATCCGATTAGAATTAGTGGGGGGGAAATCGAATCTACCTTTAGTGAGGTAGATCCGATTTGTTAAAATATAAAAGCAGATATACCTATCAGTGGGGGTATGTCCGCTTTGTTAAAATGTAAATCGGATTTACCTCCCTGATAGGTAAATCCGCTTTGCAATTAACAAAGCGGATATACCTATCAGTGGGGGTATGTCGCTTTGTTAAAATGCAAATCAGATGTACCTCCCTGTAGTAGTTCCCTGTAATGGGTAGATGCAGCAAACAGGAGACATCATCCAAAGTAATCGTCATTTCACCAAATGGTAAGTGAAATGACGATGTCTCTAAGTGCCACCTCTCAAGAAAAGCAGACATCAGCTCATGGTCCACCTTTGTATGTCCAGTCGAGACGATGGGGGCTAATCCGGAATCTGTGATAAAGGCCCACAGCCGGTGGTTTTGGGAAAGCCCAAGCAGTCTCTGAGCCAGCTTGTTACCATGGTTGGTAACCTTCAATTTACGCTCATATGTCTGCATTATAAAAAATAAAAAAAATAAGGCTATGTAAATAAATTAAACTAAGAAAGCAACGTAAATAAAATAAACTTACCGGGTCTCTCAGTATAACGGTACAAACATGAGATGCTAGCCTAGTGAATAGAGGAGGCTGCTCCTTATGATGTTCCTGATGCCCCTGCTGAGGCTGATCCTCCTGGTACTGCTGCTGCTGATAATACTGCTGCTGGTAGTGCTTAGGCATATACTGGTCCTCAAATATAGAATGGTCCTCAGACATAAAATGCCCATCAAAAGGGTGCCCCTGTTGGCACTCCTCATAGTGATAGTCGTGGGCCTCCTCCACCTGCTGATACTGCTGCTGTTGCCTATGCCGGGAGGACGCATGTCCTGCAATCCTGTGGCTGGTGCGCGTACTGGGAGCAGATGGCGAGGCCTGAGCCGAGGACTCCCCTCGATACCTATTGGACACTGAAAAAAACAAATTTTTAAACAAAAATAAAACACAAATCGAATCTACCTATTTCCAATGCGAAATCGGATATAGGTAGATACGATGGGAAAATCGGATATAGCTAGATCCGACTTACTATTTACGCTGAATCTGAGGAAGATCGGATGTATGTAGATCCAATGGTAAATTCGATGGAAAATCGGATATAGCTCTCTGAATGGTAAATCCGATTCTCTCAAGAAATTTTTGTAAATTTTAAAAAATTTTAAGGGTATTTTCGTCTTTTCACAGGGTCTGTGGGGGTATATGGTGATATGATGGGGGTACAAAAAAAATCCCAAATAATTTTGCCCCGGTCCAACACGGCCCAGAAATTTATTGGCCCGCAATGGGTCGGCCCCCGCTATGGGCTGGGCCAACATAATGGCCCAATATTTTAAAAAAATTGCGCTATTACTTGTCATTTTTTTAAAAATTGATGTGTTTTACTTTGAATCTCAAACAAGTTTCACTTTCAATTTTAAACTTGCATTTGACAATTCATTTCACTTACACATTTAGGCTACACGCCTACACATGATTGTATTAAAAGCCTAATAAAATTAAGGGTTTAATATGTTTTTAGTCCCTGCAAATATAACAGTTTTCTATTTTAGTTCCTGCAATTTTTTAAAAAAAAGCTTCTTGCAAATTTTTATTTTCTGTAGCCATTTGCTGATGAAGCTAACATAGTTCCTTGCTAGCATTGGCACGTAATTGATTCATTTTTCTTTTATTTTATATTTGTTTATGTGGCATTGCCATGTAATTTTTTTCATTATAATTTAATTTATAATTACTTACATGGAGGAAATTAAAACATAAACATTCAACTCTAACCCCAAAATCTTCAAAGCCAAACCACACATCGATATAATCAGAACCAACTTCTTCATTAAGATCAAAGGTACAAAGGCTTCTCTCTGAATAACCCCTCTGGATCTGCAGTTGCTTCAGTCATCTGCGAGGACTCCAAGTCAAGGATGCATTTGGGCTCTACCTCAATATCATCTGAAATGCTCAAGTGATAGCCAAACAACACCCTTATTGATTTTGTATCATCTGGAGTCTGGACTTATTGGTTGGGTACTACAAGAATTTCGAGGATTTCCGGCAGACAAAATCCGCCGGTAATGGCCAAAATCCGCCGGAAATTGGACATTACCGACAGATATTTTCCGCTGGAAATCCGTCGGTAATTCTCTCACAGGTCACGGTTATCGGCGGACTTTTCGCCAGTAATCACTCAAAAATCCGCCGATAATTAATTTTTTAAAAAATATTTATTTTAAACGCAAACTAAATCCGCCGGTAAATTAATCAAATCCGCCGGTAATTTTTTTTTAAAAAAAATTGTTTTTTAAATTCATTTATTTAAAAAAATAATATTATTTAATTATTTTAAAATTTTTTTAAACAAATTTTTGAATTCGTTTATTTAAAAATATTAACTAAAACAATCAGTGTTAAGGTCTGTGTTGAGCTGTTGCTGAGCCTGAGGCTGCTGCTGCTGCGTATTTACCGGTAGTGAAGAGAAGACTCTGGCTTGAACAATATTTTCGTAGACTGAATATTTGAGAAGAGAAGAGATTGAGAAAACAGAAATGTGAGAAGAGAATAGAAGAGATTTGAGAAAAATGAAGTGTATGAATGTGAGAAGATATGAGAAGAGATTGAGAAAACAGAAATGTGAGAATAAAAGAGATTGAGAAAACAGAAATGTGAGAAGAGATTTGAGAAAAATGAAGTGTATGAATGTGAGAACATTTGAGAAGAGATTGAGAAAACAGAAATGTGAGAAGATAAGAGATTTGAGAAAAATGAAGTGTATGAATGTGAGAAGATTTGAGAAGAGATTGAGAATTTATAAGGTTGTGAAGGGGAGAGAGTCCCAACGGCTAATTACCGACTGATTTTCTGCGATTACCGACGGATCCGAAAATTATGATTACTGGTGGATTTATTAGTGGATGGCATTACCGGTGGATTTGAGGCTATTACCGGCGGATTTGAGGCTATTACCGGCAGATTGTTTTAAAATATATATTTTTTATTACGGAAATTTTCCGCCGGTAAGCGTATTCCGCCGGAAATTCATGAAAAACCGCCGGTAATTTACAGGGGGATTTAGTCCGCCGGAAACGCTCAAAATTCGCCGGTAAGGTACTGGCGGATGTAATCCTCCAGAAAACGCCCCCCGGTAATGCACGAATTTCTTGTAGTGATAATGGCATTTGTGGTTTCCAATGCAGCACCATTAACAATCTCCTTTTGAGTTGTTGGAGCAGTTAATTGATGATTTTTAGGAGCATTTGTCAATACAAAAATATTTACCGATTCATTATTTTCAGTAAGGAATGTTAGAATTTCAAGGAACTTACCTTGATTAGCATACTCCGTTGATTCATCATGACCACGAAGTGGTAATCCCAACTTTAATAGAAGGCAAATGCAAACAATTGAAGTTGTTAAACGCCTTCGATACACGTCGCGAAGTTGATCAGATTGCTTAGCTATTGCAACTTCAATATGTTGATCTTGATTCATTAAATCTTGGCACTTCATCCAAGCAATGTTATGAGCCCCATTAGGGACCCCCAACATGAGATGAGAGTTTGTCTTTCTTATTCCAAAGCGAGAATCCTTGTGTCACAAAAGTATCATCGCCAGATTGCTTGCCAACATCGGGCTTAAAAAGATAACACAAGTAAAATGCAACATCTTTTTCTATACTATACTCTAGTCAGTTGCTAAATTCATTAAACCAAGAGGTATTAAATCTTCTAGTAGAATTTCCAATTTTCTTTTGAGGAAATTTGTGTTGAGTAGGTTGACATGGTCCCTTTTGTAAATATGATCTCCGTATCCTCTCTCGATCATTAGGGTGATATGCCGATATTTTAATCCGTTTTCCCGGATCCGATGGCAAATCTTCTGAATTAATTTCAACGTGTTGACATTGGGAACTTGTTTCGCCCGATTGTTGATCGTGTGGTGATAATTTTCTCTTGAAGTAGTTTTCCATTGTCTCTTAAAATCTAAAAAAAACAATTCAATAGACAATAAACTATTCAATAACAAACAAAATTCTATTCAATAACAAACAGAATATTCAATTCAATAGAATCTCAAATCCCAAATCAATAAACTATTCAATAACAAACAGAATCCTATTCAGTAACAAACAGAATCCTATTGTTCCCTATTGTTCCATTCTTCTCCGAATCGATGTCTTTCTCATTTTATCAATGGAGATTTAAAACAATAATCCCAAATCGAAATCCCTATTGTTTTATAGCAGAATTATTTTTCACACGGTGGAAAAATGCAAAACAAAATCCTAAAACGAAATCCCAAAACTCCGAAATAGAATGAAAAACGAAATATAACCTTGAAGAGAAGCGGCGGTCGATGACGGAAGGGCGGTAAAGAGCAGGGAGGCCGCCGTGTGTGGTGGTTCTGGACTTCCGGTGCGGCGGTGCGTGTTGTTATGTTGGCATCGAGCGTGTGTTTTCTTGTTGCTGGTGGAAGCGGTGATGCGTGTTGTGTTTGTGAGGGAGAGTGATAGTTTTTGGAGTTTTGGGTTGGGCTAAATGAGTTTTGGTCTTAATGAGTGGTGCAAATAGCAGAGACTAGGTTGGCGAGGATGTGCAAAATAAAAAAATATAAGGTCAAAAAAAATTATAGTAGGGGTATTGGTGAGATTTTTAAAAGTGGAGGGTGTGTAGCTGCACACCCTGGGCCCTGTGTATATCCGTCCCCGAATACTAATGTAATTTTTATTTCAGAATTTTCTTCTCATTCAAATTCAATGACGAAAATGTTTATCCATTGGCATTTTATGTTATTGATGAACTTATTGATGTTAGTTTTGAAAATGTCAAAACAAGATAAGATTTATTAACTTACGAGTTTTTCTTAGAATGTGGATTGGGCCTAATTCAACTCCACAAAACCCACTTTTAAGACGAGGGATGCCCTTTTATTATATACATTAGCACTAGTCAACGTGGGATTTGGGATTTCCCCAATACACCCCCTCACGCCCAGTACTATTGGGCTTGGTCCGTGGATAATTGTAGGTGACCCGATGGATCTAGGATAGACTCTGCCTAACTCAACACCACAAAATCGACTTTAATATTAAGGTAATGGATGCTCTTTCATTATATACATTATCACTAGTCGATGTAGGACTTGGAATGTTCCCAATAGTTTTTAATTATTCTGTGGCCCAAACTTCTGGTACTAATTTTGGTTTTAGCTTTTAAGCATTGAAATTTCTTTGGATTATGCACAACTCTTGTCAATAATGTTGGGGCTTCTGGGACTTTTTCTCTGTTTAAGAGAATCAGAACCATTTGAGGTGCCATCTCCGGGATTAGTAACTTGGTCCTGGATTAGTAACTTGGTCCTAAGGTCCTTGTCTCAGAAGCTTATGGGTTTTTGGGTTTGATTTAGAATTTGTGATTATGGTTGAATGTTTATGTTCTAATTTTCTTCATGTAAGTAATTATAAATTAAATTATAATGAAAAAAATAACATGGGAGTGCTACATAAACAAATATAAAATAAAATAAAAATGAATTAATTACGTGGTAATGCCAGTAAAGAACTCCACAGATGGTTCAATAGAAGGACGTTAATGAAAAAATTAAAATTCGTAGGGATTTTTTTTTAAAAAATTGCAGAGACTAAAATAGAAATTTGCTATATTTACGGGGACTAAAAACATATTTAAGCCTAAAATTAAAAACCAATATTTGATTTAGTTTGACAAACCAAAAAGGGATCTTGGATTTTTATGTTTTTTTGTTTTGTAATAAAAATATTTTTATGTTACTTTGTAATGGGATAAAAAATAACTTTATACTTAAAGACTCATATTTTTTTTTGACAACAAAGACTCATATTTTTTAATTAGCTAATAACTTTGTGATGAATTCTTTCATAGATCTCCTTTAAATACAACATTTTACATGGGAGTGCTATCCAAATGTTAATATATATAGTATACTTTTATGGAGTCAAAAAAAATTGGTGTACGTTTATTTTGTGCAACATAATTTAATATGTGTCCAATATAAATTATGTCGAGTACAAGTTTTGGCCCATGTGTCATCCCATTTGGCCCGCAAACTGCATAGAGTTGGGTTGAGTCGATAAATATTGGGGTCTTTTTTTTATACCTTCATCAGATGACAATCTACCCCCATCGACCCTGCGAAAAGACGCAATTTCCCTTCACAAAATTTAAAAAACCTTAACGTATCCTGATTTCAATTTTTTTTTGGAAATCGGATTTATGTATCTGTGAGGTAAATCCGATTTCCACAAAAATTTTTAAAAAATTAAAAGCGGATTTATTTAAGATGGGGGTAGATCCGCTTTTAAAAATAACAAAGCGGATTTACCTTAGGGGGGGTAAATCCGATTTTGTTGTTTTTAAAAGCGGATTTACCTTATATGGGGGTATATCCGCATTTAAAAAACAAAATCGGATTTACCCCCACTTAAGGTAAATCTGCTTTGTTAACCTAATTAATAAATAAATAAATCAGTTAAAAAATTAGATACGAATTTCGACCGTCTTTTGGTTCTGTTTAGTGTGTAGTTCGTTAACACGTGACGATGTTGTACGTCGAGCGAATAATTTAGGCTAAAAAATCGGTTTTCGGGCAACCTACTCAAATTGGAATGAGACCACAGTCATTAAATCCGGAAATAATCAAGGATCAAAACACCTAAAGAAGGAACACTACAAAAAAAAATCGCTTATTAGCGAGGGAATTTTTAGTCCCTCGTTAATTAGTGACGGATTTTTCAGTCCCTCGCTAATTTCTGAAAATTTTCAGATGATAGGACTTCGTGCAGGTGTTTAGCAACGGAATTGTCAGTCCCTCGCTAATTCCCTCGCTAAATTTTTGACATTTCAGCTTATTTATCCTCTCACACACACTCTTCTCTCCTACTCTCCTCACACTCTTCTCTCTTCTTCTCTCCTCACACTCTTCTTCTCTCTTCACTCTTCCACTACCACACCACCACACCACCACCTTCTCTCACACTCTTCTTCTCTCTTCACTTTTCCATCACCACACCACCACCTCCTCTCACACTCTTCTTCTCTCTTCACTCTTCCACCACCACACCAACACCACCACCTCCTCACACTCTTCTCTCACTACCCTAATACCCTTCACCACCACCACCACCACCACTCGTTTCTCTCTCTCTCTCTCTCTTTCTCTCCTTCTCCCTTACCATTCTCCTTCTCTCTCTACCATAATACCCTTCACCACCACCACCACAACCACGACGACGACCACCACCACCACGTAGCTCATTTCTCTCTCTCTCTCTCTCTCTCTCTCTCTCTCTCTCTCTCTCTCTCTCTTTCTCTCTCTCGCCTTCTACCCTAATACCCTTCCCCACCACCACCACCACCACCACCACCACACCATAATAATAATAATAATAACTATATAAAAAAAACGTGGCTGTCAGACTTAGCGACGGAATATTTCCTCGCTAATTAGCGAGGGAATTAGCGACGGAATAGTCCCTCGCTAATTAGCGAGGGATTCAAATTCCCTCACTAATTCCCACTAGCGAGGAGCGATTTAGCAAGGGACTGATTTCGTTGCTAATTCCCTCGCTAATGGGAATTAGCGACGGATTTGGGGCATTTAGCGAGGGAAAAATCCCTCGCTAATGAACAATTTTTTTGCAGTGTTCTTTTAGGAAAGGGGAGCTCAAAATCCCAAATTCCATCGTTTACTATTTTTTATTAATTTTTTTAATTTTTCAGAATTTCCAAAAAATATTCTAAAAAATTTTGCATAACCTTATTTTGGTTTTATTAGATTTTTAGTGGTGTTTTTATAATTTTTGGATTAGTTTTGACTCTTAAACAGATTTTTAGTAGCATTTTTATAACTTTTTCTAAAAATTTAAATAAAAAACAATTATTTTTAATAACAAAATCGGATTTACCTTAGGTGGGGTAAATCCGAATTTCTTTTTTTAGGGAAATCGGATTTTTCTACCCACTAGGTTAATCCGATTTTAAAAATAACAAAGCGGATGTACCCCCATCTGAGGTAAATCCGCTTTGTTATTTTTAAAGTCGGATTTACCTATTGGATAGATAAATCCGATTTGAAAAAATAACAAATCAAATTTACCTTAAATGAGGGTAAATCCGAGTGAATTTTAGTTGGACAGGGGTATTTTTGGATTTTAAAAATTATGTGTGGGTATATGGAATGTGATGGGGGTATAAAAAAAAAGACCCTAAATATTGTCAAGAAATATTTTTGGCCCAGCCCAGTCTAGCCCAAAATTATCTATATGTGTCATCTCAAATGTGCCGACCCAACCCAAATTGACAAAACAAGAGAACTGTAAATTTAGGTTTTGTTAGCATGAGTAGTGTTCGGTACCGTATCTCCTGCTACGTATCCGACCTGGGATAGGTAGACCGGTCCGAGATAGTTGGTACGTGTATCCTTGGTTGTCCGAGTTGGTGCTCCGGTCCGAGGTGGGGTGGTACCTGCAATGACACTCCGACGCTCAAGTCAGTGAGTGAGTCAATTACAAGTGAGAGTAGGTGAGAGATGAATACCATTAATGTGAGCATTCAATGCTTATTTATAGGTATCTGGAGTGGAGGAGGGTCGTTGGATCTAGGTCTGCAATCTCCACCGTTGGATGAATTGGACCCTTTGGTGTTGGGCCTTTTGGGTGGATTGGCCATTGAGGCCCAATCCGTAACAGTAGCCCCCCAAGTCGGGTCGCTTTAAGGCGAGCTAGACTTGTCGTTTAGAGATTTCACCGGGCCTGATACACTTTACGACATACCGGGCCGATCTGAGGGACTCAGGTCGCGCCGAGTAACTCGAGGCTGACCGGGCCTAGAGATTCCGGGCACGGCGGGGTCAAGAGACCGGGGCGAGTCAACGGAAACGGAGCGATCCGGTCATAGCTGTGCCTTAATTTCTGTGCCAGCTGGCAACGTCATTGATGGGACGCGTCGTTCGAGGAAGATTGGGGTAATGATGGCGCTTGGAACGACGCGCCTGTCTAGGGGCTAGTCTTGGGAAACGTAGTCTAGGCCCAGGCCCATTTGTGGCCTTCTTAATGTTCTATAAATAGGAGGGGGGATCCCCCTTACTTGGATTGTTTTTCTGCGAATTGCTCTGCTTCCGATCTTAAAGTCGTTCCGGAGCTTCTTTCATTCTTCCGAGTTGTGCTGAGTCTCGGTGACGCCTTTGCTGTTCGCGACCTGCCTCCATTGTTCGACGAGCTTCGATTTTCATAAGGTTAGTTTCCTCTTCTCTTTGTTGCTTTTTCCTTTAGATCACGACCGGGTTCTTTCTGGACCCGCATTTGCAGATACAGAGTGGGGGTCGTCAGGTCGGGTTCCGACTTGGTTGTGGACCCACTGTTTACGTATCAACCTGACTCGTCAAGCCCCCATTTCTGCAGGACCGATCTGGCGAGGACGAAACAAACCCGTCGGGTTGCTGACACAGATCGCCCTCATTTCGCGCAAACAATGGCTTCCGGACTTGGAGAGTCTATGGAAATTCGTGCTAGTCCCCCGGGGTCAGCTATTCCCGAGGTTCAAGACGACTTGGGTTCCGCTCCTACTCAAGCTGAAGACCGGTCTCCCGGGGTTCCCAGCAACGAGCCGGTAGATGAAGACAACACAGAGGTGGTGGTTCTTGAATCGGATGATTCTGATGCCGAGCCCGACCGTGAGGAACAAGGCAGTACTAGTTGGAGTTCGGAGGAGAGTGAGGAGGAGGTGGCTGAGAGCCGAAACAATGAAGAGGGTCTTGGGCATTGCGGGGAGCCCGCATATGAAGAAGGTGATTCCGAACAATATCCCCGAGCCGGAGTAGGGCCGGTCAATGTTCCCGTGTCCCTCCCTCTCACTGTTCCCCGGGAGTATTCCTGGGTGTCGGAGGCGTTGAGGGGGATTCCGTCCCTTTATAGGACCGGGGACGAGATGAGTTTCTTCGTAAACCGCCTTTCCCGGAAGGATCAGATCTGGAATGTGGAGGGAATGGCCGAAAGCTCTTAAATTTGTTATGTACGGGGTAACGATCCTTGATATGCACGTTAGCCCCCCGTTCACCGCTTTTCAACAAGAGGCTTTGGAGATCTTGAACCTCGCCCCTTCCCAACTTCATCCCAACTCATGGGCGTTCCTCCGGGCTTTTGAGTTGATGTGCATTCATCTGGAGAGACCGATCTCCTGCGACCTCTTCTTCCACCTTTTCGAGGTTAACCGTAGGCATGAGGATGGAACTAAAGATCGGTGGGAACATGTGAGCTTCCGGGCTAAGAGAGGGTTAAAGATTTTCATGCCTTATTCCGACTCTCTTAAGAACTGGAAAAATAAGTATTTCTTTGTGGAGCCCGTGAATGAGGAGGCAGTGAGGCACGTCGACCAATATTCTGCGGATGGGAAATCATTGGAGTTCACAAAGTTTCAACTGGGATGGTCTCTCTCACATTTTAACCGGAGGCCTCATTCTTACACCGTCGGCTTAGGGCGGCTATCCCAGGTGGACCAGGAATCGTTAGCGATCTTGACGAACTTTGCCGACCTGATCGTCTACCGTGATCCCAAGAAATTTGGGATTGACGTAGCCCGATTGGTCGGGGCTGGGTCGAAATCTCAAGTAGTCGCCGTTCTTGGTAGGTTTCTTGGTAGATAACTCCGCCCATTCATAATTTTTTGACTGCCGTTTCTTTTAACATTGCTTATTCTCCTTTCTTTGCAGATAGCATGAGGCCGGACAAGTTCTCTCGCCTGACGGCTCTTGCAGAAAGGAAGGCTGGGGTGCAAAAGGAAAAACCCGTTGCTGCCATACCGATTAGCACCGTCTTGGAGGCAGTCTCGGCTGGAGTAGAGGATCGGGCTGCGGATCTCTCGCACCGAAAAAGGGAGCGCCCCCTAACTCAAGCAGACCCTGCTTCTACCTCCAATGCCCCGGCTGCTCGGGCTTCAAAAAAGGGGCGTCATGGAAAGCACCGGACTTCTAGGTCTTCTGGTCTTTCTATTGACGCCGACTTCCTGCAGAAGCATTTGGAGGATTCCCGGGTCGACCCGGTTGAGGCGTCTCTCAAGTTATTCCGGCATCTTGCTGACGTGACGAAGCTTCAGAAGGTCGAGGCTGAGAATCAGGCAAAAGGTGACCCCAAGTTCCGAGGTTCACTCTTTGACTTTCTTTCTTGGTCATCTCTGTCGTTGACTTCCTTGTTTCTATTATTACAGGGGCCCTGGTGGAGAGGGACAACGAAAGGAAAGCCCGGGAAGAGTTGCAAAAGAAATACGAGGCTCTGGAGAGGGATCAGACCGAGCTTAAAGCGGCTGCGGAGAAATTTGAGAAGGAGAGGGACTCTGCCCTCAACTTGTGCATGGAACACGAGGTTCGAATCCAAGATCTCGAGAGTCAAGATAGGCAGTCTGCCGAGGCTATTTCTTCCCTGAGGGCTCGGATTCAGGAACTCGAGGCCGATCTGGTGAAGGCGAGGCAGGCCCAGGTCGGATCTAGCGTTGATTCTTTACCTCGGATTGCTGAATTAGAAAGGGAGCTTCAAGAGGTACGTGCCAAAGCAGAAATTTTGGAGGACGAGGTGGTGGAGGCGGCTCAACAGGCTCTGGAAGTGGCCGAGGAGAGCTTTGAAAAAGCCCTTTCTCAAGTTGCTGTCATCCATCCATCCCTTCCTCTGGAACGGGGATTTATTCGCTTGAACCATACCGTAGCTGATGGGCGTATTGTCCGGCCCTATCGTGACTCTGATGCATTCGATATCATTTACCCTCCCCCTTCCATGTCGTGATTGCTGCTGATGGGAAGGTTCTGAATTTGCTGTTTCTTCTTTTTTGGGTTCCGGGTGGAACCGGTGGGGAAATAAAGCCCCGGGTTCCGGGCGGAACCGGAATTTTGTAATATGCCATTACCTTTTTGAACTAGAGGACCCGGCCGCATCCGGGATAATTTGTAATGAAAATGTAATTTGATGTGCTTCCGGTTTCATTTACCTCGGTTTTTAGTTTTTATACTGTTGTTTTTCGTTGGTGCACTTGCGTTTGATTCGCTCAAGTGGTAAACGTCGCCTCAAGGACAGTTTACCGGGACTCGGCCCAGATCGAACTCGTCCCTTAGGGTTGTGGCAACCTCGGCCAAATAATCGTAAAATGAACGCCTTCGGGGTAGTTTACCGGGACTCGGCCCAGATCGAACTCACCCCTTAGGATAGCGACAAACCTCGGTCAGCTAAAGGAAAATAGAATAGGCGATAAGATCGGTAGACACCGCAATCATATAGGATAACATCGGTATACACCGTTCATTAGATAAGATGAGTTACAACATCGGTATACACCGCAAACATAATTGATAACATCGGTATACACCGTTCTCCAGATAAGATAAGAATAACGTCGGTATACACCGCTCTTTAGGTAAGATGAGAGTCAGCTGTAGTATTTTCTCAGTTTAGTTGCGTTCCATGTTCTTGGGATCGCCTTGCCGGACAAGGTCTCCAATTCATAGGCACCTCTGCCGGTTTTAGATAAAACTCGGTAAGGTCCTTCCCAGTTGGGGGTGAGCTTGCCCTGTGCGGCGTTCTTCAAACCGACATCGGCTCTCCGTAAAACTAAATCACCGATTTCAAGGTCTCTGGGGATCACTTTCGAGTTATATCGTACTGCTACCCTCTGCTTTACTATTGCTTCTTTAAGGAAAGCTTGACCTCGGACCTCGTCGACGAGGTCGAGGTTTTCCTTCAACGCCTGACTATTGTCCCCCGGAGGTTTCGGGTGGAGTGTCCTCCAGCTCAGCTCCCCGATCTCCACCGGGATCACGGCCTCTGTCCCGTACGAAAGTCGGAAAGGGGTTTCCCCCGTTGAGCTCTGTGGAGTAGTTCGGTAGGCCCACAGCACGTAAGGTAGCTCTTCAACCCAGTTTCCCTTTGCTTCGTCAAGTCGTTTCCTCAGTCCATTGAGAAGGACTTTGTTGACGGCCTCGGCCTGACCGTTTGTCTGAGGGTGCTCTACCGAGGTAAATCGGTGTTTGATCTTAAGGTCTGACATGAGTTTCCTGAAACCTTTGTCGGCGAACTGTGTTCCGTTGTCCGTGACTACAACCTCGGGGATCCCGAATCTAGTCATTATATTTTTCTTGAAGAATTTGATGCAATTCTTAGCGCTGATGATGGCCAGGGGCTCAGCTTCAATCCATTTGGTGGAGTAATCCACCGCTACTATGAGGTATTTGACCTGGCCGGGAGCAGTTGGGAATGGCCCTAAGAGATCTATTCCCCACCAAGCGAATGGCCATGGCGAGCTTAAGCTGGTGAGCTCCGTAGGGGGTGCTATGTGAACCTTGGCGTGGATCTGACACTTACTGCACCTCTTTACGTAATTTCTTGCATCGGTCTCCATGGTTGGCCAGAAGTATCCCGCCCTTAATGCCTTTCGAGCCAGGGATCGACCTCCAAGGTGTTGGCCGCATATTCCCTCATGGATCTCGGCCAGGACGTAGTCCGCTTCTCCTCCCTCGATGCACTTCAACAGTGGTGCCGACAGGCTTCTTCTGTAGAGGCTTCCATCGATTATGGAAAAAGAGGAGGCCTTCCTCCGGAGGATCTTGGCTTTACTCGGGTCCGGAGGCTCGTTCCCCGTTCTGATATAGTCTATTAGTGGCGCGATCCAGCCCTGGCTTTCTTCTACTACATTAATAGAAAGACTTGCTTCCGGGTTCAAGATTACGCTCGGCTTGCTCAGTGTTTCCTGGATTATTGACCGGTGATTTCCCGGAACTTTTGTGCTGGCAAGCTTGGAAAGGATGTCAGCCCGGATATTCTCCGATCTTGGAACGTGCTTCACTTCCGTGAATGTAAAAAGGGAGAGCAGCTCCTGCACTTGGGTTAGGTACCTTTGCAAGATCGGATCTTTAGCCTCGTACTGTTTCCCGATTTGGGATACCACCAGTAATGAGTCGGTATTTAGGGAAAGTCGGGAGATCTTGAGGTCGATCGCAAGCCGGAGTCCAGCTATGCACGCCTCATATTCCGCCTGGTTGTTTGAGGTAGGGAAACCGAATGTGAGTGATACTTCGATTATGATGCCCGTCGGGCTTTCAAGCATTAACCCTGCACCACTTCCTTTTGGATTTGAGGACCCGTCTACGTGAAGCGTCCATACCCCGTCATCCGGATCGGCGGGCGCCATCTCTGTGATAAAGTCGGCAAGTACCTGGGCTTTCATAGCCGGTCTTGTTTCGTATTTGATTCCGAACTCGGAGAGTTCTACCGCCCATTTGATCATTCGACCTGCTAAGTCGGGTCGGTGCAAGATCTGCCGAATTGGATAATTAGTCCGCACCACGATTTGATGGGCGACGAAATAAGGTCGGAGGCGGCGTGCCGAGATGAGTAGAGCAAAAGCGATCTTCTCTATTTTCTGATACCTCACCTCCGGTCCATGCAGAGCTTTACTCACGAAGTATACCGGGCTTTGACCAGCTCCGGTCTCCCTGACAAGTACGGCTCCGATGGCCTCATCTGATATGGCTAGATACAAAAATAAATCTTCCCCTGGGCTCGGCCGACTTAGTATGGGAGGTTCGGATAGGACCTTTTTGAGCAGGGAGAGTGCCTCGTCCCGCTCTGGAGTCCATTCGAAAGTTGCTTCTTTCTTAAGCAGTTTGAACAATGGGAGTGCTTTGAAGGCGGCGTTGGAAATGAAGCGAGATAATGCAGCTATCATGCCGTTGAGTTTCTGGAGCTCTTTCTTAGTGGACGGGGTCCGCATTTCTGTTACCGCTCGGCACTTATCCGGGTTGGCTTCAATGCCCCTTTCCGTGAGATAGAAACCCAGGAATTTTCCAGCCCGGACCCCGAAAGTGCATTTTTCCGGGTTCAGCCTCATGTTATTTTTTCGGATTTTCGCAAAAATCTCTTCCAGATCGGATATATGGAGGTCTTCCCTTTCGCTTTTTGCAATCATGTCGTCGAGGTAGACTTCTACGTTACGACCGATCTGATCTCGGAATACTTTGTTCATCATCCTTTGATAAGTGGCCCCCGCATTTTTTAAACCGAATGGCATGACCCGGTAGCAAAAATTACCGCGGTCAGTCATAAAGGCCGTCTTCTCTTGGTCCGGGGGGAACATCGGAATTTGATTGTATCCGGAGTAAGCATCCATGAACGACAGTAAGCGAAAACCTGAAGCATTATCGACGAGCCGATCAATGCTAGGAACAGGGAAGGCGTCCTTAGGACAGGCCTTATTAAGATTGGTATAGTCAACGCACATACGCCACTTTCCATTGCTTTTCTTAACAAGTACAGGGTTTGAGAGCCAAGTTGTGTACTTGACCTCTTTTACAAAATCAGCCTTAATTAAATCTTCAACGACCTTAGCCGTAGCAGCTGCCTTTTCCTGGCTTTGAGCTCTTTTGCGTTGGGCGACCCATTTTGCCCCGGGGTTCACCGCTAGCTGGTGACAGGCGACCTCGGGGGGAATCCCGGGCATGTCCTTTGCTGACCACGCGAAGAGATCGGCGTGGGATTTGAGGCAGAGGGTGAGTTTTGCTTTTACCTCGTCGGGGAGATCGGATCCGATCTGGACAGTTTGAGTTGGGTTCTCTCCCAACTGGATTTGCATGAACTGTCCATCAGGTTGAGGTCGCCTAATTTTCTTCTTTAGCTCTCGTGCCAACTCGTCGTCGCTTTCCTCCTCAGAGCTGTCCGGGTCATATCTTGCGTCGAGGTCCGTGACGTTGACCTCGGCCGCTGGACCGGCTCTTTTCTTCTTTGGGCTTCTCTGAGTCCTAGCCGCTATGGGGGGAACCCCCTCTTCTGCTGCCTGCCCGTCCGCCTTGACATGAAGATAGAAGCATCTTTGGGCGGACTCTAAGTCGGCATCAAGAGTGATAACTTCGTCACTCAAGGAGTAGAACTTCATCTTGAGGTGAACCGTTGAAGTTACGGCGCCCAGCCTTCCAAGGGTGGGCCTCCCGATGATACAATTGTACACCGAGGGGCATGGCAAAACTAAGAACTTGGTCTTGACCGTCCTTTCTAGTGGCTCCTCTCCATAGGTGACCATCATTTCCAAGTAGCCAAGAGGTTTGGTCCGAGACCCGTTGAAGCCCGAAAGATCCGATCCCCGGTAAGGGGTGAAGTCTTCCTCTGAGATCTGCAGCTTCCTTACCAGGTCGATGAAGATGATATCAGCGGAGCTCCCCTGGTCGACCAGGATCCTTCTTATCTCGTGGTTTGCCATGACCGCCCTGATAATGAGGGGTATGTGCTTATTTGGCTTGCCATCCAACAAGTCTCGGTCGCTGAAGGCCAAGGGTGGGCGTTCCGGGCCTGAGCTGATTGCAGAGGTGGAAGCGGCACACATGACTTCCTTCCATTTCCTTTTCATTGTTTTGCCCGATGCCTCGTCGGGATAGCCCCCAGATATCATCATCATCACAGGTCGGCCCTTTGATTTCTGATAGTCGCGCTCGTCCTCTGAGCTCTCTTCTCTTTTCTGTGGGGCCTTACCCTTTCGTTTCGGATCAGCTTCTTCTTCCTTAACCTCGCCCTCGTGCCTGGGTGCTTTAGCCACGTACTGGCTTAATTTCCCTTTCTTAATCAGGTCTTCGATGTCATCCTTCAAAGCATTGCATCGATTGGTATCGTGCCCTTTGCTCCGGTGATACCGGCAGTATTTGTTGGATCTCTGTCCCGGCCTGTGTGGGAGCGGATCAGGGAACTTGACTTCTTTGAACTCAGCGTTCATACATTCCGCCAGGATCCTGGCCCTTGTTTCATTCAGATCGGAGTATTGTTGGTGTCGGTTCCAAGGTCGGAGCCTATTGTCGTTCCGGGGTTCCCTTTCATAGCGGGCCTCTGCTGCCTGACGCACTGGAGCCTCCTTTTCATACCGAGGCTTACTCGTTCCGGGGTCGGCTTCTGTCTTTCTTGCAACAGCGCCTTCTTCATGGTCAATGTATTTTTGAGATCGCTGGAGGAACTCGGCAAGCGACTCAGTTTGGTTGATTCCGACATCGATCTGAAACAGACTTCCTTCTCGCAGACCGGCCTCCATGAAAAATAGTCGGAATGAATCGTCTAAGTTCCGGACTTGAGCCGCCTCTTTGTTGAACCTTTCAATGTCATCTCGGAGAGACTCGTTCTCTCCTTGTCGGATGGCTTGTAAGACTTTCCGAGACTTAGGCTTCATTTTGGAGTGGGCGAACTGGGCCGAGAACAGCTTTGCGAGCTGGTCCCAGGATGATATTGAGTTCGGCTTGAGGGCTCTGAACCAGTCCAAAGCCAATTTCTCCAGCGTAAGAGGGAATATCCGGCATTTGATCTCCTTCGGGACATTCCTGTATTGCATCATCGTGTCAAAGTAATCTAGGTGTCGATCAGGATCGCCCGTCCCGTCATGCATCTTTAAACCCTCCGGGGGCTTCTCCAAGTGCTTGGGTACCGGGAAATAGTCGATTTCCGCTGTAAAGGGTCCCTTCCTAGTCGCGGACCTCTCCCTTGGAGGAGGCCTCCTGGTTGGGCGTCGGACGGGGGATCTGGGAGACAGAGGGCGCCGACGTTCAGGCCTCGGGGGACTTCCCCGGCTTATAGAACGTCGCCTTGGGGACGACGACGCTAATGATGAGCTTTGGTGAGTTGACTCGCCAGGGTAGTAGGTCTCGTCATAAGTCTCGGTTGGGGGAGTTCCAAAGTCTTGTCTCCCTCTTCGGCGTGGTGGCGAACGATGGTGGTGTCTCCTCCAAGCAGGGGACCGATGGCGTCTTTTGCTGGAGGTCCTTCTGCTAGGAGAGTAAGTTTGAGGGGAGGTACGATCCGGGATATCTCTGGCCCGGACTTCGGCCATCTCGGCCTCCAGCCGGGAGTAACGCTGACTTCTTTCATCAGCCTCGGCCTGCCTCGTTAGCAGTTGGATGAGCTGTTGGACAGCATCGATTGGTACCGGGACAGTCGGGGCTGGAGGTTGAAACTGGTTTCTAGCAGAGCTTATAGGGACCATCGCCCTGGATGAGTTCCGGCCATGGGCCGAGCTGCGAGGAAGAGTAATCGCTACCCCCCTCCGGGGTTTCCTGTTGCTGGTCGGGTCTGACCACTACGCTGGAGACGTTTCTCCGTCGTAATTCCGGAGCCATCTATGATCAAGGAGGTTGGGGGAAAGACTAGAGTATAAGGCTCTCCCACTGTGGTCGCCAATGTTCGGTACCGTATCTCCTGCTACGTATCCGACCTGGGATAGGTAGACCGGTCCGAGATAGTTGGTACGTGTATCCTTGGTTGTCCGAGTTGGTGCTCCGGTCCGAGGTGGGGTGGTACCTGCAATGACACTCCGACGCTCAAGTCAGTGAGTGAGTCAATTACAAGTGAGAGTAGGTGAGAGATGAATACCATTAATGTGAGCATTCAATGCTTATTTATAGGTATCTGGAGTGGAGGAGGGCCGTTGGATCTAGGTCTGCAATCTCCACCGTTTGATGAATTGGACCCTTTGGTGTTGGGCCTTTTGGGTGGATTGGCCATTGAGGCCCAATCCGTAACAAGTAGGATGAAAAATCTAGGTAAATATAGGTTTTCGAAGTCATGAATGCGGCCAATTTGATAACTGTAAATCTAGGTTTACAGTTATGCAACAATCACATGTAGTGGCACATCTACTCATGTAGTATTGGGGGAAATTGCCCCTACATAGTAAAAATAGTTTTTTGGGGTTACAACATAGTATAAATGGTTTAGTTAGATAGGTTGAATAAACTAATTTTTTTTGCCTCCATAAAAAATAAGGGTTGCCTCTATAAGCTAATTATTTATTAAAATTAACGTAAAAAATTGTAAGAGACGCAAAAGAGAACAACTCATACTAATTTTATTCTCTTAGTCTCTTATATTTTATGATTTTGATCTCTTCTAATACTAAATACACACAAGAAAAACTTAATTATTTTTTTTTGTTTTTATAGAGTAAAGGCCCAAGGATATCTTCTACAAAAAAAATATGAAGACCTATTTACTTTATAAGAAATGAAAGGTACTACTTAGGCCATTAAAAAATTCAAATATTAGTCAAACTCATCTCTAAGAGGATTAAAAATGTCCCTAAAGTTATTGTAAAAAGATTAATTTGACCAATACTTATGGACTAAATTGATATTTATCATTTCTAAGGAAGAAAATAAGCGTATTTTTTCTCAAGTGCTAGTTTTAGTCTTTGCTTTGAAGCTGGAACACATCACATTCCTCCATTTCGGCGATTTTATTCCCACATTTTTCAGAAACACCTCAACTGCAAATAATTTTAGAAAAAAAAAGGAATAAATGATGTCAAATGAAATGACCAGTACATCCCTAAAATGAGTAGAAAAATATTGCCACAATATATGACAATTGAGATAATAAGCATAAGGATTCCGGTGGTTTCTTAATCCCACATTTTTTCGAAGAGAAATGCTCAAGGTCACAACAAAAATTGGTGAACACACCCACAAACTGGTGTAGTGTTAGGCGGTCATGACAAATACCCGACAATGTGTTACTATTCAATAACTGGATCGGCTTTTAGACTTTATAAGAAGTTTAACACATCATTTTT
The DNA here is from genome assembly GCA_039519185.1 of Astragalus membranaceus. Classification (NCBI taxonomy): domain Eukaryota; kingdom Viridiplantae; phylum Streptophyta; class Magnoliopsida; order Fabales; family Fabaceae; genus Astragalus; species Astragalus membranaceus. Next base: position 93,809,552 of record CM076847.1, read on the forward strand.
GGGTGGTCTTTGAGAAATAATTTTGTTGAAAATAAACGGTTATCTTTTCATAAACACGTTGATAGCAAAGGAATTTTAGAAAGAAAAAATAGTAATAACTGTTGTCAAATAAAATGACCAATACACCCCCAAAATAGGCTGAGAAAAACGAAATTACAAAACTGCCCATACATATGACAATTAAGATAACTAGCGCCTTGACTCGTGCGCTGCACGGGGTAAAAACTCTAGTTAATATATAGAATTGTTGTTAGGTAAGATTTGTTTCTTAAATTGCAAGAGAAAACATTATTTAAATTGAAACTGAGTATGAATTAAAAAAATGTGTAATAAAAAAGGCAATTGCAAACTTAAAAACTAAAACAAAGTGTGTTCATATTTGTCACGAAATTATTATTTTTTTCACCAAATCGGTTATTGAGTAATGAACTCTGAGTATTTGAACGGTTAAAAATTTTTCCAAACACTAAAGTACCCCAAAATATGCTCCTTAGCATCACACTTTACATATTTTGTCACGAAATTATATATATTTTTTCACAAATCGGTTATTGAGACACAAACTTTGCATATTTGAATAGTTGAATTTTTTTACGAACACTAAAACATCAAAAACCACACTACTTAACATCGCACTTTACATATTTTGTTTTGAAATTATTTCTTTTCACAAAACCGACCACTGAGTAACAAATTTTTAGTATTCCAACAGTTAAAAAAAATTCGATATTGAGAAATGAACTTTGAGTATTTGAACGGTTAAATATTTTTCGAACACTAAAGTATCTCAAAACACGATGTTTAGCATCACACTTTACTTATTGTCACAATTGTTTTTCTCACCAAACCGGTTATTGAGGCACAAATTTTTCATATATGATTAGTTGGATTTTTTTGCGAACACTAAAGCATCCAAAAAACCACTACTTAGCATCGTAATTTACATAAATATGTTATGAATTTTTTTTCACCTAACAGGTTACTGAGGAACAAATTCTGCGTATTTGAACAGTTAAATTGTTTTCAACCACTTAAGTACTTCAAAACTCACTGTTTTGCATTGCACTTTACATATTTTATTGCAAAATCACTATTTCTTTAAACAAACCAGTTATTGAGGAACAAACTTTGTGTATATGAACAACTAATTTTTTTTTCAGACTCTAAAGTATCTCAAAACACACCGACTAGCATCACACTTTTCATTTTTCACCAATCTAATTATCGAAGAACAAACTTCATATATTTATAGATCCAAATTTTTTTTCTAAATTTTAATGTACTCTTAAAAATGAAAAGAAAAAGAAAAGCGGGAGTGGGGGGGGGGGGGGGGAGGGGTAGGGGTAGGGGGGATGGAGGGTGGAGTGGCATTTTAGCGTCAAAAAGGAGTTGGAGACTCCCGAGATCAAACAGTGCCATCATTCGCATCTTCCTTGTATGCCTTGGCACCTTCAATAAGGATAACCCTCATCTTATTAACAACCTCTTGCATTTGTTCTCTAGAGTGTAATGGTGCTGGATACACGCACACACAATCCAAGCTTCCATCTCTAATAGTGTCAAAGATGGCAATAGATGGACCCACTCCATGAATAGAAGCACACCCCATATAGTCTTCTACCCCAATCTCTTTTTGCTTATTGACACTGTTGTCCACAACTGTGTCCTCGAATACTGACATGTAGGCAGTTCTCAACGATGAGGAAGAGGTCAAACTAGGGTTCTCTATTGCCCTGCACATGAGAAAGTTTAAATCGGCCATGTCTGAATAATGCTTGTTGCATTTCTTGTAGTTTTCAAAAGCTCCATATGTTCTCTTTGCAAGCTCCCATAAGGTTTCCCCTTCTTTTATCTCGTGGCAATTGAGAACGGCAGAGTGGTAAAAACCTGAATATTGACGACAATATATTTACTATATGACATATTCAGTCAAAAAGAATATACTAAATATGTGACATATATATATATTTAGTTATTTACTTTAAGCTAATTATATTTCTCTTGTACACTGTATATAATAAGTTTTTACTAGGTCTTGTTGATTTTTGTTTTATATATCCTTTTATTTTAGGACTACGGATAGTATATATAAAATAAAAATACACATTCTCCATTTCGTAGGTTCTTAAATTTCAATGCATAATGCATAACTAACTTTTTTTTGTCAATAATATTGTTTACTATTTATTAGAGAGAGAAATATTGAAGGTATTATAGCAAAGAGACAAGGGTAGCTCACGTGTTGTTCGTGGAAAAATGTAGGTGTACCGGTTTCGAATCCTGCTCCCTCCTCCCCTCTAACAATTAACACTAATTACTAACCACTTTGCCTATCTAAAAAAAGCAAGGAGACAATTAATTCTATCAAAAATAAAAAAATTATTAATTTGTTTGTTATGTAAAAATAAACTTAGAACCACATGTATTGAGAAATATACATACGCGGCTCGCAGTTGGCACACAAAAAAGCATACCGATGAATTTAATGCAGCATTGAGAAAGCAGAGCACGATCTCGATTGCCCCCAGCGGGAAATCACTTTCAGCCAGAAACTCATTAATGTTCATTTAATATATAGTACTAGGAAGGAAGTTCAGTCAAGGAACCACCATAGCTTGGCCAAGCTTAAATTTCTTGTCCAAAGAATAAAAAATTAGTACAACTGTGTAACTACAGGCATGTAACATCACCATTACTTCATTAATTCTTGGGGAAGACTCGTCATTTTTGTTCTTAAATATCCAGGATAACAATCGATGAGGGAAGTGCCTATCAGCTTATAGGATGGGAATAGACCACACTCCCTAATAGGATCTACATCACTCTTACGGCTTACGTGAGATCAGACTTTTTATTAATAGAGTAGCCTAAAGTATTTTCAAAAGTCTATTTAACTAAAAATCCAAGCTATAAGTCATTAAAAAGACCTTTAAATCTATTAAGTTGACCTATTTAAATAAATTTAAATAATATTTTTATCATGTTGTACTTCATTAAATCATAAATTTATTAATATTTTGTGAATTTAAATATTGGATGTCATATAAAAGACCTTTTAGTATATTATTATTATTATAATTATTATTATTATTATTATTATTATTATTATTATTAAATAGAATTTAAATTTGATGTCATATAAAATAGAACTTAATTTCACTGACATATATTAGCTTCTTAATCTATTCAGGAAAGTCAGACCAAGTCTAAAAACTGAGCCTACGATCGACATGCCACATGCCAGACTCATGGCTAACACTTTCAATATATGCCAGGTCCAAGTCCTACAAAGTCCTGCTCGGCCCAACCATTTAGGCCTATAACTTTGATTTGTGAAACATGTTAATTAACAATTCATAGGAGAGTAATTACACTAGTACGTGAAGAATGTAAACACCGTTAAAAAACAGTAATGTTATTCAGCCAAATTTTTTTAGCCAAAAATAGCTAAAAACCATATTACAATACCAATTAACTATTTTTTTTAAGCCATTAACTAACCTACTTTTTTACAGTTTTCTAGGCAATTGACTAAAAAATGTGAAAAAAATAGGTTGGTTAATGACTTAAAAAATTTAGTTAATTAGTGTTGTAACGTGATTTTAGGCCGAACAAATTTGGCCGATAACATTAGTCCTTAGAAAATTGCAACACTGTTAAGACTTACCAAAATTGTCGGAGAGATTTACTTCGAGAGTTGCTCGGCAATCTGTGAGGGTGACAATCCCATACTTCTTGGAACCACGTTTGGAACAATGTGCAGCCATCAATCCCGCAGCACTCAGTGCCCCACACAGCTTAATCCCGTTCAACTCGCAGCCCTTCACCATTCAGAGATTCGGATCAGCACTTTTAAATTTTAATACAACAAAAACATGTACTAACAACAGTAAACTAAAGATATGGTTAATTAATTAATTATAGTAACTAAATAACGGGTTTACAGCTAGAACTCCAGCGGTGTCGTTTTGGTTGAGTTGCAACCTCAGGACTTGCGAAACCCTTGTCGTTTTGGTGTCATTGAACTTCAAATTCGTTAGCCTGAAAGAGTTGAGGGAGTAACCAAGCACATCGAGACCTCGTGACCACAAAGCCTTCTTGGTTTTCCAACGGGGAACGAGATCTTCAATAGCCAAATTAACTTGCTCTTTTTTCTTATAGTTAAGAGTATTCTCTACGTTCTCTTCCATCATAAGCGCAAGAAGCTCTCTCAAAAGCGACACGGCCGTTGTACGATCACACGCAGCAACGTGAAGTCGCAACGCAACAACCCAAGTGTCGTTTGGCATGGAGTAAACGGTAGCGAAGAACATGTCGTTGGAGTTACGCGTTGGGTCGCGCCACGCGCTGTCGTTATTAAGTTCACGTTCGAGAATTAACTGAAGCGGAGAAACGACATCGTTTGTTTCGTTTGGAGGTTGTTCTGAGGATAGGTCGTGAGATGCGAGTTGGAGGGAAGGGGTGGGAGAAGTGAGGAAGGAGAAGGTGGTTGTGTGGTGAAGGGTGGACCTGAGGATAGGATGGGAATTTTGAAGGTTGTGGAGTGCAGTTTGGAGACGATGTGGGTCTTGGGGTTTTGAAGTGCGTAATGCTACAACGGCGATTCCGGTTCCGCCGCGAACTGCCCTGCACCAGCTGCACTCGGTGTTGCCAACGGTTCGACCTTTAGGCTCTGTCATGATACAAGAGACTGGTGGTGGAAGTTTTTTTTTGACAAAACCGGTGGAAGTTGAACTTTTGAAGTGTAAGTGAAAGGACCGTGATGAAGTATTTATACGGCTAAATAGCACTTTAGTCCTTTATCTTTCATTCAGATTTCACTTTGGTCTTTTATCTTTTTTTTGGTCTGTTTTGGTCCTTTATCTTTCATTTTCGTTTCACTTTGGTCCTTTATTTTTTTTTTGTCCGTTTTGGTCCTTTATGTTTCATTTTCGTTTCATTTTGGTCTTTCACGTTATTATTTAATTCAATTAAAACATTGAAACAATTAAAACAATTAAAACAAAATTATTTTAAAACAATTAAAACAATATTTTGGTCCCCCACCGTGAACCCCTCCCCCTCACCGTGAGCCACCAACAACCACCACCCATAGTTAGAATCTGTCGCTGGGTGAGAGAGAGAGAAACGAAACTGAATTTATGTAACAGATTTGAAAACGATTTGTTCATGAAGGAAGAAGAAAGCTCAAGGTTCGAAAATGGCAAAATATGAGAGAGTGAATTGTTGGAGATGATGTTGGTATCAAATTGAAGAGGATAAAATGGTGATCAACTTTCATGTTGGATGGATGATGATTTGATGAGCCTTGGATGCTCATTTTCCCTCTTCTTCACCCAAACTCATTGTTCCTTTTCTCTTCCATTTTTCTTCTTTGCTTTCTTCCCTCACGGGTCTCTCTCTCTCTGTTTCTCCCCTTTCCTTTCTTTCTTAATTCCTTTAATTATTTAATTGTTTTATGTTTTATGTTTTATGTTTTATGGTGGGTGGTGGTGGGTGGTGGTTGACGATGGTGGGTGGTGGTGGATGGTAGGGGGGTTTATGTTTTATTTATTTAATTGTTTTAATTTAATTAATTGTTTTAATTGTTTTAATGTTTTAATTGAATTAAATAATAACGTGAGGGACCAAAATGAAACGAAAATGAAAGATAAAGGACCAAAACGGACCCAAAAAAAGATAAAGGACCAAAGTGAAACAAAAATGAAAGATAAAGGACCAAAACGGACCCAAAAAAAGATAAAGGACCAAAGTGAAATTTGGAGCAAAGATAAAGGACCAAAAGTGCTATTTAGCCTAGTTATATCATCAATCCATCGTACCAATTACCAAGACCCTATTTTCTTTCAGAGTAATCTTATTCGGCCAAAGTTTTTCGGTCAAAAATAGACAAAAACCACGTTACTATACCAATTAACCAAATTTTTTAAGCCACTAACCAACCTATTTTTTCACAGTTTTTAGTCAATGGCCTAGAAAATTGTGAAAAAGTAGGTTGGTTAATAACTTAAAAAACTTGATTAATTGATATTATAATGTAGTTTTTGGCTATTTTTTGCCGGAAAAATTTGGCCGAATAAGATTACTCTTTCTTTTTACCTCTTATTTTTTTTTGACTCATTTACCTCTTTGTTTCTATCACAACATTTACCTATCAAATTCTTTTATATACTTTTCATATCATATTCTTAGAACGTGGTTTAAGGCCTAATTCAACCCTACAAAACCTGCTTGTAAAATGAGGAATGTCTCTCACTTATAATCTCTTTTTTAGGCCATATCACATCCGATGTGGGACTCTTAACACATATATTAGAGAAATTTATGGTGTCCGTAGACAATCGCGGACTCATGACCCTAGGTGAGGAGTACTGCAAAAAAAATTTATTATGGTACTTCAGATTGTTAAAATGTTTTTTTTTCAAATGTCTCCACTTAATTTACTAAAATTAAGGAATCAAGTTATCTAACTCGACATTTATTTAAGAGAAAATAACCAAATTAGTCTCTAAGTTTACCTGTCATTATCTATTTAAGTCCTAAAGTATGTGAAAATAAGTAGTACGTAAAAATAGGTGAGATCGGTAAAATTACTTCTTAAAGTTTTATAAACAGTCTCTTACGGAGATTAATAAGACAAATTTATTAAAAATTGGTGCAAATTTAAAATTTTGGGGGTTCAAAATAATTTTATATAGAAGTACTAGTACTAACATTTTGTTTTCAAGAGGAACTGAACCCCCTGAATATAGTGTAGGTCTGCCACTGTCTGTAATTTTTTTTTGTTATATCATATGTGTCGCGCCTTCATGCATATGATAAATATATCAAAAATGTTATTTGGATAAAAAAATATAAGTGTACTAAAATACGAATACGTATGGAATACAAAACGAATACGTGTGTAATATATTTATTTTGTTATTTTAAATTAAATATATTATACGCGTATAACACTAAACTTAATTTAAAATAAAAAAATAAATATATTATATGCGTAATCTCTATGTATCCCATACATATTCGTATTTTAGTATACTTTTTTTGTCCAAATAACATTTCTCTAAATATATGGCCTCACTTACACTACTTGCTAAGTTAAGAGGCTTGTTTTTTTTTGACATATTATCATATAGACACCCTCTTTGAAAAAGAACATAAACATAATATTTTCTTTTAGGTTTAAATATATATATTTTTTTTGACAAAAGGTTTAAATATATTTTTCATCCCTATAAATATAGCAATTTTTTAAATAAGTCTCTGCAATTTATTTGTTTTTTAAAAATCCCTACAAAATAACTTTTTTAAAAAAAAAACTCTTCTGTTGAGTATTTTGTTAGCCCTTTGATGACGTGGCTAACAGAGCTCCTTGTTGACATATTTGACTTTTAACAAAGTCCCTCCAAAATAACTTTTTAAAAAAATATATCATTTTATTATTTTCTTTTGTTTTAAATTGTTGATCAACCAACACTTTTGGCCCAATGACTTAATCTACCTTGGGACACCGGGGTAGTCCCGGGTTCGATTTCCGCACCGAACAAACTCGGTGTTGGTCAGTGTGAAATTTAATCATAAGCACGAGCGAAGATTAGTTAATATATTTTTCTATTTTACACCCACCCTCTATTTGTCCCTAACATCTATGTTTCCTTCTCAAGAAAGAGACAACATGTTCATGCAAGAGAAGGCAATGAACATGAGGTTATGGGTCCGTCACTCTTGTATTCTAACAATAATGATAAGCTTAATGCAATAATTTGCAGTATATAATTTTGTTTATTTAAACATAGCAGTCCTATCTATAAGATCTAGCTCAACAGGCAAATGCCAAAATTGATAAGCTAGATATAATATCTTGGGTTCGAACTCACAGTTGTGTGCGTGAGTTTCTAGTCGCAATTGTCACTCCATGTACAAACAAGAAAAAACATAGGAGTCCCTGCATTCTTGACCACAAACATGTATTTTTACACATGACATGGCAGGCCACATATACTCACAAATGATATAATTTTTTTTATTATAACTTGATCCATTTTCCAGTCAAAAAACATAATTTCACACATTTTTAGAATTTTTGTCCATGTAACCGTTTTTTCTGTAGATTATAATTTTTTTTAACATTTCATTTAATGGGGAGGAAAGCTAGAGAAGATAAAAAATAAGAAAATAAAAAGCACAAGAAATCTTCAATTTAAATTGTGTTGTTATTTCTTTGTCAATAAAAATATTCTATTGTTATTTCTCCCTCTCTATATAGCGAAATGAAAAATCATTTTCTCATTTATCAACTTTCTTTTTCTTATTTTCTCTCAAAATATATAGACCGGTGTCTATAATTTTAAGGAAGTATGTTTATATTTAATGAATTTATTCTTAAATGGAAAAAGCAAGAATGGCCAATTCCAAACGGTGCCACCGACTACCTCTCAGTCAGTCACACCCTCTTTAACAAAGCTTTCTGTAGCGTTATGCAATGCAGTGGAGTACCTTTCAAATGAATTGACCCAACCAAAATTATGTGGACATGATGAATGTAACACATTATTAAGAACCACCTCTTGAAAAATTCACCCAGACACTCACTTCTAGAAAAACCCATGACTTCAATGCCTATGGGAACTAGAGAGGAGGGACACTTTCATCTTGAGGATACCAATCCAAATGAGAGGTCTTTGTGGGTTTTACGTTTTGATTGTGATAAATTACCTTTATGCTCCACTATTATTTGGTCTAAGCATGTAATACATGCTAATAACACCATTTTTTTATGTGATGTTGTTATGTACTTTATCTCTTGCCTTGTATCCGACCTTGGATACCAGATTGGATTCGAGATAGTTGGTAGCAGTGTTCTTTGTCAACCCGAGCTTGAGCTCCGATCCGAGGTGGGGTAGTACCTGCAATGACACTCCGATGCTCTAGTCAGCTAATGAGTCAGTTGCAAGTTTGAGAATTGGGAAAATGTGTCCATTTAATGCTAGCATTGAATGCTTATTTATAGGTTTTGGGAATCAATAGGAACCATTGGATATAGGTCTTTGATCCTCACCATTGACAGGTGGGTTTGCCTTTGGTATTGGGCCTTAGTGCAAAATGCTGTAGTGGCCCAATCCATAATAGTTTCCCCCCCAAGTCAGTTTGCCCTAGGGCGAGCTCGACTTGATGCCTTGTCCGGGTTTGAGGTACCCTCTGAGACCGAACCGGTCTTGTCAGTCTGAAATACACGCCTAGCTTCCGAGGCTGGGCTTATACTATGGTCAGTGTTTTGTCCCCAGCCTCGGAGTACTTTGAGGTTCGGCCCGTGTACTCCTTTTTAGAAAACCGAGCTTAAGGTGCTCTGCGTGAGCTCGTATTTGGATGGCTAGTATACGCGGCGACCTTCTGAGGGTCGGAGAAAGCGAAACCGAGTGATTCGAGGTGTTCTCTTTATGGCGACGCCTTGATTCCAGCGCTGACATCAATGTTGCTGATGGGGCGCGTCGTTCGATGGGGAGTGGCGTAATGATGGCGCCTCGATTCACGCGCCCTGACTAGGTGTTATTGATTGGACGCCTTGTCTAGGCCCAGGCCCAATTCGTAGCCGTTGGAACACTATAAATATGTGTGAGTGACTCACTTATTTGCACTGGTTTTTTGCAAATTACTCCAGGTACCGACCTTAACATCGTTATTCTGTGCCTTGATCTCCGAGCTTCCCGTTCAACTTACTGTGGCAAGGGTCTCTGCCTTTCAGTTTATTGAGGTCGTCAGAGCACGCGAACAAGTTCAGCTTCGTCGAGCTTTCGGTTTCCAAGGTTAGTGTGCTTCCACTGTTTCTTTTTCTTTTTGCCTTATGTTTTAGCCGGTATTCCTGTTTGCACATTTTCATAAATACAGAGTAGGGGTCGTAAGGTCGGGTTCCGACTTGGTTGTGGATCCACTGCTTAGCGCTTAAACTTGACTTGGCATGCCTCTATTTCTGCAGGTGTGATCTGGCTAGAACAAAACAAACCCGCCGGGTTATCGATATAAATCGTCCAAACGTTGCCAAACGGATGGCTTCCGATCCTAGAGACTCGGAAGGAGCTCGCACCGATAACCTCAGATCGGCCGAGCCCGGTGTTCACGAGGGATTTAATTCGGCTCCCAACAGCTTCCAAACGGAAGAGCGCTCTCCCGAGATTCCTGATAAGGAACTGGTGGAGGAAGGTCACGCGAGCGAAGTTCGATCCGAAGACGTAGTGGACATTGAGTCGAATGAGTCCAATGTTGATGGTCAAAGTGGAGGGTTTTGCTGAAAGTAGGAACAACGAAGAAGATCTTCCTGAAGGTCGGAACAAAGGGGAAGATTTTGCTGAAGGTGATTCCGACGAGTACCCCAGCACCGAGGTCGGTTTGGTCGACGTCCCCCTGCTGTTGCCTTTAAGTACCCAACGGGAATATTCCTGGGTGTCAGAGTCGTTGAGGGCGATCCGATCTGTGTACCCAACAGAAATATTCCTGGGTGTCAGAGTCGTTGAGGGAAATTGGAAAGATAAATTCTTCTTTGTTGAGCTCGTGAATGACGTGGCCGTGAAGTACGTCGGCAAATATAGCGATGATGGACAATCTCTAGAGTCCACTAAATTTCCCATCGGGTGGTCTCTTTCTCACTTCAATCGCCCCCCAAATTCCTATACGGTTAGCTTAAGCAGGCTGAGTGACGAAGACCAAGAATCCTTGGCGATCCTGGCGAACTTTGCTGATCTGATTCCTTGGAGAGATCCGAAGAAATTTGGTATCGATACAGCGAAGTTGGTCGAGACGGGCTCGAGGTCAAAAGTTTTAGCGGCGCTTGGTAGGGTCGGATACTAATAGATATGCTTTCTGCTTTTGTCCTATTCTCAAGATCGGTATCCATAATCTCAGCTTTTTGTTTTTCTTTGCAGATCAAATGGCTCCTGACAAGTTTGCCATTCTGAAGGCAGCTGCAGAAAGGAGGGCTGCCCTTCAGGAAGGCAGCTCTGATGCTCCTCTGATCCCTCAGGAAACCCTTAGGCGGGATGAGCCTATACAAGCTGTGCCAATTAACACCATTACTGCTGCGAGTGTTGAAGATCAGACTGGCGACCTTCAGCATCGGAAACGTCAGCCGAACTTGGCGCAGGTTGGTCGCCCTTCAACTCATGCTTCCACCTCTCAGGCCCTGGGAAAAAGGGTGCGATCAGACCAAGGCGGGTCTCCCAAGGTGTCAAAGAAATGTCCTCATGAAAAAGATGGCTCAAAGAAGCGCTGATCTTCTAATATCCCCATTGATGACGACTTTTTGAGGAAAAATCTTGAGGAGTACCGGGTTGATCGATGGAAGCCGCAGCGAAACTTTTTAGGCATCTGGCCGACGTCTCCAAAATGCAAAGGGAGGAAGCAGAAGCCCGAGTCAAAGGTGATTGTGGGAAACCGACGTCTCCTTCCCTTGCTACTTTTGTCGCTTTATATTTATAACTTAGTTTTGCATTCTTTTCATTTCAGGGGCCTTGAAAGAGAGAGATGAAGAACGAGCTCTGAAGGAAGAGGAAAGGAGGAAATACGAGTCGCTCTCTTCCACTCTGGCGACGGCTCAAAAGGACCTCTCCGATCTTCGGAAGGAGAAAAGAGATCTTGAAAATGATAGGGACTTTGCTTCCAACAAGGCTAAAGAACTCGAGCTTCGGATTACCGAGCTTGAGACCAAAGAGAAAGAAGCTGTGGAGTTAGTTACGACTTTAAGGAATTGGATCTCCGATCTTGAGGCCGATATTCAGAAATCTCAGGAGGAGGGGACCGACCCCCAAAGTTAGGTTGCAGATCTCCAGGAGAAACTGAGGCAGGCTGAAGAGAAAGCTCGGAAGGCCCAGCTTGAAACTGCCGATATAGCGGAGATGGCTCTTGGGATGGCGAGGGAAGGCTTTAACAAAGCTCTTGACCAAGTTTCCATGATTCACCCTTCGCTGCCTCTCGATAAAGAGATGTTGAGCGTTGATTATTCCGTGGAGGGGGATGAGATCGTCAAGACCGACTTCGTTTCCAAGGAGCGTGTGATCATTTACTCTCGCCCATCTGACGCTTAGTCCATGACTGGGGGTAGATGGCTCTGGGGTTCCGGGTGGAACCGGTTGTCATACCCCAATTTTGTCCGACTAGTTTATCAAAAATAAAATAAAAATTGTCTTTCCGTGAACACGAAGTTCTAACGGTATTTTGTCTGGCAGTTGAAAGAAACTCAAAGCATAGGTCGAGGTATACGCGCGTTATTCTTGACTGCGTACGCGCCTCATTCTAATGATCTTATACTGCTTCGTTATTGTCGTGTTTGCGAGTCTTTTTCTTTATCGTATGTGATGTCAGTCCTAATCGCATGTGCGTGTGACTCCTAATTAAGTGGGCATGTTTGTTTAGATGCGTGTCTCTTTCAGACGCGTGTGTTTATTTGAGTGTGCGTATTTATCCTCATTAGTGCAAATTAAACTGCTAGTCAAGTGCGTGCTCGTACGAGAATCAATGAATTGCGCGTTTTGCTTGAAGGTTTTGGTAATTTAGCGTTATTGTTATTGGTCTCATTTGTTTTGGTCAATTAGTAGTCATCAATAAAGAGGAAAAATAGGAGAAATAGTCAAATAGTGTCTTGTTTAAATCTGTTTTTTTTTTTATTTTTTATTATTAAATAATACCAAAATTACATTATTTCCTTTTGTTGTTACACATAAAAAACATAAAAAAAATAAACAAAAAGAAGTCAAACAAAAAAACAGAAGAGCAACGTCTTGCTGGTTGTTCTGATAACAGCATGCATTTTGAGCTCCAAGCTCAACTTGCCTTCTCCTTGTCTCTTTGGTTTCTTATCATTTTTGGCAAAGACATCTCACCATCTTGGCAGTCCCTGCTCCACCTCTAATGCTCACTAGATGCAGTTATGCTTTATGGCCTCCCATGAGTATTGCTCAGCTGCATCTCATCCACACCTACACCACAGAAACCCATTATAAATAGAGACACAGCAAGCATAAGAGGGGAGATACTGATACACACACAGAAAAACACAAAACACAGAGGGCAATATTCACGCACGACAATTCACACAAAAGAGAAAAACAGTAACAAACACAGCCATTCACACATAACAAAAAAACTTTCACTGAAAACAAACTGGTTTCTCTATTACTTACGAAATTTCTGGAAGAAGGAGAACAAGGTTTAATCAGGAGCAGTAAGGGCAACATAAGAGTAACCGAAGCGGTAGAAAAAAAGGGAGGGATCGTTTTTTCAGTAATCAGAATTACAACTCTTCAGGAACCCAGGTTGGCCAAACTCTAGTCTTGTATGCGTCTTTTAAAACGGTTTAGAAATATTTAGTTTCTGTTTCTTTTTTTTAATCACATAATGAACATAATAAAAGCTAGGTAGGATTCAACTTCAATGCTGAGAAAAAATAGAAGTAAAAAAAACAACAAATGCCAAATAAAAAAAGACATATAGTTTAGCCTTGAAGAGAAAGAAGATTAAGGGAAGAGATTAGAAACAGAGAAAATGTTCAGGAACAAAATTTGAGTTCCTTTTCAAATGTAGTTTTTTTTCTTAGATTTAAATGCAAGACCAATAAAGGGGCAACTAAATTAAATCAGAATCAGTAAAAAAAAAGAAGAGAGAAGGAAGACAGACTTTACCTCCGGCCACCGTCCATGGTGGCCGCCGCCGTGGCTTCGCCGGAAAACTCTACGACCACCACCACTGTCCAAAAAACACCACTGTCCGTCATCGCCCCCTCCACCCACGAACAACCAGACCAACGGCCACCACCCTGCACTGTCGCCCTCCACCACAGCCTCGCCCTCACTTCGCGAGCGAAACCATCCTCCGTGGCCCACCCAAGCCACCGCCAAGCCGTCGCCGTCGTAGCCCAGCCGCGAAAACCGTAGCCAAACCGTACCACCCAAACAACCCCTGGCACCACCGCGACAGTAACAAGCAAAGAGAAAAAAACAAAAATCGAAAAATGGGTTTAAGAAGGTGGGTTTCGGTTCACCATGGTTGTAATGAGGGGGAGATGAGAAACGGCGTAGGGGGGGGAGAGAGAGGCGAACGGCAGAGCAAAGAGAGAAGGAGAAAATTTGTTGGCATTTAGTGTGAGGGAGGGGGAGATCCGCCGCGGCAAGAGAGAGAGGGTAAAAAATTAGGTTTTTGACATTTTGGGGAAAGGGGGGGGCGCCGTGTGAGGGAAGGGAAGGATTAGGGTTTCCCATTTTGATGTTTTGCTTTTATACTAGGGGTGTAAGGGCATTTTTGTCCTTTCACATTTTTTTATTTTTCAGATTATTGTTCGCACCCCCTTGTTTACCTCGTACGCCCCCTTCTGAAGCCCATGGTTTTTTTTGAAGCGCAGCCCAGTTCACCAAAAACGAGCTGGGCTCACTATTTGCACTCCCATTTTAATAATACAGCCCTCCTTTTATTTGCACCCCCCATTTTACTATTTCACCCCCTGTTTTTCTTTTCAAATTTTATTTCTTTCCCCTAGATAAACGTTTTTTTACAAAACCTGTTTTCCCAAATAATAAATCTTTCTTTTCCCTAAACGAACTTATTTTTTCTCAAACCTTTTTTTAAATGATGGATAAATATTTCCCCGAACGAAAATCAATCCAATTGCAAATTCCTTTCATCACGACGTTCTCTTCAATTAAAACCAACGAAGACACTTTTCAAAAACAAATCTTTTCAAACGTCGAAATCAAAACTAATCATCATTAATGATCACTCGCGCCGTTGCCGTTTGATTGTGGGTGATGATTTCATTCCTGTGAGAGCTAGTAGTGTGGCCACTCTAAACCGTTGTTGTTTGGTCCTCACAAACGCTCTCCTTCAATCGCGAAAACCTTTTCAATGCTCAAAATAAAAACCGATTATCATTAATCATCACTCGCGCCGTTGCCGTTTGGTCGTTAATGATAATTCATTTTCATAAGAGTAGTAGTGTGACCACTCTAAACCATTGTTATTTGGTCACTACGAACGCTCAACCCCTTTGCGAAAAACTCCAAAAAGATTAAAAAACAAAAACCGTTTTCCAAACAAAGAAGAACTACGTAGCTTTGAATTCTCCATCGCACCCGGAGATACGTAGGAGCAGGGCCACGCCCCTGTCAAGCGCAAAAATAAACAATTTCTAAAATTAAAGAATATACAAACAGATCTCCTTCATTTCAAAAGCAAAAATCTTATTTTCAAAGTAGGGGATTAAGTCGGTCGTACGGCCGGGTTAATCATCGTTTTAAGATAAGTGAACTGTGGTCCCTCAGAGCCCCAGTGCTCCTTCAGCCCTCAGTGGCCCTTCAGAGCCCCAGTGCTCCTTCAGACCCCCAGTGGTCCTCCAACACAGATCACACAGTCCTAAAACCCCTACATTAAAAAACACCAACCCACAAACATTTTCTACACCCAAGAACTACGTAGCTTTGAATTCTCCATCGCACCAGGAGATACGTAGGAGCGAGAGGCCAACTCTCGTCAAGCGCCAAAAATAAAAATTTTCATTAAGTCTTCTCACTCCCTTTTCAATAAAGAGGCAAAATAAAAGCATTTTCAAATCAACACTTCAAACCACACATTTAATCAAAGGTTCCCTTTCGGTAGAAAGGAGGTACGGGGTGCTAATACCTTCCCCATGCCTAACCGACCCCCGAACCCATATCTCTAGTTTTCGAGAGACCATCCGCCTTGTCTAAAAGACCTTTTTTTCAATGTTTTGGTCTTAAAATTAAAATATTGGTGGCGGCTCCATACCTTTTCCACGTTGTACAATGAGAAGTCCGAACCGGATTTTTTGGGATGCAACAGCTGGCGACTCCGCTGGGGACGTTTCCTTTTTAAGTGGGTCAAGCCTAGTTAATTAAATGTGTGGTTTGTGTTATCGATTTGATTTGGATACCTTGTTTGCTTCTATCCCTTTCGGTTTCCTTTTCTTTCTTATCATGTTGTATGCATGTGCATTTGTTTTCTTTTCTTCCATGTTTGTTTTTCCTTCCTCCTCCTTGCTTATGTGCTTAGTACCCTCATGCATTTCCTCAATCCCAATCATGTTCCCTTTTTCTTCGCTCCCTTTCTTCAAGGTAAGCTCATGCATTTCTCCCCAATCCTCTCATGATCCCCCTCTTCTTGGCTCCCTTTCCTGAGGTAAGCAATGCACTTGATTGTCGTTGAAACCCTAGGCTAGCTTATTTGATATTAAACCCTAGGATAGACAACATGTTATTGCTTGCTTTTGTCTGGACTGTTCTAGGTTTTCATTTGCAGGTGGGGTGATATGTGTTGGGTAGTTTTAGGTGGTATGTCCTTGCTACACACACTCACACCTCATACTCATTGTGCTTTGAGAGGGGCCTAAAACCCAAGGTCTGACAAAACTTAAGAGAGTGGAAATGAGTAGTGACTGGCAATTGGACCGTTGTCCTTCTGACTCTCACGAAAGTTTCAGCCAGAGTATGCTCTTTTATGGTACCTCACACCAGATGGCATTCCATCGTTGTGGGTGTTATCATGAGAGAGATTTAGCTCTGGTAGCCATTGTGAGGAAGTGTTTAGAACTACATGGGAGGATTCCTTTTGAGTTGCCTTAGAGCCTAGGTTCCCCCACCTTTTGTAGGACACAAGGGCATACAAATTGTATGTTGCATTGTAGTTTATGCATATCTTTCCTAAAAGAAAAAAGAAGAAGATTTTCAAAAGAGAAAAAAGAAGAAAGAGCTGCCGTTGTAGCATTTCTTTTGCTGGTCCGTACGAAGTGACATATGGCCCACTCTTTTCAAAAAAAAGAGAGAACGAGCTGCCGTTGTAGCCTTTCTCTTACTTGGTCCATATGAAACCACGTACGGCTCGCATTTTTCAAAAAAAACAAAAAACTTGAACTAATGCCAATAAGGGTTTTGCCCTAGTCTCATATGCATAAAACATCATCATCATTTTGCATGCATCCTCGCATTGCATCCAACAGAAGCTTTTACAGTTCATGCATGCATCCTTGCATTTCATCAAAGTTTGTTTACCGAGAATCCCAAAGTGACAAAGAATCTTGTCATAGGCACGATGTGGAATCAAAAGTGAAACAGCGTATACTCCGAGGTGTGAGTTTGTGTAAGTTTGAATGCATGGAATGTGCTTTGTTTCGCTTATTGATTCTAACCTTGTTGTGTGTCAAAGAAAAAAATAATCAAAATCCACCGTTAAACCTATGGCAAGACATAGTACACCGTGATTCCCGGCACCAAGACAAACATGAAATCATACATATTGCATTGCACTTGCATTCAAACAAGTATTAGTGCATACCGTCTTTTATAAATAAAAAAAAACCAAAAATCAAGAAAAATCAAAAATTATTATTTTCCACAAGTTTTTTTAGAAAACATACTACATGCATTTATTCTATGCATTACAAAAAATAAACAAATAAACATCTCATTTCGCATGCATAAGAATCATATCTTTCCACGCACTAAAAATAATTGTTAGTATCAGGCACTCCATTTCATAGTTTAAAAACTAAAAGCAATCATCATCCGCACTTCGCATCATGGCATCATGCATTACATAAAACAAAATTCTGAAAAAAAAAACAATTATCATCCCAATGGTATTTCATTCGCTCATAATCATGAAAAATCATCAAGTGATGCAACTTACGTTATCCTCATTCAAAATGCACATTCGTTCATTCATTCACCCACCCATTCCGTCGTCCGTCCATATCACATCATCGCATTAATACTTTTCTGTGTCGCAAATCAAAAATAAGCATTAACGTCTCATCTCGCATGCATCTTCATTCAATATCTCCCATGCATTAGGAAAGTAATTGCAAGCATCACGCATTTCATTTCATTGCATAAGAAAAATGAAAACCAGAAGCATCTATCATCCATATCGCATTTCATTCATCCTTGATTATGCAAAAACTATCATCAAAAAATGCGGACATCGCGTCAATGTGGCGCTCATGCGTCATTAACCTCATCACTTTGTTCGAATACATCATTTCTCCCTGCATGCATCCTTTCGAAACAAAGAAAATTTTCTCATGTGATGGCTTGATGGATAGAAGTGCACCTTTGAACGACGAAGGGTAATGTCTCAAATTTGTTTGTCGACTACAAATTTGAGATGTTACTTTACGATGTCAGAGCACTTTGACCCAGTCGCACGTATTTTAATTTCAAGTAGGGAATTAAATTGAGTCAACTAATTGTCAAAACGTTTCAGTACATTGTGTGAAGTATTGAGTCAGGATCCACTCAATGTTTCAGGCAAGTTACTCAGGGTAACGACAATCAGTTGCCTCATATTACCATTCTTGCATCTCTCATCATTCAAAAAAGGGGCATTGGCATTTCGCATCTTGTCTCGCCTCAAAAAAAAATAAAAAAAATAAAAAAAATCAAAAATCATTTGGAAGAAAAATGGGGGGCATCATTCTTGCATCATTCGCATTGGTATTCCATATTTTGTCTTGCAACAAAATAATTTAGAATAAGCCACACTTTTCGAGTAGTCGTTCTCCACGCATTTGCATCATACTTGCATGTCATAATTTGTTCATTCATTCATTGCATAAAATAAAAGTTGTGATGAGAAGCGAGACGTTCTTGCAAAACAATCATCCTTTTTTTGAAAAAGTTTATCCTTACTTGGTTGCGAACTCAAGGTGTTCCAAGGCACTCAGTTTTGCAAATCAATAGCTCATTTGCATGTCTTTCAAAAGCATTGCATCTCATCCACCCCATGATGAATGACCGAAATGGTCCACAAAAATTTTTCTTTCACGTTTTAACTAATGTTAACTCTCTGCGAAGCATTCGTGTAGTAACTTGTGTGTGACATGTGTCTTTATTTTTGTTTGAGTCAGTTAGCGTCCCTACCTTATCATCATCCTCTGTCAAAGTCTGATCCCACCCCGACCACCCATAAAGTACATATCCCCCACATCAGTACCTAGTTGATTATTTGGGTTGTTCTCACTAATGAAACATCACTTTAGACCCTCATTACTAGGGGCAAATTTGTGGTCACTACGATACCTTGTCAATATTGTTTTCCCTTGGTGCAAGTCCTTTACAAAAAAAAATCAAAAAAGGCCCGTTAGGTTGAAAACTCATAAGAGCGGCCTAAGCAAAAATTAGGGCACAAAAAAAGGAGAAATAAAGGAAAAGAGCAAGTATATAAAATAAGTAAATTATTGTCCTTAAGTTATTTTTTGAGAAAACGAGCAATCATGATTTGAAATGAAGTTGAACCATCTTTCCATATCCTCAAAAAAAAAATCCTTTACCACCCACCTTAATCCAAAAAAAAACATTTCAATCACCCTAGACAAGGATTAATTCCATGTTGAAAATGGTGTATCACTTTTATCAGCTCACTCAGTTCAAAAAAAAAGAGAAAATAAGAATCACAAAAAGTGAAGTCAAAAAAAGAGAATTGAAAAATTCAAACAAAAAGAAAAAAAATAAAAAAGGAAGCAAGGTAGTACAAATTGTGAGCTGATACTTTATACCATTAAACGCTTAAGAGATCCTTGTCTAAAATCAATCTTCAAACACTTCCTTCGGCCTATCCCCCCACAAACCCTTTGCCAAGTCATAATCCTAAACAGGTCCATTTTACCATGAGACACATAAGAGGTTCTCATCTCAATAAGACCTCAAACACCTCATTAAGCTTAATAACTCATACTTTCATTAACTACTAGCCAAATCGTACCACTAAAAAAAAAACATATGTTCCATCAATCATCAAATACTTCTTTGAGCCCAATTATCCCTCCCTTCATAAATCATTAATCATTAGCCACATCACAACTCCAAAAATCCATTCTGATCAATGACTGATTGCTCCCGTTTTCTCAAAGTTTTAATCTTAGGACAAATAAGTTTATTTATTTACAATATGTTTGCTCAAAAAAAACAAAAAAAATCTCAAGAAAAAAAGAAACTCAAAAGAAAAGAAAAATCAAAAGGCTTGCACTCCAAGAATCATTCAAGTTACATCAAGACAATGTTTAGTGATCACTAAGTGAAGTTTTCATCATAGCGAGCTCAAGACTATCATAGTCTGAGACTCATTTTGTAGACAACCAAAAGGTTCATGCCAGGATGTTCGCCTTGAATCTAAAGTGGGGTACTCCTTTCACTATTTGTTCCACATAAGCTCGGGGAAATATGTCCAACATCCATCCCGCACCACACCCAGTCTATGCAGCCATATTTGACCATCTCCAAAAACCCTTAACCCTAACTCCGTCACCTTTTCCAATCCTCACTTAAAACAACCATCTGAAATCCCATTACCAAGTGGGGCAGCCCCGTCGCTCGTCACTCCACCTACAAATGGGAGGATTCACCCTACACCCATCTCATCCCCTTGCCATATTCACATGCCCAAAACCATACCGGGGCAATTTCTCAACTCATTATTCTGCTACTCTAGTCGGGGCAACCTTGTCCTTACCATAATTAGGGCAATACCAAACTCTGTGGGTTGAGGAAAGTCTTTTGCCTTCCACCTTTCACTCCAAAGCCAATTCATCATTTTCTACGCCCCCAGCCTGTCACCACTAGACAGGAGCAAGTTATTACTCACCGTCATCAAATCTAAATTGGGGGCAGTCCCACATTTCTTGGCTTGGAAAAACCTACCTTTCACGACCTTGACAAAGACCAATCAGTCATTCACCCCTTCATGCGCCACAAATATCCTCACCCTAGGCCTTTAAAACCCCAAGTTAACTGACTCATTCATCTATACTTGCACTAACGTACGTCTTTACTAAACAATGCTTCATAGAGAAAGAACACAAGTTGATCATGTGGTGCTAAAAATCCACTTAGGTAACTTTGTGGACATAAACTTCGGTCATCATGGGGCATCATAATGGAAGAGAAAAAGAAGCGAGCTTGCAAATATGGTCAAGTACCTTTTCATATCAATACCTGTAGATAACAACCTTGAGATTACCAAATTTTGAATCAAGCCTAACTTTCCAAGGGATAATCACCTCCGCTTCTTACATATAAAGTCTCATGTCTCATCATTACCAAAAGAAATGTTCTATACTTCATATCATACCATCGCACCATGTGCCATAACATTTGCATCCAAGCATTTCATTCGCATCATATTCACATTCGCGTTTCATGCATTCATCATGTACCAAAAAGAAAAACAAAAAGCAACAAAAGAAAAGTAAAAAGGAAAAGTCATTCTGCATCCCATCAGAAAGAAATCATGGCATTTGCATTGCATGCATTCGTTCATCTCACTTGCAGAGTACTTAGCATGCCAGCCAAGTCCAGACTACCAGCCAATGCAACATAGATTTTCCTGATGAAGATGTCATTGCATTGTTTCGACGAGGGGAAATCCCAAGAAAATGAAAGATGGCGGATGATCTTCGACGGTGCGTCCGACATATGGGGGCATGGGGCAGATGCTGTGTTGATATTTCCTGACAACCACTTC
Source organism: Astragalus membranaceus (assembly GCA_039519185.1). NCBI lineage: Eukaryota > Viridiplantae > Streptophyta > Magnoliopsida > Fabales > Fabaceae > Astragalus > Astragalus membranaceus. The sequence goes on from CM076847.1 coordinate 93,831,062, forward strand.
ATTCCTGTCACTGCAAGATTGAGCTTCTACGTCACAAACAACATTGCCGAGTATGAAGCATGCATCCTGGGCATGCAGGCAGCCCTGAAGTGGAAAGTCAAAAGGCTTGATGCGTACGGTGATTCAGCCCTGGTGATTCATCAAGTAAGAGGCGATTGGGAGACCAGAGACCCCAAACTGATCCCTTATTGTGACTATGTGCAAGAATTGATGGAGTCTTTCGACGAAATCACTTTCAAACACATCCCTCGAAGTGAAAACCAGCTGGCCGATGCCTTGGCAACCTTGTCCTCCATGTTTAACATCAGCTGTGATAAGAGTTTAACTCACATCCGAATCCCACATCGGAACCTGCCTGCGCATCATTACTGCACATCCATAGACGAAGAGCCTGATGATAAGCCTTGGCATCATGGCATCAAGCGGCACATCATTAATCAGGAATACCCACCTGGGGCATCAGAAAATGACAAGAGAACTATCAGAAGATTGTCAAGGAATTTCTTCTTCAGTGGAGACGTCCTTTACAAGAGAAACCATGACTTGGTACTCCTCAGGTGTGTAACAAGAGAAGAATCAGTAAAGATTATGCGAGATGTTCATGAGGGCTCATTTGGGGTTCACTCCAGCGGGCACGCAATGGCTAGAAAAATCCTGAGAGCTGGTTACTACTGGTTGCAGATGGAAGCAGGCTGCTACAGCTTTGTAAGAAAATGCACAAATGCCAGATCTATGCCGATCACATTCATGTACCGCCTGCTTCCTTGAATGTTCTGTCTGTATCTTGGCCGTTCTCAATGTGGGGAATGGATGTTATCAGTCCTATTGAGCCTAAAGCGTCGAACGGGCATCGCTTCATTTTGGTCGCCATTGACTACTTCACCAAGCGGGTTGAAACTGCCTCGTACTCCAGTATAACTAGTGCTGTGGTCGCCAAGTTTGTAAAGAAGGATCTGATTTGCCGTTACGGTCTTCCAAACAAGACCGTCACGGATAACGGCAGCAACCTGAACAGCAAAATAATGAAAGACCTGTGCAAAGAATTCAAAATTCAGCATCATAATTCCTCTCCCTACCGCCCGAAGATGAATGGGGCAGTTGAAGCAGCCAACAGGAACATCAAAAGGATAGTGCAAAATATGGCGGTAACCTACAAGGATTGGCATGGGGGGCTTCCCTTTGCTTTGCATGGCTACCGAATTTCAGTACGTACCTCAACAGGGGCAACCCCTTACTCACTGGTTTACGGGTCAGAGGCAGTCCTCCCCATTGAAGTTGAAATACCATCCCTGCAGGTGTTAATGGAGACAAAACTTGACGAAGCAGAATGGGTTCGGTCCCGTCTTGACCAGTTGAACCTCGTTGAGGAAAAAAAGGATTGCCGCCTTGTGTCATGGGCAGCTGTATCAACAAAGGATGAAGACAGCTTTCGACGAGAAGGTTCGTCCCCGAGAATTCAGCGAAGGAGACCTTGTGCTCAAGCAGATCTTGCCGCTCCAGACGGACCCCAGGGGCAAATGGGCTCCCAAATATGAAGGACCATATGTTGTCAAGAAAGCTTTCTCCAGAGGAGCACTGATACTTACCAACATGGACGGCGAAGATCTCAAGAACCCAGTCAATTCAGACTCTGTGAAGAAGTATTATGCTTGAAAGAAATAGACAAAAGAGAAAGATAAGCCAAAAGAGCAAAAGTGCCAAAAAAACAAACAAGCAGAAAAAAGAAAGCTGCTTAAAGAAAACAAACAGAATAAACAAAAAAAACAAAAGAGAAGAAAATCACAGAAGACGGAACATAAAAGAACACAACATCTTCATATCATTCATCATTCTCATATCATCCATACCATTCGTCACTCCATGGCATCAAACAGTAGTGCATTACCCTTTCAAATTCGCACCTCAGAAGAGCGAAAGAATGACAAAAGAAAAAGAAAAGAATGAAAATCAAACAGAAAGAGCATCCCACCCAAAATCAATCATTGCATTCATGTGCACCCAAATACCCAAGTGCATGCATTTCATGCACCATCCAAGAGAAAAGTTACTTCGGATCAGAGAGTCCCAAAAATCTCATTTTTAGAAAATCACCACAACACAGAGTTAGTAAACTCCATCAACAGAGTTAGTAAACTCCATCAACACAGAGTTAGTGAACTCCTTCCACAGATCACAACATCGTGTACGAGCACGCGATGGATCCATCAGACTTCGTTAAGTCCTTCGGATTAGTTGTGTCGGCCTAAGGCATAGCGTAAATCCATTGATCAAATCAGTTCCGGACCTGATGTTGATCGGCCGCTCGAAAAGGCCACCCCCAGAGCTCGGACTCGACAAGAGTCCGTTAGAAGGTTTTAGGCAGCCTCCGAATTCCCAATTTACCGCTTTCTGCACGCCAAGTGCCCATTTTACTTTTCTGTCTGCACGCCAAGTGCCCATTTTACTTTTCTGTTTGCACGCCAAGTGCCCATTTTACTTTTCTGTTTGCACGCCAAGTGCCCATTTTACCTTTCTGTGTGCACGTCAGTGTTCATTTACTGTTTTCGCATCAACACGAAAGTGCCTATCTTTCCAAAAAAGAAGAAAGAAAATTCGGATTTCTCCAAATGGACAAAATTGGTATAATTTCTGAATTCTTTATTTCTATTTTACCTTCGAAATATGTCTCGCGCAATTCATATTTCTTGGTAAAATCGAAATAAAGAGGGGCAGCTGTCATACCCCAATTTTGTCCGACTAGTTTATCAAAAATAAAATAAAAATTGTCTTTCCGTGAACACGAAGTTCTAACGGTATTTTGTCTGGCAGTTGAAAGAAACTCAAAGCATAGGTCGAGGTATACGCGCGTTATTCTTGACTGCGTACGCGCCTCATTCTAATGATCTTATACTGCTTCGTTATTGTCGTGTTTGCGAGTCTTTTTCTTTATCGTATGTGATGTCAGTCCTAATCGCATGTGCGTGTGACTCCTAATTAAGTGGGCATGTTTGTTTAGATGCGTGTCTCTTTCAAACGCGTGTGTTTATTTGAGTGTGCGTATTTATCCTCATTAGTGCAAATTAAACTGCTAGTCAAGTGCGTGCTCGTACGAGAATCAATGAATTGCGCGTTTTGCTTGAAGGTTTTGGTAATTTAGCGTTATTGTTATTGGTCTCATTTGTTTTGGTCAATTAGTAGTCATCAATAAAGAGGAAAAATAGGAGAAATAGTCAAATAGTGTCTTGTTTAAATCTGTTTTTTTTTTATTATTATTAAATAATACCAAAATTACATTATTTCCTTTTGTTGTTACACATAAAAAACATAAAAAAAATAAACAAAAAGAAGTCAAACAAAAAAACAGAAGAGCAACGTCTTGCTGGTTGTTCTGATAACAGCATGCATTTTGAGCTCCAAGCTCAACTTGCCTTCTCCTTGTCTCTTTGGTTTCTTATCATTTTTGGCAAAGACATCTCACCATCTTGGCAGTCCCTGCTCCACCTCTAATGCTCACCAGATGCAGTTATGCTTTATGGCCTCCCATGAGTATTGCTCAGCTGCATCTCACCCACACCTACACCACAGAAACCCATTATAAATAGAGACACAGCAAGCATAAGAGGGGAGATACTGATACACACACAGAAAAACACAAAACACAGAGGGCAATATTCACGCACGACAATTCACACAAAAGAGAAAAACAGTAACAAACACAGCCATTCACACATAACAAAAAAACTTTCACTGAAAACAAACTGGTTTCTCTATTACTTACGAAATTTCTGGAAGAAGGAGAACAAGGTTTAATCAGGAGCAGTAAGGGCAACATAAGAGTAACCGAAGCGGTAGAAAAAAAGGGAGGGATCGTTTTTTCAGTAATCAGAATTACAACTCTTCAGGAACCCAGGTTGGCCAAACTCTAGTCTTGTATGCGTCTTTTAAAACGGTTTAGAAATATTTAGTTTCTGTTTCTTTTTTTTAATCACATAAAGAACATAATAAAAGCTAGGTAGGATTCAACTTCAATGCTGAGAAAAAATAAAAGTAAAAAAAACAACAAATGCCAAATAAAAAAAGACATATAGTTTAGCCTTGAAGAGAAAGAAGATTAAGGGAAGAGATTAGAAACAGAGAAAATGTTCAGGAACAAAATTTGAGTTCCTTTTCAAATGTAGTTTTTTTTCTTAGATTTAAATGCAAGACCAATAAAGGGGCAACTAAATTAAATCAGAATCAGTAAAAAAAAAGGAGAGAGAAGGAAGACAGACTTTACCTCCGGCCACCGTCCATGGTGGCCGCCGCCGTGGCTTCGCCGGAAAACTCTACGACCACCACCACTGTCCAAAAAACACCACTGTCCGTCATCGCCCCCTCCACCCACGAACAACCAGACCAACGGCCACCACCCTGCACTGTCGCCCTCCACCACAGCCTCGCCCTCACTTCGCGAGCGAAACCACCCTCCGTGGCCCACCCAAGCCACCGCCAAGCCGTCGCCGTCGTAGCCCAGCCGCGAAAACCGTAGCCAAACCGTACCACCCAAACAACCCCTGGCACCACCGCGACAGTAACAAGCAAAGAGAAAAAAACAAAAATCGAAAAATGGGTTTAAGAAGGTGGGTTTCGGTTCACCATGGTTGTAATGAGGGGGAGATGAGAAACGGCGTAGGGGGGGAGAGAGAGGCGAACGGCAGAGCAAAGAGAGAAGGAGAAAATTTGTTGGCATTTAGTGTGAGGGAGGGGGAGATCCGCCGCGGCAAGAGAGAGAGGGTAAAAAATTAGGTTTTTGACATTTTGGGGAAAGGGGGGGCGCCGTGTGAGGGAAGGGAAGGATTAGGGTTTCCCATTTTGATGTTTTGCTTTTATACTAGGGGTGTAAGGGCATTTTTGTCCTTTCACATTTTTTTATTTTTCAGATTATTGTTCGTACCCCCTTGTTTACCTCGTACGCCCCCTTCTGAAGCCCATGGTTTTTTTTGAAGCGCAGCCCAGTTCACCAAAAACGAGCTGGGCTCACTATTTGCACTCCCATTTTAATAATACAGCCCTCCTTTTATTTGCACCCCCCATTTTACTATTTCACCCCCTGTTTTTCTTTTCAAATTTTATTTCTTTCCCCTAGATAAACGTTTTTTTACAAAACCTGTTTTCTCAAATAATAAATCTTTCTTTTCCCTAAACGAACTTATTTTTTCTCAAACCTTTTTTTAAATGATGGATAAATATTTCCCCGAATGAAAATCAATCCAATTGCAAATTCCTTTCATCACGACGTTCTCTTCAATTAAAACCAACGAAGACACTTTTCAAAAACAAATCTTTTCAAACGTCGAAATCAAAACTAATCATCATTAATGATCACTCGCGCCGTTGCCGTTTGATTGTGGGTGATGATTTCATTCCTGTGAGAGCTAGTAGTGTGGCCACTCTAAACCGTTGTTGTTTGGTCCTCACAAACGCTCTCCTTCAATCGCGAAAACCTTTTCAATGCTCAAAATAAAAACCGATTATCATTAATCATCACTCGCGCCGTTGCCGTTTGGTCGTTAATGATAATTCATTTTCATAAGAGTAGTAGTGTGACCACTCTAAACCGTTGTTGTTTGGTCACTACGAACGCTCAACCCCTTTGCGAAAAACTCCAAAAAGATTAAAAAACAAAAACCGTTTTCCAAACAAAGAAGAACTACGTAGCTTTGAATTCTCCATCGCACCCGGAGATACGTAGGAGCAGGGCCACGCCCCTGTCAAGCGCAAAAATAAACAATTTCTAAAATTAAAGAATATACAAACAGATCTCCTTCATTTCAAAAGCAAAAATCTTATTTTCAAAGTAGGGGATTAAGTCGGTCGTACGGCCGGGTTAATCATCGTTTTAAGATAAGTGAACTGTGGTCCCTCAGAGCCCCAGCGCTCCTTCAGCCCTCAGTGGCCCTTCAGAGCCCCAGTGCTCCTTCAGACCCCCAGTGGTCCTCCAACACAGATCACACAGTCCTAAAACCCCTACATTAAAAAACACCAACCCACAAACATTTTCTACACCCAAGAACTACGTAGCTTTGAATTCTCCATCGCACCAGGAGATACGTAGGAGCGAGAGGCCAACTCTCGTCAAGCGCCAAAAATAAAAATTTTCATTAAGTCTTCTCACTCCCTTTTCAATAAAGAGGCAAAATAAAAGCATTTTCAAATCAACACTTCAAACCACACATTTAATCAAAGGTTCCCTTTCGGTAGAAAGGAGGTACGGGGTGCTAATACCTTCCCCATGCCTAACCGACCCCCGAACCCATATCTCTAGTTTTCGAGAGACCATCCGCCTTGTCTAAAAGACCTTTTTTTCAATGTTTTGGTCTTAAAATTAAAATATTGGTGGCGGCTCCATACCTTTTCCACGTTGTACAATGAGAAGTCCGAACCGGATTTTTTGGGGTGCAACACCGGTTTGACTAAGGTTTCGGGTTCTAGGCGGAACCGGCATTTCGCCTTGTAATTTTTGAAAGCCTTTTTGAACTTGAGGACCCGGCCGTATCCGGGGTGGTCTGTAATCTTTTGCTTTATTTTAGCTGTTCGCATTTCCGGTTTTTATTTACCTCGGTTGCGTTTTATTTCTTGCACTTGCGTTTTTCTTTGCTCAAGTAACGTGCGTCGCCTTCAGGGCAGTTTACCGGGACACGGCCCAGATCAAACTCGCCCCTAAGGGTGATGGCAGCCTCGGCCATCGGTCTTGGGTGATGGCAACCTCGGCCATCGATCTTGGTGATCGAAATCCCAAAGACCTCTGCGGCTCCTTGAACAGTTTACTAGGACTCGGCCCAGATCGAACTCGTTCAAAGAGAGTCTGTGACGACCTCGGTCGGAGGTTGTTTTGAACGCTGGGCACCGGGTTCCGGTTTTATAAAAAGGGGCCTTGCGCCTAATCGTTAGACCGCTCTTAGAGGGGCTCCCTTTAACCTCGGAACACCGGATTTTCAAATTAGTGATCATAATGAAGAATCATGAAGGTCTTTTTAGATGCGAAATGTTCATACATCGGCATACATAATGCTTTTTAAAGCGTAAATTAACTGTAATACTGCTTCAGTTTGGGAGCGTTCCAAGTTCTTGGGATTGCTTTTCCTTCTAAAGTTTCCAACTGGAAAGCGCCGTTACCGGTTTTAGAGACGACTCGGTAAGGTCCTTCCCAGTTCGGAGTGAGATTTCATTGAGCGGCATTCCTTAGCCGACGTCGGCCCTTCGGAACACCAAGCCGCCGACTTCGAAATCCCTCGAGACAACTTTTGCGTTGTACCGGGTTGCTATCCTCTGTTTGATCAATGCTTCTTTGAGAGAGGCTCGCACTCGAACCTCGTCGACGAGGTCGAGGTTCTCCTTTAGAGCTTGGTCATTTTCTTCAGGCGATTTTGGGTGAAGAGTCCTCCAACTAAGCTCTCCGATTTCAACAGGAATTACAGCCTCGCTCCCGTATGAGAGTCGGAAAGGGGTCTCCCCGTCGAACTCTGTAGGGTGGTTCTGTATGCCCAAAACACATAAGGTAGTTCCTCAACCCATTTTCCCTTGGCTTCATCAATCCGCTTTCTCAATCCATTGAGGAGTACCTTGTTAGAGGCCTCTGCCTGTCCATTAGTTTGGGGGTGCTCTACCGAGGTGAACCGGTGTTTAATCTGAAGACCAGACATGAGTTTCCTGAAGCCCTTGTCAGTGAATTGGGTTCCGTTATCAGTGATTATTACCTCGAGGATCCCGAATCTGGTCATAATATTCTTTTTGAAGAACTTGATGCAGTTCATTGCGCTGATAATGGCTAAAGGCTCGGCTTCAATCCATTTTGTGGAGTAGTCCACAACCACTATTAGGTACTTGACCTGGCCGGGGGCAGTTGGGAATGGCCCTAAGAGATCTATCCCCCACCACGCGAAAGGCCATGGCGAGGTGAGACTAGTGAGCTCGGCAGGGGGTGCTTCATGAACCTTGGCATGGATTTGACACTTCTTGCATTTTTTGACATGGTTTTGTGCATCGGTTTCCATGGTTGACCAGAAATATCCTGCCCTTAAGTCTTTCCGAGCTAGAGACCGGCCTCCAAGGTGTTGTCCGCATGCAGATCCCCTCGTGGATCTCGGCCAAGACATAATCTACTTCCTATCCTTCAACACATTTCAATAATGGCGCGGAGAGGCTTCTTCTATAGAGTGTCCTGTCGATTATGGAGAAAGACGAGGCCTTCCTCCTGATTAATTTGGCTTCACGGGATTCCGGAGGCTCGTCCCCCGACTTGATGTACTCTATTATTGGTGAAATACAACCTTTGCTTTCCTCAACTACATTGATGGAAAAAGCGGGCTCCGGGTTGGGGAGAACGCTGGGTTTGCTTAGCGTTTCCTGGATTATTGATCGGTGATTTCTCGAAACTTTGGTGCTGGCGAGCTTGGAAAGAACGTCTGCTCTGATGTTTTCCATTCTGGGAACGTGCTTAACCTCTGCAAACACGAAATAGGCAAGCAATTCCCGCACTCGAGTTAAATACTTCCGCAAGGTCGGATCTTTGGCTTCGTATTGCTTTCCGATTTGCGAGACTACCAACAAGGAGTCAGTGTTTAAAGAGAGCCGAGTAACTCGGAGGTCTATGGCAAGTCAGAGTCCTGCTATGCATGCCTCGTATTCTGCCTGATTGTTTGAAGTTGGGAAACCAAAAGTGAGGGATACCTCGATTATAACGACTGCCAGGCTTTCAAGCATTAGCCCTGCACCGCTCCCCTTTGGATTTGAGGATCCATCTACATGGAGCGTCCACAATTCGCCTTCAGGTCGGCCGGGGTCATTTCAGCGACAAAGTCGGCAAGTATCTGAGATTTCATAGCTGGCCTGGACTCGTATTTGATGCCGAACTCAGAGAGTTCTACGGTCCATTTAATCATTCGTCATGCTAAGTCAGGTCGGTGTAAGATTTGTCGGATCGGGTGATTCGTCCGCACCACGACCTGATGAGCGACGAAGTAAGGTCGGAGGCGACGTGCCAAGATGAGTAGAGCAAAGGCGATTTTTTCTTTTTTCTAGTATCTAACTTCTGATCCCTGTAAAGGTTTGCTCACAAAGTATACTGGACTCTGACCAGTCCCTGTTTCCCGAATGAGAATGGCGCCAATTGCTTCCTCTGAGATTGCTAAGTACAGGTATAAGGTTTCCCCCGGGTTTGGCCGAGTCAGGATTGGTGGTTCGGTCAAAGCCTTTTTAAGCTGGGAGAGGGCCTCATCCCGCTCCGGGGTCCATTCAAACTTTGCTACCTTCTTAAGCAGCTAAAATAACGGAAGCGATTTGAACGTAGCATTGGAAATGAAACGAGATAGCGCAGCGATCATCCCGTTAAGCTTCTGAAGCTCTTTCTTGGTAGACGGGGTGCGCATCTTTGTCACAGCCCGACATTTGTCTGGGTGGGCTTCAATGCCCCTTTTTGTGAGGTAGAAACCAATGAATTTCCCAGCTCGGACTCCGAAAGTGCATTTTTCCGGGTTCAGCCTCATATTATTTTTTCAGATTTCTGCGAAGATCTCTTCAAGGTCGGCTATGTGGAGGCTCTCACCTTCGCTTTTCGCGATCATGTCGTCGAGGTAGACTTCTACGTTACGCCCGATCTGTTTTCGGAAAACCCTGTTCATCATTCTTTGATAGGCAGCTCCCGCATTTTTTAAGCCAAATGACATAACCCGGTAACAGAAATTACCACGGTCAGTCATGAAGGCGGTCTTTTCTTGGTCAGGAGGGAACATCGAAATTTGGTTATATCCAGAATAGGCATCCATAAAAGATAGTAAACGAAAACCTGAAGCATTATCGACGAGACGATCAATGCTAGGAACAGGAAAGGCGTCCTTTGGACAGACCTTATTAAGATCGGTATAATCAACACACATTCGTCATTTTCCATTACTTTTTTTGACAAGTACAGGGTTGGAAAGCCAATTTGTATACTTGACTTCCTTTACAAAATCGGCTTTAATTAAATCATCAACGACCTTAGCTGTGGCAGCTGCTTTCTCCTTGCTTTGAGCTCTCTTACGCTGGGCAACCCACTTAGCCCCGGGGTTAACAGCTAGCTGGTGACAGGCGACTTCCGGGGGAATCCCGGGCATGTCCTTCATCGACCAGGCGAAGAGGTCAGCATGAGCCTTCAGACATAAGGCGAGCTTTGCTTTAACTTCCTCAGAGAGATCGGATCCGATCTTGACAGCTTGGGTTGGGTCATCTCCCAATTGGATTTGCACGAATTCACCATCAGGTTGAGGCCGCCTGATTTTCTTCTTCAGCTCTCGGGTAAGATCGTCATCACTCTCCTCTTCGAAGCTTTCAGGGTCGTAACTTGCATCAAGATGTGACATTGACCTCGGCAGCTCTGCTGTTTCTTCTATTTTTGGAATCCTTCCGGGCTTCTACTTCTTCGGGGGAACCCCCTCCTCCGAGGCCTGCTTATCTGCTTTCACGTGCTGATAGAAGCATCTCTGGGCGGACTCTAGGTCGGCATCAAGGGTAATAACTTTGTTGCACAGAGAGTAGAATTTCATTTTCAGATGAACTGTTGAGGTTACAGCTCCGAACCTTCCTAGAACCGGTCTTCCGATAATACAGTTGTAGACCGAAGGGGATGAAAAAATTAGGAATTTGGTCTTGACTGTCCTTTCCAATGGTTCTTCGCTGTAGGTGACCATTAATTCCAAATAGCCGAGTGGTTTGGTCCGGGACCCGTTGAAACCCGAAAGGTCGGATCCCCTGTAAGGGGTGAAGTCCTCCTCAGAGATTTGCAGCTTTCTCACAAGGCCGATAAAAATGATATCTTCCGAGCTTCCCTGATCGACAATGATTCTTCTTATCTCATGATTGGCCATGACAGCCCTGATCAAAAGAGGTACATGCTTGTTGGGTTTGCCATCTAGCAAGTCTTGATCGCCAAATGCCAAGAGAGGTCGGTCTGGGGTCGAGGTTACCGCTGAGGTGGAAGCAGCACTCATAATCTCCTTCCACTTTCTTTTCATAGTCTTGCCTGAAGCTTTGACGGGGTATCCACCAGAGATGACCATCATTACCGACCAACCTTTAGACTTTCGAAAATTGCGCTCGTCTTCCGAGCTTTCCTCTCTTTCTTGACGAGCCTTCCCCTTCTTTTTAGGGTCATCATTCTCTTCTTTAACCTCTACTTCCTGCCGAGGTGCTTTGGCCACGTACTGACTCAATTTCCCTTTCTTGATCAGATCCTCAATGTCGTCTTTCAGAGCATTGCAGTGATTGGTGTGATGTCCTTTACTTCGGTGATACCGACAGTACTTGTTAGATCGCTGCCCCGGTCTGTGCGGGAGTGGATCAGGGAACTTAACTTCCTTAAATTCCGCATTCAAGCATTCTCCTAAGATTCTAGCTCTTGTTTCGTTAAGATCGGAATAATGCTGGTGACGGTTGCGAGACCTGGGTTTACTATCGTTCCGGGCCTCCTTCTCACTCCGAGGCTTGGTCATTCCAGGGTCGGCATCCGACTTTCTCGCGACCGCTCCTTCTTCGTGGTCAATGTATTTCTGAGATCGCTGGAGGAACTCGGCAAGCGACTCAGTTTTATTTGCTCCGACATCGATTTGGAAAAGACTTCCTTCTCGAAGACTGGCTTCCATGAAGAAAAATAGGTAAGAGTCATCAAGGTTCCGGACCTGAACGGCTTCCTTAATGAACCTCTCAATATAGTCCCGGAGTGACTCGTTCTCCCCCTACCGAATTGCTTGCAAAACCTTCCGAGATTTTGGCTTCATTTTGGAGTGGGCGAAATGAGTAGAAAATAACTTGGCTAGCTGGTCCCAGGAGGATATTGAGTTCGGCTTGAGGGCTCTGAACCAGTCCAAAGCCAACTTCTCAAGGGTGAGGGGAAAATCCGATATTTGATTTCGTCTGGGATCTGGTATTGCATCATCGTATCGAAGTAATCGAGATGGCGATCAGGATCACCAGTCCCATCATGCATCTTCAAACCTTCAGGGGGTTTCTCAAGATGTTTTGGCACCGGAAAGTAGTCGATCTTTGTCGTGAAGGGTCATTTTCGTGCTGTCGATTTCTCCCTCGGAGGAGATCGTTGGTTATGGTGCCTAACAGGGGACCTTCGAGAGTGAGGGCGCCGACGTTCATGCCTCGGGGATCTTTCCCAGCTTATAGAACGCCGCCTCAGAGAAGAGGATGCCAAAGACGAGCTTCAGCGAGGAGAATCCTCAGGATAATAACTATCGTCTTGTGTCTGGCTTGGGGGAGTCCCATATCCTCGTCTTTCTTTTCGACGAGGTGGTGAACGGTGGTGGTGCCTCCTCCATGCCGGAGATTGGTGACGCCTTTGACTAGACGTTCTTCTGCTGGGAGGATGGTTTTGAGGAGAGGACCGATCCGGGATGTCGCGAGCTCGGATCTCAGCAATTTCAGCCTCCAGCTGGGAGTAGCGCTGACTCCTCTGCTGATCAGCCTCGGCCTGTCTTGTCAGCAGTTGGATGAGCTGTTGAACAGCGTCGATCGGCACCTGGACAGTCTGGGGAGGAGGTGGAAGTTGATTCCAGGCGGAGCTTATGGGAACCATTGCTCTGGACGAGTTGTGGCAGTGGGCCGAGCTACGGGGCAGAGTGACTGCTACACCTTTGAGGGGTTTCCTGCTGTTGATCGGGTCTCATTATAGCACTTGAGACGTTCCTCTGACGTAACTCTGGAGCCATCGCTAACCAAGGAGATGGGGGAGGGACTAGAGTATAAGATTCTCCCATTGTGGTCGCCAATGTTCTGTACCTTATCTCCTGCCTTGTATCCGACCTTGGATACCAGATCCGATCCGAGATAATTGGTAGTGGTGTTCTTGGTCAACCCGAGCTTGAGCTCCGATCCGAGGTGGCGAGGTGGGGTGGTACCTGCAATGACACTCTGACGCTCTAGTCAGCTAATGAGTCAATTGCAAGTTTGAGAATTGGGGAAATGTGTCATTTTAATGCTAGCATTGAATGCTTATTTATAGGTTTTGGGAATCAATGAGAACGATTGGATATAGGTATTTGATCCTCACCATTGATTAGTGGGTTTGCCTTTGGTATTGGGACTTAGTACAAAATGCTGTAGTGGCCCAATACATAACGGATGTATACATGAGAACTACACAAATCAATACATGACTAGGAGAAGCTTTAAGCTTTTGTGAAAAAATCAAAGGATCGGCAAAGCTATAAGAATTCCGAGAGACTCGAAAAATTAGTCAAGTCTCAACTTGCTCAGAATGAGTTTTGAAAGGTTCAAAAGTATTTCTCCCTGGATTAGAAAGTTCACTCCACTTGAGATGATCCAACGGTTTCATGCCACTTTAATTTTTATTTTATGCCAATTTAAATGCCCATATTTTTTTTTATAAGCAATGTTAATGGGGTAGGAGAATGTTAGTTTTTGGGGTTTGAACCCGGGACCTCCTTCCTGCACTCTTGTGGTGCACTCATTCGATATCTCTTAGTTTGCCATACGTTTGCTAGATTAATGTCGAGTAGAAAATTATTGCATATTTTAATGATGATTATTGCATGCTATGAATTAGAATAAATTTTAGTTATTGTCATTTATAAAGAAATTTTCTGAACGTTGTGCTAATGGAATATTTATAAATGCATAAAAGGATATTTATTATTGAAATGTCAATTTAATTGCTTAATTAATTAATGACATAAATATATTCAAAATTATGGTGAAACATCTTTCATGATTTTCAATTCACAGAAACACAATTGATTGGTGATATAAATGGGTATAAAGGCGATTTTTAATTCATAGAAACACAACCAGATATTTTGGGTTCGGCCGACCGATCAACTCAGCCCAATAAGAGGTCAAATACTCACAAAGCCCAAAGAACGCTTATATAAGGGTCTCACCCACACTCTCCAGGCATGCCAAAAACCTACTACAATATTAGAGGGAGCCGGACTTGACCGTCAGAGTGGCTTTGCAGGTAACCCCGACGGCGCTTCACCTCCGATCGGCAGAGCACTTCCACACCACCATCCACCTGAGTCATCTCCCACTACAAAAAAATTGGTTATTAGCGAGGGGTTTTTCCCTCGCAAAACGTCCCAAATCTGTCGCTAATCACCATTTGCTAGGTCTCTAATTTTGACTGTCACACGTCCCAATTCTGACCGCCACGTGTCCCAATTTGAATGGCTTGTTTTATGTGTTGTTTTAATTTTTTTTAAACTGTTTTTATATATTTATTAATGTAGTGGTGGTGGTTGGGAGGAGCTATGTGGTGGTTGTGGTTCACTTCGTAGGAGAGAGACGAGAGGAGTTCGTGGTGGTGGTGGGAGGAGCTATGTGGTGGTGGTGGTGGTGGTTCACTTCGTAGGAGAGAGAGGAGTTCGTGGTGGTGGTGGGAGGAGCTATGTGGTGGTGGTGGTGGTTGTGGTGGAGGTGTGGTGGTGGTGGTGGAAGGTGGAGAGAAGAAGAGAAAAAGAGTAAAGAAATTTGTAGGTGAGAGAAGAGGAATTCATAGGAGAGAGAGAGAGAGAGGAAGAGTAGAGGAGTTCATGGTGGTGGTGTGGTGGTGTTGGAAGGTGGAGAGAATTCGTAGTGAAAGAGGGAAGAGGTGAGAGAATAGATAAGATGAAATGAGAGTGTGTGGTGTGTGGTTATTTAAAGTAAAAATTTTTTTTACCCTTTGCGAGGGACTGGTCCCTCGCTAACAGCAAATTCCACTTCCCAAGGACCGTTCAAACGGTCAGATTCACGTTAGCGAGGGACTGATCCCTGGCTAATTCCCTCACTAATCACCTTGTTTTTCGTGCTAAACTTTTCAAATTCCCGCCTCCACTTAGCGAGGGACTGATCCGTTGCTAATGTTAAAATTTCGTTGCTAACCATTAGCGAGGGACTGGTCCCTCGCTAATTCCCTCGCTAATGTCAATTTTAGCGAGAGAATCACATTCCCTCGCTAATTCCCTCGCTAATGTCAGTTTTAGCGAGGGAATGTCCCTCGCAAATAAGCTTTTTTTGTAGTGTCCCAAGAATTCCAGAATGGAGCTTTCACACGAATCAATCATAGGATTCACCTCATGTCATTCTTCATTGTGTTCGGTCAAATTCCTCTCCAGGAAAAAGATCGGAACACTTCATAAAAAAAATAGAACTTTCCATGAACATGTTGTCTTTCTTGAGGACTTTATTCCCAATCCTTAGCTTGTTTGGAAATTGTGATATGATCGGAACACTTTCATAAAAAAAATAGAACTTTCCATGAACATGTTGTCTTTCTTGAGGACTTTATTCCCAATCCTTAGCTTGTTTGGAAATTGTGATATGCCTTCTCTTGAGAGAGAGAGAGAGAGAGAGAGAGAGAGAGAGAGAGAGAGAGAGAGAGAGAGAGAGAGAGAGAGAGAGAGAGAGAGAGAGAGAGAGAGAGAGAGAGAGAGAGAGAGAGAGAGAGAGAGAGAGAGAGAGAGAGAGAGAGAGAGAGAGAGAGAGAGAGAGAGAGAGAGAGAGAGAGAGAGAGAGAGAGAGAGAGAGAGAGAGAGAGAGAGAGAGAGAGAGAGAGAGTAATTTTATGGGGATCAACGAGAGGGACAAATAGGGAGGAAGAGAAACGGTGACTTTTTTAAAAGTCAAATATGCCAATATGGAGTTTCGTTAGCCACGTCAGCAAATGGCTAACAGAATATTTAACAGAAGGATGTTTTAAAAATATGTTATTTTGCAGAGACTTTTTAAAAATAATAATTTTTGTAGGGACTTATTTAGAAAATCGCTATATTTGCAGAGACGAAAAACATATTTAAGTCTTTCTTTTATATTAAAAAACATACTCCTTTGATTCTTATTTTGTTTGTTGTTTTAGCCAAATCAAATCGTCTCATTTTATTTGTTTTTTTATAATACCAATGGAGTATTAATACCTTGAAGTATTAGCGTAGTTTTTTTTTTTTACACTCCCCTTTTTTTAGATAAACTATGTACATGTCCTCCATTCTTTGTTTGTATTTTTTCTAATAAAATTTTTGCAGCTGTTTGGTGGGGTGACAGCCTAACTGAGATGCCTCCTAAGTCTTAACAAATGAAGTTTTTGTACTACAACTATTTGCCTAAAAAATGTCAAACTTTATCATAAGTTATTCCTGAGAGATTTTGGAAATAAGCTAAAACAACGTATGGACGCGTCATCAGTGTTTATGTACGCTCTTAGATAGGGTCCAGTTGATTTGCAAACAGAACAGTACTGAACAACTTTTTGTCCCGTACACAGTTTGGTGAATAATGGACAGCATGAGCAAAAAACAATGTAAAATTTACTGTAATTTCCTTTCTAATGTTTATAATTATTTTATATAACATATATAATTAAAAAATTATAAAGAAAAATGTGCGATTGAGAATATAGGAGAGAGAGAGAGAGAGATGTGGGAGAGAGATCATGAGATGAGAAGATATAAGAGAGCTGAAAGGAGTTAAATAGAGAGAGAAAGGAGAAATAAGAATAAGATTGGAGAGAGAGAAGAATGAGAATAGAGGAAAGAGAGAGAGAGAGAGAGAGAGACTAGTGGAAAAAATGCATTTTATAACAGTAATTCATATCGGTTAAAATCGACCTGATGTTAAAAGTGACGCGGTGGCAATTTTGTAATTATATTCACATTTTTTACATCGGTTGCTTCTCAAACCGATATAGAAAATTCTAATTTACATCTTTTATATCGGGCCATGCTACAGCCGTTATAGAAAACGCTCTTTCATCTTTTAATCATTTTAATAATGCCACACCCCTTTGATGTTTGTTGGTTTCTCTAAAAGAAAATTGCATTGGTTTTGGAGTTTGCTTTCTACAAGATGTTATTGTTTTGTCTTTGTATCATTCTTGTAAGTTCACTAGTATCAACGAAAAGGAAACAATTCTAATCAGCTCTATGAAAAGGAATGGATTAATGGAGAACAATGTCTCCTAACAGTATGGTTCTAACAAGCATTAGGAATGGATTAATGGAGAACAATGGCTCCTAATTGGCAATAGGAATTCTGGCAAAAATATGCTTCTATACCTTTGTGCAAATCAGAAACTTCTTAGAACATAAATAGTAAGTTTTGTCCCTTCTCATTGTAAAGGTAACAGTAAAACAAAAAATGAATTGTGTAAAAACTCTTATTTCATTCATTCTGTTGTGAACCTTTAATACACCTGCTATGAGCTGTAACTATCATTGTAAGAATAAGTTGCTGCATTTAATCCCTATCAAAAGCTGATAACTTGAAATTTATTATCACGAATTTGTTGATAATTATGTATATATTATAATCTTGTTACGATGTCTGGCAAAAGCTCAAAGTAATTTTATAATGTTTAGTCACAAAATTGTCATTCAGATTATGAGGTGGGGAGATTTCAGGGATTAAAACATAATTTGTTTTGGTTTTCAGGGCTGGCATTACTCTGGGAATAGTACTAATTCTGCTTGCTGGGAGATTTTAGCTGGGGTACTGCTGGATCAGGTTCCGCGTGAGTTGGTTTCAGATCAGATTTTCCAGGTTCATTCTTAAGGTGAGACTTGAGAGACTCTTTATTGAACTGCTTTCACTTTCCCTGATTAGTATGAAAGTGTTGTTGGAGGGAAGTGGTTTTTATCATGATATGTTTGTGCTTGTGCTTGTGCATGCTGTTAAAATTGATAGTAATGGTTATTTTTATATTTTTTGGGGCCTCTCTTCAGCATGCACCCTAATGTTTTGCTTGCTATTAACTGCTTCAAAGTTAATTTTCATATACAATTAAATTTTCATATTATTAAGTCTTTCTTTTGTTTTGTAATGTCGAGCACATTTGATGTTCCAAATATTGAATTTGTGAAGAAGAAAGTGATTTGATATGCGGCTGATCTTTGGAAGGCTTTTAAAACACAACTCACTAGCAGATATGTATTTGGAGAACGAAAGGACGAATCTCCTTGTGAGAAGTATTCGTTCCTTGATGAGGAGATGTGGAAGCAGTCTTGAACTTTACACAAAACGTCCTATTGGGTGATAATAGGCTAGATAGGTAAATCCATAAAAAATTCTGCATTCTCTCTTATTTTGAAATCTGCTAAGTCTTGGGGAGTAAGATGTGTTTGAGTGTTTTCCTGGACTATTTTCATCTAATGGTTTGGCTACTGTCTTGGGAGATTTCTTGGATTTTAATTGGCCAACAGAATTTTCTTGTTCTTGTCTTTGTTGCTCTCTCAATTTGACAGTGTTGGTAATGTCAAGTCCAACTTTCCTACTCACACTTTCTTTAACCTGTTTAAAAATTTGTCTAGCACATGGCTTGGACTTCTACTATTGTTGTTGTCTTCAAATTTCCTCTTTGAAAATGAAAATCTAGGAGTGTCTAAATCGTCACTAAGGCCTATATTCTCCTTGTTAATTTGAAGAGATAGTCAATGTTGAACATATGGTTTTCTTGAAGAGGGACGCAAGGCACTATCTGTGTTGTGTCTATGTCTCATTATTTGGATATGTTGCTGTTTTTTGAGTTTATTGTGGTGTGAATGGCAGTATGTGATTAATTTTTTTATGGTCTTCATAGACCACCGTATTTCTCTCCCTTCTCAAAGTCTAGAATCTAAGGGCGACGGTCCTGCAGAAGCTGCAACTAGGTAAACTCTTCTTTCACCCATTGCCTTCATAAGGTACACACTCTCAATCTTAGCAAAATGACTCATTTATTCTCAATACTGACTTGAGCGTCGGAGTGGCTTTGCAGGTACCTCCCCGGGCTCACACTAACCTCCTGACAGGCAGCAAGAGAGCTACCAACTGCAGTCAACCCAATACTGCAAGGTACTGAACAGAAGTGATTTTGGAGTTTACGAGTAAATCTCTGCCACAAAGATTATGAATGTTAGTATATAAAACCTTTATTAACTCATATAACAAAACATTTTGTTTACTAAAATGTTATAATTGGTGAACATGATAGTGATTGTTCTGACATGGAACTGGACTTGGGTGAGTTCCATGGCGGATGGCTTTATGATGTTGGCGAAAGTCATGATGTGATAATTTTATGCTGAAGGAATTCGTAACTAACAGTCTATGGAAGTTAGGAAATGATTGGAATTTGATCAACAGGATGTATGCTGAAACTTTCTTATATAGAGAAATTTTGAAATCTGGTGAGAGTGGGTAAAGAAGTTATAATCATTACTTTAAGGAAAAAATATTTTTAAGTATAAAGTTTTGCTCCTTCATTGATTTCTGTTTCTGGTTTGTAAAGTTTTGCTCCTTTCTTGTATTACCTTTTGACACATTATTCTGTTCATTATGTTCATCTGTAGACTATGAAGCTATCAAATATGAGAAAGAGCAAAATGCAGGATTCTTCCCCCCTTTGGATATTCACTCAACACGGATATGGAGATGGAATGGTTTTGTTAAGTGGTTTAAATAGTTATTACCCCCTGCAAATATAGTCATTATCCAGTTACCCCCCTGCAAAAAAAAACATTTAAAATATGTAAAATGTCACATATCCAGTTACCCCTACCACGTGTCACCTTATTATTGGGCCTCTGTGACACGTGGCACTGACATGCCACGTCAGCTCCTATGTCACCACTGCCACGTGTCACTGACATGTGCCACGTCAGCAACCAATGGATGGCTGCCACGTGGCACTAGTTATTACACTCAAAAATAAATGTTTTTGTGGCCACCAAGGGTGTTGAACTCGCGACCTCTTACTCACACACACCTCCTAACCACTGAGCCAAATTATTATTTGTGATTATTATCTCACCTACAAATATATATTACATCATTGATACTTAATTTAAAAAAAAATATCATCGTTCATCATCTTCATCAGTTACTGGATTCATCATCTTCATCAGTTCCTCTCTTAGAAACCCAGAAATTGATCTTCCTCGTTCCTCGTTCATCTTCATCAAACCCAGATTTCATCAAACCCAGTCTTCTTCGTTCCTCTTCTCACAGTTTTGCTAATGGGTTCTTCGCAAATGGGTTGTTCGTCACTGTCAATCTCGCAAATGGGTTCTTCCGCGTTTCAAGAAACCCAGCAAACGAAGGACGAACAGCCTTACAAGTATAGTATATCTATCTTCAACGTAATGTTTTTGAGAAAAAGAGAATATTGAGAACCCCTTCTTCAAACCCAGAAACCGATTTCATCATCATCAAACGTATATTTAAGATTTCTGGAAAAATGCAAATGAAATGGAAATGGAAACGATTTTCGTTCAGATTCGAAACAACAAAACACAGATTTATTTGATTTCGTTCTTGGATTTCATTTTTTTGTTCCAGCGTTTTAATGCAAATCACAGCGTTTGGATTTCGTTTTTCAATTTGCTTCATCATTTTTCGTTCCAGCGTTTGGATTTCGTTTTTCAATTCGTTTCCAGAACAGCGTTTCCAGATTCGAATTTCGTTTTGGGTTATGATGAAGATGAAGATATGTGTGTACTTCATCCAGATTTGAAATTCGTTTAGGGTTAAAAATTTGTTTCCATTTCGATTCACAATGAGGATCTGTTTGGATTTCGTTTGATGTTAATGATTTGTTTTGATTTCGTTTGATGATGAAGATTTGTTTGATTTCGTTTTAAAGATGATGAAGATGATGAATGATAAAGATGATGAATGATGAACCCAGTAACTGATGAAGATGATGAATGATGAACCCAGTAACTGATGAAGATGATGAACGATGATATTTTTTTTTTAAATTAAGTATCAATGATGTAATATATATTTGTAGGTGAGATAATAATCACAAATAATAATTTTGCTCAGTGGTTAGGAGGTGTGTGTGTGAGTAAGAGGTCGCGAGTTCAACACCCTTGGTGGCCACAAAAACATTTATTTTTGAGTGTAATAACTAGTGCCACGTGGCAGCCATCCATTGGCTGCTGACGTGGCACATGTCAGTGACACGTGGCAGTGGTGACATAGGAGCTGACGTGGCATGTCAGTGCCACGTGTCACAGAGGCCCAATAATAAGGTGACACGTGGCAGGGGGTAACTGGATATGTGACATTTTACATATTTTAACAGAAAATTTAACGGCAGGGGGGTAACTGGATAACTTTACATTTTGCAAGGTTTGTTTTAAATGTTTTTTTTTGCAGGGGGTAACTGGATAATGGCTATATTTGCAAGGGGTAATAACTATTTAAACCTATTCAGGTATTCAATTTTATTGGTTCATAATCAATGCTTGATTTCCTATTAAATCCCCTTTTCAAGAATCCACTTAATTTTCTTTTCTGCGTGAAATAAGTTAAGAACATGAAATGCTTTGTACAACATAAGTAAATTGGATACTTTATTGGTTAAACTGCTTTTCTTAGTATACAGTTGCTGGTGAAGATGGTCCTGCAGTCCTGGTTATACTGCATTATTCTATTTTACTTGTGGCTACAAATTTTAGTGATAGTTAAGAAATGTTATCCAAATGTAAGTGTAATTTTTGTTGCTAATCTTTAAATCCCATATTTATTTTGCATTTGTGTTGGTGGTGCCTGACTCTACGGCATTTTGCTTTGCAGAGAGTTGAAAGAGTAGATGATTGGTTCATAAATGAAATGCTAAGTGTATCCTCTACTTCAATAATCTAAATTATTTGTACTGCATTGGGTTTCACATTCTAATATATATATATATATATATATATATATATATATATATATATATATACTTCGTTTTGACATCTCATTTACATTTCAAAAGTCTTATCATCTCGGTGTGTCAGTGGTCCTGAAAAGCATCTTTAGCTTTAATCCTGTCTTAGCTATCTTCTTGAAACGTTAAGGAGCAGGTTTTGATTATACATGTATTATATATTAAGTATTGTTGGAACACCAAAAAGATGGAATAATGTGAACCATATAATTTTGCTATTATCAGGGGATGAAAGATCCAATTTCTAACTCCGATGTCACGGTTTTGGGTTTTCCTACAATTGTATATGCTGCAGGCACCAACAACCAGATCCTTCAATTGATACTAGAGTTTACAAATGACTGATCTATCATTTTTTATTGATAAATTGATATACTGATTGTTGGCTGTTGTCAATGTTGATAGTAATTGATGGAACAATTCAAGAGCATTGATATACTAATCTATTAGGGAACAATTTCACTCGCAGCCAATGCCAAAGTCTGTTGGGGAATTTGATGATGGATTGACATTTGGTACGTCCCCCTAACTTATGGAAGTTGGATTGATATACTAAAATATTATAATTGGTGAACATGATAGCCATTATGTCTTAAGGCTAAACTTTAGGAACTACTTGAAGTTACGGTTACGTGTTTTGGTTTACTTGAAGTTACTGTTTTAGAATGCTTTTTGGTTTACTTGAAGTTACTGTTATGTAATGCTTTATACTTAAGGCTAAACTTGAGGAACTACTTGATTTTTATGCCCTATTTTGCTGTTACTGTTACGTGTTTTGGTATTAGGTTCTGGGTTAACCTTGATGAAATACCTTGTTTGAGCCTTCATGTTTCATCTATCACACTTTGCCCGATTTTCAAACCTTCAGTAAGCGACCTATCTCTTAAGAAAAATGATTAGTTGTTGGAGTTATTGTAAGATCGACCTACTCTTGTAAGTTGGGATGACATTAGTGGGCTGAGATGATTTGAAGTTTACATAGCTATAGATGTTATTGGAGAATGTCATGTTATTGTTTTATTTTTGTCTTAATTATGCCACCTGTTATTTCAAATAATGATGTTCTTGAGATTTTTATCTAAAGAAGTGAAGTAGCCTATTAACCATGTAATTGTTTGAATTTTTAGAACGTTCCTTATGTATTCGTCCCATCAAAACAAGCTCTTGGAAGAGCATGTGTTGTTACCAGGCCAATGATTGCAGGTTCTGTGATATCAAATGAAGGAAGTCAGTTGAAATCTCAAATACAACAACTAAATGTATGCACATTGCTTTGCTTTGATAACATTCAAGTAGTTGCTATTTGTTATCATGTTATATTAACAATGCATACTGACTATTTACTTGGTATGCAGGATGCTATTGAGAAGCTATTAATCTGAAAAATTGGATTGACTCCATGGAGAAAACTAATCATATGGGTGTTGGATGGAGCAGTGTGTAATTAGATCTCTTGCTGAAGTCTGTTATGTTTAGT
This sequence comes from Astragalus membranaceus, assembly GCA_039519185.1. Classification (NCBI taxonomy): domain Eukaryota; kingdom Viridiplantae; phylum Streptophyta; class Magnoliopsida; order Fabales; family Fabaceae; genus Astragalus; species Astragalus membranaceus. Next base: position 93,854,227 of record CM076847.1, read on the forward strand.
GATTAGTATAAATTTATGTTTGCACAATTCCATTTCAAATTTATGGTGCATTTGATGTATGTTGCTGAATATAAACCATGTATCTTAGATCTCTTGCTGAAGTCTGTTATGTTGCACAATTCCATGTATGTTGCTGAATATAAATCACTTTTTTTAAAAAAAAAAACCTCCATTTTTGACATCGGTTCTTAATTCACTAGATGTTAAAAATCAGTAATTCATATCGGTTCTCATAGAAAATCGATGTTAAAAATAAGTATTCATATCAGTTCCCATAAAACCCGATGTCAAATATACGCTTATATTTGATAAAAAACTGACTTTTCATAACGGTTCGGCAGGGAACCGATATTAAAACTACTTTTCATATCGGTTCCGCACCCGATGTTAAAAGTGCCTATTTTTTATATCTCATTTTTCGGCATCGGCTCAATAACCGATATGAAATGTAGTTTTTAACCGATATAAAATGACATTTCTGCAGTAGTGAGAATATTCAATAGTAAATAAAAATAGTATTTTGGTATTTTTTGGGTGGATAGAAAGTTGTACTGTGAGCTTATTGTGGTTTGTGAGAAACAGAAAATTGAGTATTTGTCCGGTCTCTTGCCCTCATGTTGTCCAATAACATGAACAGTTTCTAAATCAAACAAAATTCAATTAGAGTTGTCCTATCTAATCTCTTACTTTTGTAGCAAATCAAATGCAACTAAAAGCGTACATGAATGATCTCTTTGATTTATTTATTGCCGTAACAAGTTGATAACTACTACTCACTCCTGTTATCCCCGATCGTAGATATAGTCAATCTAACTTTTTTTAGGATAAGAATACAGCCATCTATCTCCCAACTATATCCACCGGCGTACTTAATTTTTTTCTGTAGATAGTAAGCTATTCTTACAGCTTCTCATCTTTCCCACACCCTACGTGCTTCGCTGAAAAAAGCACAGTGAAGCAAGCTGTCCTTGTAACGTGTAATAGCATTACTTTCAAGTTTTAAATGACACTATATAGGTTCTTACGTCTAATACTAGTATATAAACTATTTTTTGTTTTACCAATCGCATTACTTAACCATATTTCGAAAAGATCAGCTAGGAATCCATGTGGTGGTTCTTGGTCTAGCTCGATGACTTATTAAATATATAGCTTGTTAGTAGTTAGTGTATGCCTATATTAAGAGGCTTGATGTAATCATTTTAACACACTTATCACCTTTTGTATCAATTTTATTTTGATGAATATTAGAGTCTCTTAATCTTTTCTCTCTTATCTTCCATGGATACCATGTTCTTCAATATGGTATCAGAGCAAACATGGTATCCACCTTGAACCCTAATTCCGCTGCGGTTCTTTAATCATTTTATGAATTTTCTTTTCATATTCATTTTTCTTTCCTATTTCTTTCTCTCCCTGGTTCCCAAAATTCCCTTGTTCGTATTCCTTTTGCGATTTCTGCATTTCTTCACTTCGTTTTCCTCTTTATGAATCTCCTTGATATCATATTCGATTCTGTTTCGGTTAGCAATATTCTGTTTGTGAATCATTCTTGATTTCATCTACCGTTTCTGTTCAAGTTTGCGTTTTCAGTTTCTGTATCCAAGATTTCGAGATTTGCCTATGATTCTTCATTTTGCAATTTACGTTTTTGCTTCCTCTGAATTCTCGCAACTTTCGTTTTCAATTTTTGCATCTTCGATTTCTGTTTGATGATCGATTTTGCTTGTGATTGCAATTCTTGCAATTTCGGTTTCGATTTCGGTTTCATCATCGCTCTCTTCTTTCTCGGTCACTTTCACTGTCCAATTCACTTTTCCCTCTCAAAAAAGAACTAATCTTTATTCTTCTTTCTTCTTGCAACCCAGCAGCTTCTCAATTTCTGCTGTTAGGGTTTTTCATCGATCACCATGAGGGCCAAATTGGTTGTCTTCCCAATTCGAGGCAGGAACTGGTGCTTCAGCAGATCAATTGATCATTCTGTGACTGCTTCTTCCACTACTTCATCTCATTCCCCTTCAACTGTCAGAGAACTATGGAAAAACATTAATGTTGATGATAAAACCCTTAACGCTAAAGCTGAGGTTTTTGCTGATTACGTCGCCAACAAGATGAATAAAGGTTGGGTTGGTTTGGAAAAAGGCCTCGGATGGATCTTTCAAAAAGAAGATTCACGGGTTGGGGTTGTGGCTTTTGTCACGGGTTAAGCCCTCAGAGATATTTTTGAAATCTATATCGAAGGAAGTCACTGGTCTTGAAGTCATTTACCCATCAAGTTTGAATGCTCAACTTGTTCGTCGAAGACTAAGACATATTGCTATGAGGGGAACAATTATCCACCGCAAATTATTTTATGGCTCAATCACATTGATTCCATTGAGCTCTGCAAAGTTTTCCTCTTTCTTTTCTCGTTTCTTTTGGTTCGTTTTCGGTCAGTTTCATCTCTTCCTCATCGATATTCAACCTTTATGCGCTGTCTTCTTTGATTTGCTTCTGAAACGGATTTCTTCTTTCAATATTTGAATCTGTTTTCCTGTGTTTGTCTTCTGCGTTTTGCAATTTCTGAGTTTGTGATTCTCCATTGCGTTTGCATTTTCGATTTCACATACATTTTGCTTTCCTCTCTGTGAATCGTTCTTGATTCCGATTTCATCTCAGTTTCGTTCTTCAATTCTTGTTCGAAACTCCTCCTATTTTTGTTACGGTCTTAGGTTTTGCTCTTCAATTCATGTTCAAAATCTCTTCAATTCTTGACCGTTTTTCTCCTTCCTCTCGCTTCTTTGAGAGTTTCTGTTTGTGCAACTTGCTTTCGTTTGTTCCATTTCTAATTCGTTTGACACAAATTGTTTGTCATTCTTGTATCGGTAATCATCTTTTCCGTTTGCGATTCTTGCACATCAGTTTTGTGATTTCGCTTCATTGTCCTCCTTTCATTTTGATTTCCAATGACTGTGATCTGAAGCGGAGTTCCGATTTGATTTTCGATTGAGTCGATTTTGGTTTTTTGCCATTTGTGTTGGTTCTTTATGGCATATGTTGTGACATTTGGATGGACTTATATAGCATCAGAACTTTTTTCAACTGTTTCGACTTTTTTACAATTATGTAAAAAGAATTTTTGGTGGAGAAAGTGATTTTGAAGCACCATCAATTCCTTACCACTGTGAAATTCCCAAGATTCTTTTCTTTGATCTTCTTGGTGTAATATACTTCATCCTTGCTCCTCTGATACTACCATTTCTCTTGGTCTACTTTTGTCTGGGATACATCATTTTCCGCAACCAGCTGTTATATGTTTACGTGCCAAAGTACCAGACTGGAGGAGAGTTTTGGCCTACAGTGCACAATTACACAATTTTTTTTCTCTGTGCTGACCAAGCAATTCAAGAAAGCATTAGCATGTTGCCGTGGATTTCACTTTGCTAGTGGCAGACAAGATTGTTCTCTTTCTTGCCTTCATGGCTTGTTTCTTTAGCTTCTGTTGTGTCTTCATTGGTTTGTTGGTTGTTTTGATGTAATTTTCTTTTAGATTTGATATGTATTTTTCTATTGTTCATGTCAAGCTAGAAGTGTTGTGAATAACTTCTAGCTTGCGGGGGACTATTAAATATATAGCTTGCTAGTAGTTAGTGTATGCCTATATAAAGAGGCTTGATGTAATCATTTTAACACACTTATCACCTTTTGTATCAATTTCATTTTGATGAATATTAGAGTCTCTTAATCTTTTCTCTTATCTTCCATGGATACCATGTTCTTCAATATGACTGGTTTTGTTAAATGTAACATGGATACCTCTTTTTCTTTGGTGGCTAATCGAGTTGACATTAGTATTTGTCTTCGGAATGAGCATGGATACTTCATTAAGGCCAAAACCTTTAGCTGCCCGCCTATCCTAGATGTTCCTTTGGGAGAGGCATTGGGTCTTTATGGCGCTATTACTTGGATTCGGGAGCTTGGCTACAAAGACGTTATTTTTGAGCTAGATGCTAAATTTGTAGTTGACACTTTTAATTCTAAGCGTGTTATTTTTTTGAGTTTGGCTCAATTGTTAGAGCTAGTAGAGACCTCTTTACTTTTTCTAATTACAACTCTCATGTTGAGTTTGCTAGAAGGAATGCTAACAAGGTTGCTCACACTCTAACTGGGGTGGCATTGTTGTCAGCTAGCCCTCAAGAATATTCCAGTCCATGTGTTTCGTATTTACTTTCGGATTGGGAGCCCGACGAAATGATGTCCTACATTAAATTCCACGCGAGTTTTCTAGCTTGTTAAGGTGAGAAATTTGACCCTCAAGCTACGTATATTGGTTGTGTAGTCTACAATTTCTGAATGGGGTCGCACAAGCACCAATTCAGATGCATGTATATATCAAATATCAAAATAAATACTAACAAACTAGTGTGCGCACCCTGACCCACAATCTTAGTTATTAGAACTGCATCTAGTTTTTGTCACATCTATATTTATATGAAGCAATACATTTGGAGCTTGCAATGTACAGTTGAAAGTTCCTAGTTAATCCATTATTGAAGAGCGATAGTGGTTTCATCAAATCAAATATGAACTATATAAACAATTGCACTCATGGCTTAATTGAAAGGCTTAAAGGTACTTTTAGTCCCTGCAAATGTCACAATAATCCAGTTTAGTCCCTGCAATTCCAAAACTTTTAAAATAGACCCTGCAATTACTAAACGTTACTACTTTTAGTCCCTGCTGTTAGTTTAGGCTTAACACTGTTATCTTTTGATGATGTGGCACACCCCCCCCCCCCACCCCACCCCCCCACCCCCCCCACCCCCCCCCCACCCCCACCCTTCTTCTTCCTCGTGAACCCCCCCCTCTGGTCACCACGTTCTTTGTTCTTCTTCTTGTGATGAAACGCAGCAACAACAATAAACAACAACTAGAACTTCTTCCTCTTCTCCCTCAACAATCCTTCAACTTCTTCCATCAAAATCCCCTTCTTTATCATTCCATCAAAATCCTCTTCGTCAAATCCAGAATCGCATCATCCAAACCCAGAAGTTTCAAGTCACAACCCATCGTTCGGAACCCACAAATTTCCATACTGGGTTCAGATTTGGTTCACAAATTTCCATCTTTTGAAACCCACAGATTCGCTACGGGATCACTGTTGTTTTGGTGCAGCGCCTATTGAATGGAATTAGGGTTTAGGGTGATTTCAAATTGGGGATGGAATTGGAAAGAAGAAAACGAAACAGGTGATGGGTGAGAGAAATCAATGATGGTGAAAAATCGAGTGTTTCTAGGTTTGAGAACGAGAACAGATTCACACAAGAAGAAAACGAAACAGATTCGTTGGTGGAGAGGCGGAGAGGCGAAGGGGAGGAGGGGAGGAGAGGCGAAGGGGAGGAGGGGCGAAGGGGAGGAGGGGGCGAAGGGGAGGGGGGGGGCGAAGGGGAGGGGGGGCGAAGGGGAGGAGGGGGCGAAGGGGAGGGGGGGCGAAGGGGAGGGGGGAGGAGGAGAGGCGGAGAGGCGAAGGGGAGGAGGGGAGGAGAGGGAGGAGAGGGGGGTGGGGTGGGGGGTGGGGTGGGGGGGGGTGGGGGGTGGGGGGTGTGCCACATCATCAAAAGATAACAGTGTTAAGCCTAAACTAACAGCAGGGACTAAAAGTAGTAACGTTTAGTAATTGCAGGGTCTATTTTAAAAGTTTTGGAATTGCAGGGACTAAACTGGATTATTGTGACATTTGCAGGGACTAAAAGTACCTTTAAGCCTAATTGAAATAATGGGAACTAGACCTTACTCATGTGCGATGCACAGGATATCATTATGAAAAAATAGGTAGTATTATACATATTTTGATTTGTTACGTACTTGAATTATTTGATAGGTAGTATATTATTAGAGAATTTTATGTAAAAAAACAAATCTAACTCAGATAAAATTATGTGATGAAACAAATTAGTGACATATATCGAGGTTAAATTTTAAAATGGAAAAAATGCTCACTTAAGAAATTTCGGTTAAAAATGAAAACAAAAATATTTTTTTCCCAAGGAAAAAATTAAAATTATTATTTAGAACTACCCAACTATTTTAAATTCAACTCTATAATTACTTCCCTGTTGTTTTAACGACTTTCCTGTTGAGAATTTGTGATGGTCTTCTGAAGCACGTGGAGGTTTGCTGAAGAAGAACGGGTTTGTGATGGGTACTTAAAATTTTTTCCAAACCCTAGAGTACCCAAAACACACTGATAAGTGTCGTGCTTTACATGTTTTGTCGTGAAATTAATTTTTCTTCGCATAAGTCGGTTATCGAGGATCAAACTTTGTGTATCTGAACAGTTAAATTTTTTCCAAACTCTAAAGTACCCCAAAACATATTCCTTAGTGTCGTACTTTATATATTTTGTCGTAGAATTATTTTTTTACCAAACCGGTTATCAAGGAACAAACTTTGCGTAATTAAATTGTTAGAAGTTTTTTCCGAACCTTAAAGTACCTAAAACACATTGCTTACGGTTGCACTTTAGTATTTTGTCGAGAAATTAATTTTTTTCACCAAACCGGTTTTTGAGGAACGAACTTCATGTATTTAAACATATAAAAAATTTTCGGATCCTAAAGTACCTCATAACACACTGCTTAGCGTTTCACTTTACTTATTTTCTCACGAAATTATTTTTTCCATCAACTCGGTTAGTGAGGAACGAACTTTCCGTATTTGAACATCTAAATTTTTTTCAATTTAGCCTTAAGAGTATTAATTAAGATAATTCCAATGATGCCTCTTCGTATGGCATAAATTGTGCAGCCATCATGGATGCATGCAATGCATCTTCCATGCCCACAATTCAACATCATGTTACGTACTGCTCTAGGAAATGGCATAGCATGTATTTGATAACTATAAATTTTGACAACTTAGAGCAAACTCTTACATTGCTAGGATTTCTGGTATGGATCGAAGTGTAGAAAATTTGACCACCTTGTGATACATGTAACCTGTATGTGTGAGAGGCCAGTAGCTGACAATAGCTTTTAAGTTGTTTATTTGTTATCATCTTTGCTTAAATGGTGGAACTTAGTGGAACCCAATGTAATATTTCTAAATTGTAAGATCATTTTAGTAAATAATGTAGTTTATAACACCCAAATTCCCTTTTTTATCATTTTTATTTAAAATAATCTATATTAAATTTAATTATTAAAAAGAGTACTAGACCTTAATACTGAATTATTTATTTTTTTTAAAAAGGAATAAGTAGCGCCTTTTGTAAGAAGCACTGCCAAAGGTTGTGCGATTTCCAAGCGAATTGGCAGTGCTTCTGTTAAAAGCATTGTTGATACCTGACTTTCAGAAGCGCTTACGAAGCGTTGCTGTTTTGTACTGTGCCTTTAGCAGCACATCGATTAGAAGCGCTTCAAAGCGCTGTCAAAGGCAAAAAATAAGTGCGTCTAAAGGGCTTTTTCTGTTGTAGTGCGTCTAAAGGCTTTTTCTGTTGTAGTGCGTCAATCACTCAGGGCCCAATCACTCCACATGTATATGAGGTGGACCAACAGTTGGATTTGGAAGTTCAAGTGTAACATCCCGGTATTTCTATTGACTAAAAATACCCAAGTGCACATTAGTAACACATCAGAGATATATTTCCTGCTTAGACACTGAATATCACTATAAATTTTTCGCTGAATATAACCCGAACAGTCTTATTTACAACAAGACAATATGGTTCTCAGACCATATACCATCAGCATCTATAGTATTCAGTATCATACAAGAAAGCGGAAGAAAGATATACACTAAATACATAATGTTTTAGTATACAGACAACAAAAGGGAAATAAGCTTAAACATAAAGCTAGGCTATCAGCAATCAGTCCGAGCTCAGCCTACTCGTGCCTCTTGGATTTCCGCTGTCCCCTGTGTCTCTGTAAAACAACAACATTTAAACAGTGAGATACAATCTCAGTGAGTTCTACCGAGACCCCTACTAACTCTCTCGGCTCAATTAATAATCCTTTTTAAATTAACACGACACTGACTGCAATAAAGTGCTAACCCCGGTGAACGTGAAAAAACAAAGTGCGGCACCGACTGCAATAAAGTGCTAACCCCGGTGTATCGCACAGTACGACACCGACTGCAATAAAGTGCTAACCCCGGTGTATCGCACAATACGACACTGACTGCAATAAAGTGCTAACCCCGGTGTACGTACAACAAACTCATGACATAACACCGACTGCAATCCAGTGCTAATCCCGGTGAACCCCCTTACCAATAGTACATTCTCCTATTGGCACGGAGCCTAGGGTGGGGGAGCATGACTGCCCCGCCTAGTATGTCGACAATGGGTCGTCACCCAACTCGATATATATATAAACATATATCTACAATCATATGAACTCAAGGTTCATTACCTCAGACAATCAATTGAACATTTAGTTCACTTAAATTATACTTTACCACGTAGGACTCAGAGTCCGCTTTGTTATCGATAAAACATATCCGCACACGTGTACTATTAGTCAGTTTTTCGAAACAATCTATAACTTCAAAAACAGTTCATTATAAAATTTAAATCATTTATTTGATTAGGCCTTTCAATAAGCTTTCAAACGCACCAGAGAACACCTCAATCGGGTTCCCGGATCAAAAGTTATCGCGAAAACAAAAACAGTGAATAGTTGCTGAAAATCTGCAAAGCGTCGCGACGCGAACTGCTGTCGTCGTGACGCGAAAAGCGACAGAAATATTTGCGTGACAAAACTGGGCCCGGTCGCGACGCGAAGGGGACGGGTCGCGACGCGACCATCTGCAGAAAAGTGCAGGTTTCCCGTTTTCTTGCGAAATTTGCTATTCCGCTCAATTCCGATTCTTGTTCCGATTGAAAACAGTTTTGACAACCACAAAAACAGTCCCAATCAAAGTCACACAATTAATCAAATCAATCAAAAACTCATTGTAAACGAATTGTATCAAAACGCAACATATTTTCAAATAACAGTTTTTAACTCGAAAATTCTTGAAATCAAATCACGTAAAATTCATTGTAAAGCGAAAACATCCTAAGCGTGAGTAAAACTCACCCTTGAAGCGTGAGCCACGAGCGAGCCGAAATCACCGAGTAACCACACGAACGCTCCCCGCTCTGGCGACACCCAATCCGCTTCCAAAGCTTTCCACTCGATCGCGAAACCTCTTTTTGACCGAACTACCGAATTCCTCGAAATCTTCCATGAACACTATTCATCATCCCTAACCTCCAAAAGCTACTATTCACCAAAAACCCCAATTCGAACCCTAACCTCTTGATTCTTCACAAACCCCAAATCGGACTTCAATATTTGCGCAATCCACCTTGAGCTCGCTCCCAAACACCATCCAAAGCTTTCCTTTGAGCTTGAACAACAAAAACCTCCATTTTCCTCTTAAATTCGAAAATGGCAAAGTGAGAGAGAGTGAGTTGATGATGATGATGTTGGTACCAAATCGAAGAGGAAGGAACGCTGAACATTTTTCGTGTTGGAAGGAAGTCGTTTTGATGAACCGAAGTACTCATTTTTCCTCTTCTTCTTCTTCTTTTCCTCTTTCTCTTCCTTTCTCCTTTTCTCTTCTTTCCTTCTCTGCTTCTCGTTCTCTTCTTCCTTTCTTTCTTTAATTCTTTCCTTTCTTTCCTTTTAACACACACACACACACACACACACACACACACACACTTATTTATTTATTTAATAAATTAGTGGTAACGTGGTCCAATTACCATATTGATCTAAATCTCTTATTTCGATTCCAAAACTTCCTTGATCCGTATTATCCGGTTAATGATCCGATGACAACCAATAAATAATTTTAGCACTCAATAAATTTACCAGTCAAGTACTAAATTAATTTAATTCGGTTAACACCCAAATAATTCTACTAATTATTTTGAGGATGTTACATTCTCCCCAACTTGAAAGAATTTTGTCCTCAAAATTTCGTTAAGTCTTTCATCCGACTAACCGAGAATCAACATTCTCAGAAAGGTCTTAAGTTGCTGGAACACAATCTTTAATTAACGAAATGAGTGTAGAAAATCTTCCCAAGTTGGCACGTCAATCTTTAAGTATGTTCGACTACTACCCAAGAACGCTTCTAAGATTACAGACCGAACTCTCTTATTACGAATCGACAAGAGACACTCCTCTTTCGCCTACATAGGCTTGACACCGCGTTTGAAAACACTTCCGAAGCTTCATTCCAATTATCCTCGTTTACTCCCCAACTTTGATTAATCTAAGTCAAAGGGTCTAATACAAGACACTTGATAGAAATACAGGTTGAAAATGAGATCCACAAACTGGTACTCCTCGGTAAAGGTAAAAACAAACACAATTTCTTCGAAGGGTATAAACACGTTCTCAACAAATCTTCTAAAAATCCATAACAGTTCCTGTACACATTGAAAAATGTGACGGAAAGTCACTAAAATTCCTTGACTCGCTTCCAAGTTTTCGAGGTAAAACTTTTCAAAAAGATGGAATGAGAGTTTTTACAAAAACTTTGACCATAATGTAGAAATAAACCGTGGGGACAACAAATAAATTTAAACGTAATGAAAATCACCTCTGTTGTTCTTAAAACAACTATCGAACAGAACTCAGAGCTCTTTTTCCTCTATTGCAACTTCATCACGAGGTTTTCACCAACGACGCACCCGATTCCTTTCCAAATTAGTCAATAGCATTGAGAGCTTCCCCTCAACCTAAGTAATCCTTCTAGGATTTTCCTAAATCAGATTTCATTAGCCTCTTTTCAAAACTACCATACCGCACGCCGAGCTTCACTTCGAAAATTTCAGACTCTTGCAAGCAGATCCATCAATTAATCCTTTGATGGTTATCCACAACCTTGGCAAACAGTCAGTCGTCACCTCACATTCATATCCGCATTCACGTTTGACATGTCAAACGGCATCTCATAATACAATCTCATTGTTAACCTTCACAAAGAAGAGATTAACAAACTAATACCTTGCCACTAATACATCTGTTTATATCTCTGTACATCGTGTTGGATCCAGGGTGTACAGAATATACACTTCGGTGTGCTTCCCCTAACACTTGCCTTCTATTGTTCTCATCATCGGGCGCACAGATTCTACCGTTGAAACAACTGACTCCATCACTATTCATGGAAAAATCTGGAAATACCTTTTGTGATTGTAGCTTCTCATCAACTTCCTGTGCTAAGCGTATAGAATCCCTTAGGGAACTAGAGATCCGCATATGGCTCAACACTAATCGGTTCCTCCTTGATCTTGAATTCAGATTTAAGTCTCTAAAAGACTCTGATAATTCCATCTCATGCATCATAATCTCGGCCATGTGGATGGATTTCCTACTCAGTGCATCAGTTACAACACTGACCTCTCTTGAATGCTACATCAACACGAATTTATAATCCTCCAGAAACTCAACACACTTCTCTGCCTGCTATTCAGTTCTTTCTGATCAAACAGATACTTTAACTTTGTGATCACTAAAGGCATCAAAACGGGACCCATACAGGTAACGTCTCCAAATCTTCAGTGCGTACACAATAGCTGCCAACTCCCAAATTATGAGTCGGATAATTCCCTTCACGAGTCTTCAATTGCCTGGATGCACAAGCTACCACCTGTTGATTCTGCTTGAGAACACATCCTAAACCCTTCCCTGAAGCGTCATCGAAAATTTGAAATTCCAATGACGGATCCGGAAGAATCAGGATGGGAGCAGAAGTTAAAATCTTCAACTCTTGAAAACATTCTTCACAATCGGCATCCCACGTAAACGGATGACCCTTACGAGTTAACCGTGTAAGTGGAAAACTAACTGTGAGAACCCTTGAACAAATCTCTTATAGTAACCGGCTAGACCCAAAAACTTCTGATCTCTGTGACTGAGGTCGGTCGCTCCCAATTCAACACAGCTTCTATTTTTCCTTTCGACTAACCACACCAGAGCCCTCCTTAGCGAAGTACTCGGTCGACTGAATTTCTTTAACATCGACTCTTCAAGTTGAGACTCCATTTCCTTTAATTCGAAAGAAACATTCAATAAGAAACAATAGATATTGATCCCGTGCCAGGAACCAATTCTACAGTAAACTCTACCTCTCGCTCTGGAGGTTAATAAGAAACTTCATCGTGAAAACATCCAGAAAGTTATTCACAACCTGAATGTTCGCCAAATCTAAACTAGTTTCAGTGGATGCAGATAACATACTAACATGTGCTTCCGCACCTTGGAATGAAGATTGACCGTCTAAGGTGAACTAGGTAACCGCTTCAGAATTTGTCCTAGACAATTCAACTGATTCTGGAGCGAAGCTGATAGCTGATTAATACAGTCGATTGCAACATGATTTGCAGTCATCCAATTCCTACCCAAAATGGTGTTCACACCTCTCGTAGGCAAACAATAAATTCTACAACAAAATTTCTGCCTCCTATGGCAAGTAGACAATTCTATACAAAGATTAGGTCTGGACACGACCCTTAGCAGCAGTTAAGATGGTTATCAGCTCGGATAGCGAAGATAAGGTTAATCCCAGCCGATCTACTCACGATTGAGCTATTATACAATGGGTTGCACCCGAATCGTGTAATACACTAACAGAGTTATTGAAAACTGATCTCATACTCCTCAGTAGATTGTCTGCAGTCGTAACTGTCTAAACATCCAGAATGTTGACTCGTCCTTGCCTTAGAGCTGCTTGTAACTCCTTGGAACTCTTCCTTACAGGGCACTCTTTACCATAGTGACCCTCTACATTTCAATAATAGCACCGATTAGATCTTCGCTTGCAATCACCGCTGTGAGGCTTTCCACCGTTAGAACATCTTCTTTCCTTTCTTTCCTTTTAACACATACACACACACACACACACACTTATTTATTTATTTAATAAATAAGTGGTAACGTGGTCCAATCACCATATTGATCTAAATCTCTTATTTCGATTCCAAAACTTCCTTGATCCGTATTATCCGGTTAACGATCCGATGACAACCAATAAATAATTTTAGCACTCAATAAATTTACCAGTCAAGTACTAAATTAATTTAATTCGGTTAACACCCAAATAATTCTACTAATTATTTTGAGGATGTTACATCAAGAGTCCTCCTCCAAAACTAAGAGAGAGATGATTAGCTATAGCTTAGGCTTGGACACTACAAGAATAAGCCTATATTGCTACCAATGTTGGCCACGGAGGACTGTCCGTCGCTAATTTGCGACGGACTTGCGACGGTTTGCGACGACGAGTGAGTTTGGGCGTTGGGCGCTAAAAATCCCGCTCATAATTTGCGACGGGAAGGCATGTTGGTCACTAATTTGCGACGGAAGAGGAGGTTGGTCGCTAGTTTGCGACGAAGACTTAGTCGCAAGCCCGTCGCAAATTCAGAATCCCAATTCATTAACCTAGGCACTCTCGTTCTCTCCCTTTCTATTGTCACTCTCATTTTCTCCTTCGTTGGCTTCCCTCAGGCGCTCTCTCTCTCTCTCTCTCTCTGGCGCTCACCCAGGTGCTCTCTCTCAAGGTCCTCTCTCTCTCTCTCTCTGGCGCTCTCTCTTCTCTGGTTAGTTTTCTTCTTCTCTTCTTTGATGATTGTTTGATACAATGATACTTTTATTGAAAACCCTAATTGTTCAATTTCTGTGATGTAGTCATGTGGCCACCGATTTTTCGTTTTCGGCTCATAGATTAGGGTTTTTACGTTTGTTGTGTTGAATATTTGCAGGAAAAGGCATCTTACTGGTGAATTTGAGAAGAGATATGAACGTAAGATTTTTTTTTAATTTAGGGATTTGGATGTTCGTTTGGATATACCATCATTTCAGCCCGCGATTAAGTAAATTAATTTTTTGATTTGGTGGAAAACAGAAACTATTGGTGTAGAAGTGCACCCCTTGGATTTTTTCACAAATTGTGGCCAGATTCGCTTCTACTGCTGGGATACTCCTGGGAAAGAGAAATTTGGTGGCCTCAGAGATGGATATTAGTAAGTCTGCTGAGACACATGTCTAAGATTTTGATTTTAGATCTTATGAAATCTATTCCTCCCATGTGATGTATTTTGTTCCTCTGCAGGCTCAAATCTTCTTATAGATAATGAAGGTAATATGAAGCTTGCAGATTTTGGACTTGCAAGATCATTTTCAAATGAGCACAATGCAAATTTAACAAATCGAGTGATCACATTGTGGTACAGGTAACCAATTTTCATTTTATCATGTGACTAATGTCGGATTCTAGACACTCACTGATATATTCTGTTATTTATTTAGACCTCCTGAGTTACTATTAGGGACAACGAGGTATGGACCAGCTTTAGATATGTGGTCTGTTGGGTGTATTTTTGCAGAGCTTCTTCACGGGAAGCCCATCTTTCCTGGAAAAGATGAGGTTAGTAATACTCTAATCTATATATAATCCTGAGCGGAGTTTGTTTTTATCCTGCATATTTTTAGTACTCGCTTCAGCCATGCATTAATGCATGAGGAAGAGACTCTTCACTTCACTTGCTCAGCTTTTCCGACTGTGTCTTAGTGTCTTTAGAATATGGTGGCAATATAAATATTTGTCTACTTTTGAAAATCTTGGTTTTATTGGGTAGTTCAAGCATGTATGTGTTCCCATTACATGCATCATACTGGAAGTGATTTATATATTGCTCACAGGGCTATGGCTTGCTAATAGCAATATACGGCATGATTGCTAGCCCAGATCTAACCTGCTCAATTTTTTTCAGAAATTGAGTAATATATATGTTCACATTTATTCATATTTGCTTTTACAATGTATATCCTATAGTCTATTTGTGTGGTAACTGTCTTTAATACGTCTTGAAGGTAATGCATGTTTTCTTTGTAACTATTGTAGCCAGAACAATTAAATAAGATTTTTGAGCTGTGGGGAGCACCAGATGAAGTGAACTGGCCCAGTGTTACTAAGACTCCCTGGTATAATCAATTTAAGCCAACAAGACCAATGAAAAGGCGTCTGAGGGAAGTTTTCAGACAGTAAGTATTAGAGTATGAGTATTAGTATTAATGCTTATTGTACTTGTTGACAGCTTGCTTTTTCAGCTTATTGTAAATGGTATACATCTAGTTTTAGTTCTGAAACTTTGTTCATTTGTTTGTTTGTTTGTGCCTGTCTTTGTTCTTTAGGTAATATCATGCATTTTACTTGATGACAACTTGCTTTTTGAGCTTTTGATAAAATGGTATACAACTATGCATCTAGTTTTGGTTGAGTGAGTTGTGTATGTTATCAAAATTGGTAAAATACATTTGAGGGCGTAATATTTGCGTGACACTCAAAACATGAAGTATGTTACGGTTTTAGCATGGCAATGTTACTTCATTTTCATTTTAGCTAATTTTACTATGTTGCTAGTTTCACTTGTTAAATTTTACTATTTTTAACCAATTTACTTGCCACCTCATGGTTGAGGAATATTCTAGTCACATTGTAACCAACTCACACTATATAGTGAGTGAATTAAATGAAAGAGTTAACCATTTGCAATCAAACAAACTTATTCTTCTCTCTCTCAATACTCTCTTGCAGAAATGCATTTTATCTTCTTCCTCATAGCAATCCGAGTTTCATTCTCTCATTGAGACTCCATTGTTACGGGGTGGTTTGCTTCGGAGTTCAATCTTCCCTAGTAAACCAAATTTCCTGTTACAAGTGGTATCAAAGCATCTATCCTCGGTGCTTTGCTTCCCATGGCTGCCAACAAAAAAATTTGGAGTTACCTAGAAGTGACGGAGAGGATGGATATTGGTTTATGTCTTTTGTGCGATAAACCATTTTCTGCTCAACATCACGCTGCTGCTCATAAGAACGTTCGGTTCTTTTGGAGGGAGACAGAAGAGGACGAGACTGAGCCCGAAGAAGCAGAGCAACTCCTCAACCCTTCCACTGACGTTGATCCACAACAAACCAGAGACAGCGTCGAGGAGATAGCCCTGGATGACGATCCGCTTGCAGATCTAGTTTCGGAGCTTGCGCCGTTGACGACCAGCGACGAAGTAGAAGAGGACGTCACAGAGATAGTGTCCAACGACGAATCTATTGTCGATCTAGTTCCTGATCTCGTGCAGTTGATATCCAGTGACGACGACGACGCAACTAGCTTGGTTCAAGCACCGATTGAAAGCAACCTAGAAGCAGCGGTGGATGCCGTCAAAGAAGATCTCTACAGCCACCATCAGACCCGCGATGATGAAGCCGTTGCCAAGAACGTGTCACTTCTTGATACTGGACCATACGATCCAGGCCCATTCAGCTTACTCCCCCTCAACCCTATTAAGTTGGGTTTTCCTGAATTTGAGATGGTTGAAGCTTACAACCATGCTATCTGCTATGATAATGAGGAGGAGTTTTGTGTAAGATTGAAAGATTCCTGGTCCAAGCAAAGAAAGAGAGGAATCTGTCTTCCCGGTTCTGAGGACTCACATGGACCAATTCACTACGGGGGCATATTTTACACTAAGGTAATTAATGAGCACCCTATGATTGATGCTTATAGAAATTCCTTTGAGCTTTCTTTGGTGTGCTACAATTGCTTGGGAACTGGTTATAAAAATAGCAAGGAATCAAATGATCTTAATATTATTACTCTAGTCGTAACATCGAATATGGTTCTGGATTTTGCTGAAATTTTTTTGAGTGTTGGAATTTCTAACCATGACACCTATCGTTGCCAACCTTGGTCATTTGGAAGTGTAATACCAATTATTTTGATGATCCACACAATTAGTAAGAATTTTGATCCTGCCACAGCATGTGGTGCCGTTATTGTGAATCAACCAAGCATCTTCCAAGAGTTTGGTGTTGCTACTGGTGTAGGATTGTTTGAAATTAATAAAGCTGGAGATGAATATTTGGTTTCTTTTGTTGATTGCAAGGATGTGTTAAAGGTCTGTCAAGAAATCACTTGGTCCTACTTATTTGTGTTGCATAGTTACTATCAGTTCTACAATTTTAAGGGTAGTGTACTTGGAAATATCTTTGCAGTTGCACTAGCTTTAATGGTGCCAAGAGACAACAAAGAAGAGGTTGTCCTTCTACTTCTTATTCTTCCAGGAAGGTCATTTCTTGGTGCTGGATGTTTTTCCCATATGAGGCTTCCGGATCACCTTTATCATTCATGGCCTAATGACCAACATGTTTATATAGTCGTTGAACTCCTTGGAAAGGAAGGTGATGTACATGTTCAGTATTCGATTTTTTTAAGGCTATTTGAGTGTCATGAAAACTTTTTCCTATTGAGGGGAATGAATAATAGAGGAGTTTCACATACCTTTGGTGCTGAGAAGGTTTTATGGTTTCTTCATAAGCCTGATTTTGATCTAATTTGTCGTGCTCATCCGGTTCAGGTTGTGGGGAATGGTTCTAAAGATGACAATGTTATAAACTGGTTTGGTTTATATTGTTATCTAAAACTATGCTTGTTTTCTATTTTATTTGTGGGTCCTAAGCCGAATCATATTGTTCTCTACATACTTAGATGCTGTTATGAATTGGGAATTGAGTATGTAAGCGTCAATGAATTTATGAGAGACAAGATTGGGGAATTGCTTATTGTTGTTCCTACAGTTACTGGACATGTCAAGGAAGCATTAGTATATGATGACTTGTTGGTTCACTACTCGAGTAGTCTACAATCAAGATCAAGTCAAGCACATGAAGCTTATTTGGTAGGGTTGTTGCTGATTATAAAAGTCTTTAATATTGGTGCTATAAGTGTGGTAAGGGAACCTACTTCTATTGAGTTTGAACATAACAAGAACATTGTATCAATCCTTGGGTCACAAGTATCAATCCTTGGGTCACAAGGATGCAGGCAGGCACGACTCCACATTGTCACAGGACGTCCCATTGTTAATGATATTGCTAATTGTTGTGAGTTTGAGTTGGATCCCTTGTTAGTGCATGGAAACAACACTGATACTTTGCTTCGAAATCAGCTTGGGAAATTGTTGGGATCAACAATAGTTGTTGGAATAAGCTTAAACACCACCTCTTATTCCCTTTTGCTCATTGTTGTTCGAGTTGCTGCACTCTCGTCACCAAAGCGCTCTCGGCTAATTAACCAGTTTGCTTTTGTAGCTATTTTTCATAGGAAAATGATCTACAAGGGAAATGTTCGAGCTGCTAAAGTGTTGGTCAAATGGAAGACTTTACCTCTTAAGCATGGCACTTGGAATTTTCATCCTTGAGGACAAGGATGTTTTCATGGAGGGGGTATTGTTACGGTTTTAGCATGGCAATGTTACTTCATTTTCATTTTAGCTAATTTTACTATGTTGCTAGTTTCACTTGTTAAATTTTACTATTTTTAACCAATTTACTTGCCACCTCATGGTTGAGGAATATTCTAGTCACATTGTAACCAACTCACACTATATAGTGAGTGAATTAAATGAAAGAGTTAACCATTTGCAATCAAACAAACTTATTCTTCTCTCTCTCAATACTCTCTTGCAGAAATGCATTTTATCTTCTTCCTCATAGCAATCCGAGTTTCATTCTCTCATTGAGACTCCATTGTTACGGGGTGGTTTGCTTCGGAGTTCAATCTTCCCTAGTAAACCAAATTTCCTGTTACAAAGTACGCTGCGTTGTTCTTCAATGAACCCAATGATATATTCACCTATTTGTACAATGAATAATTTTGTTCTTTTTGATCTACATCCTAATATTTTGTTTGCCATTTTGATTTATTAATAGAGAATAACTGTCAAGGATGCACTTGATGCTGAGTATTTCTGGACTGATCCATTACCATGTGATCCCAAGAGGTATAAATGCCCAGCCTATCCATTCCTTCTTTAAAATTTATTGTTTCCATCAATTATCCATTTTCTAATCTTTTCTTTTTTAACTAATTACCATCCTCTTGTTTTCCTTAGTTTACCCAAGTATATATGAGTCATCACACGAGTTTCAGACGAAGAAAAAACGGCAGCAGCAACGCCAGAATGAAGAAAATGCCAAGCGTCTTAAAATGCAGCATCCACAGCAGCATACTCGTCTTCCTCCGATTCAGCAGGGTGGTCGTGGTATGAAAATTCTAAATCTGATATGTTGCACTTGAATTTCTGTGCTAATCTCCATGTAACTAATTAGATTTTGAAATTTATGTTACTCTGAACAAATGGCTTGTTATCTAATAGGTATTTATACAACTTCACCACCAATGAAAACCCCATTTGGGCCATTTGCTTTGCTTGACACCTCAAATTTGTGGGGTTATTTATGGATTGTAAAAAGACTCAGATACCCATGATATCTGCTCTTTATCCACTGGTCTCTACTCTGTACCCATTCTTTCAATTTGAAACACGATGGGTCTCTCTTCTCCAATCTTATTATTTTTTCACTTTCCTTTTCCTTTCTCTTCTCTTCTCTCACGGTTCTCTTCTTCTTCTTCTCCCTCCTCCTCCTCCTCCTCCTCCTCCTCCTTCTCCTCCTCCTTCTTCTTCTTCTTCTTCTTCTTCTTCTTCTTCTTCTTCTTCTTCTTCTTCTTCTTCTCTCTAACATCTGTTTTGCCAAAATCCGAACGGAGAAGAAGTTTGAAAACAATATTTGTTGCTGTAACAAGGTAATTTCAGTTCGATCTGTTCCTATTTTTGAACCATTGATGAAATTTTCGGTTTCCATTTTTGTGTATGTTATTGTTTAATTTTGGTTTCTCTTAGTTCGATCAAAACCCTAGAACAAATTTTACATTGATTGTTGTTGATTAGATCCATGAAATTTGTTTAATTTCAGTTACTGTTGACATATATTACTGCGTTTTTGTTTAAGTTCAGTTACTGTTTTGGTTAGATACATGAAAATTGTAAAACCCTCAACTCCTAACCTTGAAGATCATCCCATAAAGTAACATATCTGTCATTTACAGGTTTTTTTTTCTTCCATATATGGTGTAAAAACATTTTTTTGTTCTTTTGTTTAGGATTCTAATTCATAAGCTTATTAATAACTGGTGTAAATAGATGTTCTAATTCCCTTTATTTTATAAGTTTGATGAAAAAAACTTATTTGAGTGTTCTGGTATTTATTGTTTTATTCATATGTCATTCATATGGTATAACCTGTAATAACATTTTTCCATTATGTTTCACAACCTTCTATAGCTCCTGTTTTGAGGATTTGATTGTATGCTTTTGAGACTTTTGTTAAGGAAACCAAAGCCACGTATTTTGTCATTCATAACCATTATTTAATTTTTGTCAACTACAGTTCCTGATCTACTTTGCAAATGGCAAGACCACTTGATAAAATCAGGGATGTCAACGAAGAAAAAGAAACGTGGAAATTTGCTGTAAAGATCGTTGAACTTTGGACGAGTTTCAACAGACACGAAGAAGATCATTATGAAATGATACTTCTGGATGAGGCGGTAATTTCTTGGAATTCCATCCTAAATGAACTTCGTCACTTACTTTATGTTTATACATAGTATTAGATTTGATTGACTTGCATTTTGTAGGGAGACCGCATCTATGCAGTCGTCCCGAAAAAAGAGATGCAAAAGTGGAGAGGGCAGCTAAGAGAAGATATGACCGCTATTATTCGAAATTTCAAAGCATGTCCAAATGACTTTCCATTTAAAAAATCTACACACCCCTACAAACTGCTTTTCACCCTTTCAACTTCATTGGGAGAGAAAGCTCTTCCACAAATTCAGCATCCCAAATATCTCTTCAAAGACTTTGAACACATCCTAAATCACAATTATGATGCTTATTCACTATATGGTTAGTTAATTGAGTACATAATGTCCTACATTTTATAATCTGTTGTGTAACATTAGAAACTTAATTTTTTGTTTCTTCTAACTTTTAGATTTCATTGGGGCTGTATCTCAATTACTTTTCACTCCAACTGACGCGCAAACAAAGGCTTTCTTCATGTTGACAGATCTCAGGTATCGTATCCACTCTGGCTTCGTTATGAACATTATCCAATAGCAAGTTGTTATTCTAACTTATATCATTACAGAGGCCATACAATTCATTGCACTCTTTGGGATGGCTATGCAAAGGAATTTCAAGCAGCTTATAGTCAACGTGATCCGACAAAACCATTTGTCATTATAGTCACAAATATGAGAATCAATCAAGCCAAAGGTATAACATTTTTAGAACTCATTCTGTTGACAAATCTGAAATTAGAACATTTTTTATATCTTATAATTTATCAATTGTCATTGTAGGCAACTTTCCTTTGACATTAGCTAACTCTTTTTACTGCACCAAAGCTATCTTTAACCAACAGTTATCGGAAATCAATGAGTTCATCAGCAGGTTTGTGTAATCTTATTTTCATATTGTAATACATATCTTCATGTTGTTGAAATATCAACCTGACTGCATCTGTTTTATCTACTCTTGAAAGCATTCCTCCACAACAATCACTTCAACTCTCCACACAACTTTCATCACAAATCACTCAATCAAGTCAGTTTTCCGAATACGATCGCTTCATGTACAAGGCTCAAGCATTCAGTATTTCTCAAATAAAAAAACTGCGGGCGGTAACTGTTATATATCTCTAAAACTCTTAACACCAAAATTAGAGTTCCCTTTTTTATACTTTTGCCTTATTGTTGTTCTTATAGGATACAAATTGCACTACCGTTGGAACCACATATAAGCTTCTAACTACCAAGGGAGGTTGGACCATTCCAGGATGTATGAATTGCCCCAAACCATGGAACAAAAATCCCCCACATCAATGTTATTGTGGTGCCATTACAGAAGATCCGATAATTAGGTTCACATTTTCTTCTGAATCCATTTATTTTCTTCAATTCACATTACAAACACATTCATTTTGACACTCTTTAGTTTCGCAGGTACAAGGTTGACATTGAAGTCAGACACATGAATGACAAATACAGTTTCACATTTTGGGATAAGGAGTGCGAAGGTTTTTTGGGTGTTTCGGCAGTTGACCTCAGGAACAGAATGATTCAGGTAACACACTAGAATAAGCATTGATCACCCTATAAAGTAAATAACTTTCAGGTTTTCAAAGTTGTCCCATTATGTTTAATCCACAATTTTACAGGAAGGGGAAGATGATCCCAATGAATTCCCTCAACCATTAGATAATTTGCTTAACCTTACGTTAGCATTCCGCGTCAAAGTTACTCCAAAATGGAACACTGCCTCTGTCTCAAAATTTTCACCCGATGAAGTGCTTATTGGCAAAATACTGGACCAAATTCAAGATGATGAGGTAACTATTAAATGTCATTCATTTTGGACATTCTATTCTCAAAATAACTATGAACAAGGGCAAATTCAACATGCCTCTATCTCAATATTTTCTGACAACCTCATATTATTTACACCATTTTCTAATTATATCCCCAACTTCACTTTGATACAGGATGGAGATTCTACTATTGATAAGGGCAAATTAGTCATATCTGAATCTGAAGGGCCCAATTATGAATTGGTAAACTAAATATTTAACTTGATTCTTTATTCCAACAATATCATACAACTGCAGAATTTTTGATCTGAGGGTAGAAGCCTATCTTCATTCAATTTGGTTCCCCTTTTTTGCAAGCTTAATTGATTTTCATGTCTACTGCTATATGATTTCTGCCTTTTACATTCTTCATTCATAGTCACTATGTTTTGCAACTTATCAGATTAAAAAAAGCATTAGTTCAAAATTACAAATTTTTAGTCCCGTTTAGAGTTTTGGTATTCCAGCATTTTTACTTTCACAGCAAACATATCTAATTCAAATGTTTACTTTTGTAGTTGTCACAACAAACTTTATCCGGGACAGCAGATTATGATCCTGATTTGCTCATTACCAATAGCCCAGCCAAGATGTTGACACTTGGAGAGTCTGCTGCTGACTTAAAAAGCCCCGAGTCGTCAACCGCAAAACTTTCGTCCACCAAGATTTTAACAAATATCAAAATAGAAAAGTAGTTAGAAGTTTGTAGTCAAACTAACTGCACAACTCAACTCCTCTTTTTGTATAACTTAACTCTTGCCAAACCACAAACAATGTCATGGTGGTCCTTTGGCCTAATTGTAGTAGCAAATATACAATGCTTTTGCATGGAATGTATTTATATTTTACATTCACTCCAGTAACGTGTATGTCCCTTTTTTATATGTAGCAGACAATTTCATAATTACATCTCATTTGGAATAAGATTTTAAATCAAACCCACAGTTCCCAACTTATACAGATTTAAATTCTATTAAGAAGAGTAATTTAAATAAGCTAGGGAATCAAAATGAATAAACCAAAATCAACTATTCACGTAAATGTGTCCAGGATAAGTACACAAATCAAATAGTTTATTTTGGATATCCACTCAAACAAATTTATTATATGCATAACCAAAATACTTTCACTGTCATCATAAGATCACTACAAAAACCAGACACATGGCATATGATAACATTTCATAAAAAAAATAGTTAGCATCCAATTCTAAGTTACTATTACATCATTTCAAGTCTGACGTAGTGGGTATAGTTATGGGGAACCAACAAGTAAGACATATTTTTTACAGAAGAAAGGGTCTGATAGTACTATATTTAATATATTTTATTAATCAACTTTATCCCTTTTGAAAGTCACAATTGCAGATATCCGTGGAGGGACCAACAGCAAGCACATCACGGTAAAACAAAATGTTACTTTTCTACACCATCCCATCATCACTTCTACCACAGCCTATTCATTTTGTAGACTTAAAAAAAAAGTCCTATCAACAGTACCACATACTTACCCTCCAATTTTTAGTACTCAAACAACTCTCTTTAGCAAACCAATGTTTCAAGTGGTACTGGAATACAAGGGCAGCGAATGAACAGTTGTGCAAACCAGTTTCTTCCTCACTACCCATTTGAAGATTACAAGTTTACTAAAGCAACAAATCTTCAAGTTTTCTGTTTCCAGGTGATGTGCTTACACTCTTCATTGATCTCCATGGTTTGTTCATTTCAAATAAGCTAACACAACCTTTAACTATTCCATTGCTTCCTCATATGATTTAAATATTATCAGGCCAAACTCATGCTAGCTTTCATTAATCCTTTCTTACAAATAAACCATGTCCCATTTTGTTGTGAAACCATCAATACTACCAAAACTGATCCGTTCATTATTTTGAATGCACATAAATGACTTTACCATGTGGAGAGGTTACAAAATATGATTATTGCTTTCTTTGTTGGTGGAAGAATATTACTCAGTAGGTGTTACTTTTATAAAAGTTTTATAAACTTCATTGAAATTAGGGCACCATTGGCTATTTTAATACCTCCATGTTACCCCATTACGTTGTTTAATCACTTTTGTTTCTGTACACCTTTTTATAGGAATGGATAGCAAGGATTCCCAAGAAAATGTACCTTCCTCAAGTGCGAGAAATGAGAGAAGGAAAATTCTCAAAGGAAAGTCTAGAGTAACTTATAGAAGAACTCCACCCCAACATTTAATCCCTAACAGAACCTCAAGTCCAATGACACCAATGTTTGAAACAGCTTCCAAATTACCAATTCTGACTAACCAGGGACATCAGTTGCATCATTCTAACATTAGTACTATCTCTGTGATGCATGCTTCTGAACATGCAAGTTCAAGGACACAAAGTGCACAAAGAACTCCACTCAATGATATCACAATGTCAACTATTAATCAAAGAAATCATACAATGCAACCTTCCACTTCAACCACCTTTCCTATATCAAATTTAACATGCCCCCCTGACACTGCTACCATTCAATCCAAAAGGAAAAGGTGTACAGACAGTAATTCTTTTGGAATCAATCTTATGAATAGATTTGGATATGTGAATTCAAATGAACCTTCAGAAACACAAGGCGCATCAACTTCAGTGACGAACATTCAACACATACCTTCTTTGAATTCAAATGCAATAGATGATGATTCTACAAGCGATGAAGACAATGACCAAGGTTTGTATGAAACTGAAATTGACACTATGACTATTTTATTTTTTGCTGAGCTTACCCTTATTCTTCCATTGTGAAAATAACTGCATCTCTAACAAATAGGATTTGATGCACAAGCTGGAAATAGCTCAGACGATGAGTTTCTCCCCGACGAATATGTACCTGCTCAATCTACAAATCTCATTCAAGGTTGGGAATTTTGGTTTGATGTAGTAGTTGTTTCAAAATGCAGGTTACTCTTTCACATTTTAAAATAGTCCGTAATTTTACAAAATGTTTCTTTTCAGAGTACTATGATATTGGGGATCAACTCTTTGAGTGTCAATGGTGCGGGGCTCAAATGTGGTACCAAGAACGTATAGACAAGTCTCGACATGCTGCGAATCCTAATTTTGCACTTTGTTGTTCTAAAGGCAAGATTCAACTACCTCTATTGAATATGCCTCCCGATTATCTGTGCCATCTATTATTCAACAATGTCTCCAAGGATAGCAAGAACTATCAAGAACATATTCGGTCTTATAACTTGATGTTTGCTTTTACATCTCCGGGGGCAAAACTAGACAATACTTTTAATAATGGTAGAGGTCCTCCAACATTGCGTATTCAAGGACAACCATGTCACCGAATTGGTAGCCTCTTACCAACACCAGGAAGTACACCTAAGTTTGCGCAGCTATATATTTATGATACAGACAACGAGCTGAAACACAGAACTGCAAATTTCAGGTTTGGACTCCCACTAATTTGAATTCATCTTATAAGAACAGAAAAACAATTTTTAGAACCAACTTTCCTAAATTAAAATTTCTGTTTATGCAGCAAGAACTCTAAGATTGATCTTCAAATTGTCCAACAATTGAAACTCATGCTTGACCAACACAATACTCATGCAAAGTCTTTTAGGATGGCAAGGGACAGAATGCAAGGTCTGAATGTTCCAGACCTTAAATTGCGTCTTATATCAGATAGGTCTACGGATGGAAGAATTTACAATCTTCCATCCGTTTCTGAAGTTGCTGCACTTATAGTTGGCGATGTTGACACTGCTTCAGTAAGAGATATAATTATGGAAAGGTGTAGTGGGAGTTTGAAAAGGATTGATGAGCTCCATACAAGCTATCTAGGCTATCAATATCCTCTACTATTTCCTTATGGTGAAGACGGTTATAGGAAAGATGTCCTTCATAGAGACATGGGTCCCTACATGCAAAATACGAGAATTCGTCTTACAATTAGAGAGTACCTCACTTTTAGGATCATGTCAAGGCAAATAGAACCACCTACTATTTTAAGATCCAGAAGACTCTTTCAACAATTTTTGGTCGATGGCTACAGCATGTTGGAAGCAGACAGATTAAAATTCATTAGGTTTAACCAACCAAAGTTGAGGGTCGATAAATATAGCAACTTGAATAAAACTACAAATCAAGCCAACTCAAGAGGCTCAACACAAGGAAAAAGAATTGTTTTACCCTCAAGCTTTGTTGGAGGTAAACGTTATATGGATCAATTATATTATGATGGAATGGCTATTTGTGGAGCTGTTGGCTTTCCAGACTTATTTATCACCTTCACTTGCAATCCTAATTGGCCTGAGATTCAAAGGGTCCTTAAACCTTTCAATTTGTCTCCTAATGATCGCCCAGATCTTATTGCAAGAGTTTTCAAAATAAAGCTGGATGAGCTAATAGCAGATTTGACCAAGAGACATGTCTTTGGCAGAGTATTAGCATGTAAGGTTTTTTGTTTTATACATAATGTTATTTAATTTAATTCTATTTTATAGTTTTCATATTCACTTTTCCTCAATTATATTCAGATATGTACACCATAGAATTTCAAAAAAGGGGATTGCCACATGCTCACATCATCATATTTCTACATCCTACAAGCAAGTATCCATCTCCTGCGGATGTTGACACCATCATTTCTGCTGAAATTCCAAATGAAGGACGTCATTTTGAACTACACAAATTAGTTAAAACTCATATGCTCCATGGACCATGTGGTGAAGCCAACCCTTCTACTACTTGCACTAAATTGGGAAAGTGCACAAAATTCTTTCCTAAACCATTCCAAGAGCAAACAATGGTTGATCGAGATGGTTTTCCCGTTTACAAGAGGAGAGAAAATGGTCGCACAATAGAGAAGCCAAATTTTACATTTGACAACCGACATGTTGTACCATACAACCCCTTTTTATTGTTAAAGTATCAAGCTCATATCAACGTTGAATGGTGTAACCAGGGATCATCAATCAAATACTTATTCAAGTATATCAACAAGGGTTACGACCGTATTACAGCTGCAATTGTCTCACCTGAACCTGATGAGATCAAGCAATACCTTGATTGTAGATATGTCTCTCCAAGTGAGGCATGTTGGAGGATTTTCTCTTTTCCAATCCATGGAAGAAAACCTGCTGTTGAAAGAATGTTCTTCCACTTACCTGGGGAACATGGAGTCATATATAATGACTATGACATCATTGACCAAGTAATTGCAAATCCAACTGTGTCCGAATCAATGTTTACAGCATGGTTTCAGGCTAATAAAACTTATGCTGAGGCAAGGAATTTAACCTATGTTCAATTGGTATCCAAATTTGTATATGTCAAGACCAAGAGGTTGTGGAAACCTAGAACAAAAGGGTATACAATTGGGCGACTCATTTGGGTCCCCCCAAGCACTGGTGAATTGTATTTTCTAAGAATGCTTTTGAACTGTTGCAAAGGACCACTCAACTTCGAAGACATTAGGAAAGTCGGGGATCATGTACATCTGACATTTAGAGCAGCATGTTTTGCTCTTGGTTTACTTGAAGACGATGCTGAGTTTATCAATGCTTTGAAGGAAGCAAGCCATTGGGGGAGTGGCTACTTTTTAAGGAAGTTGTTTGTCATCATGCTGTTATCAAATAGTATCAATAGACCTGACCATGTCTGGAGTAAAACTTGGTCATTTCTATCTGATGGAATTCTATATGAAAAGAGAAGGTTCCTCAACAACAAAGGTTTTGTTTTTTTTTTCTTCAATTTTACTCATTTGATATTTTAATTTAAGTTGACCAATTCTTTATTTGACTTATTAATTTTCAACTGTAGACCTTCAAATCAATGAAGAAGACCTCAAAAACCTAACTCTAATTGAGATAGAGACTATATTACAGAAAAACAAAAAAAGCTTGAGAGATTTTGTGCCAATGCCATTTCCAACTAATTACACTTCTCCTCAACTGGGAAATAGACTCATACATGAAGAACTTGATTTTGATATCCCTCTCTTGCGTGAGGAATTCAATCGATTGTTTTCATCTCTCACAGGTATAAATCTGTACTCATAATTCCAGCTCATACCTTTTCTTAATTCTTTAATCAATGAATATATGATATTTTTTTTTTTTGACAGCAAATGAATATATGATATATATATATATATATATATATATATATATATATATAGAGCTACCTTTGCTCTTAATCAATTTTGTAAACATATCTATTTCCCAGAAACATTAGTACTGTCAACAATTTATTTCAATATATAATTCATCTTTTGTTTTCAATTAAACATACTACTTTACTTTTGTAACATTTCCACTTCTTCATCAGATGAACAAAGACAAATTTATGATGCTATCATGGATGCTGTAAAAAATGATAGAGGTGGAGTTTTTTTCCTGAATGGTTTTGGTGGATCGGGAAAAACTTTCATGTGGAGTACTTTTTCTGCATCTTTACGTTCTGAGGGTCACATTGTCTTAAATGTTGCTTCCAGTGGGATTGCTTCCCTATTGCTCCCGGGGGGAAAAACGGCACATTCCAAATTTAAAATCCCTGTTCCGACATTAGCAAATTCAACTTGCAACATTGATCAGGGAAGTGAGCTAGCTGGGTTATTAAAGACTACCAAAATGATAATATGGGATGAGGCTCCAATGACTCATAAGTATTGTTTTGAAGCTCTAGATAGAACAATGAGAGATATTGTTGGAGGTGGCTATAATAGACATAAGCTTTTTGGAGGAAAAATTGTCATCTTTGGGGGCGACTTCCGTCAGATCTTACCAGTAATTCCAGGTGGAAGTCGCTCAGATATCGTCCATGCATCAATAAATGCTTCTTACATTTGGGATCAGTGTCAAATGTTCCATCTAACAAAAAACATGCGCCTACAAACTGGTAACAATGATGTGGACCAAGCTGAATTGAGAGACTTTTCAAAATGGATTTTAGATGTGGGGGATGGGAAAATAAACTTACCAAATGATGGATATGCAGAAATTAACATTCCAAGTGATCTTCTCATCACTGAGTTTGAAAATCCAATTGAAGCTATCGTGAAAAGCACTTACCCTGATTTGCTGCATCACTATCAAAATCAACATTTCTTGCAAACCAGGGCTATTTTGGCTTCTACAATTGAGACGGTTGATCTAATTAATGACTATGTTCTTCAACTTATACCAGGTTGGTAGATGTCTATTTAAATTTTGACGTTCCTCCTATCAGTTTTGTTTCTAATTCTTGACATTTTTAATTTGAATAGGTGAAGAAAGAGAGTACCTTAGTGCTGATTCACTTGACAAAACAGACGTTTCTCATACAGCTGCTTTCGATGTACTAACCACAGAATTATTGAACACTCTTAGGACATCAGGCCTTCCAAACCATAAGATCAGACTTAAAGTTGGAAGTCCAATTATGTTACTAAGAAACATTAACCAAGCTGAAGGTTTGTGCAACGGAACAAGATTAATTGTGACCAAGCTTGGGAAACATGTTCTTCAAGCAAAAATCATTTCAGGCAAGAATATTGGTAACTTAATTTACATTCCAAGAATGAGCATGTCTCCATCACAATCACCATGGCCATTTAAACTTAATAGGAGGCAATTTCCTATAATAGTTTCATTTGCCATGACCATCAACAAATCACAAGGTCAATCTCTAGAATCAGTTGGATTATATTTGCCAAAGGATGTATTCAGTCATGGCCAATTTTATGTTGCTATCTCAAGGGTGAAAAGTAGGAAAGGGTTAAAGATTTTAATTCATGACAAGGAGAAAATACCTTTGCAAACAACTACCAATGTTGTTTTCAAGGAAGTCTTTCACAACTTATAACTATATGTAAGTTGCAAATATGAAACCCTTCATCCCTTTTTTATTTTTCTAACTTCTATAAATGCAAATTAATTGTATTACATCTATCATAATGAAATTCTTAGCTGTTTTCTCATATATGTCTCATCTTACAAATCATAACTAACCATTAATAACTACAAATATTACTTTCTAATTTTTTATTCAACAAATTTATAATTTATTCTTGCTTTTTCTTATTTTATCACTTTATAATCTTCTATGTCACATGTTTCTTTTGTAGGCTACATCTTTCTGGAAGTGTTTGGGTTCCCAAATCAAGTACAACATTGCTGTTACCGGATGACAACTTCAGTGAAAGTATTTTGCTATTGCCATTTTCATAGCTTAACCTTTTTGGGTTCACCACTCATTTGTAAATTTTTTGGTATTCCAACACACTCATGTTACAAACTTTGATGAGAGGAACCAATTTACAACCAACTATATGGTCTTTCATTGACATAGATTTCGTATGATTGATGAAACAAGTTTTGTTATAATGACTTAATTGGTTTAAGTTCAATTTCCATTTCCAGGGTCTTTGTTATATTCATTTCCAGGTTCTTTGGTTTTATTAATTTACTTTCTAAATTTGAACTTACATCAACAAAACTATTGAAATTTTTATATTTAATTTCTTTGTAACAATCAACAAAACTATTCAAATTAAAATGTTTGTTTTACTTCGATCATGACACGTAACGCAATGAACCCGTGCGGATGCACGGGTACGGTACTAGTTGTATTGGTGAAGGAGAACTACTTGTCAAATATCAGCTCTACATATTTTACTGATATGATGTATAATTTTTCTACATTAAAAGGATGTGGTGCTAAAAGACCTTTCATTTGGGAAAATTGCAAAATAAAATAATTGGCTTAAAATGGTTTCAGTTTAGAAACATTTAATTAAATACTAAAGTAGTTAATGAAGTCATATAGTGTAACTAGTTAGCCAAACATTATTAACCAGTTGGAATATTTTTAACCAGAATTTGCTTTTTTTTAAGTAATTGTCATTTTTTTGTGCTAGACATTGTCAGTTAATATTGCATTGGGTTCTCTGATTTTTTTTCCATGCATGCCTTTCAGGCTTATCTATTATTTGGAGATGAGGAGTACTTGTATATATTCCAAGAAGCTTATGTTGCTGCCATGCATTATCTTTACCATGACCCATGGTAAAAGCTTGTGACTTTGTGTGCCACGCTGTAATGCCATATGAAACTAATTTAACTCTGAGGTGAACTTCTTTAGATATTTTAGCAAATTTCCATTTGAATCCGTGACTGGAATATGATATGGTTCTACTTGTTCCTTTAGAAGCAGCTGAAACTATGTGTGTGTGTGTGTGTTTTTTCCATTTAATTGTTATACGCCCTCTGTTCTATTTGAGTACTAGATGTATAAAGTTTTCAATTATTTTGGCTTCTTGGTGTGAATTGCAGTTAGAGAAACTGTTCTGAAGATTATTAAGGATATTCTGAATCTGATTATATGAAATTGTGTGTCTCTATTTGCTCAGGGGTGATGTTGTTCAGGTAGAAACTTGGGTTTCTGCATCAGGGAAGAATGGTATGCGTAGTGATTAGCTTTTACGTGACTGGAAGGACGGGAAGGGCTGCTGATTACAGTTAATATTAAAGTTGTTTGTAGTGGTAAATTAGGATTTTTCTAGACTCTAGTGTTTTAGAAGGACATAATTTTTTACATTGTATTTAGTTATGTTACAGTAATGTTAAAGTTCTTTGTCTTAATACATAATTTTTTACTTTGTATTTAGTTATGTACTTTTCTTAATTATAGTCTTTACTGTGAAGCTAATATGTATAGATATAACTATTAAAAAGTATTTTGGATGTATGATTTAATTTTTTTTTTTATTTTTTTTTTAAATTTTCGACGGATTTGCGACGGACTTGCCACGGAAATTTGCGACGGGTTTGCGATGGACAATTTGCGACGAGGAGTTTCGTCGCAAAGCATTTGCGACGAGCTGTTTTGCCACGACTTTTTGTCCGTCGCAAATGCCGTCGCAAACGCAAATTTGCCACGGAAAAAGGTCTATTTGCGACGGACATTGTCGTTGCAAATGAGCGATTTTCTTGTAGTGGGAGTAGGGATGGCAAAACGGGCTTAGCCCGTCGGGCCGACCCGCTAGCCTGTCAAAAATGGTGGGTTGGGTTGGTGATTTCACCCCGCCAGCCCGTTGTAGCTTGCCTCGCCTAACCAACCAATTCGGCGGGCCACAACCGGGGCGGGCCGGCCCGCCAGGTTTATTTTTTTTATTTTCCCTTGTTTTTAACTATTTCAAAATATTTTTAATGCTTTTTTGGTGGGTCGTAGTGGGACGACCCCCCAACCCGCCATTTTAGCTTTGTCTTGGCGCGCTGGGCGGGCTAACCCGCCTATTTTAAGCCCCAAAAGTATGTTTTAAATACATTTTTTATTTATTAATTTTAATGGCGGGCAAGCCCGCCGGCCAGGCAAGGGTCGGGGCGTGTAACACCCCACTTTTTCTAAATAACTGTTAAGACTTGTTTTGAAATTTGTTTTGTTTTAATTGTGTGTTTTAGGGGGTTTAAAGAGAAACCTAGGTAAAGCACCTCAATTTTTCTAAGTTAAAGTATTTATTTAAAATAAATTTATTTTGAGATTTAATTATTATTATTATTATTATTATTATTATTATTAATATTTATTCATGTATGCTAAGTAAATATATAGATGTGTGTGTATGCATATATCATTTTGATGAATGAATGAATGAGGGAGGGAGATATATAGTAACTTACCTTTGGACCATGCATATCATGCCAACACAAAAGTAGTAATTACACATCATATATGCTTCCTTTGTTGAAGTGGTGGAAGAATTCCCATAAGATTAGTGTTATTCTTTTCTATATTCATGACACCTAAAAAGTTGAAAACCACACCTCATGCTTGTATTCGACTAACACAAAAGTAGTAATTACACATCATGCTTCCTTTGGTGAAGTGGTGGAAGAATTCCCATAAGATTAGTGTTATTCTTTTCTATATTCATGACACACCTAAAAAGTTGAAAACCACACCTCATGCTTGTATTCGACTATAAATAGCTAGTTCATTTTCCTTGGTTCTATCATTATCCATTACAAGAATTCAATTGTTTCCCTTTCCTCATAAACCATCGACCATAACAGCAGCACCTTACCTCTATTTTATTTTAAGCCTTTATGTTCCCAAACCTTCTAAAAAGCCTAATCCGGTCATACCGTTGAGTTTGTAGTTTCATAGCTTTGTGTTCGTGCTTGAGTATGGGTCGTCGTTGCCGGAGCAAGTATTCTGTTCGTGCTGCATTTCAAGTGGGGGCATGATACCGTATTCGTCGGGACGGTTAGCGTAAAGTTTTAATTTAAATATGTGTAGAGTGGCCCAAGCTCTACTAGAGTTAAATAGTCAACGATACCTAAAGATCATTTGACTACTCTTCAGAATTAATGTTAAATGAAGTTTAGGCAGCCCATGAACGGTTAACATAGGAAAGATTATTATTGAATTGGTTTATATATTGTTTGATTGATTTGTTGTGTTACTTTTTGGTTTGCTTTGATTGTTTTAAACGTTATCAAATGCTTATGTGCTGTGTGATTATTTCTTGAATTGCTTAAATACTTATTGATATAGTTATATTGAGAAGCATGACTTTATTTCGTAATAGTAATGAAGTTAAGATTCATAATGAACCTACGTGTGTAAATAAGTGTGATAAGAAAACTAAGTTAAAAATTGTGTAATCAATTGGTACAACAACTGATTGTCGATGGATCGGAAAGGACTACCTACGGAGGGGCTGATCGGAGTCGCGTTAAGCGCCGTGGCATGCAGCCATCGAGATATCGGTTCTCAGAGAGTCATATAAATTGCATGTGTTGTAAGTCCACAAGTCATGTGGTATGAGACACACGAGGTCAAGTACTGGACCAAGTCCTTAGTAGGACATATCTACATTGGTGGGGTAATATTAGGTTTAGATTACATGGACTAGTTTGGTGGGGAACGACTTATAACATCCTGACTCCGTGGTGACAGTCGGATGGCGTCCTTGACGGATGTGGAACGTTTGTGGCATCAGGATATGGCCAGAGTCAGCATATAGTATTGACGTATATTCATAGATAGAGTCTAAAAATAAGATATTAATAAATAATAGAAGATAAGAAATAATTTGATTTAATGCACCTGTAACATGTTCAAAGTTACCTTTATCTTATCTTCCCATTTTTTTGACTTATACATGTATCTTAGCCCTATGTGTTTTTCTTTTGTATATTTCTTTGTATCGCTTAGATCCAGTCGAGGAGCCACTTGTAGCATAAGGAGATACTCTTCCTTCCACTACGGGCATTGAAGGCATCAAGGATGCCAGTGCAATATGACGGAGGAGTCAGCTGTCTCGTTGAGAGAACCTGAGTTTTGTTTTAGTCAGTGTGTCAGTCATTCGAGTCTCGCTAGTTAGTTATTTGGCTGACCTTGTTTTATATTATTGTGTTCCGCTGTTTTGTAAAATTCTGATATATATTTGAATGGTTTTAGCATAACCAAGTCTTTTTGTAAAACCTCTTAAAGTTTTGTTTTATCTATGTGATGCATGTTTGATTATATCTATATCTTAAGTTTTTAAATTTATCCATTTTTGAGATTAAAAGATTAAGTATAAAGGGTTACTATGATGAGGACGATGCTAAAATATTAGACCAAAGGATGCAGATTGTGTCTGCGCCGCCCGACTTTGATATCTCTGGCCAAATCTCTCATTTGAAGGTGTCTCCTGTAAATAAGGAGAAGGATTGCAGTTCCTAACTTAGGGGCTCTTCCGACGTGGTAATAGTTGTGAAAGAAAAAATAAGACAAAAGCCAAATTCAAAAAAGGGAAACACATTTCCATGAATTTTAGTTCTCGAGAAGAATCGGAGGACGACATCCAATTAAGAAGCAAGGAGAACATGGGAGCTCTCAGCAAACAACTAGGCTTATATGCATATATGAAAGAACCTCACTAACCTCCGCAGAAGCTCTAGGAAGAGGTATGCCCCAAAACGCTATAGATGAGACTTTAAAAGTCCTACTAGCCTACGTCGATCAGATCCAGTCCCGGGATATGATCAAGAGGTATGGCCCCAAATGCTATAGATGAGACTTTAAAAGTCCTACTAGTCTACGTGGATAAAAACATTTTTATATAGGACATAAATGGATATTTTTTTAGGGGGCTCAAGTGAACCCCTCACTAACAAGTGAATCCGCCACTGATCGTGCGATGTTTTAAAGTAGACATTAATTTTAAAAAATGGGCAACCTTTTTGGAAAAATTATAGGTACGTGATTTGTTAAGGACCAAATGATATTTCTTTTAGGTTTAAATATGTTTTTAGTTCCTGCAAATATACCTGTTTTTTAAATATGTCGTTGCAATTTTTTTTTGAATATGCCCCTGTAAAACAACTCGTTTTTAAAAATACTCTTCTGTTAATTAACTGTTAAAAGACGCTGAGGTGGCAAACAGAGAGCTGAGGTGTCATTTTTTTTTCTTTTCTAATATTTTTTATTCTTACTTTAAATTAGAAAAAATTAAAAAATCTCAAAATAATAGATCTGATGAAGCGTTTCTTCTTCTTCCACAAACAGCAATCTGGAAAAACTATGGGTTTTTGATCTTAGGGTTTAATTACTGTAGCAATTAGATTGCTGTGGTAGTGAGCATCAGATTGTTTGAAGGTGATGCTTTAGCTTGCTGCGGTTCTGTTCCTCTCTTTCTTTGACTTACGTCATTTTTGATTTGGTTTCTGTCTCGAGATGTGTTTCTATCTTCATCGCTTCATCTTCACTTCAACAACAACAACGACGATTTTTGATTTGGTTTCTGTCTCCAGAATCGCTGTTTCATATGGAAGCGAAACAAGCCACAAACGATTGCAGGAAACGAAACAAGCAAGAAATGATTGCAGGAAACAATTTTTGATTTACATATTTCGATTCAGCTCATAGTTTTTGTTTCGTTCGTTTTTACAGATTTCATTTTCGATTCTGTCGAATCAGCTTCAGATCACGAGAAATCCCCAAATTAGTTGTAAAAAAAAATCCCCAAATTAATCCCTAATTCTTCTTCCTTAATTTAATACCCAAAAAATTAAAACAAGGAGATTCGTCTAGAGTGAAGAATAGGAAGACGACGATGTTGGCAATGATGTTTGAAGCAGAATTTATTTGACCCAGATTCATGAAATGTTGAAGAAAATAGGGTCTTGATGAACGAAAGCAGAAGAAGAACCAGATTCATGAAATTTTGAGATTTTTTAAATTTTTTTTCTAATTTAAAATAAGAATAAAAAAATTAGGAAAGAAAAAAAATGACACCTTAGCTCTCTGTTTGCCACGTCAGCATTTTTTAACAGTTGGTTTACAGAAGGACATTTTTAAAATGAGTTGATTTTACAGAGACATATTTAAAAAAAAAATTGCAAGGACATATTTAAAAACAGGTATATTTGCAAGGACAAAAACATATTTAAACATTTCTTTAATTATGGAAAATAATTAAATTATGAGCGTTAACATTTTAAACGGGTAGATTGTTTATTGATTTTAAATCCTAGAACGAGTTTACAATGGGAAAGTATGTTTTTTTTTTTGAAATTTTCCGCGACTACGTTTTGCTGTAATAATAAGTCATAACTAAATAGGGTGTTACACCAGGGAGCGAGAGAGGAAGGGTGATCTTGCACGACAACAGCGCCTGATTGACACGGTCTTTGATCATATAGGGTTGCCAGTACCCCTACCTATAAGTTGCAGCCGCCAGAGTATGACAGGCTCGAGCAGGACCAACCCACTTACTAAGACGACGATGCAGATGAGGGACTCGGTGGAGACTCCCCTTATCGGGATGATTACTGTCTACTGATGACATTGGATAATTATTTTTATGTTTTAATTAATGTGCAAAATATCATATTTTTTGATTTTATACGATAATCTTAAATTATTGTTTTTTATTTCAAAACTGAAACTAGTTTGTTACCCGTGCATACGCACGGGTGATACTGTATGGTCGGTGTATTGCAATGAAGTCATAATAGTAATTTGGAAGATAATTATAAGTTGTGAACAATGTCCAA
The DNA here is from genome assembly GCA_039519185.1 of Astragalus membranaceus. NCBI lineage: Eukaryota > Viridiplantae > Streptophyta > Magnoliopsida > Fabales > Fabaceae > Astragalus > Astragalus membranaceus. The sequence goes on from CM076847.1 coordinate 93,891,532, forward strand.
AATGTATGATTTGAAATTCAAAGTAGAAAGAGATAGGTATTATGTCATATAACATACAAATGAAAATTATATTGAGTCGAAGAAATTAAAGTAGATCGACAATCAGAATTACATTAATCCATAATAATGTATTTGGACATTAGAGGTAAAATATGCATCCCCGTTGACCCACCCGTTTGCATCCTCGTTGGCCCTCCGCCCTCCCGTTGGAACTCCCTTTGATAATTTTTTGTAGTGGTTAAATTGATTGATTTTATTTTTTAAGAAAAAATTGATTGATTTTAGTAGTTTGAGTAAAGTATAAAAATAAATAAAAAATTTAAAAAAAGTCGGCACTCCCGTTGGCACTCCCGTTGCCACCCTCGTTGCCACTGCCGTTGGCACTCATATTGGCAGTCCGTTGGCACTCCCGTTGACGCTCGTTGCCATTACCGTTGGCATTTTACTCATTTTTAGTAATTATAAAATACTTATTTGGTAATTTTTTGTAGTGGTTAAATTGATTGAATTTTTTTTTAATGAAATATTTGTTTGACTTTAGTAGTTTTAATAGAGAGATTATAGTAAATAATAAATTTTAGATTATTTAATTATTGAATATAGTATCTATTTAATATTTTAGTTTTAAGGAAAAAAATTTTTGAAAATTTTGTTAAAGGTATGTGTTTTTTGATAATTAGTAGTGGTTTTAAAGGTATGTATTTTTAGACACTGAAATCAATTTTTTAGTCAAAATAGCAAAATTTTGATTGTCAAAATAGTAGTGGTTAAATGATGTTAAAGGGAGTTCGGATCCTCTATAGCATGTAGAGGGTGCAACAAGTTGTTGCACCGTCCGATCTAGAGAGAGAACGGCGCAACAATTGTTCTCTCTCTAGATCGGACGGTGCAACAACTTGCTGCACCCTCTACATGCTGTAGAGGATCCGATCTCATGTTAAAGGTATGTGTTTGAAAATAACCACCGAACGAAAACAGTTATAAAATAAACAATTTTTAAAAAATTGAGTTTGAAAAAAAAGCTGTAGCACGCGTCAGCCCTTTTTAATTTTTTTTTTGAAAAAAAGCTGTTAAAAACTGACGCACGCGTCAGTACTTTCAGTGTCTATTTTTAGTCACTTTCAGTGTCTATTTTGCTGTAGTCACTTTCGGTGTCTATTTTTTTTTGCATTTTTTTTTCTGTGCCTGTTTTTCTGTCAACTGTTGCCTGTCCCCTGTCTTTTTTCTGCAAAAGCTGAAACATTTTGGTCAAATGACGTTTTTACCCCAAAAAATGGACATGTGGCATAATAGTAAGATGTCTAATAGTGTTATTTTGCTAGCATAAGATTTTCATAGATAGATAGGTTTTTTCTGTCAACTGTTGCCTGTCCCCTGTCTTTTTTCTGCAAAAGCTGAAACATTTTGGTCAAATGACGTTTTTACCCCAAAAAATGGACAGGTGGATTATAGTAAGATGTCTAATAGTGTTATTTTGCTAGCATAAGATTTTCATAGATAGATAGGTGAAGCCGTCAAAGTTTCTTGCATCTAGGAATTTAGTTTATGACATTTGGTAGTTTATGGGTATTGACAACATTTTCTCACAATTGTAGTATTGACATTTGTAGTTTTTGAAACTTTTTAGAAGTTTCTTGCATCTAGGAATTTAGTTTATGACATTTGGTAGTTTATGGGTATTGACAACATTTTCTCACAATTGTAGTATTGACATTTGTAGTTTTTGAAACTTTTTAGTTTTGTGCACTTGAACATTAGTGTAATTTATGGTACTTTTGGAACATATAATAGTTTATGTGAATTTTTCGCACTTGTTAGTATTGTGCACTTGTTAGTTTTAATTGAATTGAATTGAATTTCCACTTGTTAGTTTTGTGCACTTGTTAGTTTTAATTTTAGTTTTTGTGCACATGAAGTTTTGATGCTGGTTAGTTTTAATTGAATTGAATTTTCGCTTTTATGTTAGTTATGTTAGTTTGTGTTAGTAATGGTGCTTTTTGACACTTGTACACTTATTAGTTTTAGTTGAATTGAATTGTGTTATGGTAATTAGGATTTATGCTATTTACACCTCCTTCAAAGGCCCAATTGCTCGAAGGCTCATTCAAAAAGTAAAGTCCATTCATCAATGGCCAAGATCACTCTGCAAGATCGGACGACCCAAATCCACCAAGGCAAACACCACTAAAACTCTATATAGTGACATGGGCTACCAAGTTGGTCATGATGTCTCACTTAACTTAAGCCACATATGCGTCCACCGTGGCAGAAAATGTTCCATGTATGTCAAAAACCATGGGCTACCAAGTTAATAATGAGGGTGAAACTAACTAATGGATGTGAAATTAAAGGGGGGTTTGTTTCAAGTTACGTAAACATACTCTCGGGAATAACATTTCTTATGAATACAATGATAGAAATATTAATCCCATGTATTTTCTAAAAAAGTGTTTGGTAAATCTTTCAACATTCCCTCGAATAAGATAGTTATATATATATATATATATATATATATATATATATATATATATATATATATATCTTTAAATTTTCACCTAATACTCATGGGAATCCTTATTCCCATTTTTTTTATAGGAATGTTTTCATTGGAACGACGGGGTTATTGGAATTTATTTTACTCTTAAGAATCTTTATACTTGAGAATCATTTTTTTCAAACTTATAACGAACATGAGAATAGTCGTTGCTAGAATTCCCAAAAATATTAATTATAGACTTGAAATACACACCCCCTTAGAGTGTATTTGGATGGGGCATTTGAAAATTCTAGACAATTAAAATGCATCAATTGAAATACTTTCATTTTCAAAAATATTTGTTTGGATGAGATAATTAAAATTCTTGATTCTTAAAATTCATTGTTTGGATAAAGTAATTAAAATTTTTCGTTTCTTTTTTATATTTTTTTACAATTCTTCACTTTACCCAAAGGTCAAATGACATGCGAATTCAGCGACCGACGAGACCGTCCCACCGAATGTCAATCCCGACCTATTAGGAGTGGAGCGGTTAGCCTGCCAAGTAAGAGGTGGCAAAGCAGGCTACCCGGCCTGCATGGGTAGCCTCTTTTGGATCTCATATTTTCGAGATTTTTTTTGTCACAAGTTAGATATCACAACTTACCAATATTGGTGAGGTAAGATTAGTAGTTTCAACACTGTAAAAGTTATTCATGGACGACTAACAAATAACATTTGTTGCTGCGAATTCGTTGCCCCACACAGGGGGACAGTTTTCTGCCTATTCCATTTTATCTTATGCACTTACATTGATGGAATAGTTAAGTTATCGACATCTGATAGAATTAAGTTACTTAAATGTTCTTCACTGCTTGTGTTTCATCTCTATAATTCTGAAGCTCGCTTCAGAATATGTTGATGGGGTTGCATTCTTGCATTGTCAACATTTGCTAGAGATTCTGGTAATATAGTTAATATCATCTCAAGTACTTGTTGTGTCAAGTAATAGAGAGAATCCTAACTCCTGGTATTAGGCTATTACTTTATTGTATGTGTCACTACCTCTCCTACTTAACACAACAAGTACTTGAGAGAATCTTAACTTCTGGTATTAGGCTATTAGCATTAAATAATGTCAACTTGCAATGCAATTTAATTGTAGTTTCTACATGATGTGGTCGGAGGACAATTTACCAACAAGAGTTGGTCCAAGTGATAACTGGACTTGAATCCCACCTCAAGGTCTCGGGTTTGAATCTTGGGTGTGGCAAAAACTTTGTTGGGAGGGGATAACCACATGGGCCGACAAAACTGGGTACTCGTGGCCAGCCAGGTTCCCCGGCGTAGATTAGTCATCGGCAAAGCCGGTGGAAACTGCGAACCAAAAACATGGTGACCAATATATATATATATATATATATATATATATATATATATACATGTAATAGATTTAACATTCAAAATTTACAAAATTAATCACCATGGTTTGATAAAAAAATCTCGAAAATATGAGATCCAATTATTGTGTTAGAGAGAGAGAGAGGAATTTTAAAAAACAATATTTTTTAAAGAATATTTTTAGCAAGCAAGGAATTTCAAATTCTTTATTTTTAGGTGGTATTTCAAATTCTCTAAATTTAGTTTTACTAAGGAGTTGACCTCTCCCAACAAATGTTTTTCCATACGCATCGGCCAGGGATCGAACCAATGACCAAATGATTAAGAGACCTAAGTATCTACCATTTGTGTCACATCATGTTGGCCCCTAGGGTGATTTTGGTTCCCATCCATGAAAACAAGCCCAAAAGAAAACAAGCAAATGAAAACATACATTCCAAGTATTTTTTCCACAATTTAATTTGGAAAGACTAATGAGGAGAATGGAAAAAAAAGTGGGTCCCACTCATTACTCTTACTCAATGAATCTTAATAAGAATATAAATTTTAGGGAGTCTCCCACTCCACTTTCCCTCCAAAACTCCAACCCCCACCCCCTACCCCGCCTTTCTTTTTTATTTTTTTTTCATATTTTTATTTAGAAAAAAAATTAGATCTATAAGCTAATGAAGATGAAAATTAATTTCACGATAAATACGTAAAGTGTGATGCTAGCCACTGTGTTTTGGAATTCATTAGAATCCAGAAAAAATTTATATGTTCAAATACGTAAAGTTTATTCATTGATAACCAATTTTGTTAAAAATGACTGATTTTGTAATAAAATACGTAAAGTGCGATGTTAAATAGTGTATTTTGAGGTACTTTAGAATTCAAAAAAAACTTAGATGTACAAATATATGAAGTTCGTTCCTCAATCTAAAATTTAATTTCGTGGCAAAATACGTAAAGTGCGACACTAAGTAGTCTGTTTTGGGGTACTTTTGTTTTTTTTTCCTTTTTCATGTTTTAAGCGGTGTGTTTTCGGGTACTTTAGAGTTAAAAAAAATTGAACTGTTCAAATACGCAAAGTTTGTTCCTGTTGAAAGAAAATAGTAATTTTGTAATAAAATACGTAAAGTGCAATGCTAAGCAGTATGTTTTGGGATATTTTATCGGTAAAAAAAAATTAATTGTTCAAATACGAAAAGTTTGTTCCCCAGTAACCGGTTTGGTGAAAAAATAATTTCATGACAAAATATGCAAAGTACGACGCTAAGTAGTGTGTTTTTGGATGCTTTAGTGTTCGCAAAAAAATCTAACTATTCAAATATGCAAAGTTTGTGCCTCAATAGCCGATTTGGTGAAAAAAAATATAATTTGATGACAAAATACGTAAAGTGTGATGCTAAGCAGAGTGTTTTTGGGTACTTTAGTGTTTGAAAAAAATTTTAACCATTCAAATACTCAAAGTTCATTCCTCATTAACTGATTTGTTGAAACAAATAATAATTTTGTGACAAGTACGTAAAGTGTGATGCCAGACAGTGCATTTTGGAATACTTTAGCATTCAGAAGAATTTTAACGGTTCAAATAATCAAAATTCATTCATCAATAACTGGTTTGGTAAAAAAAAATCGTGACACAGACCCGTGCAACTCCCCATTTTAGTGATTCCACCACTTTAAAAATCAATTTCTTTTTATACTTCTTCTGTTTATATTTTTTATAACCATATTTTTCTGAATCTTTAAAAAAAATTATTTTTATACTTATTCTTCTTATCTTTCTGAACCCGAAATATTTATTAAATTGGTTTAGCTGGGTCACTACCAATTCATTTATTGAATTCCTTTCTTTTTAGTGTCTATGGATAACCAATTTCAATTTTATAGTCTTCTTATTTAATTTATGGTTATAATTTAATTTTTATTTACGGATATTAGACAATATATTTTATAAACCAATACTGTTACTATGGATTATGTGTATGGAATAATTTGTTTGGACTATATCTGTACACACTCTATTTTAGTTTTTAAGTTCGCAATTACATTTTTTTATTACATTTTTTTTTCATTCATACTTATCTTCAATTTAAACAAGGTTTTTTCATGTTACAATTTATGAAACAAATTTTATCTAACAATAATTCTATATTAACTAACCCCGTGCAACGTACGGGTCAAGACGCTAGTCAGAGAGAAAAGTGATGGAAATAAAAAAATTAACTAATTTTCTTGAAATGTCTCTGATTTTGGTTGATCATTAAAAATATTTTTAAATTACAATAAACATTTCAGATTTATTAATATTTCTAATCTCTTTCTATTTCAAATTAAATATTTTAAATTTGTCTTAGTTTTAGTTGGATGTATTTTTTTTATTCAACTTTTTTTATTATACAATCATCTCATTTCTTAAATTTAATTTTGTCCTAAACCAACCATTACAATCATCTCATTTTCTACTCTTTTTCTCTTCTCTTCTTTTCTTTCCTTTCTCTTCTTTTCCTCTATCTTTCTTTCCCACTCCAAACAAACCATTAGTTGAAGTTATAGTGCTAGTGCCGCATATTACAAACCTAATATAAAAAAAAAGACTAAATAGCACTTTTGGTCCTTTATCTTTTCTCCAGATTTCACTTTGGTCCTTTATCTTCTTTTTGTCCGTTTTGGTCCCTCATGTTTCGTTTTTGTTTCATTTTGGTCCCTCACGTTAGTTTTGACTAACGGACGCCACGCTGGCATTTAACTGCTGACGTGGTGTTTTAAATATATTTTTTAATTCTAAATCAATTTACACATCAGCATAAACGTTTTTTAAAATTTTAAAAACATAAAACATAAATTAACAAATAAATAAATTAACACATTAAAACAAAAAACAAAAGGGGAAAAACAAAAGCAAATCTGAATTGAAAAAGAAACAAAAATTAAAAAAAAGAACAAAAATCTGGATCTGGATCTCAATCTTCTTCACCCCATCTCAATCTTCTTCACCCCCATCTCAATCTGTATCATCGTTCTTCTTCTCACCCATCGTTCTTCTTCTCCTTGGTTTCGTTTTTGAGAAGAGAAGAAGAACGAAAATCAAAAACCATTTTCACCCATCGTTCTTCTTCTCCTGGGTTCTTCTTCTCACCCATCGTTTTTCTTCTCTTGGGTTTCATTTTTGATAAGAGAAGAAGAACGAAAATTTAAAACCACTTTCACAGAACAACCCAAACGAAGAACCCAAACACAAAACAACCCAAACGAAGAACAACAACATCTCAGCGCTCCTCACAAAATGAAACTAAAAAAAAATAGGTTTTCTGGGTTTTTTGGGTTTTCTAGGTTTTTTCTTTCGTTGGGGACCAAACTGAAACCAAAAGAAAACGTAGAGGACCAAACTGAAACTAAAAGAAAACGTAGAGGACCAAACTGAAACTAAATTGAAACTGCAACTCTGCATCAATGGCGAAAAGCCAGAAACTCGTTGTTTTACGAAATTGATTTAGGGTTTCTTTAGATCTCTTTCTTGCAATCAAAACCCATCCAAGATCAAACAAAACGGTTGCCTAAATCACTAGATTCAATTAATGTAGATGTTGAATGTTTTTAGTTTAATTTTACTGTTTTTATTTTTTGGGTCTACGTTTGCGAATTTGCGTTTCATTTTCTGGGTTTGCGTTTCCTTTTCTGGGTTGTTATGTTTCTTAGATCTAGAACGAAATTCAAATGAACTGTTGTTGTTCTTGTGATGAAATGAATTGTTGTTGTTGAAGATGATGAATGAGAATTGTTGTTGAAGAATTGTTTCTGGGTTGTTGCTGAAGATGAATTTAAAAATGTTTCTGAAGATGAATTGTTGAAGATGGGTCGAAGAAAATGTTTCTGAGTTGTTACAGACGTTGAAGAATTGTTGTTGAAGATGATGAAATGAATTGTTTTGATTTTTTAAAAATTCAAAAATAAATTTGCTTATGTGTAAAATGTTAGCCAATTAAATAATACATATTTTGCCACGTCGTTTAATGAATTTGAGACGCCACGTCAGCAGTTAACTGCCAGCGTGAGCGTGGCGTCTGTTAGTCAAAACTAACGTGAGAGACCAAAATGAAACAAAAACGAAACATGAGGGACCAAAACGGACCAAAAAAAAGATAAATGACCAAAGTGAAATCTGGAGCAAAGATAAAAAGACCAAAAGTGCTATTTAGCCAAAAAAAAAAATTACAAACCCGAAAGGAAAGAAAAGAAAAAACTTCAACATAAAAGGACCGTCAGATCCCGATTCTCCATTGCCGAGAGCCGTAGATTCAAAAATTCTCTTTCATCGCGGACAGGGACAAACGCGATTCAGACAATTCATATTCATAAACAGAAAAGAATGAGAGCGTGTTTCCAATAATTCAAATCCAAAACCCTCCCGCGAGAAAAAGGAAAAAAACACACACGTTTTCTCAAACGGATATCCCTCTTCACTTCTCCTCTTCAATTTTCCTTCTCTGCTTCTGATTCCCACTCTTCGGTCGAAAGATGTCTGGTCGCCACGAGAAGGAAAAGGGTGTCAACGTTCAGGTTCTCCTTCGTTGCAGGTATTCTTCTTTCCATTCAATTCCGTTCCCTTTTCGCCACACCTTCAGATTATTTGTTAATTTATCTATTTAATTTTCATTCTGTTTTACTTTCAGGCCATTCAGTGAAGACGAGTTGCGGTGTAATACGCCGCAGGTTATTACATGCAATGATTTCAACAGAGAGGTAGCCGTGTCTCAGAGCATCGCCGGCAAGCACATTGACAGGGTTTTCACTTTTGATAAGGTCAAATGTTTTCCTAATTTATGTTTCTGTGAATTTCTCGAGCAACTAACTTGCTGCACTTTTGTTTGTTCATTTTTTATTGTTTCGGTGGAATGTCAAATGTTAGGTTGGCTTGGTTCAAACCCGCGTGTTCATTTTTAACTTTCTAGGCTGAATCACAATCCATACGGATGTTTGCTTAATTAAGTAAGAGATTCGACTTAGTATTTTCACTGTGATTGAGAAATTTCATGTAAAACCTTTGATTTAGAGTATTCCCGGCTGAGTACTCTTGAATTTCAGATGCTCCACTAAAAAAGGGAAAATGAAGTTTCAACATTTTACTATTATGCAGAAAAGTCGGAATAACGTAAAAACACTTTGTTAGTTTGTTTTTTTGACAGCACTTTGTTAGTTTGTTGGTATTTACTGTTTACTTATAGATTGAAAATAATACGAGTTTTAGACAAAACTTAATTAATATAAAATTTTAATTGAGTAAAATCTAATAAGAAATCTTATCTTACGTGATTACAAATTAAACTGAACCTTATTTCAGAAACTAATTTAATCAGTATCAGCGTGATACAAAAACTAGAGATCTTTAGTGATACAATGGGAATTGGGTCTTTACTCTCCTAATTTGAGTACTTTGCTGACAAATCCTTAATTATTACAATAATGTGCATTTCATGATATATTGCGTATCCTGCAGGTCTTTGGTCCTTCTGCTAGGCAAAAAGATCTTTATGAACAAGCTGTCGTTCCAATTGTAAATGAAGTTCTAGATGGGTTTAATTGTACTATATTTGCATATGGTCAAACTGGTACAGGCAAAACATACACAATGGAAGGTGATTCCAAAAGGACAAAGGTATGATTGGGTGTCTATCTCTTAGGTCTTATCCATGAATGAGATGAATGTGCTGCATGCATACTCGTTGATCATGATTAATAACGTTATTTGACTATTCTACAGAGTTTTGGGCCCAATGGAGAGTTACCTGCAGAAGCAGGAGTCATACCTAGGGCTGTTAAGCAGATTTTTGATACTCTTGAGGGTCAGAATGCCGAATATAGTGTGAAAGTCACGTTCTTAGAATTGTATAATGAGGAAATTACTGACTTGCTTGCCCCTGAGGAAATTTCAAAAGTTTCTTTGGAAGAGAAGCAGAAAAAGCAGCTTCCTCTCATGGAGGATGGTAAAGGTGGTGTTCTTGTAAGAGGCTTGGAGGAAGAAATTGTAACAAGTGCTAATGAAATTTTTACATTGCTAGAGAGAGGGTCAGCCAAACGGCGCACTGCAGAAACTTTATTGAACAAGCAATCAAGGTAATTGTTCTTTTATGTTTCTATCATTCTTTGGAGTTTGAACAGATTGTCAATTTTTGATCTTTTATTAACAATCTATTTCCCCTCTTAGTCGGTCGCATTCTTTGTTTTCAATTACAATCCACATCAAGGAAGCAACCCCAGAAGGTGAAGAACTTATAAAATGTGGCAAACTAAATTTAGTGGATTTAGCAGGTTCAGAAAATATTTCTCGTTCTGGTGCTAGAGAGGTATTACACTAAGTGTAGATTTTGTTTGATATACAATTTTATATTGGAATTGTTCAATAAGCTTGGTGAATTGGATTTGTGATATTAGGGTCGTGCAAGAGAAGCCGGAGAAATTAATAAAAGTTTGCTTACTTTAGGGCGGGTGATCTCTGCACTTGTGGAGCACCTTGGCCATGTCCCTTACAGGTTTTTCCCTTCTGCTAATGATTGGACTATTCTCCATTTTCTATCTTAAGCTTTTGTTTAGGGGTCATTTTGCATAGATAGCTACAACGACATATTTGTATGTATCCTTTTCTTGGTTGCTTACATAAAAGTTGAAATTTAGGGATAGCAAGTTGACACGTTTACTTCGCGATTCACTTGGGGGAAGAACAAAAACATGCATCATAGCAACCGTTTCTCCTGCAGTTCATTGCTTAGAGGAGACCTTGAGCACATTGGATTATGCACACAAGGCAAAGAACATAAGAAATAAACCTGAGGTTTGTTACTATTCTTGAAACCTTTGTTAAACTGCATCTCCGGTGATGTCTCGGTAGTATTTAGTCCATCATGTTAGAACCGAAGTAGTAGTTTCTCATGAATTGTATGAATTTTTTCCGAGACATTCATAATACATACACAAACACATAGTATGAGCTGATACTTGACTACTGCTTGCTCATGATGATAGTGTAGGGAAGTCAAATAAATTAGTAGTGAAACTCAACTTTTTGTGTAGATTGGCTTGTACTTGACTACTGCTTGCTCATGATGATGCTTACCATAGATGTACTCAAATGTACACAACAGAACATAGTAATTTTGAAAAGAAAAGCTCAAAGTACTCAAAAAGTATTCAGTTATAGCTGCACTCACAAGTGAGATGGTTGTATGCTGATGATAAGATGTGCTAGATATGCAGATTTTTTTTGGTCTCATTTTGCTTTGATATGGTATATTGCTAAGTCTGAAGTTTTTTTCTTACTTTTCTTCTTTTACTAGGTTAACCAAAAAATGACGAAAACAACTCTCATCAAAGATCTTTATGGTGAAATTGAACGGCTTAAGGCAGGTTAGTTGCGCTTATCCTGTGATTGATTAAGTAGTAAGAACTAAAAAATATTTAAGGCTTTTAGCTTTCTCTTTTGAGAGTGAGGTTGACTAAATTTGTGATTTTGATAAGAGGTTTACGCTGCTCGTGAGAAAAATGGCATCTATCTACCAAAGGACAGATACCTTCAGGAGGAGAAAGAAAAGAAGGTTTTTTTTTCTTCCTATTTATATATTTTATATTTGTTGCCTTTATTGTCAAAAGACGATCATTTCAGCATGTTCCTTAAGAAAAGTATTCATTCCACATACACTTCCAACCACTGAAAACATTGTGAGTTTGACACTTTTTTGTGTAATTTGAAAAATCCCATATACTTTATTTGTTCTAGTTCATGTGTTGGCATAACTTGTTATTTATTTATATTATTTAGATTTCCATCCATGTTTATTTTCCAAAAGTTCAGACAGTGCCGTCGAGCCCTCTATTAATGCATGTTTTTTTTTTTTCTATTTTAGGTCATGGCAGATCAGATTGAGAAGATGAATATCGCATTGGACAGTCACCAAAAGGTTTTATTTTCTTGTCAGCTATAATATTCAGAAGATATTTCAGTCTGGTCCTGTTCCCTGTTATGCTTAGTCTTAGCTTGCTTCTTTTTGTATGTTTGAATTAGCAACTTGAGGATTTGCAAAGCAAATATGCTGACCAAGTTTTGCAGTGCTCACATTTAAGCGCAAAACTGGATGCTACTGAGGTATGTTATCTGAGCGTTTGTTTTCTGTTGTTGTGAAGTTTTATATGCATTCTTATAAAAAAAACAATACAGAAAAACTTGAACAAGACCAGCATGTTACTTGCCAACACAGAGGAAGAATTAAAGAAATGTCGGTATAGCCTGAAAGAGAAGGATTTTATCATTTCTGTGCAAAGGAAAGCAGGTATGCATGATTGTATTTTTATCATTATTTCTTTCGTTGTATTGTGGTGCTAATGTTAATTATGTGCTATAGAAAATGCTCTGACTCATCAAGCGTGCATTTTAAGAGCTGATTTGGAGAAAGCTCTTCAAGATAATGATTCATTGTTTTTGAAAGTTGGTATGGGATCTTGTTCTTTCCCCTACTTTAATTGGCGAAAACTGGTTTAATAACTTAATAATATCTGTCATTACTTGTTATAGGTAGAGAAGATAAATTGCACTCAGATAACAGAGCTGTGGTAAATAATTTTGAAGTGGAGCTCGCTCATCAAGTTGGTTCTCTTTGTAACACTGTGGAAACATCATTGTCACGACAGAATGAACACCTCAAATGTGTGGATAACCTCTGCCATTCATTTTTGGGCATTCATGATAAAGTGCGTAAAATAAGTCTATGTTGTCATAGTGTTTTGTTTTTTATATCCTTTTGTGCTTTCAATAAACTTGTTGATCCCTTTTCCTATTTACCTTTATGTTATGTTTAGATTCTCTTACTGTTCATGAATTGGCTTTTCTAGTTATTTTATTCTTGTACTCATTCATTCATCCATCCATCCATCTTTTTGTTGGTCGCAGGCAGTTGTTGATTTGAAACAGAAAGTTACAACTCTGAGGGCTCTGTATATCTCTCATATCGAAGCAATGCAAAATGTTGCGCGTTTGCATAAGTCGTGTTCTGATGCTACCTTTCAGGAACTATCATCACTTATATCCTCCAATGGCCACTCTATTGAAGAAGTAAGCCACAGCTGTTCAAATCACTTATGTTCATTGGTTGAGTCTTGTTAACATATTTTTCGTTCTTGTTAAACTATAACGAAAAAGTACTTTTGATGGTGAATCAGTTTCTTGCATCCGAGGCCACGAAAGCAAGTTCAGTGCTAGATGATCTTCAGAGTTCTCTTTCAACTCAGCAGGGTGAATTGACACTTTTTGCAAGGGAACTGCGCCATGTATGTGCTTCTGGGTTTCCTTCTTTTTATCTCTAATTTTTAGCCACTCAGTCACATCAGTGTTTTTTATGTTGCTGTTATATAGTTTGCCTCTACGTATTTTATCTGTACAACAATCATTTATTATTTATTTTTACTGTATGATTAATTAATCTACTTGTTTTTGTTGTTTTGGCCCTTGTCTTGTAAAAAGCGATTAAATGCCAATGCTGATCAAATAAAGGATATATCTAAGTGCACTCATGAATTCGTGGATAAGCTTTTGGAAGAAGCAAAAAGGGTTGAAAGCTTTGCATTTGAGGCTGATGAAATGCAAATAAAGAGCATCGTCAAGTTTAAAAAAGATTATGAGGTGATAACATAGAATTGTTAAACGTTAATTTCTTTCATGTTAAAAAATAGTTGATGGTTGTTGATACTGATTTGCAAGTTGCAACGCTTATTCTGTACAGGAACAATCAAGATCTGATACAGAGAAACTAATAGCTGATATGACTAATTTAATATCAAATCACATCTGTCGTCAAATGGATCTGGTCTGTTTCGACTTTCGAGTATTTCTTTTCACAATTTTTCCATTTTCTGTCCTTTTTCCCCTCTAGGAGAGGATTGTTGATGGGATCGTGCATGTGTTTATGCCTGTCATTCAATACTGAAAATGGTCGATGGTTCAACTTGCAGGTAGATACAAGGCTTATTGATCTTAGAGAAAATGGCATTGCTAGCAAGTCATTCTTAGATGGACATGTATCATCTGTGGGAGATATTGTGTCTCATGCAAAGAAGAAGTGGCAGGGCTTTTGCACGCAGGCAGAAAAAGATGCCAAAGGCACCTCTGATTTTTCTGCTGCAAAACATTGTCGCATGGCGGAGCTTTTGCAGCAGAGGTGTGTGTTATTTCTTATAAGTATTACATCCTACCTGTTGTAATACATTCTAACAGTATCTTTTTAATCTTTCTATTCAGTATCAATACTGCGGAATCAGCTTTCAAACATACAACAAGGACACATGAGGTTGTAAATGAGATTGGAACCAAGCATATTTCTACAGCAGTGTCACTTATCAGGTTTGTGGTCAATTGATTGAAATAACTATCTCTGTTGGTTATTAAGCATAAAGAAGTAGAGAAACTGGAATTTGAGTGGAAAAACTCATTTCATTGATCTGATGAATTACAACTACAGAACTGCTATATATACATAGCTATGTTCCGTTTACTAACTGAACTGTTGTAACAAACTAACAATAATCTAACAGCTTAACTAACTAACCTTCTCTCCAAAAGCTCATTAACACATTAAATAACAATAAACAGTTTGATAACTGATTAACCATCTCATTAGTAGGTTTCATTTGATACTGATTACTTTGGCACAGTGATGCTACCAATAGCAATATGCAACATGACATTGAGATCAACTGTTCTCGGGTTGCAGCAGAGGAAGATGTGGCAAAGAACAGTGACGATGTCCTCCAGCGATTTGATGGTAAGTATTGTGTACAAGATATTTGTCTTTTGGTTTAACAATATTGCTCCGACAAGTTCGATCATTGTTACTTTGAATTCTCTCATACGCGATTCACCATGCATGTAAATAAATGCCTTCTAAGCTTAAACAGTTCTACTTCTGCAAACTTATAGTGGGGGGTGCTACACCAGCTTAAGGATTTGAAAGTTCTATCGTGTGTTGCATTTGTGTGATCCTTTTCTTGTGATATCTTTTGCAGACATGTCTGTACAGGAGCGGGAATCCATATCTGGCGTGTTGAATGTTGTCAAAACTCATGCGGATACTCTTAAGACCTTCAGAGAGGATCACTCTAGCCAAGCTACCTTAATAGACAAAAAGACACATGAAATTTTACAGCAGCAGTATAGGGTAGGTTTAGCTCAATATTCTGCTTGATATTCAGAAGATAAATGTTGGATGCTACTCGCTCTGGTCTTATTTATAAGAGAAAAACAAAATGCAGTTTTAGGTGTATTGAATAACCGATGTATTTGATCTATATTTTTAGACTAAATACATCTGTTATTCAAATATAGATCAAATACATCGGTTATTTAACGAACCTAAAATTGCATTTTTCTCTATAAACAGGACCAAAGATTGTATTAAATAGACCACCGTTGTTGTTGATGACATCATATTTATGGTTTTCTACTTGTGTCTTTCAGGACTATGAGCCAAGTGGGAGTACCCCAATAAGATGTGAACCCGATGTTCCAAGTAAAGAGACAATAGAATCTCTTCGATCCTTGCCAATGGAAACACTTCTTGAGGAATTCAGGGAAAACAATGCATATGAATCAATTGATATAAAGGAGTTGAAACCGTCACTAATACCTCGTTCTCCCCTCAGCCAAGTAAATCAGCGGCGGTGATTCCGTCAATCTTGTTCTTTACGGCATCTAAGTTTGTATATGTAATATAGTTATTTCATAATATAATGCATCATCAATTGATACGATTCAATGCCAAATTTATGTTAAAGTGCTCCAGCAAATCCTCGTGTGGGTTGCTGTTTAAATAATATAATTTGTATATTGTGGCAACATCCGCATGTTGTAAAATTTTGGTCGTTCCCTGTCATTCTTTGGCAAATACCTCTTGTAATGATATAAATACTTGGCTTTCTAGCCAAGGAGATAGATATTTTTTTCTAAATCTTGTCAATAAAAAATATAGTTGATCTTGCTCCTCCGTAAAAAATATTCTAAAAAAGCACTCTACTTGTGTATATTTTTGGGGGTGAGGTGGGATGTAACACCCCGATAATTCTAGCATGTAGAATCACCGAAATGCACTACATGGCATACATCAGAGTAACTTCCTGTTAATGAAATATTGAACACAACTAAAATTTTTGATATAAGTATCGATGGTTCAATGAACCTCCATGCATAATCGGAAAGATCTGAAGTCTTAAGACTTAAACATACATTATCCTGGTGTTCAATACTCAAAACATGAAATTAGCGGAAACGATTTATAACTTATACATGATAGTTATACAACCGATAACAAAAGTACTACAAAAGGGCAAGGGCCTAAAACATGAAACATAGACTCCCGGACTCCTCGAGTCACACCAGGCTAACCGTGAACCTTCGCCTTTGCTTTCCTTTGCTTCTCTGAAAAACCACAATACATAAAGGGTGAGATAAACATTATCTCAGTGAGTCCTATCGAGACCCCTGACCAACTCTAACGGATTATTATACTTAATTCTGAACTCGTGGCCCTAATAAGCGACCACGTGAATACATGATGTTTTCTCGTAACTTGTAGTCCTAATAAGCGACTACTCATTACATTTATGATTTTTCCTGCTGTAGCCCTAATAAGCGACTACGGATCATATTTTATCATGAACTTGGCACAACACCTCGAAGTCCGCCTTAGCTAAGGTTAGGACGTCTCAGTGAACCCATCCCCACTAATCCAAGTGAGCAACATGAGAGCCTAGGTTCTGGGGCTCATGACTTCCCCTCCCCTAGTATGCTAATAACTGGAGGATCGTCATCCTCGATATACACAAGGTATACCATCTACCTTTCCCCGAGGGAAAGTAACTTGAATCGTGTTTACATGAATTGAGAGTTTTTATGTCTTTATAGACTTACAATCAATTAACTTACATGACATGATGAACTTGAAGTTTGCTATCTTAACATGATTGGACTCAAGGTCCGTTAACATTTCTCGACTTGTGTTCTCTCGCGTTCTCTAAGTACGATTCTCCGTTACGTTCATAACACCCAAGTTTTCTATCAAACTTGTTCAATTTCATGATATCAGTATCTTTACATTGTTGGGGAGCCATGAGGAATGGATTAGAAGAGGATTGGAATCATTTGGAATGGATAAAAAGGTACTTTGAATTTGAGGATCAGAAGGTCTCACACGACCCGTGCGTGTAGGTGCACGATCCGTGCGCTATTGAACAAAATTGTAGAAAGTTTCAGAAAGATACGCACGACCCGTGCGACTAGGCGCACGATACGGGCGCTGTTGAATAAAAGTTTCAGAAGGATACGCACGATCCGTGCGTGTTTAAAAATTCATTTCGTGTAGCATCAGATGGGGGCGCACGACCCGTGCGCAGAGGCACACGATCCGTGCGTCTCCATCAATTTTCCAGAAACAACTGTTTTATGAGCAAATCTGTTCCGTTCCGATTCCAAAATCCCTTCCGATCTAGACCCAAACTTAAACACACATTATACACCGTATATCACAGCAGACAATCAATTCAATCCAGTACATTCCCAACAAGCAACATGCAATTTCTCATTTCAATTTATGATTTTGGTAAAACGGTTTTAAATCTAATTTCTTCTTGAGACCCAAAATGACATGGCAGTGATTTTCGAAAGTGTGGAAACTCAGAACACACACAAAATCCCTAAGCGAGTTATAGAACTCACCCGAAGTGATGAAAATCACTCAAACGACGAATCTAACAGCTGACACGTTCGAATAGCCTCACGAACCGTCTCCAGACTCGCTCCAAAACTGAACCCAAACTCTCCCACAGATCTAAGACTCGAACACAGCAACTTAATCCTCCTCTTAGCTGCTCTATTTCGTGGTACAGGTGCTGAAACTGGTTCCAGGGTTCTTTAAAACAGCATGCAAGACCCCTTTCTCTCTCAAACTCGATTTTCAGTGAAGGATGGAATTTGTGTTTGGCTTTGATTCAGTATGAGTTTATGGTATCATTAGAAAGAGGAAGGAAAGTGTGGAAGATTGGTGGAATCAGATGAAACATGCATGGACACTTGAGGTAGGGTCCTTCTCTTCTTCTCCACTCTCTCTCTCGAACTCTCTCCTCCTTCTCTCTTAATCTATTTTCTGAAAACAAAGCAAATGAAAGGGTGTTTTCTGTTTGGGGGGTTCTCAGCTGGGGTTAAGTGGTTTATGTGAAATGACTAACTTACCCTTCAGCTGTTCATTTTTCCCTTATGTCTCCCCATCAGCTCTATGTGACTTAATATAAGGAAATCAACTTAGAATTTAGGCACACACAATCCTAATAATTAATCAAGAAATTAATTCACTCATCAAACATAAAAATATTCGATTATTATAAATATATAATTTACTTCTCACTAATTTTTTCAATAATTGAAATTAGTTAATTATGGGATGTTACACGGGACTTCATTTGTTTATTTGAATATAATTTTTGGGGTTGTTTACCATAATTTTAACCATAATTATTAATCTTCAATTATGTTTAAGTGTTCAAATATAATTTATCATATGTTTATTTGAACACCTCAATTGTAATTACCGGTAAAAAAACTCAATTGTAATTAATGATGTTCTCATTTGTTTTACTTGTCGGTTTTTTAAGAATTATTTTGTTTTATTTTACTTATCATTTTCAAAAGTTCAGTCCAATATTAACTATTATAATACTCTTAAATATTTGTGTACAAAAATACCCTTAAATATTTATTGCATATAAAAATAAGTAGAACCAAATAATTAAGAAAAATTATTTCATCGAAAGTAACAATTTTTTTCAGTTTTCTTGTATGTGTAACTAACTATAAAACAACAAGTATTGCGAAACAAAAGTAGTTGATAAGGGACATGAAGTAGTCCCAGGAAGGGTAGCTCAGTTGGCGAGCTAAGGGACATGAAGGAGTTGCAAAATTGCAAAAGGAGGTTCAGGTTTCAAATCCTGGAAACTAATATTTCCACATCCCGTAACTAATTACTAACCACTAATATTGCTTATTAAAAAAGAGTAGTTGATAAAATTTACTTAATAGTTAATGAGTTCATCTAACTTGACATATTCATTAACCAAATAAAATATTGCATTAACTACGTTTTTGAAATGTCTTAACTATCTCTTTTGATCTTCATTTCTTATGTTTAAATAACTCGATCGTAAAAAATTATAGCTGTGTAGTTTGAGGTTTTTTTTTAACATTGTTCTTGTTTGAAAAAAAAGTCTAAAGTCATCCCGGGGTCCCTTATCTTTATTTAAAGTAACGAATTAGTCCTTTATGTTTTTTTTGTCCCAAATAAGTTCTTTATCTTTCAAATTTTTGACACATAAATTAGGGGTGTCAAAATGGATGGATTGGATGGATTTGGATTATAGTGGATGGATTGAAGACAATCCATTTATCCATTTATATCCACTAAAATTGTGCCAAAAAAATCCAATCCAATCCATCCGTTTACAAAAAAATTCATCCAATCCATCCATTTGCAATATTTTTATGGATGGATATCCAATCCATCCACTAATATGTTTATAATATAAACAAATCTTTTGATAAAAAAATCTTTTAAGTCAAAAAAAAATTTAATATTTTTTTTTGTAGAAATTGAATTTATTATTATTTTTTGACAAAATTGAATTTTTTAGATTTATATATATATATATATATATATATATATATATATATATATATATATATATATATATATATAACTATATGTATATAATATTGTTAATATATATATATATAATATAATATATAAATATGTATTTATATATGTGGTGGTGGTGGGGGTGGCCGGCGGCGGAGCTCCGGCGGCCGGCGCGGCGGCCGGCGGCGGAGCTCCGGTGGCCGGCACGACGGCCGGCGGCGGAGCTCCGGTGGCCGGCACGGCGGCCGGCGGCGGAGCTCCGGCGGCGGAGCTCCGGCGGCGGAGCTCCGGTGGCCGGCGGTGGTTCCGGTGGCGGCGCTCCGGTGGCCGGCGGTGGTCCGGCGGCGGACGGTGGCTGGAGGTGGCTCGCGGTGGCCCTCCGGTGGTTATATTATATTATATTATATATATATATATATTATATATTATATTAATTTTTGAATGAGTTTTGGTAAAAAAAAATTATTTATAGAATGAATTTTTTTAAAAAAAGTTTCTGGAAAAAAAATATATTTTAAAAAATGTTTTTTGGTAAAAAAAGTATTTTTATAATTATGCAATAGATTTATTTAAAAAAATTAATTATCGAATGGATTTTAATTTTGTAGTTATTGTAATCCAATGGATTTAGAAAATATAATGGATGGATCACAACCATCCACAAAATCAAACGGATGGATTCAATCCAATCCATTAATATTTTTTTTTTGTAGTGGATGGATTGGATGGATTTTGCTATGGATGGACCAGATATCCGGTGGACAAATGGACTATTTTGACACCCCTAACATAAATCCTTTTCCGTTAACAATGCTGATTTATGTGTCAAAAAAAAGGATTTATGTGTTAAAAATTTGAAACATAAAGGACTGATTTGGGACAGAAAAGGATTTATGTGTCAAAAATTTAAAACATAAAGGACTGATTTGGGACAAAAAAAAGATAAATGACCAAATCGTTACTTTAAATAAAAATAAGAGACTCCGAGAACACTTTAACCAAAAATAAAAGAAATTTAGATGTAGTCCAATCAAACGGTGCAACTTGTTTTTTGACTCAAAGAAACTCATATCATTTCATCTAGTCAAACGGTGCAACTTGTATCATTTATTTTATTTTATGTTTCTATTTAATTGTTGTTTTCAAAACAACTCCACTTGATTTGGTTGGATAACAACACCAGTAGCACCATTGAGAGAGCACCTTTTTTTTTTCCAAAAGATATCACATTTTATTTCTTTTCAAATTTTTTATAAGAAAGTGTGACATGTTTGTTTTTCAAATATTTGAAAACAATTTTTTTATGTTACAAGTACAACTTTTGTTTTTTCTTTTGCGGGAAAACTTTTGACCATCCTAATGATAAGTTAGATTTTTATATTATTTAGTCCTTGTTTTGCTATGTTTATTTAGTATATTAGTTTCGTTCTAGTGTTATTTTACTACATTTATCTTTATTTTGTTATTATGATGAGCTGATGAATAAAAGAAGATTTTTAGTGCAAAGCATGAAAGCCCTAAGGCCAAGAAGTGCAAACCATGAATCAATACCCAACCAAGCAGTGGCGTATCTAGGACCCTGGTCCAGGGTGGTTAAACGATTTAATTTAACAATTAATATGTATCGTCGTGTAGAATTTTTTTACAACTGCAGTCAATCACGAAACAACACATCATAAAAAATGTTTGACTTTATCTCACCTACCTTAAAAAGTTTTTACCGCGATGGTGTATACCAAATAAACATATTTTGTTCTTCTAATTTGGTAATTTTGGTCTTTGTGATTTTTCATTGCACTTTTGGTTGCTAAAAATCATGGATTGTGTAATTTTATTCCTTTATTTTTCCAAAATTCAAAATTTTTTAGGACCAAAAGAGCAAATAATATATAATTTTGAGGGGAAAATTGGGGACAAAAATTGTCAAAGTAAAATAAAAAAACTATAATCACCAAGTTAACAAAAATCACCATATTTATTTGTGATAATAATAGACCTTTTTTGATCAAATGAGACTAATTAGACTAATGGACTTGTTATTATTCTTTTATCTCATTAGACAAATAAAGTTAGTTGGAGTAGCTAAATAACATATTATCGGGGTAGCTGAATTTAAAATATACCTAATTATCTAAATACATATATTATTTTTTGATAACCAAAACTACTCCATAGTTACACTACCAACTGCTCCTGAAGCTGCAATAGGAAAGAGCAGCTAGGAATGGAAAGAGAAAAATAGTAGTAGGAATGTGCAAAAAATAAAACTAGGAGTATCAAAGTATATTTTTCATAGGGGTATTGGTGCAAATTTTTAAATTTGAGAGTGTGCAGCTGCACACCCTCACGTATATGTAGATCCGCCACAGCAACCAAGCCAAGAGAAAGAAGCTCCAAAAGTTTATATCGGTGGCTGCTCTTGTTATTGTGACACGGTCGTGTTAATCTATTGAGTTTAATGTGCAGATTTTGCAAGTTTCAAGAGTTCCAAAAATGTACACGACTGCCAGTGTTAAATTAACACGACCATGTAAATGCAAAAGTCAAATTTCACAATCAAGAGTTCCATAAATTTACACGCCCGCCGGTGTTAAATTAACATGGTCGTGTAAATCCAAAAGTCAGCAACAATTACATTTTCTCTTCTCCTCTTAATCTGAATGGCTATAAGTAGCACGCAATTATGAGTGCCAAGCATCACATTATCCAATATAGAGGCACTTGCTTCCCTTATTCCAAGTTCTTAAAGTTCTATTAATATCAATTTCATTTTCCTTCTAATTTCTTCTTTAGTTTATGTTTGTGTCCAGTGCCGGACCCAGGATCCCGGGGTCAGGGGTGTCAAATTTTTTAAGGCCGGTGTCAAATGGGTGCAAAACTTGGTCTACTAATACAATTTCAAATTTTCAAGGGTGTCAAAATTAAAATTTCAGGAGATTTAGACTATTTATATAGGGTATTTAGTGCAAAAAAAAAATTCCAGGGGGTTCAACTGAACCCCCTGGATACATGCCAGGTCCGCCATTGTTTGTGTCTATACTTTTAATCTTTATTTTGATATCTATTATAATCATGAGCGAGTATATCATTTTGTCTTGAGATTGTGGAAATAATTCAATAATAGGTCCTTTATAATCCCAATTCGATTTTTTATTTTATGGGGTTTGGTATTTCAATTCAATCTTATTGTTCTTCACATTCCTAATTTTCTAGACATTAAATGATAAACTGAAAGGTGAAGTTTGATGTTGGAATTATAAGATTGAATAAGAGAATCAAAACATGAAAATAGTTGAGTCTCTTGAGATAATTAAAAGGTGTTCTTTAATGGGTTTTGCTAATAACTAACTATGAAAACGGATTTGATTGTTCTTTCATGGAATTGTAAAGAATACATTAGTTACAATTGTTATCTTGTCTTTGAAATGCCTTATACCCATAATTTAGAGAAAAGTTGGTTTTATGAATTAAATCTATCATTGAAACGAGAATCACAATCTTATGATATTTTATAATTTCTAAATTTTTTTAAACAAAAATCATCTTTGCCATTATTCAATATTTTTAGTTAATCACGATTGAAAAAGGAATTAGTACTCAACAAAATCTGTGAGATTGACATTCTTATTACGTTTTTTTTATAAGCCGCATTCTTTTTTTTTGACAAAATAAGCCACATTCTTTTTTTTTTGGTCCAAAGGTATTTGATTTTATATAATGGGCCAAGCCCAAACCAAACACACAATAAGAGTGGCTCAAAACAAGGGAGACCAAAAAGATCCACCAAGCAAAACCAAACCCGAGTCTGAAGCAACAAATGAAAGACAATACAACAATTTACAAACCAAAAACTACAAACAAAACGAAATAGGGATAAACAAACCCTATCGAAAAAACATCATCATCAAGAGATCACCACCACCCTAAATCCAGCCAAGCAGAGCACAAATCAACACTCCAACACCCAAGGATCGAAGAAAATTAGATCACAAACCAACAATGAACCTAGAAAATCAGCAATTAACAACACGAGATCTATCAAGAGCAATTGCAGAGCGAAGGTTTGAAGGAGGATGGAAGATCCAATTCGACTGTAAACCACTCAATCTATGAAGATCAGCCACAAGGTGAGCACTTTGATTTCCTTCTCTAGCGATCCATGTAATTCTGAAACTCTGAAAACGAGTTTTCAGTTTGAGAATATCATCTAAAATGTTCTTGATACTTCGAGCTTCTTTTTCACCTCTACAGGCAGACACCAACAATTGATTGTCTGATTCAAATAAGACATTGGAGATTTGGAGATTATCCGCAAAGAAGATGGCATCTCTAAGTACTAGCGCTTCAGCAACCAAAGGGTTTATCGTCATTCCACTGTAAGTGCTTCCTGCAACCAAAATTCCTTCATGATTTCTAACCACATAACCACCAAAAACTCTGTTGTTGTGTGGTAGATAACTAGCATCAGTATTTATTTTGAGGCACCCCATAATTGGGGGTTTCCACCTCGTAGAAACCCTAGGATTAATACTAGGAGAAGAAAAACTAGTTTGCTTAGTATCCTCAGAATGCAACAGTTCTGAGATATTGCAATTAATCATATTAACTGTTCCCATAGGAGAGGGTAAAACATTTTGGAATACATAAGCATTTCTAGATTTCCAAATACACTATAAAGAGACAAATAACCATATGACCTGAATATCAATTAACTTGTTCACCTCATCAGTAGAACAAAGAAGATCAACTAACCACTTAGAACAAGAATAGACATTGCATCTAGTAGGAATGAAAGGGAAATTAACCCCAAACCAAACTGGAGTAACCCAAGGACAGAGTAAAAATAAGTGTTCCAATGTCTCACTATCCTTAGAACAAATAGGACAAATAGGACTAATTGGAACCCTTCTATGAAAAAGGTTGTCCTAAGTGGGGAGAGCATTGTGAACAAATTTCCAAATGAAAAGCTTAATCTTTTGAGGAACAGAAGCACCCTAAATAACTTTCCACAAAGAATCAGGAAGAACCAAAGAAGTAGAAGGGCTGGTAGAAATAGGAATAGCTAACTGATGCACCCTTTGATAGCAAGATTTAACTGAGAAACAACCATTTGCAGTATGAGGCCACCAAAACGAATCCTGACCTTGCACTAAACTAATAGGAGTCTTCACCACAGCCATAGCAGAATCATGGTGGAAAATAATCCTGAGCTTTTGCAAATTCCACCCTGATTTTGCCTCATTAATACAATCAGACACCTTAACATCAGCATTAGCATCATTCAACCTAGCAGGATCACCAGTAGCCAACCACCTATCTTTCCTAACATCAATACTTTCACCATCACCCACAACCCAACTGCCATTAGCTCTAAGAACATCCCTACCCTTCAAAATACTAGTCCAAACCCAAGAGTCTCCTGACTTTGCTTTAACAGACCAGAAACCTTTCTTTTTTACAATAGAGCTTAATTAAAATACTTGCCCAAAGACTCTGAGGTTCTTGAGAAATCCTCCAAGCTTGCTTAGCCAAAAAAGAAAGATTCAATTCCTCTAAATCCTTATATCCCATACCACCATGTAACTTACTAGAAGTGAGCAGCTTCCAAGCTTTCCAATGAATACCCCTTTCCTTACCATCTGCTTTCCACCAGAACCTAGCCACCATAGAACATAATTCTCTACAAAAAGTTTTAGGAAAAGCAACAATAGACATGACATAGGAGGGAATTGCCTGAATAACAGCTTTAATCAGGACTTCTTTCCCAGCTTGGTTTAATAGCTTCTCCTTCCAACCATCCATTTTATTCCAAAACCTCTCTTTAATCCACTTTAAAGCTTTGATTTTAGATCTACCCCAATCAGCAGGAAGACCAAGATAGGAACCAGCATTATCCCAAACAGGAATATTTAGAATAGAGGCCAAACTATTTTTAGACAAGACAGAAATATCTTTACTAAACACTAAGCGAGATTTTTGAAGATTTACTCTTTGACTCGAAGCTTTAGAGAAATCATTAAGGATATTCATAATAGCATACAGTTCTCTTTGAGAGGCATTAGCAAATAGAATTGCATCATCAGCAAAAAATAAGTGGGGTTCAAGGCAACCCATTAGCAATCTCTATACCAGAAATGGTGTTAATAGCTCTAGCATTCTCAAGCATTCTTGATAAAACATCAAAGATAATGATAAAAAGGTAGGGGGATAGTGGATCACCTTGTCTAAGACCTCTTTGAGGAATAAGAGTAGGGCTAAGAAACTCATTAACTTGATATTTATATGACACAGTAGACACCAACAACATGATCTTCTTCACCCAGTCACAATGAAAGCCAAAAGTCAGCAAAGATTTCTCCAGAAAAACCCATTCCACCCTATCATAAGCCTTATTCATATCAAGCTTAAGCATTGCAGCCTTAGAAAGACGCTCTCTCACCTTCTTGAGCCTATGGAAAGCCTCCTGAGCCACAATAATATTATCTTGGATTAGTCTACCACCAACAAAAGCACTTTGTTATGGAGAAATGATTTCCCCATCAAAGGCTTAAGCCTTAAGACAATAATCCTAGAGACCACTTTATAGACAAAATTACAACAACTAATCGGTCTCAAGTTAGAGATGGATTCAGGATGGGGGATTTTTGGAGTAAGAGCAACCACAGTTTCATTCACCTCACTAGGAAGGATACCATTGACAAAAAACTCTTGCACAGCACTACAAACTTGATCTTTTAAGATACTCCAATTCTCTTGAAAGAAAATCCCACTTAAACCATCCGGGCCAGAAGCTTTTAGAGCACCCATAGAAAAAACAGCAGCTCTATTCTCCTCCAGCTCTAAACCATCCGGGCGACATTCTTATTACATGATAGATCTCTGCGCCTGCGGACCTATCGGCTAAATTCCTAATACTAATGTAAACAATATTTTTTGACCAATGTAAACAATTTTTTTATATAAATAGATTTTAAAAAATAATATAATAATATCACAGTATTAATAAATGTTTGGTGCAATGGAAAACCTATGTATGGCTGATAGTCCCCAACTAAACTAATAATTGTTCATAGCGGGTGTGGCACAAGTTGTAAGTTGTTCGGGTCCCTTAAGTATTTGGTTCGATTTCTGGCCGGTTTGTATGGAAAGACATCGCTTGAAGAGGTTGGTCCTTAAATGAACTCTAGTGCCTCGAGGGATTAGTCTCCACGGTCGTCGTGGAGGATCCCGGGTTTACCCATCATATAGTATATGCAAACTAGGAGCTTGTTTTGACACTGTCCCTCCCAAGGCAAAAACATTTAAAACAATCAATGTACATGTTCTTTCAATGGTAGCCGAGTCCTGTGTTAGTCTTCTATATAGGTGCAGAAACATTTTTCATATCAGACAAGTTCACGCCAACGTATTAGTCAATGGAACATTCAACGACCTCGTTGTTGCAAACAAGCTCCTCTACACTTATGTCCAACACAAGGCCATTGATGATGCCTATTCTCTGTTCGATGAAATGCCAATGAGAGACCCCACAACATGGAGTCTCATGGTTGGTGGGTTTGCTAAGCTTGGAGACTATTACAATTGTTATGCAACCTTTAGGGAGGTTCTGAGATGTGGTGTTACACCTGATAACTATACTTTGCCTTTTGTTATAAGAATTTGCAAGGATAGAAAGGATCTTCAAATGGGTCGAGTGATGCATGATGTTGTTTTGAAATATGGATTGCTATTGGATCATTTTGTTTGTGCATCTCTTGTTGATATGTATGCCAAGTGTATGGTGATTGAGGATGCTCGGAAGCTGTTTGAGAGAATGCTTAGTAAGGATCTCGTGACTTGGACAGTGATGATTGGTGCTTATGCTGATTGTAATGCCTATGAGTCATTGGTCTTGTTTGATCAGATGATGGAAGAAGGTTTTATTCCTGATAAGATTGCTATGGTGACTGTTGTTAATGCTTGTGCTAAATTAGGAGCTATGCATAGGGCTAGGTTTGTTAATGAATATATTTGTAGAAATGGTTTCTCTTTAGATGTTATCTTGGGGACTGCAATGATTGATATGTATGCTAAGTGTGGATGTCTTGAATCTGCAAGAGAGGTTTTTGATAGGATGAAAGAAAAAAATGTTATTTCTTGGAGTGCTATGATTGCTGCTTATGGGTATCATGGGAAAGGGAAGGAAGCCCTTGACTTGTTTCATATGATGATGAACTGTGGAATTTCACCAAATAAGGTCACATTTGTCTCCCTCTTGTATGCTTGTAGTCATGCAGGACTAACTGAAGAGGGTCTCCGCTTCTTCAATTCGATGTGGGAAGAACATGGTGTTCGAAGTGATGTCAAGCATTATACCTGTGTGGTTGATCTTCTAGGACGTGCCGGGAGGCTACATGAAGCAGTAAAATTGATTGAGACCATGACTGTTGAAAAAGATGAGGGGCTGTGGAGTGCTTTGCTTGGGGCATGCAGAATTTATGGGAACATGGAGTTGGCAGAAAGGGCAGCTAATTCTTTACTTGAATTGCAGCCACAAAATCCAGGGCACTATGTATTACTATCTAATATTTATGCAAAAGCTGGTAAGTGGGAAAAGGTGGCAAATTTTAGGGATATGATGACCCAAAGGAAGCTAAAGAAAGTTCCTGGATGGACATGGATTGAAGTGAATAGCAAAACCTATCAATTTAGTGTTGGAGATAGATCTCATCCTCGATCAAAGGAGATCTATGAAATGTTGATGAGTTTGATTAAGAAGTTGGAGATGGTTGGTTATGTACCTAATACAGAATTTGTGTTGCAAGATGTTGAGGAGGAAGTTAAACGAGAAATGTTGTATACTCATAGTGAAAAGTTGGCTATTGCATTTGGCCTAATTGCCATTCCCAAGGGTGATCCCATTAGAATCTCCAAAAATCTGAGGGTCTGTGGTGATTGTCACACATTTAGTAAGATGGTATCAGCTGTTATGAGTAGGTCTATAATTGTTCGTGATGCGAATCGCTTTCATCATTTTAGTGAAGGGAGTTGCTCGTGTGGAGACTATTGGTAGCATGTTTACAATCTACAGGTCAATTTTTTGGGTCTAACATATAACATATAATTATCATGCCCCAAAAATGTATGATAGTTTTGCAATGTGATTTTTTTATTACAACAGCTGCATACTGGGTTAAGTTTAGAGTCCACGTATTGGCCTTCTGCATTTATGAGTTGAATTTATGAACAATATACCCTGATATATAGACAGAGAGGAATCCCATTGATTCACTTATTTGAGAGAGAGGCATGGGAATCTGGATAGTTTTTATTCTGAACATGTTACATGGTAATGTAAGTTACTTTTGCTAGCTGCTGCTAACTAATCTTGAGTTACTACTGAAATAAAATTATGTAATTGTTAATTTGTGTTCGGTCCTTACCCGAACTTGGGGGTGCCGATGTGGTAAGTCAGGTGAGCTCCTGTCGAGTCCAAACTCGCACTGATCCGGCGAGGGGGTGGTATCTGCAGACACTTCGACGCCCAAGTCAGTCTAGGGAAATCGAGTTTGAGGTAAGAGAGAGAAAAATGTACCTGTTGCAATAAATTCGATGGTATTTATAGATGTCAGGTGGTGTCAGGCGCGAAAGAAGTAGGACGAGTTATGCGCCGTTGGATCTGAGCGCATGATCTCTGTCGTTGAAGAGCAGCTGCATACTTGGGCCGTTATTAGGCCCAAATTCGGGCTTGTGCTCGGCCCAGTCCGAAACAACTTGCATGCCTGTGTTGTGTATGCGGTATGTATAAAGCATTTAATCAATTTATGACTTTCCGGCCTCCTCCTCCCTTTGCCTTCTTTTCAGGGTTGTTCAAATGAACTGCCGAACTGAACTGAACTGCCGAACTGAACTGAACTGTTACAAACTGAGCTTTTAGTAACAGTTCTGAACTGAACTGTATTTGTTAAAAACAGTTCGCTAACTGAACTATTAAAATCAGTTCAGTTACGAACTGACCGAACCGTTAGTGTCACTTTTACACTTCACAGTTAACAGTTCCCTTTTACTCTCAGTCTCACACTCTCAGTCTCTCACTCACGAACACGATCTGCGTCTCACACTCTCAGTCTCTCACTCACGAACACGATCTGCGTCTCAGACCTCAGTTCTCACTCACGAAGACGATCTGCGACTCAGTCTCTCACTCACGATCTGCGTCTCACGGTTTCAGTTCTCACTCACGAAGTCACGATTTGCGACTCAGTCTCGCACTCACGATCTGCGTCTCACGGTCTCAGTTCTCACTCACGAAGTCACGTTCTTCAGTTATTTTGAACAAAAGGAAATTACAAAATACAACAATCCTATTCTGTTACTTGGGCATTTTCCAGAATGTAACTCTTCAATCCTTTCTTAACAGTGTTTGCTTTCATGTCTAATATGAGGTTTGGGCATTTTCCATCAACCTCATTGCTTGGTTTTTAGCTTCAGACGAGCTATTGGGGTTATCTGTTGGCCTTCTTTGAAAACCTTTGCAAAGACTTCTTTATCAACTGATGCAATCTTGAAGAGATTATGATGTTATGGAGCTAGATTTGGTTATATAGTATATTACAATGTTCTGGACGTTTTGTTTACATTTACTATTTTTGTGTTTTTAACTTAATGCAGAAGAAAATTCAGCATGTATTATAAGAGTATGTTATATTAATATATTTCATGCAAATCCAGATTGTATATTAGTATTTAAAGTTATAATCATAAAGGTCTTGAATACTATATTTCATGCAAAAGACTATTATTATTATAAAAAAAACAGTTCGGGTAGTTTGGGTTAACAGTTCGGGTAGTTCGGGCTTAACAGTTCGGGCAGTGTGGGCTTAATAGTTCAAAAAAAAAAGTTCAGAATTTAAACAGTTCGAACTCGAACTTCCGAACTGAACTATTACGACAGTTCAGTTCGGTTGAACTGTTTAAACAGTTCAGTTCGGTGTAGTTATGCTTGTGAACTGAACTATGAACAGCCCTACTTCTTTTAAGACTTGCCCTTTGCCTTCTTTTAATGACAAGTATTAGTTGTTGGTATCTGTTATTTTAGGTGTCGAGATTCAAAGCATGATGCTTCTACTCAATTTTGTTTTTGTGTCTCAGTTGAACCACTTGAGCTAGTGCCCCTTTGCCCTCTCTCTTAACTGCTGCTTGTCCTTTTACTTCATACTTAGATAAATGAAAATTTAGTTGAACTGTGTGATTTATGGAATCTTTGTGACGTGTAATGTGAGAAAAAAATTGACATTCTGAAACCTAGTGTCATACCCTAATTTTGTCCGATTTATCAAAAAAATTCAAAAAAAAGTTTTTATTCTCGTTGTGTCACGTATCGTTTTAAACGCGCGTGTCTTTAGCATTCTCGTGCAACAATTGTTTTGATGCTCATTTTTATTTTATTTTGTAGTTATTATTATTAGGTTAGTCTATTATTATTGATGCAAAAATACACAAAAAATAATTGAAAGTATAATAAACTTTTTTGGAGCTGAATAGCCAAAGTCCTTTTCATTACATAATCAAGTTTTTTTTACACATATAAACCAAAAAAGCAAAAAGAGATAAATAGTACAGTTTTTTTAAAAAAAAGAGGGAAGGGAGAAGGGCGCAGCAGCAGCTGCCCTAGCTAGGGTTGTCCTTTTGATTTTTCCTTAATACTGCCCTTCCTCCATTACCAGCTACTGTCCTTTTGCTCATTCAAATGGCTGTCCTTTGTCCTTTTTTTCTCAATTGTTGTCCTTCCCAGCGCCTCATCACCCATTGCCAGCTACTGTCCTTTTGCTGATTCAATGGTTGTCCTTTTTGACTCTCCTCAGCACCTCATCAATCTGCCTATAAATATCAAACATTAGCACACACTGAGAGGCAGAGACACAGTGACTGAAAAATACACAATAATACACACAGTCACTGAGATACAGAGGCAGTCACAGATGCACACAGAAACACACACACAGACACAAAATCCACACGAAAATATACAAAATTCATAGGAAGGGAGTTAGGGTTTCACGCTGGTAATAATCAGCAACAAACAGTGAATCTGTTTTCTTTCAGAAGGCAAGGTTGGTCGGTGTTTACCTTTTTTTGTACGCATCTTTTTTATCTCATTATTTAGAATAGTTTACAATGTGAATATCATAAATGTTGGACATAGTTAGATAAATCAGAATAATAGTTAGATGAAGCAGAACATAGTTAGGTCTTAGTAGATGTTAGGGAGAAGTCAGTTTTTTTTTTTTGAAAACATATGCAACAACCAGAATCAGAGAGAAAGAAGGAGTAAAAACTGAGAAAAGAGAAAGGACTGAAACATCACCTCCGGCCACCGTCCACGGTGGCTGACGCCGTAGGCCGCCAGCCACCTTCCGAACCACCAAATCACCTCCACACCACCATTGTCAAACCCTCCACACCACCCACACCACATCACTGTCATCCATCAACCGAACCACCATCAACTCAACCACCCTTAACCACCGTCAGTACCATCGTAGTCCCGGCCACTACCACTCAACCCCCAAACCGTCACCATATAGTCACCACCAGCCACCACTGACCCTCTCCATCCTCGCGCCATACGACCACTGTCACCGCCATCATAGCCATCGCCGCCACCGTAACCACCCCTCACACCAAACCCCCACCACCGTCGCAAACATCCCTATTCCCCTCATCACCGTGAGCTTCCCCCTCCTCTCCACACCACTGAACAACCACCCTCACAAATCTTTCCTCTCCCTCCGTAATCTCTTCTCACTCTGTTTTGCGTCCCGTTCGCGTTTCTCTCTCTTCCCTTTGGTTGAATCGGCTCTGTTGTCAAAATAGGAGATTAGGGTTGATGGTGAGAAGAGAAAGTAAGATTAGGGTTACTGTTGTTTGTGAGAGGAGGAGAGGATCGGGTTGGTGAGGGAAAGAAAAATGGTTGGCGTCGCGAGGAGAAGAGAAGAGTGAGAACGGCGGTGAGGAGAAGAAGTGGAAATTTAGGGTTAGGAAGGAGAGTTAAACGGCGTTGCCGCTGGGTAGTGAATTAGGGTTAGATTGTACTTGGTGGCCTTTTTTGAGGGTGGTTGTTCAGTGGTGTGGATGTGGGTTGTCTAGGGTTTTATCTTTTTTTTATTATATTTTTTTTAAGTATCAGATTGCTGATCACACCATGTGTTTTACTTCGCACGCCCCCTCCCCATATAGCCCATTCTTTTTTCTCTCTCAAAAAAACGCATCCCAGCCTCAAAAACCAGCTGGGCTCACTCTTTACACCCTTTTTTTCTTAAGATACAGCATATGTTGCTATTCACACCTCCCTTTTAATAACACAACACCCCTGTTAATTACATTTCTTTTTAATATAACCCATTTTGTTTTTGTTATTACTACATCATAATGCTTCCAAACCAGTATTTTGCGAACAATTAAACTCACAAAAAATGGGTCGTTACTAATGATCACTCTGAGTTTGGCTTGTTTCGACCGTTAGTAGCAGTTTTGGTTTTCAAACGGGCTATGAGTGACGACCACTCTGAGTTTCACTTGGTTGGTCATTACAAATGCCTATCCCAATTTCAAAATACTTAAAAAACACCAACACATAAACATTTTCTACCCAAGAACTACGTAGCTTTGATTTCTCCATCGCACCTAGGGATACGTAGGAGCAGGGGCCCACTCCTGTCAAGCGCAAAAAACTAAAATTTTTATTAGGTCTTCCTTTTTAATTTTGCAAATAATAAAAAGGGTAAATTAGAGTGTTTTCTTTGAATTAACTTTTTTTCTACACATTAAATTAAAATATAACCTTTTTTGAAAGGATGTTGTGGGCTGCTAATACCCTCCCTTGACATAATCGACCCCCGAACCCAAAAATAAAGATTTTTTCAATGTTTTTCCTATTAAATAAATATTGATGGCGACTTCATTTCAAAAACTTTGAAGAATCCCTCCTCCGAATTTTTCAGTCGCTACACCTAGTTGAATCATGGAAGTGAAGTGTGGAAGTAAAGTGTTGAGGATGCCTGTATCAAGTAAAGTTTTTCAATATTTATAAATCTTTCAAATCTATGTTAAACCTATATACAAATAATAAATAATAAGTAGATTCTAAAGTTGTAAAATATGTTAAATAGCCCCTTCAATTTTATAAGTAATCCGTTACAAGGGGCTATTTTAGAGAATAGATTTTAAACTTTAGGGACTACGGTGGTAGGTTTCACAAATTGTAAGGGCTATTTATTATTTTCCTATAATTTAGGGACCAAATAGGAGAAGGCGTTAGTTTAGAGATTAAATTTAGGGTTTACTCTAATTTTATTTAGAAATTACACAGAAGACAAGTTAAGAGGCCCTTTAACTTTGGATGAAATATATTTAATTTAGGCATAAAGCTCTAGCTTAGACTGTGTTCCTCGGGTGTGGAGAGTTTTCTATACTAAAAATTCTAAATATGCTTCTTTTTGTCTTATTCCATTTGGGTGCACGTTCACCTCTTTACCACTAAGTTTCTCAACTTGTGTCGAGTGTTATTGGTTCTATTTGATAAAAAATAGCGGAAACGGATAAACTAGTTTATAACGAATGAGCTAAAATCGGATAGTTGGTAGAAAATTTAATTAAAAGTGTTTTGTAAAATTAGTGGTTGAACTAGATTATTAATATAAAACGATATAAATGAAAATTTGTGATTAATACTTAAAAATGACAGAGAAGAATCATTTAATAGAGGATAACTGAGAAATATAATTAAAACAATAAGGGTGAAAATGAGAGAAAAAATTAAACGCTATAAAGCTATAAGATCAGACACTACTTCAAGTAGCGTTTCAAAAAACGCTATTAGCGAGTTGTACCAAACACTTCGAAATAGTTCGTCCGCTATAAACTATCCGAGCCGCTATAAACCAGCAGATTGATTTTGGGAAACTGAGATTTAAAGCTTCTACCCCAAACATAATTTTTTTATAGAGATGAGATGGGAAAGAAGAACAAGTAGAAAAAGGAAGGCTGCGGTGGTCCCTTTGTGTTGGAGAAGAGAAGAAAGATGGGTTGGAGAGGGAAGGTACGTAACACAAGATCTGATGTTGACATTGAGATTAATTAATTATATAGACTGCAATTGTACAAATAACTTTAGTGGTCCGCAATCTAAATTATATCGTGAGTTTGAGTTTGATGACACACTACTAACTGTGCCTGTCCCTAAATTAGAACAATTGCAATGAAACTTAGAAAACAAGCTGTTTGTGGAACCCCGCATTCGTGTGCAAGTAGTGAGTTCCCAAGCAATTTGGGTACCAAAAGGTTCTTTATTTTATAACTCTAGAAGTTTCACAGTACGCATGCATGTGTGTAAAGATTGTGCGCAATTTACACTGTAGTGGTAGCACTGTCATAGAGCACATTGATTCACTTCACTACCATCCCAACAATGTTTGAGTTTGTCATTTTTATCTTGCCCTTAAAAGCCACCAGCTAGCACCATTTCAGATACATTAATTATTTGCTTTAATATAGAATCCATCTTTTTGTGCATTTCCTGCTTTTCTTTCTTTCTTTCTTTCTTCACATGCCTAATGCAACTAATTAGCACCATAGAAACAATCATATACTTGCAATGTGAATCTATGTTCTGTTTGTGTGTACCCGTAAAGTTAATGACTAAAGAGTCTAATAGGCATATACCATTTGATAGTTGAAGAAAAGTTTATCACATTTACATTAGAATATTAGATGGAGTACATAGTAAATTGAGATAACTAAAAAGAAAGGACTAAACAACCAAGAAGACACAAAAATACACATTGAGCAATGAGCATGAGAGAAGAAGTGCATATATGCTGTTGAATCAAAGAGGTTAAAGCTAATGGCGTGCTGAGAATGTGGGTGACCACATTGTTCTCTATTATAAGCTTTTGTGCTTTATTGTTTTGGCTAGTTGTTGGCACGGTTTGTGCACCTTGTTGAGACTATCTTGTACCCTTATTTGATTATAGTGGAGCTATTTTTTTGGTCTGGACGACCCGTGGTTTTTACTCTTGCTTTGATGGGTTTTCCACGTTAAAAATATCGGTGTTCATTGTGCGTTTTTATTTGTTCTATTTGCTGCCACATATATTCGTTGTTGCTCTTTATAGCTAGGTTCCTGCAAGTTCGGGGAATTTATTTACGCCGCATATTACTCTGTTAGTGTGTTTATGTGTTGATTCCCCATCACTTATTAGGAGTAAGCTAGTGTAGTATGAAATTATTAAAATCTAATTATATTTTTTCTTGGAACTTACCCCTCTTTCCAGTTTATATGAATCTCAGTAATTAGTTACAAGTAATCGGAGGTAAGTCAATATAAAAGTCCAAGGGAGATGGATTGAATAAAAACCTTGTCGGAAAGTTAAAAATGAAGATTTAAGGAAACTGGATTGAATAAGCTATTATCAACCAAGATTTAAGGAATTGTTTATTCATAAAGAAGTAACTTTCAATCATGTTGAGTTTCAAACACCAAAAAATAGTAAAAGAAAACAGATACTTCCGCATATTTGGTGAAATCATCACCTAATATTAAAACTGGAGGTTTGTTCTATCTTATTTTTAGGTGAAGGTGGACCGTCACTCACTTGATCCTTAGTGTGCTAATAATCCTCAAGTTCTTTTGTTGTATTAAACTTGGTGTATTCTGATCGCAATAGTTTTATTGGATGTCATTTCAAACCATTCATAGAAGGTGGGGGAAATATATATCAATAATGCTGAGTTTTTTAGCTATTAATATTATCATCTTTAATTATCGAAAAAAAAGGGCATCTAGTTGTTATTTCTATCTTGTCACTACATATTTTCCCGAAACGGATCCCAAGGGCGGAGCTTCGTTAGGGCCCAAGAGGGCCATGACCAGCCCCAAAAAAATAAAAATTCATGTTCCATATATATATATATATATATACTGAAACTAATGGAGGAAGAAGATGATGGTTTGCTCTGCTGCAACTATTGATTCCAATAGTTTTAGCATATGATTTGACGCCCTCTCAAATCCTTCATTCAAAGTGGGGAGAGTGTGTGTCAATGATGCTGAGCTATTTAGCTATTAATATCACCTATTATTATTGAAAAAAGGCATTTAATTACCATTTCTATCTTGTCCCTGCATATTTTCCCGACACGGATCCCATTTCTATCTTGTGTTTTTATGAGCGAGTTATCATGACATAGTGAATATAAACCATCTATTCGAGGGTATATTTCCTATCCGAGCGAGTTATTTGATGTTTTTCCTCTTATATAAAGGACTAGGGGGAATAACGTTTCTATCGGTTTAGAAGAATTGACAAATAAACCCCACATACATATACTATAGTATCCAACAAACACACCGGGTTCAAAACCGAGAATCGACATCCTCATGTCGCTGAAAATTGCAGTGCAACTAGCAGTGAAGACCTAAAGGAAGTATTATCGTATTTGATAATTATTTCTTTCTCATACTAAAATTTTCTATGACGAGCTAGGGAAGATCCGCATATATACCAGCACATCACCAAAATTTGGTGAATGCTGTTTCGTCTCTTCAATGGTACTGAGCCCCAACATGATCAACTTTGAGATAGAATAGAAATATAGAAAAGGAGATGTATAAATTCTTTAATGTAAGACGGAAAAGAATAAAGAAGTGACACTGATATCACTTGTACTTACCTTTTACCTGAATGTTTGGCCCTCCCTTTAAATACCAACTTTTTGTTTTTTTTTTACAGGAAAATACCGACTTTTGGTTAAATGTTAATGTTTTTGTCCCTATAAAATTTAGATTTTTTAGTTTTAGTCTTTCAAAAAAATTTCACTTACTTTTGGCGCTATTAAAAGTCATGAGGGACTAAAACTGATGAAAAACAAAACTTAAGGGACAAAAATAGATGAAATTTGTTTGAAGAGCTAAAATCTAAAAAACTAAATTTTATAGGAATCAAAAACATATTTAACCCTAAATTTAATGTTTAAGAATGATGACTTCTCTCAGTTCATTCTTACTTTCAAGTCTCAACATACAGCATAAAAATCCTTCTACAATATTGAAGGACCATGTTTTTACCTTTGTTTTAAATATTATTACTTAAATTTATTTAATCATATTTTTTTGGTAATTTTATAAGTTTATATAATTATATAAATTTAAATTTAACTTAGTATGTATGTTTTTACGATTCATTGTTTCATTTTCATATTTATCCCACCAACTTTGTGGACTCCAATATTCATCCCTATTTTGGTTTTGTATTACTCTCTTTTTTTTTCCACAAATATTTCATCATAATCTAATTCCAATTCTGAAAAAAATATAATTTAGTATTATTTCTTCATTTTCATCTTTAGTTACTACTTGTTCTATTTTATATATTTGTTTATTTTTTATTTGATCAATATTATCTGATCTCTTTAGTCCTTCCATATATTAATTCACCTTTTATCCTCTCCATAAAGATATTGGTTTAATAAACACTAGTACTATACCCGTACATCCGCACGGGCCGATCGCGTTACATCATACGATTACCTCAAATAGAAACGTTAGTTTGAAATCTCATTAATCTAAAATCAATTGTAAAATAAAGAGGATGACTTACATACGGACAGGTGCTGTCGTGTTCTTTTTAGGAATAAATTTAGACAGTATTTAAATAGTCTGAACATTACCCCGTGAAAATAAAGAAAAATTTAAAGTAGATAAAAAAGGAGTTTCAAATAAAAAAATGATAAATATTAAAACTAAAAATGTAAAAGTATCATTTAAAAACAACATGTGCATTTATCCCGTGTATTTTTATATATCAGTGCAGTGTTTTTTTATATATCAGTGTTGTTATCCCATGTTTTTTTATATATCAGTGCAACTATCCCGTGTTTTTATATATATCATTACAATTATCCCCGTATTTTTTTATATATCAGTGCAGTTGTCCAGTGTTTTTTATGTATCAGTGCAGTTATCTCATAGTTTCAATGACTATTTAAACAATAATATTTAATGACTATTTAAACAATAATATTTAATTACTATTTAAACAAATATTTATCCCGTGTTTTTTTATATATCAGTAACAATTATTTGTCCTTTTTTAGGTATTAGTGACAAATATTTGTCGCGTGTGTTTTAAATATTAATCAGTTTAAATAGTCATTAAGTCTTCTTGTTTTTTTAGATAGTAGTTTTCAAAAACTATAATTATCAATGAAAAATATTAATCCCATGTTTTTTTATATATCACTGCAGTTATCCCCGTGTTTTTTATATATCCGTGAAGTTATCTGGTAGTTTCAATTGATTATTTTAGTTGATAGTAGATTATAGTAGATAGTAAATTTGTTAGATAGTTGATTATCAATAAGAAATAATTGTTTTAAATATTAATTAGTAATTTAAATAGTCATTAAGTCTGCTTATTTTTTAGATAGTAGGTTTGTAGTAGTAGGTTTCAAAAAATTTAATTGTCAATGACAAATATTAATCTCGTGTTTTTTTTATATATCAGTGTAGTTATCTCGTATTTTCAATTAATTATTTTAGTTGTGTTCTGTACCGTATCTCTGGACCTGTATCCGATCTTAGACACAAGGTCCGATCCGAGATAGTTGGTAGGGGTTGGTCTTGATCAACCGAGCTCCGCTTCCGATCCGGGGCAGGTGGTACCTGCGAGGACACTCCGACGCTCAAGTCAGCCAGAGAGCTAATTAGAGGTGAAGAGTAGGAAAGAGTGTGTACCTTTAATGAAGCATTCAATGCTTATTTATAGAGTTTGGTGGTGATAGACCTGATGAATCAGGACCGTCCGATCTTGCGCTGCGATCTCAACCATTGGTTGATGGATCTACATTTGGTGTTGGGCCTCATTATTGTGGATTGGGCCAATCCATAACAGTTGCCCCCCAAGTCGGGTCGTCTTGGGGCGAGCTAGACTTGATGCCTTATATGGACTTCGTGAGGGTTTTTGAATTTGAGGTCGGACCTTCGTGGCGACCTTCTTCAATGCCGGGCTCATAGCCACAAAGGGGTCTGCCCCCAGCCTCGCAGTGCCCGAGATACTGGTCTTGTCAAAGATCTTCGAGGCCGGGCTTATACCGGCGAGGGTGTCTGCCACCAGCCTCGGAGCGCCCGAGATACGGGTCTTGGCAAAGATCTTCGAGGCCGGGCTTATACCGGCGAGGGTGTCTGCCACCAGCCTCGGAGCGCCCGAGATACGGGTCTTGTCAAAGATCTTCGAGGCCGGGCTTATACCAGCGAGGGTGTCTGCCCCCAGCCTCAGCCATGTTAAAAACGTGACCACCTGAGGGACTCGAGGTGTCAGTTTAAAGTCGCCTTCAGGGCAGTTTACCAGGACTCGGCCCAGATCGAACTCGCCCTTCAGGGTAATGGCAACCTCGGCCATTTAAAATGTGACCACCTGAGGGACTCGAGGTGTTAATTTAAAGTCGCCTTCAGGGCAGTTTACCAGGACTCGGCCCAGATCGAACTCGCCCTTCAGGGTAATGGCAACCTCGGCCATTTAAAATGTGACCACCTGAGGGACTCGAGGTGTTAATTTAAAGTCGCCTTCAGGGCAGTTTACCAGGACTCGGCCCAGATCGAACTCGCCCTTCAGGGTAATGGCAACCTCGGCCATTTAAAATGTGACCACCTGAGGGACTCGAGGTGTTAATTTAAAGTCGCCTTCAGGGCAGTTTACCAGGACTCGGCCCAGATCGAACTCGCCCTTCAGGGTAATGGCAACCTCGGCCATTTAAAATGTGACCACCTGAGGGACTCGAGGTGTCAATTTAAAGTCGGAGGATCTCTGTGAGCAAAAGCGCCGACGTTCCTGCCTCGGGAATTTTTCCCGGCTTCTGGAAAGTCGCTTCGAGGAAGAGGAAGCTAGTGACGAGCAGGGCCGAGGGAAACCCTCGGATCCGTAGGAATCATCAGGAATTCTGATCCTAAGTGGAGTTCCGGTCTTGGCGTGAAACTTTAAGGCGATCGCTCGACCGGTCCCAAATCCTTCCATCCAACCTCGGAACTTACTTTTACTTAAGCAATCAGCGTGAGGAAAATCGTAGCCGATCCATATATATTAGATGGTTGAACATTTACAAAGTCGGATTACATCATGCCCGTAGGCTCATTCCGAGACCTAGGTGAAACGTGATCTTCCTGAGTTAATCCCTTCTTCATGATCGATATACTTCTGAGATCGCTGGAGGAACTCGGCAAGCGACTCGACTTGGTTGACCCCGACGTCTATCTGAAATAGACTTCATTCACGAAGGCCAGCCTCCATGAAGTAAAGACGGAAGGAGTCGTCGAGGTTCCGGACTTGAGCAGCTTCTCTATTGAATCTTTCTATGTAGTCCCGGAGGGACTCATTTTCTCCTTGTCGAATTACCTGCAATACCTTCCGAGATTTAGGCTTCATCTTCGAGTGGGCGAAGTGTGCAGAAAAGAGCTTGGCCAACTGATCCCAAGAGGATATTGTATTTGGCTTAAGAGCCCTGAACCAGTCTAGAGCCGCCTTCTCTAGAGTGAGGGGAAAGGTTCGGCACTTTATCTCCTCTGGAACGTTACGGTATTGCATAACCGTGTCAAAGTAGTCGAGGTGGCGATCCGGATCGCCAGTCCCATCATGCATTTTCAAACTCTCAGGCGGCTTCTCGAGGTGCTTTGGTACCGGGAAGTAGTCGATCTTAGCTGTGAAAGGTCCTTTACGCTTTGCCGACCTCTCAAGGGGTGGAGATCGTCGGTAGCCATACTTGCCGGGGAACCCCCGCGAGCTAGGGCGTCGACGTTCCTGCCTCGGAGACCTTTTCCGACTTCTGGAACGTCGCCTCGGAGAAGAGGAAAACAGAAACGAGTTAGACCGAGGGGAACCCTCAGGACCATAGGGATCACCGGTGGTCCGACTTGGGGGAGTCATTGATCCTCGCCCTCCTCTACACCGAGGTGGAGTGCGGTGATGGTATCTCCTCCAAGTCGGAGATCGGTGGCGGGCGCGGCCATGAGTCGTTCCTCTTGAAGAGTTGCGCAGAGAGGAACTCCGATCCGGGACGTTACGAGCCCGGATCTCAGCAATCTGAGCTTCTAACTGGGCGTAGCGTTGTCTTTCCTGCTGGTCGGCCTCGGCTTGCCGATTTAGGAGCAGAACGAGCTGTTGAACAGCATCGATCGGTACCTGGACGGTCGGAGGGGGAGGTGGAAGCCGGTTCCGAGATGGGCTCCCATGAACCATAGCCGTAGCCGAGCTTCGAGCATGCACCGGGCTAAGGGGTAAGATGACCGCCACTCCTTCCGAAGTCACCTGCTGCAGGACCGGCCCTTCACCGACATTCAGGACAGTCCTATGACGTAAGGTCGGAGCCATCGTCAATCAAGGAGATGGGAGAGGAACTAGAGTACAAGATCCTCCCACTGTGGTCGCCAATGTTCTGTACCGTATCTCTGGACCTGTATCCGATCTTAGACACAAGGTCCGATCCGAGATAGTTGGTAGGGGTTGGTCTTGATCAACCGAGCTCCGCTTCCAATCCAGGGCAGGTGGTACCTGCGAGGACACTCCGACGCTCAAGTCAGCCAGAGAGCTAATTAGAGGTGAAGAGTAGGAAAGAGTGTGTACCTTTAATGAAGCATTCAATGCTTATTTATAGAGTTTGGTGGTGATAGACCTGATGAATCAGGACCGTCCGATCTTGCGCTGCGATCTCAACCATTGGTTGATGGATCTACATTTGGTGTTGGGCCTCATTATTGTGGATTGGGCCAATCCATAACAAGTTGATTAATAGATTATAGTAGATAGTAAAAGAGAGATAGTAGATTATCAATAAGAAATATTTATTTTAAATATTAATCAGTAGTTTAAATAGTCATTAAATACTATTGTTATTTAAATAGTAGGTTTATAGTAGTCTTCAAAAAATTTAATTATCAACGACAAAAATTAATCATGTGTCTTTTTATATATTTGTGTTGTTATCCCGTGTGTTTTTATATATAATTGCAGTTATCTCATAGTTTCAATTGATTATTTGAGTTGATTAGTAGATTATTGCAGTTGATTATAGTAGATTATTGTCGTTATCACGTGTTTTTTTAGATAGTAGTTTTATAGTGGTTTTCCAAAATTATAATTATCAATCGTAAATATTAATCCCGTGATTTTTTATATATCACTGTAGTTATCTCGTGTTTTTTATTTATCAGTGCAGTTATCTCGTAGTTTCAATTGATTATTTTAGTTGATTAGTAGATTATAGTAGATAATAAAAGTTAGATATTAGAATATCAATAAGAGATATTTGTTTTAAATATTAATTACTAATTTAAATAGTCATTAAGTCTTCTTGTTTTTTAGATAGTAGGTTTATAGTAGTAGTCTTCAAAATTTTTAATTAAAGTTGTGTTTGTATAAATTTAGAAATTTAGTTAAAAGAATTAAAGTGAAGTGATAAGAGAAGGAGAATAATTATTTATGGGAAAAGTAAAGTAAAAAGAAAAAAAAAGAAGAAAGAGTGTGTAAAAGAAAAGTGAAAAGGAGGAAAGAGAGTGTAAGAAGAAAGAAAAAAAAGGAAGAAAGAGAGTGTAAGAGAAAAGTGAAAAGTAAGAAAGAGAGTGTAAGAATAAAGAGGAAAAAAAAAAGAAATAGAGTGTAATGACATTTTTACCCTCAACAATTTGAGGTGTCTTTTAGATAGAATGGGGGTATTGGTAAAATCATATGTGGTGAATTTGTATAAATCTATAGTAGATTAAATGTTCATTTTTTAAGGTTACCTGTTTTGTTAGTAAATCAAATTCTTCGTTTTGATTTATTACTTACTAATTCTTCTAAATCTATATTGTTAGACTTTTAATGTGTTTTTCATTATCTAAGAGATTTTTTAGTTACTTAATAATCTTTTTAATTCTATAAATATTTTTATCTTCATTAACTTCTTTTTCATTACTTGTATCAACTAATTTTTTTATATGATTAATTTCATTACTTCCATTTTTAAAATTTATTAGATATATATTCTGTAATTTCATTAGTATTATAAATTAGCAAGATTATGTTTTTATTTATTTTTTACACATAATTCTATTTTCCTCCAAAAATACCATTATTTATTTACAACACCAATTAAAACTACAACTATGCTATTTCGTAGGGGTGAGGAAAGGACGGGTTGAGATGGGTTTTACTTATCCCTTACCCGACCCTAAATTTTTATAATGCCATTTTTTAGACCCTAACCCATCATTAGACCCGGACTAATCTGACGTTCTTAGAGTCAAAGTAAGACCGGGTTTATTTAGGACGAGATCGGATTGGCCCGAAGGACAACTGAAGTAAAATTATAAGGTGATCACTCAAGAATGACTAAAAGTTAGAAGTGATAAATTGAATTTTTTTAGTATTTTATTATGTATTCAAACTCAAAAGATGACTTTTACAATAATGCTTTACAATAATGTTTCTACTAAAACTAACATAGATTTCAAATTAAATTTTGTTTATAAATATCTCATTACCAATGTAATAGAGTGAAAAATTAGGGTGATGAGTGAGTAAGGGACGGGTTATACCCAACCCGAATCCGTCCCTAAATTTTGGTCGGGCCAATTCTTTAGACTCTAACCCATCTTCAGACTCGAACAAACCCGATAGTTTTCGGGTCAAATGTGACAAAGACGGGACGGGTCTTGCACACCCCTACTATTTCGTACGAAGATTTTCGGTACTGATTGTCAAAATTACAAAGGAAAACAATAAAACCTCAAGGCTGTTTTTTTTTGTACCCCCCTCATAGACTGTGTACCCCCATAATACGTTTTATACCCAAAATACCCCTCACTTTTTTACCAAAAATTAAATTGAAACTGATTTTTATTTAAATTTCCGCAATTATCTATCAACATGGTGTCTCCGGAAGTCAGTTTTCTCATTCTTTTCCGGAAATACCTTTGATACATATTTCTGGAAGTCCTTTTTGTGTTCGGGAATTATGTGCTATCGGAAAATTCCTGAACGAATTTTATTGATATTCCCTGAATTGCCTCAAACGACATAATTCCGGAATAGAAAATACGTTCCGGAATTATGTGTTTAGACGTAATTCCGGAAACATCAAGAAA
Source organism: Astragalus membranaceus (assembly GCA_039519185.1). Lineage (NCBI taxonomy): Eukaryota > Viridiplantae > Streptophyta > Magnoliopsida > Fabales > Fabaceae > Astragalus > Astragalus membranaceus. Next base: position 93,936,266 of record CM076847.1, read on the forward strand.
AATGTGTTCCGGATTTATGTATAAACATGTAATTCCGGAAACTTTTTGAGAAATCAGGGGTAAAATGTTCAGTTTGGTTTTAAAATTATAAAAAATAATAATTTTAACATCCTCATTTACCACACTCATTATAATCAAGAGTAAAGACCCAAATTCGTCCCTGACAATTTTTCCCCAGGACGAATTAGTCCCTGACAATTTTTTTGAGACACATTGGTCCCTGACAATTCCAAAACGAGACACGTTAGTCCCTCCATCCATTTAACCGTTACCAGCACAGTAAACGTCTCCCACGTGGCACGTTAAGGGCCACGTGGCACGTTAAAAGCCACAGGTGTGTTTATTTTGGGCCAAATTCGTCCCTAAAATTACAAATTTGAAAAAGGGACAAATCAGTCCCTCACAATTTAAAAATGGGACAAATTCGTCCCTGAGTCATCTTCTTCTATCTTCACTCCATTTTCTTCTTCGTCTATCTTCACCTTCTCTCTGCATTTTTTTTTTTCAGTTTCGCATTAATTAATATTTCTCCAGATTTGTTTCTTTTGTTGTTGGATTGCTCAAAAAGGATTTAGGTTTTAGAGGACTGTTCAATGAAATTTGGGGATTCTACACAATGTTCTTGAACCAAAGGAAGGAGAATAAGGAGGGGTTGAGAAGAAAAATAAGGAAATTCCTGGATTGGGGTTAAATGACATCATTCCATCACCAGCAATCGCACAAACAAAAGTGTCAGATCCGGTTTTTCGCTTTTGGGTTTTATGCCCAGATACGTTTTTTCGTTTCTGGTGTTTATACCCAAATCTTCATACCTCTTGCTAAGGAAATGGTGTTTATACCCAGATCTGTATTTCATCTGGATTTGTAGAAGGAAGTTTTGTAATTGCTGGGCTAATGTTTTCGTATGTACGTAGGAGGAAATTTTGTGGGATGGATTAGGCATTTTGAGCATGAATCTTCTGGAAGAGATTTGTTTCTTTGCTTCTTTGATCATGAGAGGAAGGTAGAGGTTACGTTAAAACAATTGAGAACAATAAATATAATCAACGATGGACCTTCAATAAAAAAACGAGTTTAATAGTCAGAATCCTCACGTAATCCTCTCGAAAAGCCTTAAAAAAGTTTTGTCATCGGAGTACCGGCCCTTCACCGGCGACCACCGTACCGGAGGTCATCACCGTCGCGCCTCTGCTGCCGGTGGAGAGGGAAGAAGATCAATGGAAGAGTTTTAAGGTTGAAGATGACTCAGGGACGAATTTGTCCCATTTTTAAATTGTCAGGGACTGATTTGTCTCTTTTTCAAATTTGTAATTTCAGGGATGAATTTGGCCCAAAATAAACACACCTGTGGCTTTTAACGTGACACGTGGCACTTAACGTGCCACGTAGAAGACGTTTACTGTGCTGGTAACGGTTAAATAGATGGAGGGACTAACGTGTCTCATTTTGGAATTGTCAGGGACCAATCTGTCTCGAAAATATTGTCAGGAACGAATTCGTTCGGCGAGAAAATTGTCAGGGACGAATTTGGGCATTTACTCTATAATCAAACTATTTTTAGAAGCTATTCATTTTTTCTACAGGGCCTAATGTTTTTTCTAATCCCACTCCCACCCCCTTCCTCCCTTCCCATTTCATCTATAAATAACAGCAACATGTACACCTCTCCTAGTAGCTCCATAAAACTAAGGTTCTAACGTCTTATAATATTGTTTCCCAGTTTATTTATTCTAATGAATCTTACAAAGAGTCTCACAATTTTTATAGTAGTTTGGTCTCTTGGTGTGATATGCAACAATGGCGTTGAAGCATTTCATCGCATATATCCTCATCTTCAATCAGTTTCAGCTCGCTCTGTGAGCAAACTTCACAGGACAGGATACCATTTTCAACCTCATAGGAATTGGATCAATGGTAACGTCCTTACTTCATAGTCTCTTACTCGTACCATGCATTTTGAGTGCAATTTTATTTTCAGTTATTTTTGTACTACGATTAATTTTTTCTCAACTATACCTACGAACATCATCAGCTCTCTCTCTCTCTCTCTCTCTCTCTCTCTCTCTCTCTCTCTCTCTCTCTCTCTCTCTCTCTCTCTCTCTCTCTATATATATATATATATATATATATATATATATATATATATATATATATATTCAGTCTCATTATATGTGAGCTATTTAAAAAAGAATAGTAATATATATATATATATATATTATTTGATGAAAATAATAGTAATACATGAGTTGCAAAACTCGTTATATGATGAGATAATTACTGTTTGGTTAAGACTAATACAAAAGTAATTATTAGATAAGATTGTATAAAGATTTTTTTTAGCATTTTTTTGTGAATCAAAAGCTGATTTTTATTTGTTTTTTATAGAATTTTTACTTGTTTATTAAACTGAAAATCACTTTTTAAATATCTAGCACACCAATTGAAAATCATATTTTTTTCAGAAGCTACTATAAAAACAACTTCTTATTTTAATGTATCATAAAAATCATTTTTTAAATTTTGATTAATAAAAAAAGCTTAAACAAATACAATTACTAAAAATAACTATTTTGTTAAAAAGGTTATTTTTCCCAAATTAATTTGTAATTTAAACAGGCTCAATTTAATATATTAACTTTCATTAAATTAGAATTACACAATATAATTGAGAAAAAATCAAGTTATCGTATTGGTAGAGATAAGCTCTGAACTTAGTTTATGAATAACGAACATTTCTCACCTCATAAGCTGGTTTTATGGTAAAATTGAGCTTAAAATTTAAGATAATGTCAGAGTATATTGCAGATCTATCCGGCCACTCATCAAGTTTTCATGCACCCAACTCAATAGTATTGGGTGTGTAAGGATATGAAAAAAAATATCAATACTAGTGTTACCAATTAAATTAAAAAAAAATTGTCATTGTAAAAGAAAGAAAAAGGTAGACCTTGATTAATATCATATGTATTATTTTTGATATTACACTCACTTAGTGCACCATCACTTTTTTCTATCTTGTACATTTTTGTGCTAAAATATGAAACCAAATGCTGTGTAATTATGAATCCAAATGGTCTCTATTCTGAAAAATGCAATGTGTCCATCACACCATTTACCTATCAAGTAAGTGTCACTTCTTGTCTTTAGTCTCCTCTCGTCCACGTTGCCAATGTTTGAGGGGGCATGGACCACTTACACATGGAGATGCAGGGCTAATACTTGCATTAATATGGAAAATAACAGCATCTGCTTTTTATATGAATTGGCACAAACTTGCTTCACAAATATGTATTTTTTGGTATAAATATTGTATTGCTCATCTTAATTCTTACATCAATATTACGACCATTTGCAATTTAGAAATGTTATATTTACCTATCACATTTCGAAACATCATGGATGTAGGTGTAGAAGTGCTGAAATTGCCCGGTTTAGAGCACATGTGGTGGTGCCTTTTCTCATAGAGGAACCGTAACATTGATAACTTGACTTTTATTTAATATATATGTAAGGTTTTATTATTTGCTTATTAAATAAAAAAATTGATAATTTGATATAATCCTGACTTTCAATTTAGTCTACTTTAATTTAAATTATTTTCTTATTAAATAAAAAATTCTACACTATTGTTTTGATCATATATCTACTTTTTATATATAAGCAAATTTAAGAGTTCATTCTTTACAAATATAAATGTAGTTTTTGTGCTTAAGGTTAAGGGTGCAATGGGTTTGTAGAAAAAACTTTTATTTTTTTAATTTTACGATTGCATATAAAAATTTATTTTATCTTCAATATTAAATAAAGCCTAAAATATGAATAAATAAAAAATAGTTTGATTTTTTGTTATTATAAAAAAAAATTAAAAAATTACATAACAAATTTTTTTTGTGTAGAAATCTAATGAGGAGAACATATGGTTCAAATTAGGACTGACCAATTTGGGAGGTTGAATAAGCACGTGTTTGTGGAGATAATCGGGGGTTCCACTATCGATCCAAATGCCCTAAATATAGAGGTTTATTAAAAATAATTGTTTATCATTCATAAAAATATTATCTACAATTAGTTATAATTTTTTCAAAAAAATATCTTTTACGACTATTATTCTTCTCAAACTACAAAGCCCTTTTTTGCTGGCACAGATGATACCGATTTACACCAAAAAAACTAAAAAGCGCTTTGAAAAAAATTAACATAAAATGTAATGGTCCTATCTATGTAATTAATTAACAGGCACACATGCTTTGAATATTTAATAATTATGCAACACAATTACTAGAGAAGACATATATGCTATTAAATTCGTTCAATACTCCCAGTAGATTTTCAAAATATACTTCTCTTTTATTTTTATCAGCAATTATACTTGACTAATCCTCCAGTGTTTTCTTATTTCTCTGTTAACATTCATAACCTTATTTTTCCTTCACAATATATGGGTTGCTAACTTAATTTCTGTGCTTTCTGATTCCTTATGATGTCCAATAATCTGGGTGTAATGTGCACAACTCATCGATCAATTTCAATTGTCTACATCCAGATCCAAATGGTGAGCGAGTTCTTCCCTCCGTTGACCTTATATATTTTAATTTTCTTTTCATCTTTCAATAACCAAATATATATACAAATTGTTGAATTATTAATATCTCTTGTAACCATGCATGTCCCTTAAATACAGGGCCCATGTACTACAACGGAATTTACCATCTATTTTATCAATACAACCCCAAAGGAGCTGTTTGGGGCAACATTGTGTGGGGCCACTCAATATCAAACGACCTCATCAATTGGAAAGAACTTCAACCCGCACTTTACCCATCTAAACCCTTTGACAAATACGGGTGTTGGTCCGGGTCAGCTACTATTCTTCCGGGTCGAGGCCCAATTATCCTCTACACTGGAGTTGTTGACAAACAAAGCAATGAGGTCCAATGTATTGCTATACCTGAAAATGCATCTGACCCATTTCTCACCAAATGGGTAAAGCCCAATCACCTTAACCCAATTCTGATTGCGGATCGCAGTATGAACGGATCGGTATTTCGTGATCCGACAACTGCTTGGTGGGAAAAAGATGGACATTGGAGGATTTTGATTGGTGGTAGAGAGAAAAATAGAGGGATGGCTTATTTATATAGGAGTAAAGATTTTGTGAAATGGGTTCGGACCAAACACCCGATCCATTCGGCGAAAAAAACGGGTATGTGGGAATGTCCAGATTTTTACCCGGTTTCTTTGAAAGGGAAAAATGGGTTAGATGTGTCAATGGTTGGGAATAGTGTTAAATATGTGCTTAAAAATAGTCTTGATATGACTAGGTTTGAATATTATACTATTGGAACGTATTTTAGGAATAAGGATAAGTATATTCCGGATAACACGTCAGAGGATGGATGGGGTGGTCTTAGATATGATTATGGTAACTTTTATGCTTCCAAGTCATTCTTTGATCCAAGTAAGAATAGAAGGATCTTGTGGGGTTGGGCAAATGAATCAGATTCTAAAGAAGATGATGTTAAGAAAGGATGGGCGGGAATTCAGGCTATTCCAAGAACTGTTTGGCTTGATTCTAGTGGAAGACAGTTAGCACTATGGCCTGTTGAAGAACTAAATAGTCTTAGAGAAAAAGAAGTTGAGATAAGCACCCAAAAGCTTAAGAAGGGACATTATGTTGAAGTAAAAGGGATTACTGCTGCTCAGGTCAACAACTTAACCTTAACATTACAAAAATTACAATACTTATGTCGTGCTTATAATTAATTTGTGTTTGGTCGTTGATGGCATAACATGTAATTCAGGCTGATGTGGAAGTTACCTTTTCATTCTCAAACTTGGATAAAGCAGAGGCATTTGATCCTATGTGGGTGAATGCACAGGATCTTTGTGCACAAAAGGGTTCAAAGGTTCAAGGTGGGGTTGGACCGTTTGGAATTTTAACATTGGCTTCAGAAAAATTGGAGGAGTTTACTCCTGTGTTCTTCAGAATTTTCAAAGCTCCAAACAAGCACGTGATTCTCATGTGCTCTGATGCAAGAAGGTTTGTCTAAACAAGCACTCGAAACTATATATATGCAATTTTTTAAAATTTTCTAACTTTTGAGCTTTCATAACAGTTCCTCTTTGAAGAGAGAGTTGTACAAACCATCATTTGCGGGGTTTCTAGATGTGGATTTGGCCAATAATAAGGAACTTTCTCTTAGGAGTTTGGTATGTGCAAATCTCACTCCCCATTTGGTGTAATAATATTTACATACATTCATGAACTCTTAACAGCTGCATTTACCAAATGAAAAATGCTAATGTTATACTCAATCACACAATTTTCAATTCATTTTCTTCTGTTTGTTGAAATATCGTCCTAAATGCATATAGAACTCACAGAAAATCATTTAAATTTCAATCAATAAAAGTGTGTTGAAAAATAAGCATCGGAGAGTGTATCGATTGGAAAGTGTATTGGTAGTACGTCTACTAAATAATTGCTTAATGTTTTATTTTGGTTGCAGATTGATCACTCAGTAGTGGAGAGCTTTGGAGCAGGAGGGAAAACCAACATCTTGTCAAGGGTTTATCCAACACTAGCTGTGAAACAAAAAGCTCATTTGTTTGTGTTCAACAACGGTACTAAGGACATCACTGTGAAGAACCTCAAGGCATGGAGCATGAAATCTGCTCATCGAAACTAACCTACCTATTAAAAATAAATATAAAGATGAACGAATAAAGTATAAAATAGTATATCTTTCTTATTTTTATATGAAAAAAGTCTGTTTAACATTTTGCCTTTAAATTATGCATTGTGCTGTCACCTGCACATGAAGATTCAATAGTATTTATTGGTTATAGACGCAAATTTCTATCGAGTGTTTTCAATATGTTTAATCATCGTTATAATCATAACAATGTATGGTTAACTGTACACTGCTTTGTCACAAGTTTAATATATCAAAGCAATATAAAAAGGGGATGTATATACTACATAGCATACACAATATTATACCAAAAACAAAACTGTTGCTAGTGCATAAGATCATAAAATCTTATAACAATAGAAGCATCCCAAAACTTTAGACTGAAACATGAAAGAGATCAAAATGTCATAGAAGTATATATAGTTTAAATGCCACAAATAAATCTAAAAACCATTTGAACATTGACAAAACACCATACAAGCACATAAATTAGTAAGTCCTGAGCAGCCATGCAAAGCCAAACAACATGAAAATCATAATTTACTTGATCTTCTTCTTTGGCCTCAACTGAAAGAGGTAAAAGAGCATTTCAGCCATGCATAATTAAGTACTTTTCAACCACTAAAACCCAATAATAAGAAGAGTATTGTTTAAGATGAAGAGCTAAAAACATATAAATACAATGAAACTGCCCTTACCTGATTACTGTGACCACACTTCTTTTTGCGGCAATTCACAGCCCTTGGATGCAGACGAGCATAGCATCTAACAAAGCAAAAATGTAAAAAATCATCACGATGATAGTAAATCCCAAGTTGCAGTGATCTGAATATCCATTCATTGTAATGAATTGAATATGATTTACATAGTGTTAGGTATTCATACATTCAGTCACAATCTAACTAATGTGATGCTGATGATGTAACCGAAACCTAACAGCATCCTAACTAAGCTAACAAGATTCCAACTAACTAACAAAGTGCTAACAGTTTACTAACAACTTGTTTGTAAATGTTTACACTGAAGTCTGAAATGAAGAAAATGAAAATTGAAATTGAAGAGGAACATACTTGCGGCAAATCATTTTGTCTTGGTTGTATTTGCGAGCCAAAGCCATCAAAGAAGGTTCAATGATACCACCGCGAAGCCTGAGGACAAGATGAAGAGTTGATTCCTTTTGAATATTGTAATCGGCTAAGGTTCTTCCATCTTCTAACTGCTTCCCGGCGAAGATCAAACGCTGTTGATCCGGAGGAATGCCTGTTCAATTCATTGAACGTGAGTTTGAATACATATGGAATGGAATGGGAAGAAAAGATTAAGAGTTAGGGGTTTAGAAATTGCGATTGCTACCTTCCTTGTCTTGAATCTTGGTTTTCACATTGTCGATTGTGTCGCTGCTTTCGACCTCTAGGGTTATCGTCTTCCCTGTTAGGGTTTTCACGAATATCTGCATCGCTGCTGCTTGTTGTAAAGACTGGATAGAGCAAAAGGAAAACAGAAAATGGGAATGGATTCTATCTATACTCGCATTTTTCTAGGGTTTCATTTGAGACTCGACCCAATTCACGTTGCTGCGTTTTGGGCTTGCTAATGCTATTATTTCGTGAAAAACAGAGAAATTAAAAACAATAAGTTGACAGCTGTGGGATTTGAACCCACGCCCTTTCGGACCAGAGCCTAAATCTGGCGCCTTAGACCACTCGGCCAAACTGTCGTGTTGAAGTCATCACTCATCTTAATATATTTGTATTAATTCCAACTTGGTATCGTACGCCCTTTAGAGCATCTCTATACGGTACTACTGATTGACTGATTAAGGATTTAGCTACTACTAGTATTTTACCCGTGCATACATGCACGCACGTGTGATACTGTATGGTCGGTGTATTGCCATGAAGTCATAATACTAATTTAGAAGATAATCATAAGTTGTGAACAATGTCCAAAATGTATGATTTGAAATTCAAAGTGTAAAGAGATAGGTATTATGTCATATAAGATACAAAAGAAAATTATATTGAGTCGAAAAAAATAAAGGAGATTGACAATCAGAATTACATTGATCCATAATAATGTATTTGGACATTAGAAGTAAAATATGCATCCCCGTTGACACTCCTGTTTGTATACTCGTCGACTATCTTGTTGGCGCTCTCGTTGTCACTCCCGTTGCAGCTCCCATTACCAGTCTCTCGTTGTCGCTCTCGTTGCCACATGTTAACTCATATTATTCTATATGATTTAATATTAATTAAATCATATTCGTTTAATTATAAGTAAGTTATTTTGTAAAGTTTGGTAGTGGATAAAGTTGTGTTTTTATAATTCTTAGTAGTTAAAATGATTGATTTTAATAGTTTTAATAGAGAGATTATAGTAAATAATAAATTTTAGATGGAGTAAAAATGAAGAAAAAAGAAAATTAGATTTTTTAAAATATGCATCTACGTTGGCGCTCTGTTGGCGCTCTCCTTGCCTCTCTTGTTCTCACTCATGTTCCCGTTGTCGCTCTCGTTGTCGATTCCATTGCCAATCTCGCATTGCCACTCTCGTTGTGTTGCAAATTTTGTCTTTTAGCGGTGAATTTACTAAAATAGTTGTGTTGCAAAAAGTTAAAACAAAATCGGTATCTTCTTACAATATTAATAATGGAGTAAAAGGTAAAGTATGCAGCCCCGTCGCTCTCGTTCCCTCTCTTGTTGGCACTCCCGTTGGCACTCTCGTTGGCGCTCTCGTTCCCTCTCTTGTTGGTACTCCCGTTGCCGATCTCGTTGTCAGTTTCTCGTTGCCGCTCCTGTTGTCACATGTTTTCTCCTTTTTTTTATATGATTTAATATTACAATTGTTAGTGGTTAAAATGATTGATTTTATTTATTACATGAAAAATTGATTGATTTTAGTAGTTTTAATAGAGAGATTAGAGTTTATCAAAAAAATAGAGAGATTATAGTAAATAGTAAATTTTAAATTATTTAATTATTGAGTGTGATATTAATTTAATAATTTATTTTTTTGGAATAAATAATTTTGAAACTATTGTTAGAGGTATGGTTTTTTTTTGACAATCGGTAGTAGTTAAATTGACTAATTTTAGTAGTTTGAGTAAATTATAGAAATAGTTAAAAAAAATTATGTTTTTAGTAAAAAATTTGACAAAAAATCGATTTTTTATGGAAAGAAAAACTGAAAAAAAAATGGAAAAAAACTGAAAAACAAGTTGGTTTTAAAATTTGCTGTTTTTTGTCCTTTTGCTGCGTCAGTTGCAGCTTCTGATTGCAGTTTTCAATCAGTTTTTTGTCCCTCACTTTTTTGTCCCTCTATCGTTGTCACTCTCGTGGCCTCTCCCGTTGGCGCTCTCGTTGCCACTCTCATTGGCGCTCTCGTTGCCACTCTCGTTGGCATTCCCGTTCGCATTTTACTCTTTTTTAAGTAATTATAAAATAGTTATTTGGTAATTTTTTGTAGTGGTTAAATTGATTGATTTTAACAAAAGTAGTTAAATTATTTAGTTTTAGTAGTTATTTTGTAATTTTTGGTAGATGTTAAAGTTTTTTTACAATTCTTTTTTTGACAATGGATAGTGGCTAATTGATTTATAGTGACTAATTATTTTATTAATTTAGTAGTTTGAGTAGATTATAAAAATAGTGAAAATTGATTTCTAGTGACTAATTGTTTTTATAAAAATATTGACAACCGTTTTTTAAAAAAAATTAAAAAAAAGTGTATAAAATTTTATTTTAAAAAATCAGTTTTTTAAAAAAAATTGAATTTAAAAAAAAAAAACTGTATTGGTACTGTAGCGCTTCAGAAACGTCACTGTAGCGTACTGTAGAGTGACATAAGCGGTATTGTAGCGCGTCAGAAACGTCGTTGTAGCGCACTGTAGTGATATTGTAGCATTTTGTCTTTATGTGGTGAATTGCCTATTTTGCCCCTAAATTGTGACAAATGTCAAAATTTGGTGATGTCTAAAAATGTAAATGTGCTAGCCCATGTTTTGATTATATAAAAAGTAGACTAGTATATAAGACTACATAAAGTACCACAAATTCCTCAAAAAAAAAACAAGAGTAAAGACCCAAATTGGTCCTTGGCAATTTTCTCGTGGGACAAATTCGTCCCTGACAATTATTTTATGACACATTAATCGTTGGCAATTTTAAAACGAGACACGTTAGTCCCTTTCAATCATTGACATCATGTAACACCTCCTATATGGCACGTTTAGTGTCACCGTGTCACGTTAAATGCACGTAACACATTATTTTAGCCCAAGTTAGTCCCTGGCTTGACAAATTTGAAAATTTCGAAAAAGGGACAAATTAGTCCCCGCACATTTTGGGACTAATTGGTCCCCAATTATCTTCTTCCTCAAAATATCTGGTTTCTGGTTTCTGGTTTCTGAAAACCAGAAACCATTTCTCTCTAACTCTAAACCTAACCTCATTTCTCTCTAAACCTAAACCCATTTCTCTCTAAATTGGTCCCTGGTTGTCTAGGTAATTTTTACTTTTGACATGTTAACTGAAAAGTGCATAATACTTGGGATAATACTTGACCTGAAGAGACAAACACCAAAAGAACTACTAATTTTCTAGAGAAAAGCAAGAGAACAACAAACAAGATGTCATTATTTTAATAATGAATCTTGAGATCTTACTTTATCCATGTTACTAAACATTGTTTCTATAACAGAAATTGTGAAGCTAACAAGGAATCAAAAGCTGGTAGAAAGCCATTTGCCATGAAAGGTATTGTTAGAATGCAATGTCTTCCAAAATAATACAACACACCGTGAAAATTTTCCCCCTATTTGCACCAAAAAGTACTTAAATATAATGAGCTAAAAAGAAATATAAAAAAACTTATTTTGATTGGCTTTAGGTTTAGAGAGAAATGGTTTATGCTTTTTAGAAATCAGGCATTTGAGGAAGAAGATAACCGGGGACCAATTAGTCCCAAACGCGCAGGGACTAATTTGTCCCCTTTTTAAAAAAATTCAAATTTGTCAAGCCAGGGACTAATTTGGGCCTAAATAATGTGTTACTTGGGCCTAAATAATGTGTTACGTGGCATTTAACATGACATGATGGCACTAAACATGCCACGTAAGAGGCGTTAGATGAGGTGTCAATGACTGGGACGGATGGACTAACGTGTCGTTTTAAAATTGTCAGGGACCAATGTGTCCTAAAATAATTGTCAGGGACGAATTTGTGTCGCGAGAAAACCAATTTCGGTCTTTACTCAAAAAATAAAGTCAATAGCCATATATGAAGCCGCTTTTATGAAAGTGTGAGCAACTAGATAAATACTGCTCTCATAGCAAACTCTTTCAAAAAGTTTTCTTAAAAATAAAAGGTTTAAATACGTTTTTACCCCCTGCAAATAGGGGGTGTTTTGCTTTTACCCCCTACAAATTTTTTTTTTTAAAAAACACCTTGCAAATGTCACCATTTTGGCGTTAGCCCTTCTGTTAGTTCATCTGTTACAAAAATCCTACGTGTCACACTATCACACATTTGGCATTTATATTTAGTTTATTTTTTATTTTATTTGCTGATTTGGATTTTTGATTTTACCCCCTATTATTCTCTTTCTTCTCCACTCTCTTCTCTCTTCTCTCCCTCTCTCACCAACACAACCACCACACCACCACCACCACTCTCTTCTCTCTCTCACCCACACCGCAACCACCACACCACCACCACCACCACCACCACAACCACTCTCTTCTCTCTCTCACCCACACCACAACCACTCTCTTCTCTCTTCTCTCCCTCTCTCACCAACACAACCACTCTCTTCTCTCTCTCACCCACACCACAACCACTCTCTTCTCTCTTCTCTCCCTCTCTCACCAACACAACCACCACACTACCACCACCACCACTCTCTTCTCTCTCTCACCCACACCACAACCACCACAACCACTCTCTTCCCTCTCACACCCACACCGCAACCACCACACCACCACCACTACCACTCTCTTCTCTCTCTCACCCACACCACAACCACTCTCTTCTTTCTCTCACCCACACCACAAAACACACAGCGATTTTGTTTCGAAAAAACCCCAAAATCGAAATAGAACAAATTGAAATGAAATGACAACGATTTTGATTTTGTTTCCTCTTGAACAACAACGATTTTGTTTCCAACAACATCGATTTCGTTTCCTCTTCATGGCGATTTTGTTTCCTCTTCACAACGATTTCGTTTTTGAGAGAGTGAGGTTGGAGATGATGAAGAGAGTGGTTGTGGTGTTAGCGGTGGTGTGTGAGTGGTGGTGGTGTGTGAGTGTTGGTGGTGTTGGTGGTTGTGGTGTGGGTGAGAGAGAGAGAGAAGATGAAGCTGAGATGTTGAGGGAACAACAACAACACACAGAGAGATGAAGATGAAGAAAGATGGGTTTAGATAAAAAAAATTGTAGGGGGTGAAATCAAAACACCCCCTATTTGCAGGGGGTAAAAGCAAAGCCAAAACGTCAGCAAAGCCAGCTGGCAGTTCCGTTAGACACGTCAACAAACCACTAACGGAGACTTGACAGAAGGACTAATATCAAACAAAAAAATTTTACAAGGTGTTTTTTTTAAAAAAAAAATTTGCAGGGGGTAAAAGCAAAACACCCCCTATTTGCAGGGGTATAAACGTATTTAAACCAAAATAAAACGATAAAAGACTCCTATATTATTTGTCATCCTATTAAGCTTGGTCATCTTAATTATTTTTTATGTCATCCACGACATACTAATGAATCCAATTCATTGGACATTGATCTGAGCTAGTTCCTACTGGATAGCTCATAGGATGCTTAATGAATTTCGCATGTGCCATACTTAAAAGTATTACAATATTGTGCTTGTAAGTTCATTTATGTCAATGCCAATCACTTTGACTCTATCATCCACCCGTGGGGCTTTAAGAGTAAACTAAAGACACTGTATTTTCTAACATTATATTTAGTTGACATGGATTTAACACCAAGAATTCTCGCAGAATAGAATGTTAGCCATTTAGCCAAATTCCTTATCTAGTTTTTTTTTTTTTTCATGACAGAATAATTTGGACACAGTATTTGGATCATTTACAGCTATGCTGCTTCTACAGCAAGAAAAACAAGTGTGATAAAAGAGAAGATCATGCTAAACTACACATAATATTGATGCTGATTTTTGACACACATAATATTGATGATGATTTTTGAGAAGGGGATTTTGGAGATGGAGTTTATTTTTCTTTATAAAAATACATACATATAGAGCAACAAAATTACAAGTCGGCAAATCATCATGTAAAGAGTTAGTTAGTCAAATGGGTCAATTCGCAAGTCATGTTCACTTGCCATCTTCATCCCAGTACAAAGGCAGGTTGGACACATAACCTAAAAGAAACACGTAAGAAGATTAGTTAAACACAGGTAATTGCAATCAAAATTAATCAGTTGCTTATATTACATTCGTATATGCAACAATATTTTATTATGCAAATGCATAGTACTGTTCTTTTTTTCCTGAGGATAAAGGAAGGTCAGCCTTTTACTTTACAGTGTTAAATCAATAATTAACTAAGCTATTTACCCAAACGAATCTTCAAGATAAAAGTTCCAAGTATCTATGCCATACTATAAAGAGAAAATAAATTAGATGAGTCATCAAATTAAGCACCTTTCCAGCACCAGAGCAATTTGGACACCTTCTGGTTGTAGGAACTTGCAGAGGTCTAACAGAAGCATCAGACACTGAAATAGGATCAATGTCCAAGCATACACCACTCGACGAACACCGAGCACACGCCAAGTATCCTGTCCATAGGTTAACAAACAAATTGAATAGGACACCACTTTGACATAAGAATCAGACATAACAAGAAGAATTTAATATAATTCACAAGGTAAGGGGCAGATCGTGATAAAACAGAATAATATTTCTGAATCCTTTCCAGTCAAATACAATCTAAAGTAATCTTGAAATAAGTTATCCAAATTGAACAGAAAAACCTACTGCATATAAATCCTACTGATTAAATACTCAATGCAATGAAAAGTAAGCATATAAATCCTAATTAATGCAATGAAAAATAGTTTCTTGCCTAATCTGGAAAAGGAAGAGAGCACATTAATTTCAACCATTAAAACTCACTCTACTTAACAGTACAGCTCTAGAAACAAAAGAACGAACAGAGACATGCAATGTGCTTAAAATGAGCATGATAGAGATATATTAAAGAGAAAGTAGGAATATACCGGTTCCAAGGCAATACTTGCACCTTGTTTTCTCTTGTTGCTCGACATTATTAGCCTCGATTAACATCAGTACTGAAATCACACCAACTGCTCCTCCTGAAAAGGATGCCACGATGGGGTCGACCTGACTGGATTCATGAATGAAGCAAACAAAGTGTAATCAGGTATTAATCAAGCAAATCTTCTATTCAACAGCACAACATTTTGTCTCTATGGACAATAGAGTGCAACTTAGATGGTAAGACGTTTCACCTATGCTCAAAGAATCATAGGTTTGATTCATATACAGGAAAGTGGGAAACCATTATTGATCCCCTTTAAAGAAGGAGAAGATAAAAAAAGAAGTTATGTCTCATTGACCAACGGCAATTGTAAATTAACAAAGTAAGCTAATGAAAGAGTAGCATACCTTAGTTGCAAAGGCAAATGCATGCTTCTTATGAAATCCTCGTATGACGTACCGCCTAAACCCAATTTCAGCTCCAGCTGCCATTAATTAACATAAGGCTTCAATATTTGAAATGAATGTAGATCATGAGTGAGCTCTACAAATATACAGCTTATGAAGACAAATGCATAATGCTAGAAAGCAGTAACACAACATTAAATACAATAAAAGTGACTAAAATTACGTATATCAGATCACTAAGGAAAATGTGTGAATCAGGTAAGTATAAATGTGAATCAGGTAATTCAATGTTTTTTTTATGCCTTCACTCTTAAGATTTCCTCCTCTATGGGTCATTTCATCAAAAGTCACAATTTTGAAAATCCAGGTATTTTTTTTGAGATTAATCCAGGTATTTTTATTACTACATGAATTAGCTCACCATCTCATTTTACAGAGATCCTATACTTCATATATTATAGCAAATAGCATAAAGGGAAGTTAAGAGATGCTTGTCTTTTCATCATTTGCTCTTAGGCAGGAAGTATCTTGAATTCAAATTAACAGCAAATCTGAACAAAATTCTAAGACTAAACTTGCCACCCAAAATTCAAATTGTCACAACATAAGAATGTTCCACATGGTTTGATGACAATGTTTATCAAATAGGAAACTTCAAACCAGCACTGATCTAAACTTCAAACATAGTTTGTTGACAAAAGAGAAACAAAGTTATGGAGCATAGAAATGGGTCGTAATTTTTTATACAATTCAAATGGTAAAAGACAGCATCTTAACTTCAATATGGAAAGAGAGGAATATGTAATATTAAAACCAGTAGTAGACTATAATATTATACACAATCCATAGAAGTATGAGTAAACATGGCAAAGTAAGAATTAAACTCAAAGATCAATGGTGGATAGCCAGATTTAAAATGAACCTAGTGATCCCTTATAAGGGTAACAAAGCAAATCAGATCCCTATGTGACAAACAGAGAGAACAAAAGAATACATTGATAAACAATCAAGTAATTTAGTTCGATAATTCAATTATCTAGCCAAAATTAAAAAAGAATAAAACACACAAGACAATAAAATTACCATCGGTGCAATAAGCGCGCCAAATACAATTATTGCAGATATAAATGATATGCCTGTCAGATATAGCTTCTTCAAAGTGTTGGGCGTCTACTTCAATCAGAAAAGCACACAATTAGTTTGAGCTAAAAAAGAAAAAGAAATAAGCTATATGCTCTTATTCCAAACACATCAAGTATTTCATAGAGAAACAAAAAGGTGTTATTAATTATTAAGGATGACTAAAAAAAGTTGTTTACCACAAGTGGTACTACAAAATTTCTCCAGTGTGTGCAAGACCTCAGTGTATCATCCTTTCCAGTAGTAAATGTTCAAACTATCATGTGAATAAGTTTCTTCAGTACTTCTGGATGAGCTTATTTTTAAGCTTATGAAAAACAAATTAGTTTGAGGGGGCAAATAAATTTTATTAGACTTATTTGAACTAAAACAGATTAGTTTGGTGGGGGCAAGTGCCCCCAATATATCACACATGCATCAGTCCCTGCTACCAATAATAGCCTAATAAAAACAAGTTTCTTAAAACTGACCACATGAGGAAGAAAAGGAATTGATGATGGAATTTCAGGCATCTCATCTGCTTCCTCCTCTCCTTCTTGGATGAAAGCTTTTTCTACACTTCTTAAGCGCTGCTGGACACGTAATCTCCTTACCTGCATAATCATTGCTCAGTACTAAAAATTTGTTGCTATTATATAAGGATGAAAATTGACTTTAACATGCACTATTTCATGGACTATAAGATAACCTCTTCCATAAGAAGAAAGATTTTGTTGCGCCTGCTCTTTATATTGTCTTGAATTTCCTGCAGTTGCATCTGAACAAAGTCCTGAACCATCTCCGGCCCCTCAATAATGCAAAAGTTACTGATCAAAACAAACAACAAAAGATTACTTTTTGAGCAAATTAAAGGCAAAATTTCACTTTTCAATCAATTTAGAGACATCCAATGGGCCGATAGGCAAAAGAATAAGCACACAAAAGGAATGAAAATACAAAATTTTGGGAATTAAAAACAAACTTTGGGGTGATGTCACCGGAGCCCGCATCCTGTGGAGAAGAAGAGCAGAGAAACAAGCGTGAGTGCAAGTGCAAGAGGGTGGTTTTGGTAAAACGAAATTGATTGGTTTTTACTTTAAAGGGGGAACAGAAAATTGAGTTGTTGGAATGTGAGGAGAGGGGAAGGATTGTGGAGGAAAGGGAATTTGAGTAGAGAGAGAAAGTAGTCATTGATGCTATGACTTTTAAGTTTGAGTTCATAGAATGGAAGTGGTTCATGAATGTTGTGTTGTGCTGTGGATTGAGGAGAAGGGCTGTTTAAGATTATTATGAATGGCAGGAATGGATGACGGACAACTCTACCCAACTCATAGTAAGAATCATACGTCACCATGACACCACGGAAATTCCCAATACTACCAAACTCCTAACAAATGACCAAAACACATGGCATGTCTTTAACTTGTGCGTTTGGATTAGGAGAGAGAGAGAGGGAAGAGAGTTTCTTTTTAATATAAACCGGGTATTATCAGCGTCTAATTATAGAGACTAATCGTTTGAGGTGGGTAAGACCACAATGGACGGCAAAGCTCTCCCTCAAGAGATTTAACACTCGATGATTCGAATTCAGGACCTTGGTTAAGCTGGAAGTGACCTCTACCAGCTTGGTTTAAGGGAAAGAGAAGAGAAATAGGGAAGAGAAAGTTGTGTCTATTGTTTTGGTTGGAGAGAAATAGAGGAGAGAGAAATGATACTACTTTTGAAATGACAAAAACACCCATTTGTGTTTGATTTAATTTTTTAATTTAATTATTATTTGGCTTAAATACAGTTTTGGTCCCCCTATTTTGACCAATCCACGATTTTGGTCCCTAAAGTTTTAATTTCACGATTTTGGTCCCCCTATTTTCCTAATTTGAAAAATCATAGTCCCCCTCTTAAATAAGTCAAAATTGAAACTCAATTTTGACTTATTGTCCTATGTGGCAGCCTACGTGGCATCCCCCACCCCCCCACCCCCCCCACCCCCACTGTTCATCTTCCCCTCCCCCCCCCACCCCTTCGCATTGTTCCTCTTCCCCTCCCCCCTCCCCCACCGTGACCCCTCCCACCCCCACCGTGACCCCCCTTCCCCACCGTGACCCCTCCCCACCCCACCCCCCCCTTCCCCTCCGTGACCCCCCCCCCCACACCCTCTCTCCCTCCTTCGGATCTCACCCCCCCCAACCGATCCTCCCTCACCTCCCTCCCCTCTCACCACCATCCCTCCCCCTCTCTGCAAATCCCCCCTGTGCGAATCCCCCCTTGTGCGAATCCCCCCCCTGTGCGAATCCCCCCCCCCCACACCCTCTCTCCCTCCTTCGCATCTCACCCCCCCCCCCCCAACCGATCCTCCCTCACCGTCCCTCCCCTCTCACCACCGTCCCTCCCCCTCTCTGCAAATCCCCCCTGTGCGAATCCCTC
This sequence comes from Astragalus membranaceus, assembly GCA_039519185.1. Classification (NCBI taxonomy): domain Eukaryota; kingdom Viridiplantae; phylum Streptophyta; class Magnoliopsida; order Fabales; family Fabaceae; genus Astragalus; species Astragalus membranaceus. The sequence continues at coordinate 93,955,164 of CM076847.1, forward strand.
CCCCTCTCTTCTCACCGTCGCTCTCCCTCCTCGTCGTGGTTCGCTCGTCGCGTCGCTCTCCATCTCTCGCCGTTCTCTCACTCGTCGTCGCTCTCGCTCGTCACGGAGGTCGCAGGAGAGAGAGGTGGGAGGTGGGTGGTGCGAAGGAGAGAGAGAGAGACTGAGGTGGGTGGTGGGTGGTGCGAAGGAGAGAGAGAGGTGGTGAGTGACGGTGCGGCGAGGAAGAAGAAGGGGTGGGGTGGGGGTGGGGGTGGGGGTGGGGGTGCGCCTACGTGGCAGTCTACGTGGACTGCCACGTAGGATGAGTGAGTCAAACTGAGTCAAAATTGGGGTGGGGGACCTTGATTTTTCAAATTGGGAAAATAGGGGGACCAAAATCGTGAAATTAAAACTTTAGGGACCAAAATCGTGGATTGGTCAAAATAGGGGGACCAAAACTGTATTTAAGCCTTATTATTTTAATTAGTAATATAATTATTTTAATCATTTAATTTAATTAATTAAATATTTGTTTTAGTTATTTATTTTCATAAAATAATGAAATGAATTAGGAAATTGTAGTGATAAAGTAAGGGTAGAATGGTAAAAGCATAATTATTGAGCCTTTTCTCCTTACTTTCTTCCCACAATTGAAGAGATTGCAAAAAACACTAAAACAATCATCTCTTTCTTTCTCATTTCTCCCCTCCCCCCTCAACCAAATATGAGAGGATCACTCTTTTCCCTCTTTTACCTCAAAGAAACACACCTTAAGAGTTTTTTTTTTTGACCAAAACCGTAAGAGTTTAATTGTTATACACGCTGCCGTCAACAAATGATAATCAATTATACGTGTAGCTTTGACTTTTTTTTTACAAGGTGTAACTTTGACTTTAAAAGTAGTTAGGTTAAAGGTCGGATATTTTTAACGATTCAAGGGTTATGATTGAGTTGTTACCAAGTGGTTTCAGTCTCAAGAAGGGGGGTGAAGTGAGGTTTTAAAAACTTTTACCCTTTTAACGACTTAGATTAATTTTTCGCGCGCGTTTATGGAACGAACGAAAAAGAAATAAAAGCAGTAAAGAACACAGTAAATTTTATACTGGTTCAGTCACCTCCCAGTGACCTACGTCCAGTCCTCACAACCCTGTGAGATTTTACACTAACAAAAACAAAGCTTAACTGGGTGCTTTAAAACGCTTACAGACTCAGACACTCTTCACCTGGGATACCCCACCTATTGCAAGAGCCCTCAAGATCTATAACCAACAAGAGATACCCCACCCTTGTTACAACCACAAACCCTAGAGAGATACTCCACTCTCTAGTACAAACCAATTACAACGATTAAAATAAATTACAAACAAATAACTAAATACCTCTATGAAGGTGGATACAACAACTTGAAGATTCCCAACCCAATCTAACCCTTGAGAGAGATCAGCTCTGACAGATTGAAAAACGTGAAGAACAAAAGTGTGTGCTAGGGTTTTTGCGTTTCAGCTTATGAGTGAATGGGTTGTACGCTCTGTGCAGCACTAGATCCCTATTTATAGATTTAGGAAAAATATGACCGTTGGACAGAATATGTTGTGATAATGTATAAGAATAAAATCGATTCTATGCTTGAAAGTGTTCAGTATATGAATCGATTCTTTGCTTGATCAAAATAAGGAGCAAATCGATTTTTAGCTTTATGTATTTAAGGGGAAAATCGATTTGTTGCCTTTAAAATATGTTTGGAAATCGATTTTGGGCTTTAAGGAGGAAGGCTATGAATCGATTTCTATCTTTAAGGGAAACAAGTGCAAAATCGATTTTGTGCTTGGTGTATCAGATGTAAAATCTATTTTGTGCTTTCAAAACTTATTTTCATGTTACGTGCCTTACCTATGCCTAACCTATGCATGCATACGTGCTGTGAGATTGTGAGATGAGGACTTGAGCCGACCCTCAAAAGCGGTTTACAGTTTATTCCTAAGACACGACCCAAACTCCTAGTAACTGCCCTTGACACGGACTTACTTCTTGAGTCTTGTTTGTGCTTTGGAATTCCATTTGTCACTTTGATTACCTCATCATCAAAACTTAACCTGCAACACAAGATATCCACATGAGTGACGGTGTAAAAAATCCTTACACTAACCTTGTAAATGAATTAAATCATTTTAAAAAATGCTTTTTCTTTACATAAAGTATTTTTTTGGTAGAAATTTTTTAAATAAAGTATAGCCTCAGCCCTCAAGTTTTCCTTCTCTGGGGCTTAAGTCAGCACTAGTCGAGTCCACCCCTTGAAATAGAGTTTGATAACCACTCACGCCGAAGCTGGTTTCTTGAATCACAAATTAGATAGCCAAACTCTAATTACATTGGGATAACAACCATCTTTATATATACATCCAGTGGTAGTCTCCACGTAGGATGTCCACCTCAGTTTCCCGCCAAATTCCCATCACACAAACGCTGTCAGCTCATCATCCCGCCCAAATTCCCACCACCCAAACGCTACCATGTGTTCCAAGTTGGATGCCACCGAAAGTTGACTGACACAGACCCACCCACAGTTTATTTATGGCCCTATGTGATGATGTTGACTGCTCGTTTCTGCCACAGTGCCACCCCTATGTAATCTTGCACGTGTATGTCAGAGACAACAATTCTCACACGCAAAGAAAATTTCATCATCAGTACTTTCTCCCTTCGTCCATTTTTCGTTGAATCCCTCTCCCCATCCTTCTTCCTTCCTTCGATCTCCCTCCCCTTGTCTCCCTCAGCGCAGCCAAAACCCACACCCTCCCCGCGGCCAAACCCGTCTCCTCCCCATCCTCCTGTCTCCGTCGCCATCTCCTCTCTCTCTCTCTCTCTCTCTCTCTCTCTCTCTCTTCCACCCATCTCCGGCGCGAGAAAGAAGAGAAGAAGTCGAGATGCACACAACACAACTCAATTCGAGAACCCTACTATCAAAGCCTTCAGTCATCGTCCTCTACTCTCTTCTTACTCCATATAAAAAGTAAAGATGATGCAACCCTAAAAGTTGCTACCAACAGCAACGTAAGAAAAACAGAGAAGAGAAGGGAGAACAAATGCATGCAAGTCGACATCTCTAGCCTTCTCCAAGTTGTAAGTAACTATTATGACACTTTTTATCATTTTCTCTTTTCATCCTCTTTGTTCCTACAAATTCTGGTTTCGATGTTGGGTTTTTTCTTTTGCGGTGCAGAAATCTTGATATTGATTTCTTCCTCACTTAAACTTCAAGGTTAGTTTCTCCACCATATTTATTAAACCTTATTTCGGTTTTTCTTTGTCAATGGGTTTTGTTCTTTGTTCTTTCCTTGAACTCAGTTTTCTGCATTTAAAAAGGGGTAAAATTTGTTTATTGTTCTTCCCCTAATTTGGGTTTTGTTCTTTCTGCATTTAAAAATAAGGGTTTCTTCATCTCTTAATTTATTTTGTCATTTGCTTCATGTTCTGTGATAAGCCGCGAGTATACGGTATATCGTGTTATAGAAAGTATCGATCCACAGGGAGTTAAGTGTGATTACCAATCTAATTTTTAGTGTGATTAGCTGAAAGGGAATGATTTAGTAGAAAAGTATGTTTGGTTAAAATTTAGAATTATAAAAGCGTCCTGGGATTATGCTTAAATCCAAATGACGGAACTAAAACAACCCCTTAACTATCCTCTATCTTATAGTTAAATTTGTGTTTTAAGGACAATGTATTCTTTGGCGTAAGTCAAGTTTCCTTTCGGAATACAAGAACGTGTCTCGAAACAACGATCAAGCCTATTCTCATGGTTGATCATTGCAGAGACCCGTTAAGCACAACCTTATTGTCCCAAGGTTATTAAAGCTATTCTCATGCTTTGATTGACCTTGTCTAAATTCATTTGTTCCAATGTCAAGCTTCACCTCTCGGTACTTCACTTGACATTTGTTTTATAAAGTTTGTACGATGAATTTAGATTAAAACAAAGCAAATTCTAATAAGATAGAGTTTAGCCTTGGAATTGTTTTAGGGACCCACCAATTGATTGTTTCCCACAATCCCAAGACTAAAAAAGTCTACTCACACATGATCATTGATAGCCTCGCAAGTGCACGAGTCGTATCGCATAATAAAAGAGTTATCGATCCACAGGGAGAGCCTAGGTGAATACCAATCTAATTTTTCAAAGTTGATTAACTGAAAAGAAAGTGTTTTTAGAAAGAAGGAATGTTTTAGTAAAGTCTACTCACTCATGATCACTGTAGACAAAAGAGGAGAAAAGAAAATAAGAAAAGAAAACATAAAGTTTAAATAGCGAGAAAATAAAAGAAAGCGGTAAAGTGCAAAATTATAAATAGCGGAATTGTAAATGACAAGAAAGTAAATTGCTTGAAAAGTAAATTGCCAGTAATTTACTTGACTTGCCAGTAATTTACTTGACTTGCCAGTAGTTTACTTGACTTGGAAATTTAAAGGGCAAAAAAGTAAATAACAAGGAAAATAAAAGAGCGAAAAAGTAAAGTGCGAAAAGTAAAGAGCGAGAAATTAAATAGCAATGAAAGTAAATGACTTGGAAAATAAAAGGGCAAGAAAGTAAATAGCAGGGAAAATAAAAGAGCGAAAAAGTAAAGAGTGAAAAGTAAAGAGCGAGAAAGTAAAGAGCGAGAATTTAAATAGCAATGAAAGTAAATGACTTGGAAAATAAAAGGGCAAGAAAGTAAATAGCAGGGAAAATAAAAGAGCGAAAAAGTAAAGAGCGAAAAGTAAAGAGCGAGAAAGTAAAGGGCGAGAAATTAAAGGGGCAATAAAGTAAATAAGCAAGAATCATAAAAACATGAAGAGTAAATTGAAGTCATGAATCTTTATAGAGCCTTTGTCATTGATTTTCTAACAAAATTCAAGCTTGGTTACAAGTGAGGATCAAGCCTCTATTTATAGGAAAATATTAGGTCTAAGGCACTTGAGAGGAGGGGCAAAATGGTCATAAAAAAAGTGGCAAATCAAGTGGCAAGGGAAAGCCATCAGCAAGTGGGTGCAGCCAAAATTGACTTGTCTGGTGCCAGGGTCGTGCGCCCTGGCCAGTCAATTTTGGCTGCTCTGCGCCAGTTTTGCACTAGGGTCGTGCGCCTATGGTGCCAGGGTCGTGCGCCATGTGCTGGAAACAGCTGTTCTGCGTTGCTGGCAAGCATGGGTCGTGTGCTTATGTGCCAGGGTCGTGCGCCTTGTTCTGCCAAAATGGGCCATTTTCAGTTGAAAACACGCACGGGTCGTGCGTGGTGCACCCAGGGTCGTGCGCAGGCTCTGCGCCAGTTTTTACCAGGGTCGTGCGCCTATCTGCCAGGGTCGTGCGCCAGTTTTGCACTAGGGTCGTGTGTGGTACACTCAGGGTCGTGCGTGTGCTGTTTGGCGCCCTTGGCGCCCTGTGTGCCTGTCTTGCGCTAGTTTTGCTGTTTTGGCGCCCTTGGCGCCCTGTGTGCCTGTCTTGCGCCAGTTTTGCTGTTTTGGCGCCCTGTGTGCCCTGTCTTGCGCCAGTTTTGCTGTTTTGGCGCCCTTGGCGCCCTGTGTGCCCTGTCTTGCGCCAGTTTTGTTGCTGCTGTCTTAAAAATTGTTCCTCCTTAAATATTTTCTAAGTTTCTTCATTTTAGCTCATATTTTCGCTTTTGCTTCAAAATAAAACCTGAAAATAAAAAGTAAACATTTGCAGTAAAATAGCTCAAAAATATAATTAAAATACTAAAAAGACTTAATAAAATAACTATTAAAAAGACTCTAAAAATAGACTTATCAAACTCCCCTATGCTTGAACCTTTGCTTGTCCTCAAGCAAAAACAGTGTAAATCTTTAGGCCAATTCTGAAGGAAAATTATTTTCATATCGAAACCTTAAGTGAACTGTGGGGCAATTCTAACACTTTGGTTTGAGAGCTACTATTTTGGGCTTTTTGTGGAATTGAGAGACAACTTTAAAGTATTAGCACTCTAGAGAGGATATCAATGTCATCATAGAACCGGTTCCCCAACATTCTTAAGCCTGGGTCCTCCATTTACTAAGACCGGGTCTCAAAGGAGGGTCTTTATACGTTGGGTATTCAAGCATTTTTCTTTTCTTTTTGATTTTATATGTTAACCATTTATTTGACATTTAAAATGCATTAACTTTTGCATTTTTAACAAGAATCATATATATATATATATATATATATATATATATATATATATATATATATATATATATATTTTGAATACCCCAACTCAGACGTTTTTCTCCAGTAACCGCGCATCTAGTAAATGTCACCAAGAGAACCAGGTTACTAGTTTCTTTTCAGTCCCTCTAATTGTATTAATAACTGAAAACAGTCTCAATAGTGTGTGTGTGTGTGAAAAAGCCCTATAAGTAGAAATCGAACCATGATACAATTTTTGTTGCTCCCAATCAGTCCACCTAAATGATTGCTAATGAAAAATTGAAAAATTATTTTTGTCCAGAAAAGGTTTATCTAAAACATGCTTTAGGGTTCACAAAGTTTCGTGATGGAGGGAGCAGATACAACTCAAAGTAAAAAAGATAAAAACTTGGCAAAGCAATAAAGACATTCTTAATAAAAGTAATAAAATACCCCCCCCCCATGCTTGGACTAGGCATTGTCCTCAATGATTTTTCAAATAAAACAAAAGGGGTTGGGAGAGCTCACCTGGCTGTCTGGTTCAGGAAACTCGGCCCTGGGGTATTTTATTTTTCAATAAATCGAAAAATACATTAAGCCGTGGGTTGCCTCCCACGCAGCGCTCTTTTAACGTCACTAGCTTGACGGTCAAAGAGAATTTTTCAATTGGGATCGTGTAGAACTAAACTAGTTCCTTTCTCAATTGGGTCACCAATTAAATAATTTTTCAACCTTTGACCATTGACTTTAAACGATCCAGTTTTCTCGCTCCAGATCTCTACAGATCCGAAGGGGTAAACCTTACGAATTTCAAAAGGACCGGTCCATCTTGACTTTAATTTTCCCGGAAAAATTTTTAGCCTGGAATTGAACAATAACACCAGGTCACCCTCCTTGAATTCTCTACGAATAATACGCTTATCATGCCAATTTTTTGTTCTTTCTTTGTAAAGTTTGGCATTCTCATAAGCATCCATTCGCAGTTCTTCCAATTCGTTTAGTTGGAGTTTTCTTTTTTCTCCGGCTAATTCCATGTTCAGGTTAAGGCGTTTAATTGCCCAGTAAGCTTTGTGCTCTAGCTCTACCGGAAGGTGGCAAGACTTCCCATAAATTAATTTGAAAGGAGTCATTCCTATGGGAGTCTTGTACGCAGTCCGATAAGCCCAGAGAGCATCATCAAGCTTTACCGACCAGTCTTTCCTTGAAGTCGAAACAGTTTTTTCTAAAATACTTTTAATTTCTCTGTTCGATACCTCAACCTGACCGCTTGTTTGAGGGTGATAAGGCGTTGCAACTTTGTGCCTTACTCCAAACTTTTGCAGTAACATTTCAAAATGTTTTGAGATGAAATGGGATCCTCCGTCGCTTATGACAACACGAGGGACCCCGAATCTTGGAAAAATTATTTTTTTGAAAAGTTTTATGACTACCTTTGCATCGTTTGTAGGAGAAGCAATGGCTTCGATCCATTTTGACACATAGTCAACGGCTACCAGAATATATTGGTTTCCAAAAGAAGAAGGAAACGGTCCCATGAAATCGATACCCCAGACGTCAAAAATTTCAACCTCTAAGATATTATTTAAGGGCATTTCATTTCTTTTTGAAATATTTCCGGTGCGTTGACACTGATCGCATTTAGAAATGAATTGATGCGCGTCTTTAAAAAGGGACGGCCAATAAAAACCAGATTGAAGAATTTTCGTAGCAGTTTTTGAAGAACTGGCATGGCCGCCATAGGAAGAAGAATGACAATGGTATAGAATGTTACTTACCTCTTCTTCCGGAATGCATCTTCTGAACACCCCATCAGCTCCCCTTTTAAAAAGCAGTGGCTCGTCCCAGTAATACTGTTTGAGATCATGGAAGAATTTCTTCTTCCGCTGATAATTTAAATCTGGGGGGAGTACTCCTGCTGCAAGGTAGTTTACAAAATCTGCATACCATGGTGCTTCAGATTTGATCAATGAGAAGAGTTGATCATCCAGAAATGTATCATTAAGCGGCAACTCTTCTTCTTTTGTTCCTTGTAGGCGGGACAAATGATCAGCCACAACATTTTCAACGCCTTTTTTATCCCTTATTTCAAGATCAAATTCTTGTAGGAGTAAAACCCATCGGATCAATCTCGGCTTGGCATCTTTTTTGTTTAACAAATATTTTATGGCCGAGTGATCAGTAAAAATGATGATTTTTGAACCTACCAGATATGATCGAAACTTATCAACGGCAAAAACTACCGCCAATAATTCTTTTTCAGTTGTGGCGTAATTCATTTGTGCCTCGTCTAAGGTCCTGCTTGCATAGTATATGGCATGCAATTTTTTTTCTTTTCTTTGTCCTAGGACTGCCCCAACTGCATAGTCGCTTGCATCGCACATTATTTCGAACGGAAGATTCCAGTCTGGTGGCTGTATGATCGGGGCAGTAACTAAAGCCTTTTTCAACCTGTTAAAAGCTTCAAGACAAAGATCGTTAAAAATAAATGCTGCATCCTTAAGGAGCAGACTTGTCATAGGTTTTGAAATTTTTGAGAAGTCTTTTATGAACCGACGGTAGAAACCCGCATGGCCTAAAAAGCTTCTCACCTCTTTTACTGTGGTGGGAGGTAGCATTTTTTCAATCACTTCAATTTTTGCACGGTCTACCTCAATACCTCTATGAGAAATTAAGTGCCCTAGGACAATTCCTTCGTTAACCATGAAATGACATTTTTCCCAGTTTAGAACCAGGTTTACCTTTTCACATCTCTCTAAGACTTTTTCCAGATTGGCTAAACAGTTTTCAAAATTTGAGCCATGGACGGAAAAATCATCCATAAACACTTCCATTATGTTTTCAACAAAGTCTGAGAATATGGACATCATACACCTTTGAAAGGTAGCAGGAGCATTACATAGACCAAAGGGCATCCTTCTATAGGCATAAGTGCCGAAAGGACATGTGAAAGTTGTTTTTTCTTGGTCGCTAGGGTGGATGGGAATTTGGAAAAATCCCGAATAACCATCCAAATAGCAGAAATGCGAGTGCTGTGCTAACCTTTCTAGCATTTGATCAATGAACGGGAGAGGGAAGTGATCTTTCCGGGTAGCTTTGTTAAGCTTTCTGTAATCGATACACATTCTCCATCCCGTAATTGTCCTTGAGGAAATGCTTTCATCCTTCTCATTTTTAATAACTGTTAAGCCTCCTTTCTTAGGTACTACTTGAACAGGACTAACCCACTTGCTATCGGAAATAGGATATATTATCCCAGCATCAAGGAGTTTTAAAACTTCCTTTTTAACAACCTCTTTCATGTTTGGGTTTAATCTTCTTTGATGCTCGATAGAAGGTTTATAGTCCTCTTCCAGTAGTATTCTGTGTATGCAGATTGACGGATTTATTCCTTTAATGTCCTCAATAGTATACCCAATGGCTTTGGGATACTTTTTGAGAACATTAAGCAATTTTTCGGTCTCATTTTGTTTCAAATTTGCATTTACAATTACTGGAAAAGTAGAATTAGGGCCAAGGAACTCATACCTGAGAGATGATGGTAAGGGCTTCAGTTCTATTTTTGGTGTTTCTTTTGGGAGAGGCCGAGGCTTTTCCTCACCCAAGGTTTCAGTACCCAATTCTTGTGATGGTGGATTTTCATCCAAAAGTTTTATGTAGAATTGGGTTTCCCCTGCCGCATTTGTATTTGTGTTGCCTAAAAGGCAATCTTCCAGACTATCTTGTGAAAATGATGCTAAAGAGCAGTCTCGCACGCAATAGTCTACAATGTCAATCCTGCAGCATGAGTCTTTTACAGATGGACTTTTCATGAAGTTTGAAACTTCAAACTCAACCTTTTCATCCCCCACATTAAAAACCAACTTACCGTTTTTAACGTCAATTATTGCCCCTGCAGTAGCTAAAAAAGGCCTCCCTAGAAGAATAGGAATTTGGGAGTCTTCTTCAATTTCCATTACAACAAAGTCCACCGGTATAAAAGTTTGCCCTACCTTGATAGGGATATCCTCTAAGATTCCAGTGGGGTATTTAACGGAACGATCTGCCAACTGTATTGTCATTTTTGTGGGTTTAAGTTCGCCTATCCCTAGTCTATTGCAAAGAGAAAGAGGCATCAAACTTACACTGGCTCCTAGATCGCACATCGCTCTGTTTATAGTTTCGCTTCCAATCACACAAGGTATGGAAAAACTACCTGGATCTTTGAGTTTTTGTGGCAGCTTGTTCTGGATAATTGCACTACATTCCTCTGTTAATGCAATTGTCTCATAGTCGTCTATTTTTCTTTTCTTGGACAAAATTTCTTTCAAAAATTTAGAATAAGACGGCATTTGAGACAATGCATCAGTGAAAGGAACGTTGATGTAAAGCTTTTTAAGCAAGTCGACAAACCTTTTGAATTGCTCGTCAATTTTGCTTTTTGCAAATCTTTGGGGGAAAGGAATGGGTGGTTTGTATGGTGGAGGGGGGATGTGTGGTTCTTCTCTTTCTTTTTCTGGTTCTTTCCCTTTTTCTTTCTCTTCTAGCTCACCTGGTAAATTATGTTTTTCACTCACAGTTTTTTCTTGGTTTGCTCTTGGTTCCTCTAATGGTTTTCCGCTTCTAAGGGTGACGGCATTTATTTGGCCTTTTGGATTTTGCTCTGGTTGCCCAGGAAATACCCCTGAAGTCTTAGAGGATGAAGCTACCTGTGTTGCCACTTGAGTTATTTGATTTTCAAGCATTTTATTATGAGTGGTAATAGAGTCGACTTTTGATACCAATTTGATAAGTGTGTCATTCAAATAACCAGTTTGATTTTTGAATTCTTCATTTTGTTTTGTTTGAGATGACACAAATTTTTCCATCAAAAATTCCAAGTTCGACTTTTGCGGGTTGTTTTGTGGGTTGTTAAAAACCCTTTGATTTTGAAAGACAGGAGGTGGTCTATGTGCTGGATTGGGTGGAGGATTTTTATAAGAAAAATTTGGATGATTCCTCCACCCAGGATTATAAGTATTTGAAAACGGATCTTCCTTTTGAGCATAGTTAATATGCTCGTTTCCAGCACTAGATGCCTCAAGCTGGCATTCAGCTCCAATATGGCCAACAACCCCACATAATTCACATGGTGGAGTAATAGGAGAAGAAGTTTGTGAGACGGCACTTACATTTAATTTTTCAAATTTTTGAAAAAGTGCGTCCACTTTTGAGGTAAGATGATCAACAACAGATATTTCATACTTACCTGGCTCTTTTGATGTGGCTGGTTTATTCGTCATGGCTCGCTCACTTGTCCACTGACAATGGTTTTGAGCCATATCTTCAACGAGTGCATAAGCTTCGGTAAAATTTTTGTTCATTAAAGCTCCACCTGCAGCTGCATCAATAGTCATTCTTGTTGCATATTGTAATCCATTATAAAAAGTGTGAACAACAAGCCATTTCTCTAGTCCATGATGGGGGCATAGCCTTAACATTTCTTTGAAACGTTCCCAAGCATCATAAAGAGATTCCCCGTCGTTTTGAGAAAATCGAGTAATTTGATTTCTCATTTGAGCTGTCTTACTCGGGGGAAAGAATTTAGCAAGAAAAGCTTGTTTTAGCTGGTGCCAGCTGGTAATGGATTCCGAAGGCAAAGAATGTAGCCATGCTCTAGCTCTATCCCTTAATGAAAAAGGGAAGAGTTTTAGTCTTATGGCATCCGGAGGTACCCCGTTTAATTTGAGAGTTCCACAGTATTCAAGAAAAATTGAAATATGAAGATTTGGGTCATCCGTGGGAGAACCAGAAAATTGGTTTTGTTGTACCATCGAAAGCAGAGATGTTTTGAGTTCAAAATTATTTGCTTCCACATTTGGATGTACAATGGCAGCCGATGGCTCTGCTGAAGGTGTTGCGTACTCTTTGAGAGCACGATTTTCATTAGCCGCCATTTGGTTATCGGGAATTTCTCTCCTCCTTCTATGTAAGAACCTTTCGATTTCGGGAATTTGTTGAACAGTTTCACCGAAACTTCTGGTTCTTCGCAATCGAGGGACAAGAGAAGAAAAAGTAAAAATAAAGAAAATAAAATTTCAGTCTAACCGGTTTCGAAAAACTTAATCAATATCACTGCCTCCCCGGCAACGGCGCCAAAAACTTGATAGCCTCGCAAGTGCACGAGTCGTATCGCGTAATAAAAGAGTTATCGATCCACAGGGAGAGCCTAGGTGAATACCAATCTAATTTTTCAAAGTTGATTAACTGAAAAGAAAGTGTTTTTAGAAAGAAGGAATGTTTTAGTAAAGTCTACTCACTCATGATCATTGTAGACAAAAGAGGAGAAAAGAAAATAAGAAAAGAAAACATAAAGTTTAAATAGCGAGAAAATAAAAGAAAGCGGTAAAGTGCAAAATTATAAATAGCGGAATTGTAAATGACAAGAAAGTAAATTGCTTGAAAAGTAAATTGCCAGTAATTTACTTGACTTGCCAGTAATTTACTTGACTTGCCAGTAGTTTACTTGACTTGGAAATTTAAAGGGCAAAAAAGTAAATAACAAGGAAAATAAAAGAGCGAAAAAGTAAAGTGCGAAAAGTAAAGAGCGAGAAATTAAATAGCAATGAAAGTAAATGACTTGGAAAATAAAAGGGCAAGAAAGTAAATAGCAGGGAAAATAAAAGAGCGAAAAAGTAAAGAGCGAAAAGTAAAGAGCGAGAAAGTAAAGAGCGAGAATTTAAATAGCAATGAAAGTAAATGACTTGGAAAATAAAAGGGCAAGAAAGTAAATAGCAGGGAAAATAAAAGAGCGAAAAAGTAAAGAGCGAAAAGTAAAGAGCGAGAAAGTAAAGGGCGAGAAATTAAAGGGGCAATAAAGTAAATAAGCAAGAATCATAAAAACATGAAGAGTAAATTGAAGTCATGAATCTTTATAGAGCCTTTGTCATTGATTTTCTAACAAAATTCAAGCTTGGTTACAAGTGAGGATCAAGCCTCTATTTATAGGAAAATATTAGGTCTAAGGCACTTGAGAGGAGGGGCAAAATGGTCATAAAAAAAGTGGCAAATCAAGTGGCAAGGGAAAGCCATCAGCAAGTGGGTGCAGCCAAAATTGACTTGTCTGGTGCCAGGGTCGTGCGCCCTGGCCAGTCAATTTTGGCTGCTCTGCGCCAGTTTTGCACTAGGGTCGTGCGCCTATGGTGCCAGGGTCGTGCGCCATGTGCTGGAAACAGCTGTTCTGCGTTGCTGGCAAGCATGGGTCGTGTGCCTATGTGCCAGGGTCGTGCGCCTTGTTCTGCCAAAATGGGCCATTTTCAGTTGAAAACACGCACGGGTCGTGCGTGGTGCACCCAGGGTCGTGCGCAGGCTCTGCGCCAGTTTTTACCAGGGTCGTGCGCCTATCTGCCAGGGTCGTGCGCCAGTTTTGCACTAGGGTCGTGTGTGGTACACTCAGGGTCGTGCGTGTGCTATTTGGCGCCCTTGGCGCCCTGTGTGCCTGTCTTGCGCCAGTTTTGCTGTTTTGGCGCCCTTGGCGCCCTGTGTGCCTGTCTTGCGCCAGTTTTGCTGTTTTGGCGCCCTTGGCGCCCTGTGTGCCCTGTCTTGCGCCAGTTTTGCTGTTTTGGCGCCCTTGGCGCCCTGTGTGCCCTGTCTTGCGCCAGTTTTGTTGCTGCTGTCTTAAAAATTGTTCCTCCTTAAATATTTTCTAAGTTTCTTCATTTTAGCTCATATTTTCGCTTTTGCTTCAAAATAAAACCTGAAAATAAAAAGTAAACATTTGCAGTAAAATAGCTCAAAAATATAATTAAAATACTAAAAAGACTTAATAAAATAACTATTAAAAAGACTCTAAAAATAGACTTATCAATCATAGTAGACAAAGGAGTAGAAGAGAATGACATAATTTAAATGACAGAATATAAATAACAAAGAAATAAAAGTGCTAGAAAATAAATGACAAAAAGTAAAATTGCAAGAATAGAAAGAACAAAAATAACAATTGAACAATAACCTTAAGAGAAAATGCAAGAACTTTAGCTTAAACTTTGGAATGAAAGTACAATGGTAAGAGATCATCTTGAAGCTTACACTGAGGTCCTTTTTATAGTGTAGGATCAGTAGACAAAGCACTAAATACAAATTACAATCCATAAAGAAAAGAATGGGAAGAGTTTGTAACATCTTTGGGATTCAGATGGGATGCACGGATCGTGCTAGGCAGGCGCACGGATCGTGCTCAGTGTAATCATGTTGGAATTCGAAACAGCATAGGGCGCACGGTTCTGCATTTAAAAAGGGGTAAGATTTGTTTATTGTTCTTCCCCTAATTTGGGTTTTGCTCTTTCTGCATTTAAAATAAGGGTTTCTTCATCTCTTAATTTATTTTGTCATTTGCTTCATGTTCTGTTTGATAATAAAAAAAAATATGAGGATTCTGTACATGTTATGTTTGATGAAATGTCTTAATGATGAGGGAAAAACCTTAGATGATTGGGTAAATATGATAATTTACTTGCAAGTAAGAAATATAGCTTTAGCCACATGTTGTGTTTTTAATCAAATATTTATGGATTGTTGTCTATTACACGGGTCCTTCAAAAAGATTTATGGGTTTACATGATGCTTATCTTTCATTAAATTCTACTTACATATTTTGAACTCTAAATTTTATTGTAGGAGAAATGATATATTTCTTCTTTGATCACTTTTTTAGTTCATAATAGTTGATTTCATTTTGTTAGAATAACTATTGTTGTGAATGCATTTGAACATTATAATTTAAATCCATTTAAACTTATTTCTTCTGATTCTACACGTAGGTTTCCAAACAGTCCCTATTCAAGACTTTTTAGCATCTCCAATTTCTTGGCTTCTATTTGGTGAACATATGGACATAAAGGAAGTTAATTTGAAGCTAGAGTTGTTACAGAATGATGGTTAGAAAAACACATCTATTTGGGTTTGGTGTGTTGAGTGTGATGACTGTGCTTTGTGGATTTAAGGCTCCGTGAGTATTGTAGCTTAAGGAAGTGGAATGAGGTCTATAGTATAATATTCTTATGGTAAAAGTATGTTTACAAGTAATTGGTTATTTATTTTTTCTTCATATGGGAATGTTCTTCAATTTGAGAATGGTTACTACTTGCTATACATAATTTCCTAAAAAAATGCTGGTTTGTATTATTTACAGTATTCATTAAGCATATCAATTTATAATCCTAGGTAGATGGCGAAAGAACTATTTTATTGCAGGCAGCGGGTTATAATTCAATTGAGGCCGAAGACTGGGAAGTGGCTACAAGTGGGGATGAGATGAGCAAGATGGAGTCTTTTCTTCTTGATAAGAACCATAAAATGGAAATGAACTAACACAGTTTAAGGTATGATCGTGGGTTTCCAAGCAATGAAAAATTGAATTGAAAAGTATTTTGAACCTAAAGTTGGTATACTTTTTATTCCTCTTTTGGATTTTGTCATTTTTATGATGATTTTGTTGTCATTGAAATTTAGAAAACTATGTAATGTTGGGTGAAATTGTAAATTCTTGATTATATTAAACTATGTTAGATGTTTTCATAGACTAACTTTTGTGTTTTGATGAGCAATTTTATCCCCACCTTAATAAGCATCAAGTTTGAATCATTCACAATCACCATCACCACCTGTTAGCAACATTTGGATTCAGTCTCCTACTTGACCATGCACTTTTCTGTGTCCTCAGCTTACATGTGAAGGATTCAGCAGTTGTGTCCACTATCTAAGAAGTAGGCTGGTAGGTGAATCATTCTATTCCGTGTTACAAATATGCATTATATTCTTATTATTTTCAAAAGGGATTATGTGTTGATTCATCATATTATGGTAGTGGGAAAAGCAATATCATGCATTTTTAGGATTCACAATCCATTACTAAATAGTAGGTTTCCAAGCTGAAAGGGAATTCAATATTGTAAGCTATGTATCTAAAGATACAAGTGTTTTTTGTCTAACAGGGTAAAAGTGGCTGTGCCAAGAGCCTCTGTGGGTGTTTTGGAAGCAAATCTAAAGCTCCCCATTCCGGCTAAAATGTCCAACTGGTTCTGTATTTCTCCATTTTCTGATTTGTGGATGGGGCATTTCCAAACGGCGCGGCATCTCAACGGTATTTAGTATTTTTCCTCTGCAGATTCAAAGAACGATTTTGCAAATATTTGTTCAGATTAGCATTTTCCTGCCACTACTGAATTGAACCTTTTGTTGACCTGGATGCTGAATTTACTGTACATTAGATTTAAGTAAACAATATGCTCTTAAATATACAGCAATGTGCCAAATGCTTCCAAGAAAAAATTGAAGCTACTGGTAATAAGAAACAACAAGGGAATGTGTTCTCTAAAGCTCATATCTTTCAATTTATTTACCATCCAAACTACTGTTATTGAGTTGATATCTTTAACTCTAATGTTTTTGGTCTTCTTTGAACCCACTTGCAATGAGTCGTATGTGTTACTCATTTCTAATTAATATATTTGTCTGCGTAGTCTTACTGCTATTGTTGGATTCTCATCTTTAAATGTCATGTTCCTTAGTGTAGTTCGAAGCTAAGATCATTTTTCCACATTATACAGCTATGTGCCAAGTTTTAAGATAAAGTTGAAGCTATTGCTAATCAGAAAGAAGAGAATGCATTGTTTAAAGCTGTTTAATTTTACTTTTTTGACCATTCAAAGTACTGTTATTGTGTTGATATGTTTAACTCTAATGTCTTTGGTCTTCTTTGAACCTTACATCATCTTTGAACCTACATTCAATGAGTCATAACTCTTACCCAATTTTAAACAATATCTATCAATGTCGTGTTACTGCTATTATTCGATTAAATAGTCATGCAAGTAATTAGAAATCATTGTAAATCGATAGATTCTTTATACTTGTATGCATTGCTTTAATCATGTTAGTCAAGATTGTCTCCTATCTTTTAATCTGGTCTTTTTTGTTTAATTGGGAATTTGCATTCTTTTTGAATCTGTAAGTGGATGTCTAACTACTAGCTCCTTTAGCTTAAACACTTCTATTTAAGCTGCTTCTCTTTACCTTTTCGGCACAAGCTACTAAAACTTTGAATTCTTGATTATCTTAATTTCATCAAGTGGGTATTATTTTTTAATGAACAATAAGATCTTATTTATTCATAAAAATTACAATCAACTTATTTGTTGATATCTCTTTCTACTCTTTGGTTTTTTTAGATCCTTTGCTAACACTAAATTATGAAATATGTTTTATCCATTTCCTTTTATAGCTCTTTGTTTCGTCATTTGTTTACATTCATTCTTTTATTCTTTTGTATAGCAAATCCATGACAGGACGTGTGGAGACTAAAAGTTCCTATCTTTCGCCTTTGGACACTTCCACAATAAGCCTCTATGAAGACTAAATCAATGATATGAAATGATCAAGCCACTTTCCTATGACTTTTGTGGATATCTTCTGACCTCTTTTTGTGCGTGCCAACTATGTGGTTAATCATGTCTTAAATAAAAGTAGTTAGGTCCTATGTATAAATGTTTTTAATAGTCTTGGAGAGGTTTGAAATCCATTTAGGTTATAATTCCTTTTAACCTACTGTACTACAAATGAAAACTTATGTAATGTCTTAGTTTGTGACATGTTATATAGTGTGTTGTTGCCTGAGATCTTATGTAATGTGATACCGACTTAAATAGAATAAATTGCCCTGATTAGAAAAGACAACCTTTTCTTATCATATAATAACTATCTTTTCTACAATCATTGTTGTTTTCTTTGAATTTCTAGACTTTTTATTTGTGATATTATAACATGTATCTCGACTATGTTTTATGCCTTTAATTTTGTTTTCTAATTCCCTTTAATTTGTGTAATAATTTTCAATTTACCTAACAAATTTTAGTATTACCATTACAATAATTATGTATTCGCTAACAAATTTTGTATTAAATTGTAGCCTTACCATTCAACTCATGGATTCAAAGAAGTTGGTTTCAAAGACATTTTCAACTGTCATATCCCTCAATTCGGTAATTCTCAGTAGTTTTACCATTACCCTCTTACTATTCTATTTGATATATATATATATATATATATATATATATATATATATATATATATATATATATATATATATATATGTCTATATACTTTGTACTTATGTATGTCTATATAGTTTGCACTCTTTTACTTTTGAATGCCTTCAACCATGCCCCCATCTCACCATTCAACAACAGGTTTTTTTGGCATGTCTCAGAAGTCTGCATGTAGTTAAGGTTTTTATAATTGTATTTCAAACTCTAAACAAATCTATTAAATAGACTCCTTTACAGCCATAATGCTCATTTTTATGTTCTTTTTATGCTTAAACAGTCCCTGACATGATTTTTATTAGTTTCTTTTACCCTTGCATGATTTCTATTTGATTTGCATGGTTACTGTTGTTTACTTTTACCCTTTATTTCATTTGTCTCTTATGGCATTACTTTCGGTATAGGCATCATTCCAACTATTTTCATCTTTTTTCTCTTTTAGATAATTTTAGTTTTACTCATACTTTTTGTATCACTCTTTCACAGAGGCTCCTTAAAATTCCAAAAGCTTTTTATAGAGATTATCATCAGCGCTTTCCTTCTAAGCTTTGGATAGAAACAGATCCTGGGACACCATATCGTGCCTTTGTTTTTGTGGATGAACGTGGTACTGCTTATCTAGACACAGATACTGATCGTATTATGGAGGTTTTCAGAGCTAATGGATTGTATGGCACACCTCAGAGTAGAGACGCTCAACTGACTTATTTAAGTTCAAATGGTGTTTTTACCATACATTGTCCAATGTCAACCGAACGACTTCGCCCAAGGATGATACACAATCAACCACCACCAATTCAGATTGTCTACCCTAACAATGAGGATGTCCAGCAACCTATTGAGCAGAACCCTTCCAACACTTCTATTTTTGAAGATGGCCTAACCCTTGATAACCCAATGATTATGTAATAACTAGCATTTCTACTCCTGTTATCGCTTTTTCTTTCGTTTTTATCTTTTTGAATCTTCTAAACATATCTTAGTTGTTGGAATTTGACTTTAATTACTATTAACCTAATTTTGGTCTTATAATGCTTCCGTAGACCCTAAAGCTTTGGCCCCGTGCATCGCACGGGTGACCCCACTAGTAAAAAAGAAATTAAGCCGCTTGTGCGAAGTAACCTCAAGTATGCTACTTTTTTTCTTATAAAATTAGAAGTATTAGAGGTATTCGGACCTGAAGTGAATTCTTAAGTGAGGTCCTTAAAATAAATAATAACATTTTATAAAAATTATTTAATTTTATTTAACTTTAAAATAATTAGAATAAACTAATATGAAAATGATGAATTTAAACTAAATATAATCTTTTGAAATAATATAAAAATATAACAACCCCTAAATATTTTAAAAGTTTAAATAAAATATTTTAGAAAATTTTGAAACAATTTTCTAGCTTAACACAATGACGATAAATGTGTTTGTCGTGACTGCGATCCCGACGTAGACGGCTCAAAATTGATTATTAAAGGGAGTCGCCACCCAATTTATTTAATAGGGAAAATTGAGAAAAACCTAACTAAAAGTTATTGGTTTGCGAAAACTAGGTTGGATTCGGGAGTCAGTTATGTAAAGGGAAGGGCTAAAACCTAATTTCACTACACCCCTAATACATCTGTCTTAATACAGTTACCCTAAATTTGATTGTGCAAATATAAATTACGAATTTAATTGTTTTACCCAAAAAAAATAGTAGAAAATAATAAGGACCAATTTAGAAAAGTTTAATTGTGACTTGACGAGGAAGCCCCGCTTCCTACCTATTCTCTGGTGCAATGAGGAACTCAAAAGTCACGAATGAAAAAAAAATTGTTAGTTGGTTGATTTTGTTTTTAAAAGGGGTTTGAGATCACCAAGTTGTACAACTCAGGCGTCTTAAACCATGATCGACAAGATGTCACATCTCAGTCAATCCCTGTTTTATATTTTTTTTGGAAATAGGTGTTAAAGAAAAGAAAATTGATTATTTGGAGAAAAAATTAATTAGCTTGACGGGGAAGCTCCGCTCCTACGTATCTCCGTGTGCGGAGAATCAAATGCTACGTAGTTCTTCTTTAGAAAAGGTTTGTTTGTTTTGTTGATTTTAATTTTTTTTTGAAGGGGTTTGAGATCACCAAGTTGTACAACTCAGGTGTCTTAAACCGGGTTGCGGGTTTGATAAGATGTACATCTCATTCAAACCCATTTTTATTTTTTTTAGGAATGAAAACTATTTTTTGTTTTGAGCTTCAAGTATTAAATATGGATTAAAAAAAATTAGAATTTAAATGAGTAGAGAAAATTAAAAAAGGGCATATAATGATGTTATTACAACTAGTTTATATTAAGAAAATAAAGTAAACAAATAATAATATAATACAACAAAAACAAATGAAATAAAGATAAAAATGGAACCTCATAATGGTCAAGGTGAGCGCCACATTGCATCACAGAGAAATCAACGATAGCTGTAACGCCCAAATAATTTAATTATTTAGGTATTTTATTAGTATAGTCATATTTAATAATTAATAAAATGATGTTTTATTTAAATTAGGGAGTGGTGTTTAGTAATTAGCTGAGTAGTAGTCGGGGGCCCGTGATCCAAGAGCCCAAGGGCCTAGGCGCATGAAGGAGAGAATTTGGCTAGGGTTTAGTCATTAGCGCATTTTTGGAGAAAAGAAAGAAAGTTGCGAAGAGGAGAAGAGAGAAAGGAAGGGGACGGCGCACAAGGAGAAAGAGGAGGAGAGCTCTGTTGCTGTGGTTCTTTGGAGTTTTCGTGCAAGAGGAGCTCGTGTTCGGAAAATTTAAGGTAAGGGTGGGTTCTATCCTTATAATAGGGTATATGATGGGGATTATGTGGGAGATAGGACCATGTTGCCTCTTTGATCTTGTTGATGTTGTTCTAGTGATGTTTGAATATATTATGATGATTTCGATTTGATGTTTGGGTGAATGATCATGGTGAATATTGGTGTTTGGTGTTTGGTGCAATTTTGGTGTTGTCTTAGTTGCTGAAAAAGGCGCCCTGTTGCTGGGCGCCATGTCCTGTGCGTGTATATAGGCGGTTGCTGTCTTGATGTTGCTGGAATTGGTGCCCTGCTGCTGGGCGCCATGCCCGGTCATGGTTCTGTTTTGTTTGTTGCAGGAAGTGGCGCCCTAGGCGCCCAAGGTGTATTCTGGTTGCTGAAAGTGGCGCCCTAGGCGCTCAGTGTTGCTGCCTTGGTTGCTGAAAGTGGCGCCTTAGGCGCCCAGTGCTGTGTTGCGTAATTCTGTGTTGCTGTGCAGGGCGCCCTAGGCGCCCAGTAGTGTCCTGTGTTGTTTCTGGGTGTTGCTGTGTTGTGCCAGAATTTTCTTGTGTCGCTGGGGGAGGTGCCCTAGGCGCCCAGTGGTGTTTCAGTGTTGTTCCTGTGCTGAAACTGGCGCCCTAGGCGCCCAGTGTTGTTGCTGTCTTAGGCGCCCTGTTGCTGGGCGTCAAGTCTGATGTTGCTTTTGTTGTCTCAGGCGCCATGTTGCTGGGCGCCAAGCCTAATGTTGCTGTTGTTGTCTTAGGCACCCTGCTCCTGGGCGCCAAGTCTGTTGTTGCCTCTGTTGTCCTAGGCGCCCTGTTGCTGGGCGCCATGTCTGTTTGTGCTGCTGTCTCACTAGGCGCCCTGTTGCTGGGCGCCAGTTTTTCTGTTGTGTTGTTGCCTGTGTTGGCGCCCTGTTGCTGGGCGCCAGTTTCTGTGTTGCTGCTGGCCTAGGCGCCCTGTTGCTGGGCACCAGTTCCTGTTGTTGTTGTTGCCTACTAGGCGCCCTGTTGCTGGGCGCCAGTTTCCTGCTGTGTTGCTGTCACAGTGACCAAATGTTGCTGTTTTCCTGAAATTAATGTTACTGTCACAGTGACCAAATGTTGCTGTTTTCCTGAAATTAATGTTGCTGTCACAGTGACCAAATGTTGCTGTTTTCCTGAAATTAATGTTGCTGTCACAGTGACCAACTGTTGCTGTTTTCCTGGAATTAATGTTGCTGTCACAGTGACCAAATGTGCTGTTGCTGTAAAAATGGTGTTGCTGTCACTGTAAAATAAATGTGCTGTTGCTGTAAAAATGGTGTTGTTGTCACTGTAAAATAAATGTGCTGTTGCTGTAAAAATGGTGTTATTGTCACTGTAAAATAAACGTTGCTGTTTGTTGTAAATCTATTGGTGTTTTGGTGTTGGTGGTTGTTGGTGTCCTCGATGATGATGTAACAGGTGATGTGCCTATTTCATGGGCTAAGGTGATAGGTGATGGGTCTATGACCACTTGGTGATATTGGTGATGTTGTGTTAATTAAATGTCGATTGTCGTTGATTGTCTCTGGTGCATTGTTCTTGGTGTCGCATATATTGCATATGCATTATTTTGGTGATGATGGCTTCGGCCTTGGAGCTATAGGTGATGATGGTGATGCTCATACAGGTGATGATGCCCTTATTGGCTACTTTATTGGTGATGATTGGTACCACATGCATATGCCCGTTGGTGTGGGTTGCATCTCATATACTTACTCATGATGTTGGTGATAATTTTTGATGATTTGTAATTGATGTTGTTGTGAAGCGGTTGATATAGATGTCGTAACTCTAGCATATTGCCTATCATATATGCTATTATAACGTTAGATATCTCACGCCTTCTGTTTGAATGTTACCCCTATGTTGGTAACGTACAGGTGATTGCGAGTGAAGACATGTCTACCTTCGCTAGTTGAGTCGGTGTCGTCGCTCTGATACGTAGCACTCGGAGGGATGGACGCTAGTTTTATTAGATGTCTTTAATATTTAATTTTTGAAGTTTTATGGTGATGTTATAATTATTTAATTGAACCCTGATTTTATTCCGCTGCTTGATGATGTTATGACGTGCTAGGTGTTGCACTGTTTTAATGGTGAAACTTTATTATTGGCGTGTGATGTTTAACGGTGAAAATGTAGCATCCCTTGTGGGTGTAGTGAATAACGTTTTGAAAACTCTGATTTTTGTCAAAAAAATTCCGGGTAGAAAACGAGTGTTACATTAGTTGGTATCAGAGCAGTTTCGGTCTGTCCGGCCAAGT
Source organism: Astragalus membranaceus (assembly GCA_039519185.1). Taxonomy (NCBI): domain Eukaryota; kingdom Viridiplantae; phylum Streptophyta; class Magnoliopsida; order Fabales; family Fabaceae; genus Astragalus; species Astragalus membranaceus. The sequence continues at coordinate 93,978,411 of CM076847.1, forward strand.
TGTCAAGTTATAGTGTCATTGGCGATCAAGTATTGTCAATTAGTTCTAACTGTTGCTTATGATTGTAGTGATTAGTTGAGATGGCTGGAAGGAACGATGTTGCTTTTGCTGCTGCGTTGGCTGCTATGGCTCAGGCTGTGGAGGGTCAACAGAATGCTGGTGAGAATGCTGGGTCTTGGAGTTTGGCTACCTTTCAGAGAGAGAATCCGCCTACCTTCAAGGGCAGGTATGATCCCGATGGGGCTTTAGCTTGGTTGAAAGAGATGGAAAGGATCTTTCGTGTGATGGACTGCACTCCGACACAGAAGGTCCATTATGGTACGCATATGCTGGCAGAGGAGGCCGATGACTGGTGGTTAGAGGCTAGGCAGAGATTGGAGATTGCAAACGAAGAGATCACTTGGGCTGTGTTCCGCAGGGAGTTTATGAGAAAATATTATCCGGAGGATGTCCGAGGCAAGAAAGAGATTGAGTTCCTGGAGCTGAAACAAGGGAACATGTCCGTGACTGAGTATGCTGCTAAGTTCGTGGAATTAGCAAAATTTTACCCGCACTACAGTGAGGCTACTGCTGAGTTTTCCAAGTGCATTAAGTTTGAGAATGGGCTGCGTCCTGAGATTAAGAAGGCGATCGGTTACCAGAAGATTCGTGTTTTCTCCGACTTGATTGATAGCTGCAGAATTTACGAGGAAGACAACAATGCTCACTACAAGATTATGAATGAGAAGAGGAGCAAGTTTCAAAGTCGTGGTAAGCCGTATGATGTTCCTGCTGGTAAGGGTAAACAGAAAGCTGCTGTTGGCAAGAAGACTAGTGGGGGAGATGCTCCTGCTAGCATTGTATGTTACAAATGTGGAAAGCTGGTCACAAGAGTAACGTGTGCAAAGCTGAAGTGAAGAAGTGTTACCGTTGTGGTAAGGAGGGTCATGTGGTGGCTGAGTGTGAGCGTAAGGAGGTGATCTGCTACAACTGTGGTGAAGGAGGGCACATTAGTACTCAGTGTCCGAAGCCGAAGAAAGAAAGGTCCAGTGGAAAAGTGTTCGCTTTAGCAGGTGAAGAGCCTACTGAAGAGGATAGGCTTATTAGAGGTACGTGCTTCATTAATGGTACTCCTTTAAAATCTATCATTGATACTGGTGCTACTCATTGCTTTATTGCTGCTGATTGTTGTAAGAAATTGGGTCTTGTATTTTCTGCTATGAATGGAGAGATGGTTGTCGACACTCCAGCTAAGGGGTCGGTAACCACTTCTCTGGTGTGTTCTCAGTGTCCCTTGTCGATCTTCGACAGAGACTTTGTTGTGGATTTTGTTTGCTTGCCGTTGAGCGGATTGGATGTAATCTTGGGTATGAACTGGTTAGAGCATAACCATGTTCATATTAATTGTCGTAGCAAGTCAGTGAGCTTTGAAGGGGAGGAGTCTGGTCTGTTATCCGCTAGTCAGTTGCGGAAGTTGATGAAGGAAGGAGTTCAGTTATTCTCGCTGATGGCATCGTTGTCTGTTGAGAATCAAGCTATCATTGAAGAGTTGAGGGTGGTGCGCGAGTTTCCTGATGTTTTCCCTGATGAAATTCCAAGTGTACCGCCAGAGAGGGAAGTTGAGTTCTCTATTGATCTTGTACCTGGTACCAAACCTGTTTCTATGGCACCGTACAGGATGTCCGCATCCGAACTGTCTGAGTTGAAGAAGCAACTTGAGGATCTGCTCGAGAAGAAGTTTGTGAGGCCGAGTGTATCGCCGTGGGGAGCTACAAAGATGTATCAAGACCTGAAGAAGTTGTTTTGGTGGCCTGGCATGAAGCGAGATGTGGCGCAGTTCGTTTATGCATGTTTGACTTGCCAGAAGTCAAAGGTTGAGCATTAGAAGCCTGTTGGACTGATGCAACTGTTAGAAATTCCAGAGTGGAAATGGGATAGCATTTCGATGGACTTTGTGACGGGATTGCCTAATACTGCAAAATGGTATGATGCAATTTGGGTGATTGTTGACAGGTTAACGAAGTCGTCTCATTTTGTTCCTATCAGCATCGCGTATCCGGTGTCGAAGTTGGCGGAAGTTTATATCCGGGCGATTGTGAAGCTTCATGGAGTTCCTATGAGTATTGTTTCGGATAGAGATCTGAGGTTCACTTCAGATTTCTGGAAGAGTTTGCATGAGAAGTTGGGGTCTAAGTTGAGGTTGAGTTCGGCATATCATCCTCAGACAGATGGTCGATCAGAGAGGACAATTCAGTCATTAGAAGATTTGTTGAGGGCTTGTGTTTTGGAACAAGGAGGTTCGTGGGATTCCTACCTTCCACTGATAGAGTTCACGTATAACAACAGTTACCATTCTAGTATTGGGATGGCACCTTTTGAAGCATTGTATGGTCGGAAGTGTAGAACCCCGCTGTGTTGGTATGAGTCGGGAGAGAGTGTGGTGCTTGGACCGGAGATTGTTCGAGAGACAACTGAAAAAGTGAAGTTAATTCGTGAGAAGATGAAGGCTTCACAGAGTCGACAGAAGAGTTATCACGACAAGCGGAGGAAAGATTTGAAGTTTCAAGCGGGTGAGCATGTATTTTTGAGAGTCACTCCAGTGACCGGTGTTGGACGCGCTTTGAAGTCGAAGAAGCTCACTCCTCGTTTTATTGGTCCTTATCAGATTTCGGAGAGAGTCGGGAATGTTGCATATAGAGTGGCTTTACCACCTAACCTTTCGAATTTGCATGACGTGTTTCATGTGTCGCAACTTCGGAAGTATATTTCGGACTCATCTCATGTAATCCGCATGGATGATGTGGAGGTACGGGATAATCTCACGGTGGAGACGATGCCTGTACGGATCGAGGGTCATGAGGTGAAAGTTTTAAGAGGCAAGGAGATTGCGTTGGTGAAGGTAGTCTGGCTAGGAGCTGCCGGAGAGAGCATGACGTGGGAGCTGGAGAGAAAGATGCGGGAATCCTATCCCGAGCTGTTTGAATCAGGTAAATTTCGAGGACGAAATATTCTAAGTGGGGGAGAGTTGTAACGCCCAAATAATTTAATTATTTATTTAATTAAATTATTTAGGTATTTTATTAGTATAGTCATATTTAATAATTAATAAAATGATGTTTTATTTAAATTAGGGAGTGGTGTTTAGTAATTAGCTGAGTAGTAGTCGGGGGCCCGTGATACAAGAGCCCAAGGGCCTAGGCGCATGAAGGAGAGAATTTGGCTAGGGTTTAGTCATTAGCGCATTTTTGGAGAAAAGAAAGAAAGTTGCGAAGAGGAGAAGAGAGAAAGGAAGGGGAAGGCGCACAAGGAGAAAGAGGAGGAGAGCTCTGTTGCTGTGGTTCTTTGGAGTTTTCGTGCAAGAGGAGCTCGTGTTCGGCAAATCTAAGGTAAGGGTGGGTTCTATCCTTATAATAGGGTATATGATGGGGATTATGTGGGAGATAGGACCATGTTGCCTCTTTGATCTTGTTGATGTTGTTCTAGTGATGTTTGAATATATTATGATGATTTCGATTTGATGTTTGGGTGAATGATCATGGTGAATATTGGTGTTTGGTGTTTGGTGCAATTTTGGTGTTGTCTTAGTTGCTGAAAAAGGTGCCCTGTTGCTGGGCGCCATGTCCTGTGCGTGTATATAGGCGGCTGCTGTCTTGATGTTGCTGGAATTGGTGCCCTGCTGCTGGGCGCCATGCCCGGTCATGGTTCTGTTTTGTTTGTTGCAAGAAGTGGCGCCCTAGGCGCCCAAGGTGTATTCTGGTTGCTGAAAGTGGCGCCCTAGGCGCCCAGTGTTGCTGCCTTGGTTGCTGAAAGTGGCGCCTTAGGCGCCCAGTGCTGTGTTGCTGTGCAAGGCGCCCTAGGCGCCCAGTAGTGTCCTGTGTTGTTTCTGGGTGTTGCTGTGTTGTGCCAGAATTTTCTTGTGTCGCTGGGGGAGGCGCCCTAGGCGCCCAGTGGTGTTTCAGTGTTGTTCCTGTGCTGAAACAGGCGCCCTAGGCGCCCAGTGTTGTTGCTGTCTTAGGCGCCCTGTTGCTGGGCGCCAAGTCTGATGTTGCTTTTGTTGTCTCAGGCGCCCTGTTGCTGGGCGCCAAGTCTGATGTTGCTTTTGTTGTCTCAGGCGCCATGTTGCTGGGCGCCAAGCCTGATGTTGCTGTTGTTGTCTTAGGCGCCCTGCTCCTGGGCGCCAAGTCTGTTGTTGCCTCTGTTGTCCTAGGCGCCCTGTTGCTGGGCGCCATGTCTGTTTGTGCTGCTGTCTCACTAGGCGCCCTGTTGCTGGGCGCCAGTTTTTCTGTTGTGCTGTTGCCTGTGTTGGCGTCCTGTTGCTGGGCGCCAGTTTCTGTGTTGCTGCTGGCCTAGGCGCCCTGTTGCTGGGCACCAGTTCCTGTTGTGCTGTTGTCTACTAGGCGCCCTGTTGTTGGGCGCCAGTTTCCTGCTGTGTTGCTGTCACAGTGACCAAATATTGTTGTTTTCCTGAAATTAATGTTGCTGTCACAGTGACCAAATGTTGCTGTTTTCCTGAAATTAATGTTGCTGTCACAGTGACCAAATGTTGCTGTTTTCCTGAAATTAATGTTGCTGTCACAGTGACCAAATGTTGTTGTTTTCCTGGAATTAATGTTGCTGTCACAGTGACCAAATGTGTTGTTACTGTGAAAATGGTGTTGCTGTCACTGTAAAATAAATGTACTGTTGTTGTAAAAATGGCGTTGCTGTCACTGTAAAATAAATGTGTTGTTGCTGTAAAAATGGTGTTGCTGTCACTGTAAAATAAATGTGCTGTTGCTGTAAAAATGGTGTTGCTGTCACTGTAAAATAAACGTTGCTGTTTGTTGTAAATCTATTGGTGTTTTGGTGTTAGTGGTTGTTGGTGTCCTCGGTGATGATGTAACAGGTGATGTGCCTATTTCATGAGCTAAGGTGATAGGTGATGGGTCTATGACCACTTGGTGATATTGGTGATGTTGTGTTAATTAAATGTCGATTGTCGTTGATTGTCTCTGGTGCACTGTTCATGGTGTCGCATATATTGCATATGCATTATTTTGGTGATGATGGCTTCGGCCTTGGAGCTATAGGTGATGATGGTGATGCTCATACAGGTGATGATGCCCTTATTGCCTACTTTATTGGTGATGATTGGTACCACATGCATATGCCCGTTGGTGTGGGTTGCATCTCATATACTTACTCATGATGTTGGTGATAATTTTTGATGATTTGTAATTGATGTTGTTGTGAAGCGGTTGATATAGATGTCGTAACTCTAGCATATTGCCTATCATATATGCTATTATAACGTTAGATATCTCACCCCTTCTGTTTGAATGTTACCCCTATGTTGGTAACGTGCAGGTGATTGCGAGTGAAGACATGTCTACATTCGCTAGTTGAGTCGGTGTCGTCGCTCTTATACGTAGCACTCGGGGGGATGGATGCTAGTTTTATTAGATGTCTTTAATATTTAATTTTTGAAGTTTTATGGTGATGTTATAATTATTTAATTGAACCCTGATTTTATTCCGCTGCTTGATGATGTTATGACGTGCTAGGTGTTGCACTGTTTTAATGGTGAAACTTTATTATTGGCGTGTGATGTTTAACGGTGAAAATGTAGCATCCCTTGTGGGTGTAGTGAATAACGTTTTGAAAACTCTGATTTTTGTCAAAAAATTTCCGGGTAGAAAATGGGTGTTACAATAGCTCGAGGTGATGGTGGGAGAAGGTTGTTGACAGATATTTTTAGGAGCTGAATGTATTTTTTTCTCCTTGAAGCTATGGATGAAGAATGATCACATGACTTATCTCGAAAGCTTTCCTCTTCTCACATCTCTTGTCTCTCCATTCAAAAATTCTCCTCACATCTTTTCTTCCTCTCTTTTCTTTTTAGTTTTTGATTGTATCTTTTTCTCTCTGCCCCAATCTGCTAGTTTTGCTCTGCTTTTATAGGTGAAAGTTTAGGTGTGGAGACTTTCTAGACAAGGAGACTTGTTAGGCAAGTCGACTTGTTAGGGAAATAGACTTGTTGGGCAAGTCGACTTGTTGGGCAAGCAAGGTAAGCAGACTTGTTGGGCTAGTAGACTTGTTGGCCTGAAGGTTGATGTAACAGCCTGGGCCCTTTTCTTTCTAGTAGGGTACCCCAGAACTGTACATATTGACCTTCTCTACCCCCTGTAGAGTTTTTGCCTTCCGTGGGAATCGAACATTGTACCTTAGGGCTCAAGTACAATCTCAAGTACAAAATGACCTATTCAAGGGATTAGGAATCAAATATATGCAAAAAACATATTTTTGTGATTTTTTTTGAAAAAGTAAAAATGTACCGGTTAAAATTGGGTGTTCACAGTGTTGAATCTAGTGTATTTTGGGCTATGAATCAGACCTAGATTGATAGGACTTAACACAACGTGAATTTGGTGACGCAAGCTTTATGAACTAAAATATTTGGTATATGCTAGAGGTCTACCAATCACACTACACTCGTACAATTCTCGTTGCTTACGTGTTGTTTGTAACATCCGACTCGCGAGACTCGAGAAATCCTCACTCGGCAACAATTCACACATAGGCACCAACACTTTGCTCCTATGACTTCAAGCTCAAGCCAAGACTCCAAATTTGATTCCCTTAACTTGAACTCCCAAAAAGTCACTATTCATCATCTTCAACCTCCAATTGGGCTTCAAACATAAAACCCCAGCTTTGATTCTCAAACCCTAACTCATTCAACTAGCTTCCAATCGCCCAATCGAACGTCAATCATCGATCAATCAACCTTGAGTGCACTCCTAAACACCATCCTAAGCTTTCCTTTGAGCTTGAACCATCAAAACCTCATTTTTCTTCCTAAGGTGCGAAAATGGTAGGTTAAGGGAGAGTGAGTTGTTGGTGATGATATAGGTACCAAAAGGAAGAGAATGGGGAGGTGGTTTATGTTGTGCAAGAAGATTGAAGTTCACCATGAAAGTTTTCTTCCCCTTTTTCTCTTCCTCCCTACGTGACCTTCTTCTTCTCACTCTCCTCTCATTTCTTCACTTTTCTTTTTCCTTTCCTTTCTACGGCTTCTATCTCTTTCTTTTTCACTTTCTTTTCATTTTCTTTCGGCTTAAATATGCTTTAGGCCCCTGCAAATATAGGGTGTTTTGGTTTAAGCCCCTGCAAAAAAAAAAATTGTTAAAAGCCCTTGCAAAATGAAATATTTTGTTATAAGCCCTTCTCAACATATCCAGAAATCATAGCATTCCATGTATAGGCTAACATTTTAGTCATAGAAGGGCTTATAACAAAATATGTCATTTTGCAAGGGCTTTTAACAAAAAAAAATTTGCATGGGCTTAAACCAAAACACCCTATAGTTGCAGGGGCCTAAAACATATTTAAGCCTTTTCTTTCTTTTATAATTCACACACAAGTGAGAGTGAGGGTAAAAGACTATTATACCCTTACTCTCTTCTTTATTTCTAATCAAACCCCTCTCTATCTATTAATCTCTCAAAACTCCACACTAATCAATAATTAACTTAGTACTCAATTACCAAAATTATTAATTAAGCACTAAATTAAATTGATTAGGTTAAACATCAAAAGAATTAAAATTAATTATTTCGGGGATGTTACATTGTTGCACAAATAGGCTGTGTGCGCCCCTCGTATTCGTAAGTGCTCTAGAGATTATGCATCAATCTCATACAAGCGGCCTGTTGGGCGAAAAGTAGTTGTGCAAGTGTACACAATCGCAACAAGTAATATAATGATAAAGTAGAGTTCGTACCCACAGGGATTGATGTTAATTTATGTGTTTAAGTAGTTAACAAGCTAGTGAAAGAAACAAAATAATAATAATAACAAGTTTTTGGACATGAAAATAAAGTTGATTGCGTAAGACAGTAAAGAAAGTTCAAATATGAGAATATGAGTTTGACTGCTTCTTGCTAAGTAATTTCTCAGTAGTTATGCACTATAACATCAAACGCTATAGCGTTAAGCTCTGTAGCATATGATGTTGTGCTTTTCAGCCACTGACGCCAGAGTTTTGTTACAAGACTCTTATTTCTAAGTTCTAAATAAGTCCACCCTTGTATAATAAAGAACCCACAGCATTCACCTTATGAACTATTGCTCCCCTATGTCTAGAGTTAAGCAAAAATTGATTATATGTTTTTAAACAACCTTTCGTTCATATCAATCCTTGAGTTCTATTCGTAGACCATGTCTGTACCTACGAATCTACTCATTTCAGTTGGCCATTCCCAAAATAAGTTTGAAAGCATTAACGAACAAGGAGTGAAACGCAAACATCATAATGTTATATTAACAATACTAAAGAATCATTACAAAGCTTAAAGCAATCCAACTACTAAGTGTTTAGCTCATGATAAGCATCATCAACACAATACAAACTAAGATGTTCATATTACCGAAAATGAAAAGAAGAGACACAGTTGCAAAAGATACAAAATGTGGCTTCCTATGCATGAAAGGCTTGCTGACGCTATAGCACAACTTCACAGCATTCAGAATGATGATCTTCACTTGAAAAACAAAATTTTGAAGTGGAGGTTTAATGGATGAAAATGGTGTCAAGTTTTTCTCCCAAAAACTCTCCATTCCTTCGAATGGTATGCGTATGATATGGAGAAGATGATAGATATACTTCTTTTTCTCTTTTCCCTTCAAAAAGTAGCTTTCCCAAAAAGTAGATGTGACAATCTCACCAACTAAAGTGATCCTTCAATAGCAAGTGGACAAGTGTCCATGCTAGCCACTAAAATTCGCCCATAGCAGTCTTAGGTGCAGGGAGAAGATATGCTGACAAGACATAAAGCAAGGGGCGCCAAAATCCAACTTTTTACTTTTGATCCTCAGCTGGCCCACCGCTAGCAAGCGCTATAGCGTTTGACGCTGTAACACTTAACAGAAACCTTAAAAAGTTCACACAAGCATCAAATGTGCCAAATGGTAACAAAAATAGCCTTTATCCCTTCTTTGCTCTTAATTACTAATATTTGCTAATTAAACTAAAATATTACTTGGGAACTTGCATGAATTTAAGTACTAAGAACATGAATAACTCATATAAATATGAGTTATCACGGCCCACTTGACACTCATATAGGCGATTTCATCAAGTGTGTGCGGCAATTTATACCCCATCCACGAGGGACACGAAATCATCAAAAGAGCATAAAAACTTCCATAATAAATCTGTTCATGTCTACTTATAGATAAATTCGAAGTGACAATGCCTCTGGTAAGAAAATAAATCTACTTGTCCATTTGTTCTCAATTGAATCAAAATCATTAAACATCATTTTATATTTTAATACAGTATAATATTTCATTAGTCTAGCAATTTCTGTCAATTATAAGCTTTGGTGTGAAGTTTATTCGGAGGCAAGTCAACGAGGTTGTGTTACCAAGTGGCTTCAGTCTCAAGAGGGGGGTGAATTGAGATTTTAAAAACTTTTCCCCTTTTAACGACTTAGAACAATTTTTCGCGCAGGTTTATGAAACGAATGAAAAAGAAATAAAAATAGTAAAGAACACAGGAGATTTTAAACTGGTTCAGTCACCTCCCAGTGACCTACGTCCAGTGCTCACAACCAAGATTTTCCACTAACAAAACAAAGCTTAACCGGGTGCTTTAAAACCCTTACAGACTCAGTCACTCTTCACCTTGGATACCCCACCTATTGCAAGAGCCCTCAAGATCTATAACCAACAAGAGATACCCCAACCACAAACCCTAGAGAGATACCCCACTCTCTAGTATAAACAAGAACCCTAGAGAGATACCCCACTCTCTAGTATGAACCAATTACAACGTTAAAACAGATTACAAAACAGATAACATATACCTCTATGAAGGTGGATACAACAACTTGAAGATTCCCAACCCAATCTAACCCTTGAGAGAAATCAGCTCAAAAAGATGAAGAACTTGAAGAACAGAAGTGATGGTGTGCTAGGGTTTTGCGTTTCAGCTTGTGAATATTTGGGTTGTATTTTTTATGCAGCCTTAAGTCTCTATTTATAGACTTCGTAAAAATATGACCGTTGGGACAAATTCTAACATTGTCTCAGTAAGTGAGAAATCGATTGTTTGCTTAAAACCACTTAGCATGACAATCGATTCTATGCTTTAAAATAAGAACAACTTCATAAGTGAATGATCGATTGATTGCTTCTAAAACTGAGTGTGAAAATAGATTCTTTACTTAAACAAAATAGAATCAAAATCGATTTTGTGCTTTAAACAACTAAGGTTATGATCGATTATGTGCTTTAGGAAAAATGAGACATTTTAAAAATCAAGTGGATAATCGATTTTGTGCTTCCCACAATCAAGCTCATAATCGATTTTGTGCTTGATAAGTCAAGTGCAAAATCCATTATTTGCTTTATAAAACAAGTGAATAATCGATTTATGTGTTTTGAAAATCAAGTTCATAAAACAAGAAGATAATCGATATTGTGCTTGTCCATAAGTAAAGAGGACAATCGATTATGTACTTTCAAAAACTATTTTCTCATTCAGTGATGCTCGTGATCATTTGTGCCTAACCTATTTAGCATGCGTACATTAGATTGATTAAGTGGGTGTTGTGTGTCGAGAGATTTGAGCCGATCCTCAAAAGCGGTTGACAATCATTCTTAAGACACGACCCAACTTCTTAGTAACTACCCTTGACACGGACTTATTTCTTGAGTTGGTTGTGTCTCGGAGTTCCGTTGGTACTTTGTCTTAGATTACCTCATTATCAAAACTTAACCTGCAACACAAGATATCCACAGGTTGCTCATAGTTTAGCTCGAGTAGCCTTTTCTATGCCTAGCCACCAAACTTATGAACAAGTACTACATTCTATTTCATCCTTGATTTTTAATGAAATAGAATGAGTTTATCTTTGTCAAAAAAAAAGGTATAAACCAGGTTAGGGATCGTTTGGACTTTTTTTGCTACTGGATATTAATGGCGAATAAACCCTCGATTTCATCCTACACTATCACTCTCTTTCTTGTTTGGTCCATAAACTATATAAAATATAATAAATTGTCTTTAAACTATTCTAAATCCATCTAATTAGTCCCTCAAATACTCTCAAAATTGGGGGGGAGAGAGAGGGAGAGAAAATTCATGAACTAACTTGATGAATTTAAAATAATTTATACACTATTTATTTTATTTCTATAGTTCAGAGAAAGATTGAAAAGAGAGTGATAGTATAGGAATCAAATTGAAAGTTTATTAGCACTCAAAATATTGTGTTTAGTTGGAGGACTCTCCATAACAATTGTAAACATAATCTTCTAAATAGCATAGGTGCCATCCTAAAACAACACCTATTACTCTTGATATGACCATGTATTTGTGGATTACTCACCATCTCATGATAGCGCAATTGTTCTGAATTCCAACTTCCAAATCTATTATGGCTAATAAATACATGATGTAGCTCTTGAACTCTACATCAAAGTTGTAGTTCTCTCTCATCCATCAATCAAAGACCGGGGATATCCATAAATTTTAATGAGTTACTTACAGTTTTAGATATAATAGATTTTCATTCCCTTTATGAACTGCAATAAACATGTCTACATCAAATGTAAACATGTCTACAAAGCCCTACAAGTACATTGGGGGGAATTCACAATCTGGCGATTTGAACAGACTTCTGGAGAGCTTGCATAAGACTCCTCATGATTCTGGGTTCACCGGGAAGCACCTTATCTTTTAAGGGCCCGTTTCTAATGGCGCGGAAAATTGGAGCAGAATTGTCAGTGGCTGGAAAAACAAAGCAGTCAATATACACAAGAACTTCTGTTGTCCCCGCATCTCCAATGCTGATAAAACCCAGTCTAGCTCCACCAGGTATCTTGTCTACCTGTTTTATTAAAGTCAATTAGATTTATTCAATAATTTCAGTAGCATTAAATCAGAAGTACCATGAAATTATTATAGTGGTTATAAGTAAAAGAATTAGTGATTATTTTTTCAAATCAAATTAATGCATCCAAACATAAAATTGAAATGCATTGAGAAAGAAGGGAACATATACTAGTATATTACAGTTCTTAATGATTAAAACAAATAATTTTTTAACTAACTTAATATCTCTAATAAGATATGTACCTTGAGAGGCATGGGAAGTGGGAGATTGGCTCCCTGGGCGAGGCTGTTTGCCCACTGCCACAACACAACACAACACAAATTAAAAAGAAAAGCACTCAAATAATAATTTGTTCAGAAATTTTAAAAACTACTAGTAGGCTTTATTGATATTCGCTTGAATCGATTAAAACAACATTAATTAATAGAAATAAATAAAGTGATTTAATATTTGTACTTGAAACAGCAAGGAATCGAATCTCTGAAGGTCAGTGTTGATAGGCAGTTTCATGGTGCCCAAAGAGACTCCATCGTCGTCGGTAGGATTCGCGGAGGCGGAGGCTTTGGTTACCACCGTGAGATTAAAGCGGTTACGAAGCACAGAAGAGGAACGAGTGTTGTTTTGAATAGCAATGAGGGAAGGGGAAGACGGTGGAACATGGAAATTCACTCCACTCAACTTCACATACACACTCTGCCTTATACTACTACCGCATGCCATTGCCATGCCTTTCCCTTTTGGTCTTCTCCTTCACCCGCAAAGTCTAGCTAAATTGAGGTCAGAAGCTAGAGGTAACAATACTTTATTAATTATTATCCCAAAAAAAAAATACTTTATTAATTATTTTATCTAATGGTAGTGGATAGCGCTTCATATGATTTTTATTTTTGTGCTCAGGTTTTAGCTACAAGATTCTCTGTTTTCGAAACAAATGGCTATGGAGAGGTCCACGTAGCCAGTATTGCCCCTTTTACCGAGAAGAGATTCTTATGCAATTGCATTAGTAACCAGCGTTTACCATTGATATTAACTCCTCTATACAATGGCGGAGAAAATTAGTTTCACATAAAAATATACGTGGAGTCTCCATTATTGTAAAAAATTGTAAAATGGCCTAATGTATTATTTGCGGAGTAATTTGTAATGAGAAAAAAAAATTGCTACTCAAAACACCAACTTCAACAGCAACTAAGCAACACTCTTGCAAAAGATTTATGCAATTTGTTGAATCAATTGCTTGCGCGAGGTTAAAAACAACATTTGCTGTTGTGCTTGTAAATTAGTTGCAGAGAGGGGGGGCGGGGGACGGAAAAGAGTGAGCTCCGGTGACAAAAGTTGGGGTTCCCCGTTCTAGTGATATTCTAAAATTTTGTACAAAATTAAGTGGTAAGAAAATCACATCTTTTACAACTTAAATAGAAAAGGGCAGATAAATTTTATAAGCCCTTTTACAAAACAAGAGCCGCGACCCTGCATTTGCCACACCCCAGTCCCCCGTAACCACCGTGAAGGAGTACACATCTTCTATGCTCTGGAGTACTCACTGATTAATTCTCTACGAGGAAGAACATGCTTCTAGTTTAGGAAGCAGACTTCGCCACGCATCTGCAATACCGTTTGACAAGCGTGCCTGACCTTTGGCAAATTCATGGAAAGCAATCCCCATATCTAATGTTTTCTGCTCCTGAAAACGCTCCATTTCTTCAGTCATTAATTTGACAATCGTTTCAAATGTCTTTGTTGCTTGTTCACTCTCTGCCTTCAACTGCATCCCAAAATCATGTCAGTCCAATCAAACCAATACAAGATATATGATGATGTGCCAAGCAATAAAAAATACTTGCCTCGTTATATTCACACTCGGCTTCTGCTACTTTATCAGACCGAATCAACATGAGTTTGTCCCTGGATTCCAAACAATCAGAATATAAGACATCAAGCATTTGTCCAGTCTAATACAAGACATATAAAGACTTGTTCACTTTTATATATACAAGCGTTGGTGGCAGAATGGTAGTTCAGTCATTGAATGTTGCATAAAAAGGGAATAATTCTGCCATGAAAGCTAAATTAGTCAAATAGTAAAAACTGAGAACCAGGAGTATACAGATTAATCTCCTTCAGCTTCATCGTTTCAGCCAGTTCACATTGCCTTCTGAAGGCATTGGCCCTCTCTGCTATTGTTGCCTGTTTAGTAATGTAACAAGAGCATTCGATTAAATATAAGGTATAACAATCCATTTTATACTTTGGGTAGGGGTTGTAGGAGACACGCTAGGGTTCCAATAGCAGAAAACAAAACCAGACCGACCTTAATAGATTGTACAGCACGGACATAATCTTTCAAAGGTTCTTCAAAAGTCATCAAGAGCTGATGTGCCTGCATGTATATCCATCCAAGCACACATATATGAATACCGAGTAAAATAATTTATGATGCCAACACTTAGAGACTGACCTCCTTCTGCAGCTTCGCTGATAAAAACTCTGACTTCATCCCAAGTTCAGAGAATGCTTTCCCAAGAGAATTTCCTTCAGAAGCACCTAGAAGTTTTACGGCTTTTCCGAAATCTGACAGTGATTGTCCCAACTCTGCAAGAGCATTATAAAGCATTAGTCAAACTAAGAATTAATCTTGCCAGAAAAGTGGGTAAAAATGTAACAAGAAAGCACAGAAGAGTAAAAACAGAAAGAACAAAAGCTATAGAAAACGATAGTAAGTACCGAACTGAAATCAGAAATTCAACCATTACCTCTGTGCCTCTTCACAAGACGATACGCATGCTTTTGAGCTTCAGCCAAGTGGTTCTCAAGCTCAAAAATGTAATGTTTCAGCTTTTCATATTCAGGATCTGATTCTTCCACTGGCTTCTCTTTCCCGAGGACAACATCACTCACTTTAGATTGCACATCCTGCAAAAATTCACATAATCAATTAGGGACCTAACAAGACACCTGGACAGACAGCATACTCAACCACATGGGTTTGCAAGTGCAAATGTTTAAAATATAGGAAATTTTCAATTTGAGAGACCGTTTACACTGGATGTATTCACATCCAACGAATTGATAATCCTAGATGAAATAGTTAAGTCGAAAAAATGTAACAAGAATCAAGTAGAACTTGTATTGTATTTCTGGTTTAGAGTTCCGGCAAACTCCAGAGCAATTCGATAGTTCCCCGAATCACTTCTTACAAATCAGTTCTTCACTCATTAAATAACTCTCCCCCCTATCCATTTATAGGCAACATGCCTTATTTCTATTAACTCGCTAACTGTTATTGGACAGTTAACAAAACATGGGCTAAGGCCCATACCTATCATTCCATTCCTAGGGAGAAAAATCTAAAACAAAGATAGTGGAATATGTAACTGAATTTCTAGACTCAAATAAAATAAGTCACTTCGTTGCACTATCCTGCAGTCTCTATTTGCTTTTTTTTATAATGGAACAATTTTCTTTTAAATAGTTACAAAGTTCTGAAGTATAATTCCACATTACCTTTATCTCACCATCACTTTCTTGAACTCAATAAAGCTAGTAGTACTTTAAGATTATTAACTAATTGGAGGGATTTAAGATACATATTTTTATTTTCATTATCTCTGATATATTGTATCCAGACCCATGTGTGTGCATACTAACAGGAAAAAAATAAGCATCCCTTGTTAGGTTATTTCAGACAAGAAATTGGTGAAATTCAAAATTAAATTTACTCCATTTAACAAATTTCAATCTAGTAAAAGGAAACTATTCATATTTTAAAATAAACAGTAGAACATGTCTTACCTTAAAAATCTGCATTAAGTCAGCAGGCTTCTTGAACATGCCAGTCTCGTGGGACCTTAATCTTTCCATTGTCTGCATAGTATTCTCAATGAAATCAAGCTTAACTAAGGTTTTTCTTTTCCCTCTTAAAAGTCAAATGTGAGAGAAAGTGCAGAACTAGAGCAGTTACAAATACAATAGATATAACTAAATCATATCTGGGAGAGGATGGAGAAAAACAGTATGTGTTGGTGCATTCAACATCCCACAGACCCACCTTCTACGTGCAGTGATTATTAGTTATGGAATCAGCAACCATCGTGCATACTTCATTATCCCATAAAACAACCACTAATACAAGCTACAGAATATGAAATCAAGCATTTGATGATCAATTACTCTATTTAGGACACTCGTCATCAAAACCAAACAGTCAATTTAGTCACAATGGTTAGGTCGAATCAGATATGTAAACTCAAACAAAAAACAGTGCAGTAATATGGCATGGTGATAGCAGTTGAGACTTGAAGTTGAAAGACAAAAAAGAAAGAGCAACAATGCCAACAAATCACATCGAAAGTAGATACAAATGCACAGAGAATAGTAGTCTACTGAAGGTGAGGCATCACCTCTTCCTCTGCCTGCAAAAACGTCCTCAGGTCTTCACTTTGCTGTAGCTCATGATGTGATGCTATCCGATTTACAAATACATCCAATGCCTGCCGCCTCATCTCAATGAATTCTGCACTGAAACGGAATTTCTCTGCAACAAAAAAAAACAAAAGTGAAACCCAAATAGAGTTGTGGATGACACAAAGTTTTGAGTCTCAATTGAATAAATTTAATTACAATCAAAATTCATCATTTCGCTATGACCAGAATATTGGATGGCAATGCATTACTAAACAACATTCAGCAGCAGTTTATCAAGTCTGCAACAAAATATTTTATAAACTTATCACAAGGCTTATCTAGGATCTTAGTCAGCTTAGAATAGCAATGAAGAGTTGATGACCCCATTGTTAACCACAAAGTAGATGCACCGTTGATCATGCCAAGGACTTATTATAATATAGACCAAACAACAGAATCAACATAAGAATACAAGCTACTACTAAACCACCAGAAATCTGAAAGACCCGGGAAATAAACAAGGCGAAAAACAGATGGCAGTTTACTTCCAAAGTTAATTCTTAATCAGAAAAAGAAACCCGCGGTAAACTTTTTTGACTGTGTAAAAAGCAAAATGAAAAAATACAGCAGTTCCTCTCGTCAAGATGTTTTCATTGCATAAAAAGAAAAAAGTAAAATAATTTCTGAAAACAATCACAAGCAGGAAGATAAATCATGCAGCACTGGTATAGAAATTTCAATGGCAGTAGCTAAATTCAAATTATCATTAAACATGCATGAAAGATTCCTGCTTAAATGTTACCTACGGCACTTTTCTCTGGAATAGGGGGGATGAAAATGCCTTTGTACTTCTCAAAAAGACGATCGCGTAACCAAACGAAGTCACTATAACGTCGGATGACAATCTTCTCAGGTCCCTGGTATTCAGGAAAATTTGTCTGCCAAATTGTCACGGATAGTCAGATGATAGCATGGCAGATGCTTATAGTTACACATCTACTTCATGGCTCCATGCATTGCAGCAGAATTAAAACTCATAAATGATGAAAGAGAATATCTTTGCTTTGAAAATAGGGGAGGAATTAGTTGTTTATTATTTCATTGAAATTTGATAGATTCATACCCAATGAATTTCATCTAGAACTAGAAAATTAAAATTGATAATTGTCAAATTGCCCGTCATCCTTATACCTTCGGCTTCTGGTAAACCAAAAGCCCTTTGTTCTTGTTCACGCTTGAGTTTGTGATCAGAGCTAACCTCTATCCGCAAAGGTTTGTCTCAATCACTAATATGAGCAACTTGTTTCATTCTTGGTCCTAAGCTCTCTTTTTGATCATCAGACACCATAAATGCCCTTGAGGAAATCTGGGATGCATTTGCATCTATTTTTATTCCTATTGCGCTATAATTTTATAACATGTTTTATAATATGTGCAGTTATGGTTTGGGCTGTAATTTCGCAAAAAAGATTGTCCCTAGCGGGTTGAGTAATTGCAGATCCCAACATATTTGGTCAAAGGGATCGATGCAGGCCATGTCTAAGCCGGGAGGGCATACAGTCTCCCCTGCACCGAGCCAAGACGAGAGAGGACTCGGCAACGCCATAACTTGTCCTGGAGGGCACAGTTCTTTTCACTCAACCCAAAGTAGTAACCATGCTGGAACAAGCATGCATGCTTAGTCTTAATTCTTAATCACGACTAATGCATAAATGCACATAACCTAAGATAAAGCACATTTCAGAAGGAACAAGAAAAAAAATCCAAAACAGTTAGCTCTATAATCACTATGCTTCAACTCCGATCATTGCAATCCTTGAAAAGGATCGGTACTTAAATGCATTGATTTGGGGGAAAAAAGAAATCAATTATTCCTAATATACTATTCACTCCTCAGCAGAATCAATCACACGAGAAACCGAGATTTCACGATCTTGGCATTTTAATGATTTAATCGTTTATACATTATACGCCAAATTAATAACACGTTTCTAGTTGAGTTGAGTTCAAAATAAGCTTCAAAGACCTCCGTCAACGCTGAGATCAAAGCTGTATTTGAATTTAACGATAAATTTCAAACAAAGGAGTAAAAAGGAAATAAAGAAAGAGCGAGAAGTGAATGGATGATGATAATACTTTGGTGATGACACGGTAGGAGATATAGGCTTGGACGCCATTGCCGAGCTTAACGGGATCGGTTACGGAGACGGAGAGGAACGGCTGCGAGGAAGACGGAGATCTAGGGCTTTGCGACGAACCGGAGAGACTTCTCTGCTGTTCCATATCTCACAAGTTACCATCAAATTAAAGTTCAACAAAAAAAAGAAGAAGAAAAGAGTGCATAGCATAGCATAAGATCGTGGTTGCTTATTTTGTGAATTGGACAGGGTAGTTTTGTAATTACCGGTTGATTCATGGTCGTTTAAGGAATAGCAGAGGAAGGAGATAAAGCAAGTAAATGTAGCAGCGCGGCGAACGTGACTTGTCCCAGAGAATCAGTGACGGGTGTGGTGTGGCGGTGAAAAATCGTGCCACTTGGGAAGTTGGCCGGCTCTCGACTTGGCTATTCATTCAATGCGTAAATAAAAACCCGACCCACCTCGCAGCTGGGCAGGTACGATTTTTCGGGAAATTTTGCCCTGTTTTTACGCGCACGTTTAAAGTAATGAATAAATTAAATGATTTAATTAAAATATTTTATATTTTATATCATCTACTGTCTATTTATCTTATTAACCTATTACCAAAATATCAATCTTACAATTTTCCCAACTAAACAATTTTAGAATATTTATGTAATTTTTTTTCACTTTTTCAAACTTTTTCATTTTCTCTCACATACTTTTTCACTCTCTCACACTTTTTTTAAATTTTTTCACTTTTTCACTCTCTTCCATATACTTTTTCCAAACTTTTTCACTCTTTCTCACACATTTTTTCACTCTCTCCTCCTCTTTCTTCCTCTAACTCTATCTCATTTTTCTATTTTTCACAATATATCTACTTTAATTTCATCTACATGTCTCCTTCAATTTTAATCTTCCATTTTTCTCTATCAATAAGTTTAATAGAATTTTGTTTTCTAATCTCTACGGGAAATATTACATATTGCTGGTAAATGTCCACAGGGTAATGTTCGGACTAACTCAATTACAATTTGAAATTTTTTGTTTGTCTATTTTAAATTAGTCTTGATTTTCGCGGAGTAATGTTCGGACTGATTAAATTATGTCTAAGTCTATTAATAAAAATAACACAACAGCACCCGTGCGTATGCACAGGTATACTGCTAGTACATCTAATAATTTTTGTCAAAAAAAAAACATACACCCAATAATGTGTTTAGGGTATACTATTAAATGACTATTTAGAATATATTTACCACGAATCATAGAAATTAACTCAAAATTAAATCTAAAAATGAGTTTGATATAGAATTACACAATTAATTTATTTATCAAAAAATAATTACACAACAATTAATTCAATTATCTTATTTTGTGTGTATAGTAAAATTTCTAAATTAGACTTTTTTCGGATTGTTGTGTGATTTGTTAACCAATTTGTCTTTATTTCTTTATCTTTTAGATTGTGACTTTTAAAATTTCGATGTTTTGTTAATTTTCTAAATTAATCCATTGTGATTAGAATTTTTGTTACTTATTTGTAATATATTGAATTTTACACGAAAACTATTGTTGGATCATTACTATAATCTATTGTCTTAGAAATTCATGAGAAAATACAACATGACCTTATAATACGCTCTCTAGTACACTGCCAGAATATTATTACTTGACTATGGTGTTGTTGTGCTTTCAACTAAAAGTCACTGAAATATCATGAGGCTCATCCCACTAAGTACTGTATCATTCCCAGACTGAATGTAACAACACAAGATAATGAACTTTTGATTTCTCCCACTAGTACTGCTTCATTCCCATAAGTGAATGTAGCAACATACGATCACTGTGGGCAAACATGTGATAGTGGTCTTGATCATAGTCGCAGTGGAAATTACAATAACACGTTTTCTTCACCAGAAGTGGAAAAGTGTTGGAAAGAATGAAAAAAGTGGGCAGAAAAATAATGAAAATATTTGCTATTGTTGTGGAGGCAAAGGTCGTTGAGGTCGTATCTGTCGTACGCCAAAACATCTTATTGATCTCTATCAACAATCACTTAAAAATAAAGATAAAAAAATTGAGACAAATTTATCTCATGAAGATGACGGTAATATGGATGTTACTCACTTAGATGTTGTTGACTTCTTTACTGATCCTAATGGAGATATGCGTCTCGTTGATAGCAGAACTACCCATACAATTTTAAAGGATACGAAATATTTCTCTTATTTAGCGAAACGAGAAACCGATGTTAGTACTATATCTGGCCCTTCAAAGATAATTGAAGGCTTCGGAAGGTTAATCTACTATTATTAAGAAATTTATAATAAGCTTGGAGGCTATTTGACAAAGATATGTTTTCTCTTACTATCTTATAGTTAATCTAACTTATTATCATATTATGATCTTCTTCTTCTTCTTCTTCTTCTTCTTCTTCTTCTTCTTCTTCTTCTTCTTCTTCTTCTTCTTCTTCTTCTTCTTCTTCTTCTTCTTCTTCTTCCCACTATTCAAAAAAAATTATGATGTTCTTCCTTATAGCTTTTATTTTATTATGTTAATATTTTATATTTCTTGCATAGAAATTTTATTAAGAATTTTACTTAGCTACTATGGTTATCATGTTTTCTATTCTTGATGAATTCCCGAAGAATTAAAGATTTAAGCATCCTTATTGGATTGCATAAAGACGATTATCATGTTTGACTATTCTTGATGAATTCCCGAAGAGTTCAATTTTCAAGCATCCTACAAGGATTGCACAGTGAACTTAATATTGAAGCATATCGTATTTGTCTATATTCATGATGAATTCCAGAAGAATTCATCATTCAAGCATCCCAGATAGATTGCACAAAAAACTGTTTCTATGTATCATTGCATAAATGAATCAAGTTTATTATTTTGCTTATCTAAGTTTACACATTGAGAATCCATTGTATTCCCCTAAGTCTCATAGAAATTTATTAAGTTTCAAAGATATTCGTCTAAATGGATATCATATTGAAAAGAGAGATGAAGGAGATATTGAGTATCTTTATATAGCGAGACATACTTTGGATAAAATAAGTGTAGTGGAAAAACTGTTTTGTTTTTCCTCTAGTTTGTACTACACTTATATCAGTGCAACTAAATCACATATTGCAAACCAGAATTTTACAAGTCACAAAAAAGTTGTTGTTTGGCATAACCGGTTGGGTCATCATGGATATATAATGATGCGAAAAATAATTGAAAATTTTTGTGGTCATAAATTAAAGAACCAGAAGAATCTTCAATCTAATAAGTTCTCATGTATCTATTGTTCACAATGGAAGTTTAAAATTAGACCATCACCATAAAAATTGGAAGTGAATATCTCAATTTTTTAAGAATGAATAAATATGAAGATATTTGTGGGTCAATACACCCACCATGTGGACCGTTTAAATATTTTTATGATTTGAATTGATACATCAACTAGATGGACACATATAATTGTCTTCAATTTACAACTGGAAGTTCGTGAGATTGTTTACTACCCTAATTTCCCTAAGAGCTCATTTTTTAAATGGTCTTGAAGAACCATTCTTTAGACGTCTAGAGTTAATTATAAGTCCAATAGTTATGAGATAAGAACTTCCAATTTCTACTTGGGAACATGCAATTTTGTATTTTTTAACTTTTTTTATTCGCATCAAGCCAACAAGTTATCACAACTCTTCCCCCTTTGCATTTGATTTTTGGTCACGAACCTAATATTTCCCATCTTAGGTTTTTTGGATGTGTAGTGTATGATCCAAAGTCTTCGTTCACAATGCACTATGATAGGTCCTCAAAGAATTTTGGGAATATATATTGGATATTGTTCTGTACCTTGCAGTATTGGGTTGACTGCAGTTGGTAGGTCTCTTGCTGCTTGGCCGGAGGTTAGTGTGAGCCTGGGGGGTACCTGCGAAGCCAATCCGACGCTCAAGTCAGTATTGAGAACAGATGAGTGATTTAGCTAGGAATGAAAGTGTGTACCTTATGATGGCAATGGGAGCCGGTATTTATAGGAAATCGAGCCCGTTTGTGGATCGTCGGATCAGTAGAGTTGATCTTAACCATCCGAGTGTGATGGCCTTAATTGGGCTTGTATGTTGTGGATATGGGCCAAAATGGTTGGGCCAATCCATATCCAATTGCTAAATGGACCTCCTGGTATTGCTAAGTGGACCCCCTGGTCCAGTCGAGAACAGTTGCCCCCCAAGCCGAGATTTTTTCGAAGGATAGTCTTGGCTTGAAGAATTTTTGACGATCTACCCGAAGTGTTACTTCATGTGTCTTGTCGGGTCGTATAAGATCTCTTCACCGTGACCGTGACTCACACCTCCTTTGGTGTAATCCTTGTACCAGGCACCGAGCTGGGGTGCCGTGTCCTGATGTTGGCGCCCTACTGGGCGCCTTGTGCCCAGATACTGCGTCTTGATGTTGGCGCTCTCCTGAGTGCCTTGTGCCAAGATGTTGTATTCTGATGTTGGCGCCCTCCTGGGCGCCTTATGCCAAGGTGCTGTGTTCTGAAGTTGGCTGATAACTCTATTTTATATAGGTTATTTATGCTCTTAATACTTAAGTCAAAGCTTACTTCTCAAGTAATTCTAGTACTTAAATATGTGAATATATGAATATTAGAGTAAATATAGGTTATAAGTCAATTCCCTAAACCTTGGGCATAGTCAATGCCTTTGTGAATATGTTTGATGCTTTGCTTTAGCGCTGCCAGCGGTATGCTATCAAGGAGACGCTACAGCGTTATATGACGGCTGACCATTGAGATATTTGTGTGACCACTTCAGGACATGATGAGTCATCACCCTTATCTCTTCCTCTCAGCTGGATATTTTGACTTCCAAGTGGGTGCTAAATTACACTTGGCGCCCCCTAAATGGAACCCATGTGATAGTTGGTGTATTCCATCATTAGCACTTTTTGTAAAGTACTTTAAAGATAATATCTAAGTCTTATGATCATGATTTATTATTATTATTTTATTAAGACTTAGTTAGTTTTAAATTAATATAGATTGATTCATTAGGCAGTAACGAGAGTACACACAAGTAGTTGTAACTTGGAAAAAGAACTTCTTATGACATAGTAGCTTTTATACATTGTTATACTACCTTTAAAGCTTTTTATTTTTAGTATAGTTTTCTAGTCTTCATTCAAGGTTTTGCTCACACCTCAACTTCATCATTTGTATGCTACTTGGGATCTGTATCTTTTGCAACCACTCTTCTCTTGTCTTCCTACAGTAATACATACTCTCTAGTTGTATTATGTTGATGAAACTTGTGATAAGCTAACTTTGTTGTAGTTGGATTGTTCTTGGTGTGTAATGAACCTTGAGTAACTTTTGTATAATATTATGATGTTTATGTTTTATTCCTTGTGTCATAATGCTTTCAATCTTGGTTTGGGAATGATAAACTAAAACAAGGTAACTTTGTGGGTACTGACATGGTTCACAAAGAGAACTCAAGGAATGATATGAATGAAAACCCTTTAAAGACATTTAAAGGAAGCACTACTTAACTCTAGACATAGGCGAGTAATAGTTCATAAGGCAAATGTTGTAAGAGCTTAATATACAGGGGTAAAACTTATTTAGAGCCTAGACATAGGAGTCTTGTAACATAACCCTGACGAAAGTGACTGAAAGGCACGCTACCAAAGCGCTACAGCGTCTACGGACTTTGAAGCGCTACAGCGCTTAACGCTACAACGTCTAAATATTATTTGAACATTACTCTTGGGAGTTTACATAACTACTGAGCTATCCAACTCACATTTAATTACTTCAACTTAATACTGTTTTATCACAACTTATAATGTTTACAACTCTTTATCTTTACTTGTTACTCAATTCTTTTCACTAAGCTTCTAATCACTTAAACTTCTTAGATTAATTCCAATCCCTGTGGGAACGAACTTTACATATCATTATATTACTTGTTGCGATTGTGTATACTTGCACATCACCTTTTCGCACAACAAGTTTTTGGCGCCGTTGCCGGGGATTGCATTTAATTTTCATTGTTTAAGTTTTTAGTAAACTTAGTGCCTATTTTACACTGGTGTGTTGTTTCTTGTTGCTGCAGCAGTAAGCACTACAGCGTATGCCCAGGTCTCAACCACCAGAATTTGAACCATACTCAGAACCAGAGAGAAGGTTCAGGAAACTAAGACATCTTCAAAGGCTCAGACCCACCATGTCAGAACATAGTCAGAGGACACCTTCTGGTAGAGCTACCACCCCACATGGAAGATCTAATTCTGGTAGAGGAGGGACTGAACCAGGTGGAAGGGGTAGAGGTAGACATCATCAGCCACCCACTCCCACCTTACATGACCAAGAGGACTGGTACAGACATCAATTCATAAATGAAGGACCTGCTCAAATGGTAAATGACAGAGATAGACCAATGAGGGACTATGTTGTGTTTGATCCACAAACCATGGAGACAAGCATAGCAAGACCTACTCTCCATACAGCTCAGTTTGAATTCAAACCTATGATGTTCCAAATGTTGCAAACAGTGGGACAGTTTTGTGGTGCTCCTCAAGAGGACCCATATTTACACTTGAAGCAATTTTTAGAAGTCTGCAGTAACTTCATCATTCCAGGGGTAAGTGATGATGCATTCAGATTAAAACTTTTTCCTTATTCCTTAAAGGATAGAGCAAAGGCCTGGTTAACTTCTCTAGAGCCTAACTCTATCCATACTTGGAATGAAATGGCTGAGAAATTCTTAGCAAAATATTTTCCTCCAAGTAAGAATGCAAGAATGAGGAATGAGGTTACTGCATTCAGACAAAAAGATGCTGAAACACTGTTTGAAGCATGGGAGAGATGGAAGGAGCTGTTAAGAAAGTGCCATCATCATGGTATACCTGTGATTATCCAAATGGAGACCTTCTACAGTGGACTAGATCCAACATTCAGACAAATGTTAGATGCTTCTTCAGGGGGTGTGTTGTTGAAAACCTCCTATAATGAGGCATGTGAGCTGATTGATGATATTGCCACAAATAGCTATCAATGGCCCACAGAAAGGTTAGCTCAGCAGAAGAAGGTAGCTGGTGTGCATGAAATAAGCGAAGTCTCTGCTCTATCTGCACAGGTTGCCTCTCTCACTAACATGATAAAATCTATGAGCACATCAAACGCTGTAGCGGTTACCGCTGCAGCGGCACGTGAACCAACAGTAGGTGTTATTGAGCAAGCCTCTCCAGGGTCAGTAAGCTGTGTATATTGTGGAGGAGAGCATTTGTATGAAGAATGTCCTGGTAACCCTGTCTCTGTGAACTTTGTGGGTTTCAACAAAAATAATAATCCTTATTCAAATACATATAATCCTGGTTGGAAGAACCACCCCAATTTCAGATGGGGAGCCAACAATGCAACAGCACCTAATTATAGTGCTCCAGCAAATCCACCAGGATTTCCTGCTCAGAACTGCCAAAGGCAGAATGCCCCTGTCATAGATAATTCATTGGAAGGATTGACGAAAAGCTTTATGAGTGATTGCAAGACAACTCTGAAAACTCATGAAGCTTCCATTAAGAATCTAGAAGTTCAGATGGGGCAGATTGCGAATGTCCTTTCCCAAAGAGTTAGTGGATCATTACCATCCACTACAGAAGCCTCAACTTCAAATACTACAGGGAAGGAGCATGTAAAAGATATATCTTTAAGGAGTGGGAAAGATTTGATAGGACCATCAACTGTTTCAGATGATGAAAAAAACAAAAATTTTGAAAAACAAAAAGAACCTGCAACAAACGCTACAGCGCCTGATTCTAACGCTGCAGCGCCTGTTGCTAAAAAAATACCACCACCCAAAATTATCCCAACATATCCAGATCCTCCATACCCTCAAAGACTTCGAAAAGGCTCATGAAGACAAGCAATTTAACAAATTTCTAGAAGTCCTTAAACAGTTGCACATTAATGTCCCTTTGGTGGAGGCTCTCCAACAAATGCCCAACTATGCAAAATTTATGAAAGATGTGCTTACTAAGAGGAGGAGACTTGGGGAATTTGAAACTGTAGCAATGACTGGGGAGTGTAGCATGTTGATGCAGAACAAGCTCCCACCCAAATCAAAGGATCCTGGCAGTTTTTACTCTGGCCTGGGTGCCGGTTTGGAGGCGCTGGGCGCCATCCTGCGAAAGGAATTTTGGCGCCCTCTAGGGCGCCTGGGTGCCAGTTTGGATGTGCTGGTTGCCATCCTGCGAAAAGAATTTTGGCGCCCTCTTAGGCGCCTGGGTGCCGTTTTTGATGTGCTGCCTGCCATCTTGCGAAAGGAATTTTGGCGCTATCTAGGGCGCTTGGGTGCGGGTTTGGATGTGCTGGCTGCCATCCTGCGAAAAGAATTTTGGCGCCCTCTAGGGCGCCTGAGTGCCGGTTTGGATGTGCTGGCTGCCATCCTGCAAAAGGAATTTTGGCGCACTCTAGGGCGCCTGGGTGCGGGTTTGGATGTGCTGGCTGCCATCCTGCGAAAAGAATTTTGGCGCCCTCTTGGGCGCCTGGGTGCGGGTTTGGATGTGCTGGCTGCCATCCTGCGAAAAGAATTTTGGTGCCCTTTGGGCAAGCTGGCTATCTCCTTGCGTCAAGTGTTTTGGCGCCCTCCTGGGCGCCTTGGGTGCCGGTTTGTGTATGCTGGATGATTCCTTGCGTCAAGTGATTTGGCGCCCTCCTAGGCGCCTTGGGTGCCGGTTTGTGCACGCTGGCTGTTTCGACCCTTCAAGTGATTTGGCGCCCTCCTGGGTGCCTTGGGTGCCGGTTTGTGCACGCTGGCTTGTTTCGACCCTTCAAGTGATTTGGCGCCCTCCTGGGCGCCTTGGGTGCCGGTTGCTAGGCACCTTCTATGGTGCCAGGTTTTGTTTTCTTTTGGTGCCTTGGTACTGGGCGCCTGGGTGCTGTGTTTCACGACATTGGCGCCTTTGCTGGCGCCCTGTGGGTGCCATGACCTTGGATCCCTGCTGGGTGGGCACCGTGACCTTGGTTGTTTTGTGTGACTATCCTTTCAATCTTTTCGCGAGCTTTGTGCTGCTTCTTCTTTGCTAAGGTGATTTTGCTTGGATTTTGGATTTTAAGTAGATAGTTGCTAAGCTTGCCTTGCTTTATGAAGATGAGCCGACGCCCGTCGGGACAATTTGTAATGAAGTATACCCTTAGCACAGTTTACCAAGACTCGGCTTGGATAGAACTCGCTCAAAGGGGTTGTGACCACCAAGGTCAGCTCGAAGTATGCTCTTGGCACAGTTTACCAGGACTCGGCCCAGATAGAACTCGCCCAAGGGGTTGTGACCACCAAGGTCAGCTTGAAGTATCCTCTTGGCACAGTTTACCAGGACTTGGCCCAGATAGAACTCGCCCAAGGGGTTGTGACCACCAAGGTCAGCTTGAAGTGTCCTCTTGGCACAGTTTACCAAGACTCGGCCCAGATAGAACTCGCCCAAGGGGTTGTGACCACCAAGGTCACTTATTTGTTTTGGGGTGCCATGACATCCTTGACTTCCAATACTTGGAGAGATGATCTTGGCTTTGAGCTAATGTTGAGGTTGCCCCTGCGATTCAGGCAGCCCCTCCCTGCATGGTATGTTGGGTCTCAAGCTGGTAGGTATCATATGGAGGGGATGGAGGGGTCCGTGGAGGTGAGCCTGATCCTCCATGCCTGCGCTGCCGAGGGGGAGAGCGATGTACGTGCCTTCGCCTTGGCGGGAACGATGGACGTGATGCCTTCGAGGGGGAGACCGATGGCGTCTTGAAGCCACCGTTGTCGGAGGAGGGGTTCCCCAACTGGGTGGAGGCTGCTCGGGCAGGGAAGCCACACGCCTTTCAATCTGCCTTAGGTGAGCTTCCTGCTGCACCATAGCTTGAGTGTGATTGCACAGGAGATCCAAAAGTTGGCTCACATTCGAGGGATGGGCAGGCTGACCGGTACCCTCGTCAGGCAGGCTGGCAGCGTTGCCCTCGTGAGTACCCTCTGGTCGGGGTGCGGGTATGGCAACGCTTTGAATCCGGGGTCTGCCTCTGTGAGCCATGGAGTAGCAAGAGAAAAGTTCAAGGAGTAGTGATGATGTGAAAGATATGTATCTCCCACGGTAGTCGCCAATGTTTTGTACCTTGCAGTATTGGGTTGACTACAGTTGGTAGGTCTCTTGCTGCCTGGCCGGAGGTTAGTGTGAGCCTGAGGGGGGTACCTGCGAAGCCACTCCGACGCTCAAGTCAGTATTGAGAACAGATGAGTGATTTAGCTAGGAATGAGAGTGTGTACCTTATGATGGCAATGGGAGCCGGTATTTATAGGAAATCAAGTCTGTTTGTGGATCGTCGGATCAGTAGAATTGATCTTAACCATCCGAGTGTTATGGCCTTAATTGGGCTTGTATGTTGTGGATATGGGTCGAAATGGTTGGGCCAATCCATTTCCAATTGCTAAATGGACCTCCTGGTATTGCTAAGTGGACCCCCTGGTCCAGTCCAGAACAGATATAAATCTCTATGTATAATAAAATAATTTTAGCCAACAATTGGAGATTTGTTTATAGTCCAGTTTGATGATTATCATTTGATGAATTAAATTTTTTAGCATTAGGGGGAGAGAATAAGTAGTTGAAAAAAGAGATCAGTAGGAATGAATTATGATTGTCTCATCTTGATCCTCAAACTAAACAATGTGAACTAGAAGTTCAAAAGATAATTCATTTGCAAAACTTAGAAAATCATCTACCAAATGCATTCACTGATCCAAATGTGTGACCAAATCATACATATTAGCTGCTAATGCTCCAATAAAATGGATGTCCTTGTTGGATAATCGAATATTGCAAATGAGACTCAATTGTGCCTGAAGCGTGGTAGACCAATCAGTTCCAAAGATAAAAGTCCTTGAACAAGAAAAGGAGCTAATACGAAAGATGGTCCAAGCGAGGAGGATATAGAAACTCTAAAAGAGTCTTTAAACATAATTAACATTTCAGTTCCAGAAGAACTAATCAGGTACCTAAAAAATTCTGAAATTAAAGAGATCTCAATGAATTATGTCAAGAATGAAATACAATGGAACCGAAATGAAGTCAATGCTGACGATATTTTTACATATAATATAGCGCTAAATGTGATAAATGATAGCGAGGCTCATGAACTAAAGTTTACTAAAGATTGTAGGCAATGTGAGAATTGGCCAAAAATGAAAGATGAAATTGAAGCAGAATTAAGCTCATTTTACAAAAGTTTTTGGACCTGTTGTCCAAACACCCGAAGGTGTGAAACCAAACGTATACATATGGTTTTTTTTTGTGCAAAAACAGAATGAGGATGGTGAAATTGTGAGATTCAAAGCTCGACATGTTGCTCAAGGGTGGATGCAAGTACTTTTCAGTACTTAATTATCCTTGTAGCACATGAAGAGCTCAATTTTCACAAGATGAATGTTGTTGCGACTTATTTGTATGACTCATTTGATAGTCTTAATTAAGGATTAATATTCTAATACATAATTTTCGGATTCTCGTGATGATTACTCAAATTGAATCAATCCCTCCATGAGATAATATAATTTGAACACATATGGTATAATCGTCTAAATTTATATTCTAAAGGAGGGATACAAAAATGACATCATGTGTCCATATAGTTTTATGAAAATATTTGGAAAAGAATTTGCTATAACTGATGTCTATGTTGATGACATAAATATTATCGGAACTCCTAAAGAGCTTGCAAAAAACTATAGACTGTTCAAAGAAAGAGCTCTAGAAGAATGACCTCAAATTATTCATGATAAATTTTGAGGTTGAACCTGTAGGTGACATCTACATAGAAAATCTCAAAAGGATTCAAGATAAAAAGAAATGTCTTTAAATAAATTATTTGGAAAAACAAAGTCTCATATTGATCTGCAGAAATCATTTATATTGAGTACATGAGTTGTGTGGTAAGAATATATGAAATATCTCGGTCCCGAAGACTATGAAAGCATGCATGCATATTACCAAATGTTATATCCCTTGATATGATAGTATTATGTGATAATTAGTTAGTATTAATATAGTTTATCACAAACCAAAATTCATCAGAAAAAGGGGGTAAGATGCATATTTATGATTGGATATTGTAATGAATAAATTATTTTATATATGTTGCACAAATTAACCATGCAGATATAAAGTATATTTCTGATCTAGATCAAGTCAGATTACAAGTCAGCTATATCTACATGTGGTGACATTGAAATATCTTTATGATCAATAAAACAAACTATGGTTATTGCTTCTTCATTTCGTGCCCACATGCTAACAATTCAAGGAAGATATTTTGAAAATAATACTAATCGCAAAGCTCCATTAAAAGAGGGTACATCACAAGTGAGAACGGAGTAGGTTGCTCCATATGCACTCAGGGAGAAACTCCAGATGTTGAAATTCATATTCTGAAGTGACGCTTCATTCAGGGGGAGAAAAACTGCACTCTTTTTTCATTTGCCATGGTTTTCTCCCACTGGATTTTCCTGGAAATGTTTTTAACGAGGCAGTTCCCACTGGCAGGATATTTTACTCTTTTTCCTTCACTAGATTTTTTCTAGTAAGGTTTTAATGAGACATATCATCGATGGATATCCAATGGGGAGTGTTATGAATATTATTATATAGTGGATGTCCATCCTTCTCCCCTTATGTATAGTGACTTATTTGTAAGAGAAATAAAACGACTCACATCTTCTCTCCTTCTCTTATTCTTTTGTTTTTCTTTTGCTATAGTTTTCATAACACTTGCCATATTATATCTTTATTTAGGTAAATTCTACCACACCCATTCAGAGTTTGGTGGGTATGATACATTCTATAAAAAATTAGTTCAATTTTAATTTTATTTTATAATATTTAAATAGAAAACAATGATGTGTCATTGAGTGATTCGGTAGGGTATCTTACCTTTCAAATCTCAATGGGTATGAGAGTATTCACCATTTATTTAGCTCTTTTATTTTATCTGTCTCTATTCTATTCTGACAATCAAATGACTTTTTTTTTACCGAATCAACTGACTTCTAATAGCGATAACACCCCTTGTATTTTTTTTGGGTGCATATTAGAGGCCACCAATAAAATAAGATTTTAATTTTAAAATGAGTTTAATTTATATACTACACAATATGTGAATACATGCTTTAAATTATCTACCAATTATAGGTTGATACATCATTAAAAATAAGTTACTCAATTAGTAATCATTGATGTGTCATCCTTACCGTATATTTTTATTGGTGGATAATGCAATAAGTTTTACAAAATATATGTAGACCAATTAAACTCTTTTAAAATTAATAATCAGGAAACGGGTTTAGTTGGTGCCCCGTGCCCGAGTTGGCCGTTGGCACGTAATTTTTTTGACCAACTAAAACCGGTAAACGGTAAACCACTAGTGAGGGTGAGGGTTAAATGCCTAACTGGAACGTTTGACCAATAAGCTTTAGGCTCTGACGTGTTTGGCCGTGACATGGCACAGCCGGCATCATTGCACGGTGCATTTATTCTTTGCATAGAGGGTCTGCAATCAACTTTGTTATTTTGCCTTGAATTTTGTTTTAAAAAAAGCCTATCATACTTTTTTTTTGGGTTTAAACCGGCAACGACTAATTCCTCCGATCGGGTAGGATCACAATGGGCGGTAAAGCTCTCTCTCAAGAAATTTAACATTGATGCATGCCCAATGCTAAATTTGAACCAGGACCTTGGTTAAGGTGGAAGAGATCCCTACCATCTCATCTAAGTGCTCTTGAGTAGGGGTGTTCGCGGTGCAGTTTGGTTCGGTTTTGTGCAAAAAAGGAAACCGAACCGCGAGGTAAAAATAGATGCGGTTTGGTTTGGTTCGGTTGGCTTGGCTTAAAAAAAACCAAACCAAACCAAAGCGGTTTGGATTGGTTCGGTTTTGTTCGGTTTTTGATGAGACAAAACATGATTTATACGTAATTCAAACATAATTTGGTTCAGTTTTGTCCTGACAATCTAATTCAACATAATTTGGCCTCCATAGCACCAATATAATTTGTCCTGGCAATATAATTCAATCTAACAGCAAAAGCACAGCACCAATATAATTCCAATCTAATTCAACATAATTTGGCCTCGACAGCACCAATTCCAATCTAATTCAGCATCATAATACAAAGGCATTATCCGTATTCAAACATATTCAAACATAATTCCAATCTAACATATTCAGCATCATAATACCAAGGTTTTAAAAACCGGACCGGACCGGACGGTTCAACCGGTTGAACCGGGAACCGGACCCCTGGCCGGTTGGTTCAACCCCATTTGAACCGCAGGCCAAAGAACCGCCCCAGAACCGGATTGAACCGCCAAGAACCGCTTTGAACCGGGAAAGAATCGGGAACCGAACCGGGTTGAACCGGTTTGAACCGCCCGAAATGCAATTTTTTATTTTTAAATTTACTTTTTTCTCCAAAATTTAATATTTTTTATTTTTTGTTTAATAAATTACTTATCGGGTTCAACCATGGTTGAACCGGTTGAACCGATTGAACCATGAACCGGAGGTCTCGCCGGTTCGATCTCCGGCCCGGTTTTAAAAACATTGCATAATACAAAGGCATTATCCGTATACAAAGGCACCATAATACAAAGGCATTATCCGTATACAAAGGCACCAATTCCAATCTAATTCAGCATCATAATTCAGCAAACATATTCAAACATAATTCCAATCTCCAGCAAGTCTCCAAAGGCATTATCTGTATCCACTACTCCAGCAAGTGTCCTACAAAGCAAATCAGTAAATAAAATCAGTAACTAAAATCAACAAATACTAAAGTAATAAAATCTAACAAGATTCAACCGGATTCAAGTACATACCATTTCATTTGATTTAGCTCGAAAATACATCTAATCGTCATCTGATTCAATATCAGAAAGTCCTTCATTCAGTTGTGGGATCGGAGCAAGTTCTACGAATATATCAAATATATTAACAAACATTAGACAAAAGAAATAATTGTAATTTCACAAAACAGAATTTACAAACCATATATACCTTCTTCCAGCTTTTCCAAGTCTTCCAAGAGCTCTTCAATATCCACCGACAAAGGGGAGGATCTTAGCCAATTTTGTGCACAAATTAAAGCTTCAACAGTGTGTGGTGTAAGAGAGCTCCTATAAGAACTAAGAACTCTACCTCCAGTAGAGAAAGCAGACTCCGAAGCAACAGTAGATATGGGCATAGCCAATATATCTCTAGCCATTAGACCAAGAGTAGGGTATTTAGTAGAATTTACCTTCCACCAATTCAAGATGTCAATAAGTATGTGGATATAAAAAAAAACCAAGCAACACTACATCAGTATGTGGTAAAACAAGTGCTAGAAGAAAACACTTTTGATCAAAAACTTAACAATTAACTGACTTTAGGCACTTTGCAGCAGATTAAAAAAATGATATTCAAGAAAAATAAGCTATTTGACATAGAAAGGTTATTCTGTAGTTGTTTAACAATTCTGTACTTGTTTAACATGGTAAGGTTTTCGTTTACCTGGATCTCCACCATTAGGTTCTTCATTTGCATTTGTAGGTGCTTCTCTGGTTTTCCTCTTCTTTTGAGGATTGGAACCTTCCACAGTTTCCAAATTAATAGTTTGCGGTTCCGTTGTTGGCATGAGTGAAGGGCTATTTTCAGCCTGCAAATGACATAAAATAGAACATTAGATAACAATGTAATAACATAATCAGGCAGCAACTACGGCAACAACTATTCAGATTCATTAAATTGTGATAGGGGAGCAATTACCTGATTTTCGATTACAGAAACATCTGGGGCAGCAACTACGGCAGCAACTGAGTTTACTTCGGTATCAACCATCTGATACAATCTGAGAAATGCGAAAACCTGACTATGCGAGAAATGCGAAAATCTGAGAAATGAAGCAGAACATAACAACAAAATAAAAAATGAAGCAGAACATAACTGATACAATCTGAGAAATGCGAAAATCTGAGCATATTCAAACATAGAATAAAAAATGAAGCAAGATATAAACCTGACTAGCATAACAACAGAGCATATATATTCGAGCAGTTCACAATCTGAGCATATATATTCGAGCAGTTCATACATATTCCATAAATCAAGCAGTTCACAATCTGAGAAAAAATTTCCATAAATAAATTTAACAGTACAACAACGCAGTGGAGAAAGAAAGAAATGCGAACTGAGATGAGTAAAATGAACTGAGAAAGAAACGAAAAAATGAATCAAGATGAATCAACGGTGACTCAC
This sequence comes from Astragalus membranaceus, assembly GCA_039519185.1. Taxonomy (NCBI): domain Eukaryota; kingdom Viridiplantae; phylum Streptophyta; class Magnoliopsida; order Fabales; family Fabaceae; genus Astragalus; species Astragalus membranaceus. Next base: position 94,013,123 of record CM076847.1, read on the forward strand.
AAGATCAGGCAGTCCAAGAATCGAACCTGTGAGTTGAGATGAGAGATATCAGTAACGGTGACTCACGGTTGCGTGTTGAGAGAGATCAGTAACGGTGGTGAGTGGTGACTCACGGTTGCGCGTTGAGAGAGAGAGAGAGAGATCGGTTGCGTTGAGAGTGAGAGGCTGCGACTACGAGTCTGCGACGGCGACGCTGCGTTGAGTGATAGGCTGCGACGGCGAGTCTGCGACGCTGCGTTGAGTGAGATCAGATAGGGTTTTGGTTTGTGCGTGACTGCGTGAGTGAGCTGTGAGATGAGATCTGAATCTGATAGGGTTTGGTTTGGTGTGCGTGAGCGTGAGTGTCTGAGTGAGATGAGATTGGGCTGGTTGTTGTTGGGCTGTGCGCTGCCAGCGTTGTTGGGCTGGGTAATAACAAAAAAATAATAATAAATAGGATTTTAGCGGTTTGGTTTGGTTCGGTTCGGTTTCTTAAATGAGAATCGAGAACCGAACCAAACCGCTCGGTTCAGTGAAAAAAAACCCGAACAAAACCACTAAAAATCGGTTTTTTGCAGTTTTCGGTTTGGTTTGGTTCAGTTTGCAGTTCTCCTATTGGTTTGGTTCGGTTTTGAACACCCCTACTCTTGGGTAGCCTATCATACTTTTATAAACATTACACAAATTAAATATTTTTTGTAAAAATACAAATTAAATTGTAAATACTTCCGTAATTTTAAAAATGAAATATTTATTTACCTACTAGTAAAATATTTTAATTAGATTTGGCTTAATTACATTTTTTTTGTCCACATATTTTAGGTGTTCACAATTTTAGTCCCTATTTTTCTAATTTGGAAAATTTTATCCCCATTTTCCAAATTCATAAATTGCTGAGCAATAAATGGAAATTGCTTCGGTCATTATAAGACGTTACAATGACCAGGATCATTGGCCCAGTGACATAAACTATATTGGGATATGGAGGGTTGATTCAGTGCTCTCAGATTTCGATTCCTGGAATGGACAAACTCAGTGTTGGTCAATGCAAAATTTGTTCTTAAACGAGTGGAGATTAGTCTTTCGTTGAAAGTGTTGGGACACTCCGTGGATAGCCACAAGTGTTCTGAACCAAAAATACAAAAACACTATAAGATCGATGTGGCAAGAGTTTTCTTTACGTGACGATATTAGTCGGAGATACCCCCCTTCTTTTTTCTTGAGCCCAATGAAGGAACTACAATTGCAATAACATGTTCCCATTTTCTTATTCTCTTGTTATCATCTAAATAAAGAAGAGTAAACTCTCAATTTGATCGCTCAACTATCATTTTATCTCCAATTTAGTCCTTAAATTATTTAAGTTGAATAACTAGTTCCCAACATCTTCCTCCATCTATCAAATTAGTCCCTCTTTTGATTTGGTCAATTTAAATATTGTCTAGGGCCATTTGGTCGTTCCTCTCTCCCCTGTGTGGAACCAACTTAGTCCTTTAACTCAATTATCCAACGATTTCGTCTCTGACCCCATGTTTACCTTCGAGTCTCTTCATTTCTCCATAAAAACCAATCTAAAAGATTTTCTCCTACACGAAACTCAAGTTTACCAACTCCCCATTGGCCTCCACCACCCCAAACTCGAATTTTTTCCTTCTCAATCGCTCTCTAGTATCTTTCTTCGTCATCATTCGCTCCATCTCCGACGCCATGGCTGACTCCCGAGAGGTTATTGGTTTTCCCATTTCATCTTTACTTCCTCTTCATTTTCGTCCTTGTTTGAGAAGCAACAACGACAATAAATGACAAAAGTTTCATGTTTGGTGATTTTGATATGTAAAATTACAAACTAAATAGTATTGTGACTTTTGAGTATTTTGATGTGGTTTTAGTATTGTGAAACTGTTTCATATGAGAAATGTCTTGGTATTTTGAAATGTTGTGACACTAATGTTCCGCTCTTTTTTTAGTTGCTATGTTGAGATTTATTGGATTGGTTTATTGTGCTTTGTAATGGGTGGTGGGGTGTTGTATTTTAGGGGCTTGTATTGCACTGTCATGTGCTATGTTGGAGTGTAGAAACACTTATTAAATAGTTGTTTGGACTTTGAACAATGAAGAGGGACTAAATAGATGTATTTATGATACTTTAGCGACTTCTTAATAAACTTGTAGGAAGAGAATGACTAAATAGATATAATTTTTATACTTTAGGGACTATTTAATAAACATGTAACGAGAGAGTGACTAATTTGATGTAATTTTTATACTTTAGGGAGTACTTAATAAACAAGTAGAGAGTGCGAGACAAAATTGATGTATTTTTTAGGGACTGATTTGTTTATCGTAGGAGAGATAGTGACTGCCAACATGACACTCAATGGAAGTCAAACGCCTCACAAACTTCAAAGGGCTAATTTGATGGATAGAGGAAAGCGTAGGGATATTTAATCAATTTAAATAGTTCAGAGCCTAAATTGAAGAGAGAGTAATAGTATAGGAACCAAATCGAGGATTTTTACTAAATAAAGAAAGTGAACTCACCTTTTGTATGAGTTGATGTCAACTTATTGGATAGCTTCGACAGTTGAATAGCCAAGCCGTAAATTAAGCTTCACATAATAGCTTCGACAGTCTTCAAAAATGTCCTTCAAGAGCTCTTGTTTACATGCTTCAAGCAAAAGTTATTTTGCCTTCTGTTTGTATACTTTTGCGACTAATTGTAGCTTTTTTCGGAGAGACCGCGGTTAAGTCTTGATTTTGGTGCCATATATTGTTTACTACCAGCAGGATTCAATGTTCCTTTTCCATCATTTAGTCCCTTGCTCCAGGTCTAATATGTAATTTTCTATCTGCAAATTTGTAAGTGTTGAAACTCTTTTTTTATAAGCAAGAGAATGGGATTAAAGGGGCCACAAGGGGTGGTCCAATCCGATTACAAGAGGGGGTGGGGCCTCGTTAAAACCTCTCTAGGCCAAAACGCAAAGGGAAAAATATCTAGAGAGGAATTCAACCAATCCACATAGCCCAAATTTGTCTTCCTATCCCTCCTAGATATAAAACACCCCCAAGATACAAATTTAATTTGATTGACAATCGAATTCACATTTGCTACGGTTACTTCAAAGATTGTCTTGTTCCTTGCCTGCCAAATTGCTCAAATAGTTGTTGTCCAAGTACTTCAACCCCTTTCATTTTCCTCCCAAGTGCCTGCCCGAATTGATGAAATTGCAAAACATTGACGCACCTCTCATTAGATTAAGTTTATGTTTTGCTAATTCAAGTCTCCTGGTGTTTGTGTTAGTAGAATGTACTGTACAAATAATGTGTTGTAGGAATACGTAAAAAGATTAATTTAAATAAACTACTCATGGGAAATCTTGGGGAATTATTTTACTGTTGTTTTATTGTGCATGGTTGCTGTTGCATGGGTTTTAGATGTATTGTTGTTCATTAAATTTGACAAGATTTGGTTGCTGTTCGTCTTTTATTAACATCTCTCCATTTGAATATGAGCAAACGAGGACCGACACCGGAAGAAATGTCGGTATTACCTGCGGATATTTTCCGCAGGTATTTCCCGAGAACTTTCCAGCCGGTCTACAGGTTAGTAAAAAGTTTGCTGCCAACCAGAATTCAGCAGGTACTTGCTGCGGATTTTCCTAAGATCCATGATCCGCAGGAAGTCTCTCTACTATTTTTTTAAAATTTTAACTTAAACACGGTAAGACACTAAAGCACGTGTTTTTTTTATAAAACAGAGATATTCCTCATTATCGAACCCTAATCATCTCTCATCTCTAAAATACCTTCGAACCCTAATCGCTCTCATCTAGAACCTCTATCATCGTCTCTCATCTCTCACCATAATAATCACGTTGCAGAAACAGTTGATTTTCTCATCTCTCACCATTGTCTATTCACATCTGAAACGAAATCCCTATTTCCTTAATCGCATAGCTTTTCTCAGCTTCACTCTCGGTGTGTCCCTCTCTCTCTCTCTCTCTCTCTCTCTCTCTCTCTCTCTCTCTCTCTCTCTCTCTCTCTCTCTCTCTCTCTCTCTCTCTCTCGGTGCAGCTCTCTCTGATGGATTCCTTCTCTCTCTCGGTGCGGTTCTTTCTCTATTGGCGCGTTCCTCTTCTGCGAGCAGCTCTACCATTTCTTTTCTCTGAACCGTACGTTTTCACTAGTTCTCGTCTTCCTTGCTTCATCTGTATACCGGTAGTTTTTTTTGAATCTATGGTGAACTAATTGTGTATGACTGATTTCACTGGTTCCAGATTCGTTGCCTTCTGTTTCGTTTTGCTTTAATCTCTTTACATAAGAAGTTTTCTATTTTAATTCCACAACTTATGTTAATTGGCGTTTTATATCATAATTCCACACTAGGTGTTTGATAAAATATTGGTTTATAATGTTTTGTATATGAGTGGACGTCTAAGCACTGTGGCAGCATTAGAGCTCTGTTCCTGTGATGAATTCATGAATTAATTCTTCTTTGTATATGAGTGTTGTGATTATAAGTAAGTTGGAGGGAAAATAAAAGAAGTAAATTTGCTGGGAGACCTTGTTTCTTCCTCTAACGTGTATTATGACCAATGCATTTGCTGGGAGACCTTGTTTCTTCCTAATCCTATATTTTTAAACGATTTCAATATATGTGATCTGAGTCATGACCTTGTTTCTCATGCTGCATTTGCTGGGAAAAACAGATTCTATCAGCTGGCTTGATAATTTGTTTTGATGATCCTTTGTTCCCTTGTAACTCTACAATTAGGAAGTTTTTCCTCTCATCAAGGTAACATGAAAAATCTATTTGTGTACTTTATTATTAAATAAATAAAATGATCAAGGTATATTTGTTCAAAACTTTTTTAGAGTGAGAATAGATGTTCACTTTGAGCCACACTATGCAATGGCTATGACTGAATCATAAACAGGTTTTAGTGGTTATTGTTGTGATGTGTTCTTTGTTTCTGCAGGCTGGGAGACAAGAACTGATTAGCTTGTTTGAGTGATGATATAATGATAATAGTGCAAATTAAGTGCAAGTATATCAGTCTATTGTTGCAAATTTATTATTGGGTGAGGACATTTCTAGTTTGCCTATTGATTTAGCTATGAAATTACCAATTGTTCTCACATATTGAGGTTAATATGTTTCTTCTCACATAAATTGGAGGACCATAAGCTTTATTCTTAATTTCACATGGTAGCACATTTTGCTGTTAGAGTTATAATGTTATCACTCAATTGGGAAATGAATTACTTGTAATGATTATCTTTCTCTTTTGATTATTATTCCATCTTCTTCACTTTTTAACTAATTGCTGCTGTGGGTGCATGTAATGTTAGGTGGTTATTGGTGGAAATTAAAACAAGTAGTAGGTTTGAACTTTTGTTCTCTCTAATCTATCATTGGTTCCACTGTCTTTTCTTTTGCTTGTGGTTCGCTCTCTTTTCAAACTCCACCATCACTCAGTAGCCCAATGAGATGCAATGATGTATTGTAACCTTATGAATTGGAAATAGTCTAATTTGGCTTGCTTCTTTTTCAGGTCAACTACATCTTGGGGCAAAATCCTATGAAAATGAGCTATTTAGTGGGATATGGTGACAAGTTTCCAGTCTAGATTCATCCCAGAAGTGCATCAATCCCTTGTAGTGCAAAGCTTGTTGACCTTAATGATTTTGACTTATGAGAGCTGATCATTAGTATTCCAATTCTTACCATAACAAGCGAGGACAATACATGAGAAATAAAATGAATCTATATCTGGTTTCCCCTGCCACCTTAAACCTTAAACCATTGAACACATTGGCAATCACCAAATCTTGGGCCCTATATAGTGCTCCAAATTGAATGAATAGTAATAGTAGTAACATAATTCAAATCAATTGTCAGCTTTATGTTTATATAGTATGATTTGGAGTTATCTGCCAATAAAAATTGTAATAGTAGTAGTAGTAATAATAATAATAATAATAATAATAATAATTATAATAATAATAATAATAGTCACTAAAATTCGCTGCTGATTTGGAATAAAAAAATTCCGTGGTTTCCTGCGAAATTTCCTGCAGAAATTTCCTGCGGAATATGCTGCGGAGATTTCCTTGCGGAACTGGAATTTCTTGCGGAATCTCCTGCTGAAATTTCCTGCCGATTTAAAAATCTGCAGGAAACAATTATCCACGAACGAAATAACTGCGAACCAAATTCCGCAGGCAATTCCGCAGGAAACCGGTTTCCTGCGAATTTTTCAGGAAATTCCGCAGGAAATTCTGCAGGTAATACCGAGATTTCTTGTAGTGTGAATTTTTCACTTTAAAAACTGAAAATAAAACTCTTAAAGAACAACTTGAGATGATTTGGGCAAGAAAGAGGCAAATGCATCAATTTATAGAGACCTTTTCTATCACTACAACAGAATTGATAAAAAGGGCGCACCCTTTAGAAGCGCTTTAAAGGAAACGCCTCTAAAGTTATATCATCAGAAGCGCTTTTTAAAAAACGCCTCTTATTCTCAAAAATGGAGGGCCTTTAGAGGCGCTTTTTAAAAAGCGCCCCTGATTCTCAAAATACGGAGGGGATTTAGAGGCGCTTTTTAAAAAGCTCCCCTGATGCTCAAAAACACGGAGGGTCTTTAGAGGCACTTTTTAAAAAGCGCCCCTGATGCTCAAAACACGAAGGGCTTTTAGAGGCGCTTTTTAAAAAGCGCCCCTGATTCCCCAAAATTTTAATTCCTCTCTTGCGCTCTATCTCCCTCTCATTTGCAAAACCCTAGTCTCTCAAAGTTCACGTTCTCACTCCCAGCAAACTCACATTCTATCTCTCTCTCTCTCTCTCTCTCTCCATAGCTTGCTCTTCCCCTTCCTCTCTCCGCCATAGCTTGCTCTTCTCCTACTCTCTCTGCCAACTTTCTGTCGTCCTCCCCTCACACTCTCTTGCGTTCGCTCTCTCTCAAGGTGTGTTTGTCCCTCTCTTAGAATTGTTTTATCTCTTACAAAAGTGAATCCAAAGTCCAAACATGTACTGGGTATGACTTTACTTGCGTATTTGATTGTTATGCACTTCGCTTGTAAACACTTTTTTTATTTTATTTTTTGCTTTTTAGTTTGTTTTAAATCTGAATATTCTGTGTTACTGATGATGATGATGATGATGATGATGATGATGATGATGATGATGATGATGATGATGATGATGATGATGATGGTGATGAGAAATTTTTCATTTACTACTTTTAAATCTGATGATGAGAAATTAGTGAAGTTACTGATGTTTCCGGTTGTTTTTTACTTTATAGTGATTTTGTTTCTAATACTGACGTTAATGTTATGGAATTATTAGTTGTTTGTTAATGTTTATTCACTCTACATTGAATTAGTTAAAAAATAAACGGAGTCGTACGTTTGTGAAAAGTATATTCTGTTAATGTTAAAAAGAGGGAATATATTTGGGAGAAATTAAAAGCAAATTTGCATTTTCATATGAACCATCAATCGCTTTAGTCTCATGTGTGATTTTTTGGGCGTTAGTTATGGATTTGTGGTTTCCTTTTCCTATTTTATTGCTTTACTTTTGGCTGCTTTTCCTTTTCCTATTTTATTGCTTTACTTGATAGTGTAATTGGTATATATGCGTGGATGGTTTCTTTTATGCTAGGCGAGATGACTTCCCACAGTGATGATAGTGCACATGACAGTGGTCATGAGAGTGAACATCAGCCCCAAAAAAGGTTCACTTGCCGTGGAATGTCAGTTAAGAAGAATATCATCAATCGGAGGAGCAAAGGGCTTCCTAAACTTACAGTAAGATACTTACTAATTAACTAACTTTGTTACATACTTTTAACTGTTTGTTATCTAATTTACACAAGTAATAATGCACGTCGAAAATGGAATGCTAAAGACCAACCGATTGGTGAAAATGGTAGAGAGTTGCAAAGCTTCATTGGTGCTAGAGCAAGGCAGGATATACCAATTACAATCACAAGTTGGAATAATAAAAAAGATGCACCTGTGGAGAAATTTAAAGAGGAGCTATGGTATTTGATACACGTATGGGTCTTATTTTGACTATACAGTTATTTTATAATTAAATATGTAAGCATATTTATAATCATTTTGTTGAATGTAAGCATTTTATAATCATTTTGTTAAATGAGAGTAGGGATGTGCTGCAAAATATTGGATATACCAGAAACAGAAGAAAAAAAAAATTTTAAAAAATATAGAATCAGGGGCGCTTGCAGTTAGAAGCGCCCCTGTTGGTCTTAGCGCACTTGACAATCAGGGGCGCTTGCAGATAGAAACGTCAGTGTTGGTCAGACTTATAGGGGCGCTTCTAACTACAAGCGCCCCCTGATTCTCAAACGCTAAGACCAACAGGGGAGCTTTTTTTGCGAGCGCCCCTGATTCCTACTAATTAGAGGCGCTTGTTGTGCGCTCCTGTAGAAGGGTTGACATCAGGAGCGCCAGATTTAGGGGCTCCCGTAAGCGCCTCCAATGGATAAAAAAACGCCCGTAATGACTTTTTCTGTTGTAGTGATGAGTCATCGATCTCTATTGGGACCGCTTCCACCTACAAATGAGAATCATCAACAAGATAATGATACTTTAATGATGAATTAGTTGCAAATCTTTAATGCATCTATCTTTGAATTGGATTGTAAACTAATAATTTTGTGAACAATATCGTTGCTATTTTTTTGATGGATTAACTTTAATTGTGGTTTGTATCTTTATGAACATTGTTAATAAAGTTATATGAGATATTTTTTTTTGGGTAAACCCGGGTATCCACCGCACGGACACCAGTGACTGTCCGTGCGGTGGATACCCGTGACTGTCCGTGCGGTGGATACCCAGGTTTACCCAAAAAAAATAGGGTTTTTTTACATAATTAACAAAAATTGATTTTTGGAAGATTCTCTGGTGGGGGACCACTTTATCTGGTAATCAGATTTACGTAAATGCAAGGTAAATCCGATTAGCTTTAAATATGTAATAAATACACACGCATAAGTCAAATCGGATGTATCAAACTGACAGATAAATCCGATTTGACCATTTATTTCACTTTATCTGGTAATCCAATGTTGGAGCCAGCTGATAATCTTGGAAAGTGAAACACCGTAACGGTGGATCAAAATACTGGCCCAGTGCAGTGATAGCTTCAGCCGGTACCTCAACGTCCAGGAGGCTCAGGAGATTCCCATACTTGACAGTGAATAAGTCACGACGCCATGCTGGCATTTCATTGCCAAGGTCCCGCAGATTTCTCAAGTTTGGTTGTTTGACTTTCAAATGCATGGTTCCTTTTAACTTTATGGCCCGATCCATCTTTCCTTGCCGAAAAGGTCTTACAATTCCCTGGCGGTCATAAAAATGCATGCGAAATGAGATGTCGATGCATATATTTTTTGTGTTATGCAAAAGAAAAAAAGGAACGCATGAAGCATTTTCTTGAGATAAATTTTAAAAGCGTTTTCTCTTGTTTTTTTTTTGAGAAATTTTGAAAAAAGAAAATATTAGGTTTGATTAAATGCAAGGGGTATGATGCTCCTTTGTGCCCTAAAGAGGCTCCTTGAGAGATGTTCTAAAGCTGCTCTATTAAGTGAACCTTCCAAGGGGTAGTCTCTAGAGAGTCCTAAATAAGGTTCCTAGAGCCAACGACCCCGTTCGAAAACGCTAGCCACAATAATAGGCAAGCTATTAGAAGTGATAGCACCCTCGAAGGGACCAAACTCTAGGTGAGACTTTCGTAACCACCGAACTGGACGTACATCCAGAGGGCCATTACTACGCAGTCTCGTTCTAACTTAGTTTATGCTCTAGTCCGGGTATAGGACTATTCTCACGTGTGTGCAAAAGTGTAGTAGTGCAGTGTGTGTAGGAGCAAAATGACAGATATATCCCCAAGCTGCAAAACAAGCAAACACATATGCAAAAAGTGGTCTTCTATCCTAATGTTTACACATCACATCAAAGAGAATATAATATGCGATAAAAAAAATAAAAGACAAAGTAGGGTAAAAATAAAGCATTAAATTAACAACTATTCCTACAACTAATTAGACTAGGTTTGACCCTCTAAAATGTCCCCAGTGGAGTCGCCAGCTGTAGCGACGGAAAAATCCGGGTGAGGATTCCTCGAAGGTTCAAAAATGAATGAAGCCGCCACCAAAGTTTAGTTTAAGGGCAAATATTGGAAAATCCCTTTTTGGAATGGATAAGGGTCCTTGAGACCAGGTTAGGGTTCGGGAGTCGGTTATGCATGGGGAAGGTGTTAGCACCCCACGACATCCTTCATAAGGAAGGTTGCCTGCTAATTAGTCGTAGGAAAAAAATGTTAATTTTGAAAATGTTAATTATTACCCTTTTATTGAAAGAAAAAAGACTTAATAAAAATTTTGGTTTTTTGTGCTTGACAGGAGTTGGCCCCCGCTCCTACGTATCTCCAGGTGCGATGGAGAAATCAAAGCTACGTAGTTCTTGGGTAGAAAAAAGTCGTTGGTTGGTGTTTTTTAATATAGGGGTTTTAGGACTTTTGATCTGTACAGTTCATTCGTCCTAGAACGCTGACTAATCCGATCGTATGACCGACTTAGTCCCCTATAAAAATAGAGTCTTTGAATTTTGAGATAAAATGGTTTGAAGTGAGGTGGTTTGATTTTATTGGAATAGGGATTTTAGGACTCTTGAGCCGTACGGCTCATTCATCCTAGAACGATGACTAACCCGACTGCACAGTCGACTAAATCCCCATTCGCTTATTTGGAAAATTAGCTTTTGAAATGAAAGAGATGTGTTTGTATTCTTAATTCAGAAATTATTTATGTTAAATAAAGATTTTAGGGCCTGAGCCATACGGTTCATTCATGATCCTAAAAAAACTGACTAACCCGGTTGTAAGTTTTTGGTCTTTTTTTTTATAAAAGAAGTTATTTTTGAGAAGAAATAAATAAAAAACGAAAAAAGGGGTGAAATAGTAAAATAGTGGTGCAGTTAATAAAAATGGGGGTTGTATTAGAAAAAGTGGGGTGCGATTAGAAGTCCGAAAATTTTAAAAAAAAGGGAGAGGCTGTATCATTAGAAACACAGGGTGCAAGTAGAAGCCTGATGTTTTTTTTTGACTAAAGAAGCCTGATGTTTAAAAAAAAGGGTTGTATCATAAAAAATGGGCCAGATTGTTTATCTTCTTTTTTTTGAACCAAATGAATTATGAACTCATTTCAAAACATACGATCATTTGTCATCTTGGCTAAAAAATGCATTTGATTGGAAAATATCTACTAGCTAAAAAAGCATCAGGTTGACCTTTTTTCCATAAAACATTTGATTAAATGATTTTTAATAGGAAAATTTGGTTTTCAATTATTATGGTTCCGATAGCTTATTTTGACAAAGGCATTAATGTATTTCATAAATCATGGCATTCAAAGGAATGAATCAATAGGTAATCAAGTATAGAGCGCTTTTATATATACTGCAGCAAACAATCAACTGTAAACCGCATTTATCCAGAAACCTCTTACATACATGGGCATAACCATAACCAAAAGACATTCATAAACAGCAAATTAAAATTGCACACAATATGTAGTAAATGACACAATCCGTTACACAGATCACAAAACAAACAAAGGGCTAAAAGAAAATTACCACAAAGCCTTGAAGGATGAGTTCCCTCTCAGATCTCACAAGAAGAAAAAAAAACTTTGTGAAAAAATTTAGTAAGAAAAAAAAACAGTGAGGAGCTTTTTCTCTTTTACTCAGACATCAAGAACTGCTCCCTTGCTCCTCTGAGACCTCTTGCTCACGAACTCGTATTTCCAACCTCTCTCCCCCTCCGAATCCTCTCCCTCTAAAAAAATCCTCCCTTCTTCAACGATTTGGCCCTCATTTATACTAAACAAAACGAACTTCCGGTGGTGGGCTTTGTCTTTCGGTTTTTTCACCAAGCCTTGTGCACAGATCTGCTTGCGTGTTAGCCTTGAAAAAAAACGAGATGGAAAACGTGGTTCCTTGAATGAAACCTTGAATTGCTGAGAGACCATCGGCCTTTTGTGTGTTGATGATAAAAATGGAGATTTCGTGTGAGAGGAGAGAAAGAAACGTGGGAGAGAGAGAGAAAGAGAGGTGACGGCTGGAGCCTTTTTTTTGGGGTTTCTAGCAAGTGGTGGGAAGTTAGGGTTTGGTGTGGAGGCAATTTAGGTTTAGATGGAAACATAGCAAACGGGTCAGGCCAAATGCGTGGGCTTCCAATGGCCCAAAGTCAGTTACAACATAAAATAAAATAAAACACTGCTCACACTTCCATTTTTGCTTATTGCTACCTATTTCCTTTTTCCTTGTTTTTTTTTTGTTTTTTCTTTTATATACCAAGACTTATGGTAACTAGATAGGAAGCAATGTATAACATGAGAGTAAATTTTTATTTTTATTTTCTAAAAGAAAAAATAATTTTCTTTTTTTTTCTAAAAAAACAAAAAAAAAATCCGGACAAAATTAGGGTATAACAGCTGCCCCTCTTTATTTATATTTTACTAGGAGATATAGAGGGCTTCCAAATTTTTCGAGTAAAATAGAAATAAAGATAAGAGGACACTAATTTTGTCAAAACCTTTTTGAGAAATTCGCGAGAAAAACTGGGTTTACGTGGAATAAAAGTAAATAGGGATCACCGGGGATCTGAAGGAGCACTGGGGCTCTGATGGTCTAATTCACAGTCGATGCTTGGCGCATTGATTGGAGTCAAACTGAAGGACAGACGGGGTGTGAAGGGCATGCCTAAGCCTGACGGACTAATGGGTCTGATGGAGCGCAAACTAGCAATGGTACTAGTAAAGCAATCGGAGGGTGACCTACGTCGGGGCGGTCGTGAGGGTCAAGATCAGATCCGGAACTGATATGTTGACCACGAAGGATTTACGCTATGCCTTAGGCAGACGCAGCTAATCTGAAGGACCACTAGGGGTCTGAAGGATCTATCGCGCTCTGTGGCGACGTTATGATCTGAAGGTGCAGCTCGAAGTAGCGTTTGACGAGCTAATTCAAACTGAACTGAAGGACCGATTTGGTCTGAAGGATCGATTTGGTCTGAAGGATCTATGCTAGACTTTGCTAACACTGCGATCTAACGCGCGATATAGGATTCAACACTAATCGCGTTGGCTCAATAATTGGATGTAGATACGTGCCGACACGGAGAGTCGATACGAAAAACCACATATGATATGTATATGACATGCATGTATGCATCTGCGGTGATCAATTTTGAGTGAGATGATGAATGAAATGCTGAATGGTTTTTGTTTCTTTTCCACTTTAGCCTTTTGCTTTGTTTTTTTTTTTTGCTCTCTTCTAGCTCTCTTTTTTTCTAGTTTTGCCTTTTTTGCTCGTTTGGCTTCTTTTTGCTGGTTTGATCGACTTGCGAGGTTTCAGTCGTGAGGCATGAGGATGGTCCAGAGCAGTAGTATTGCTAGATTCAACGCAGACTTATTATGATTTGTTGTTTGAAGTGATCATGCAGATACCCGTTCTCATTGCAAATTTGTTTATGAGAGATCGTCCTATTTCTGTGTTTTTTTTTTAGGAACTTTGCAAAGATTGTAATGCCTCTTAGTTCATGCACATGTTCCACAATTCAGTATTATTTATCATAAAACATCACTTTAAAGTAAAGAAAGAAAAACAAGCAGGAGAAGAAGAGTGTTTAATATGGAAACCGAACGTACAGAAGGTCACGCCGATTAGAAATTACATTGAGAGTTTAAACTAAAAAAAACGAGAAAAAGGAAAGAACAGATCTGTTGATTGTTTGTATTTTTGAAATGACGGTGCCAATCACTCATACGCATGGTTTTGACCACCCACCATCCAACTTTGGGTGTGTTGGCTGCCTTTTGTTTCTTCTAAGTCCAACTTTTTGACCCTAATTTTTGCCTGGACCGCTCTTTAGGGTTTTCGATCCACCGGGTCGCTCTAACTTTTGCCTAGGCCGCCCTTTCGGGTTTTCAACCTAGCGAGCTTGTTTTGCTTGGCTCATCTTTTTCTTTTTTTTTTTCATATATTTCTTTAGGCATAATACTTCTTAACTGCATCTGAATTTATCGGGAGTGGGAGATCTTCACCATCCATTTTTGTGAGAATTAAAGCTCCTCCAGAGAATGCTTTCCTTATCACATAAGGTCCTTCGTAGTTTGGGGTCCACTTTCCCCGGGAATCTTTTTGGATAGGTAAAATTTTCTTGAGTACGAGGTCTCCTTCTTGAAACTGTCGAGGGCGAACCTTCTTATCATAAGCCTTCTTCATTCTTTGTTGGTACAGCTGCCCGTGACACAACGCAACCACCCTTTTTTCCTCTATGAGGTTCAATTGATCAAGACGAGTTCGAACCCATTCTGCCTCGTCTAATTTCGTCTCCATTAGCACCCGTAGAGAGGGTATTTCAACTTCGATGGGAAGAACTGCTTCCATCCCATATACTAGTGAGAACGGAGTTGCCCCTGTTGACGTGCGAACTGAGGTCCGATACCCATGTAAGGCAAAAGGGAGCATTTCATGCCAGTCTTTGAAGGTCACCACCATCTTTTGCACAATATTCTTTATATTCTTGTTTGCGGCTTCAACTGCCCCGTTCATTTTTGGACGATATGGGGAAGAGTTATGGTGCTGAATTTTGAAGTCTTCACACAGCTCTTTCATCATTTTGTTATTCAAGTTACTCCCATTATCAGTGATGATCTTATTTGGAAGGCCGTAACGGCAGACCAAATCTCTTTTTATGAACTTGACAACCACAGATCTTGTCACGCTGGGATAGGAAGCAGCTTCGACCCATTTGGTGAAATAATCAATAGCAACCAAAATGAAGCGATGCCCATTTGACGCCTTAGGTTCGATGGGACCAATGACATCCATCCCCCACATTGAGAACGGCCATGGTGCTATTAGGACATTCAAGGAGGTTGGTGGCACATGAATGTTATCAGCATAAACTTGACATTTGTGACACTTCCTCACATAGTTAAAGCAATCAGCCTCCATTGTCAACCAGTAGTAGCCAGCCTTTAGGATTTTTCTCGCCATGGTATGCCCATTGGAATGAGTTCCGAACGAGCCTTCATGGATATCTTTCATAATTCTTTCTGCTTCCTCTTTTGCTACACATCTGAGGAGGACCATATCATGATTTCTTTTGTAAAGCACTTCCCCATTTAGGAAGAAACCCATCGATAACCTTCTAAGCGTTCTCTTGTCATTCTCTGAAGCACCGGGAGGGTATTCTCTGCTTGTGATATAACACTTGATATCATAATACCAAGTCTTACTGTCAGGTTCTTCTTCAATTTCCATACAAAGATGCGCTCGTAATTCCCGGCGTTGGATCCTGATGAATGTCAGATTCTTGTCGCAGTTGACATTGAACATTGAGGACAGAGTTGCTAAGGCATCGGCCAACTGGTTTTCTTCACGAGAGAGGTGATGGAAAGTGATTTCGTCGAATGGTTTGATCATCTTTTGGATGTGATCGCGATAAGGGATCAATTTGGAATCTCTAGCCTCCCAGTCACCCTTAATTTGGTGGATGACCAAGGCTGAGTCTCCATATACATCGAGTCTTTTAACTTTCCATTCAAGTGCCGCTTTGATGCCTAGAATGCATGCTTCATATTCTGCAATGTTGTTGGTGCAATAGAAGCTCAATCTAGCGGTAAACGGTATGAAGCGGTTATCCGGGGAGATTAATATAGCTCCGACCCCGTGCCCCCACACATTGGAAGCGCCATCAAATAACATCCTCCATCTTTCATCATCTTGAGACTTTCCTTCTTCGAATAGAGCCATTATATCTTCATCTGGGAAGTCGTATTGTATTGATTGGTAATCCTCGACTGGTTGGTGTGCTAAGTATTCAGCCAACGCGCTACCTTTGATTGCTTTCTGCGTAACATATAAGAGATCGTACTCGGACAGTAGCATCTGCCATCGAGCAATTCTTCCTGTGAGTGCGGGTTTTTCAAAGATATACTTGATCGGATCCATTTTAGATACCAACCAAGTCGTGTGGCTTAGCATGTACTGCCTCAGACGACGCGCAGCCCTAGGCTAGAGCGCAACATGTTCTTTCTAACAATGAGTACCTTGTCTCGCACTCAGTGAACTTCTTACTCAAGTAATAGATGGCATGTTCTTTCCTTCCGGATTCGTCATGTTGCCCCAGCACACAACCCATCGATTTGTCTAGCACTGTTAAGTACAGGATGAGAGGTCTGCCTGATACAGGTGGCATCAGGATCGGAGGGTTTTGGAGGTACCTCTTGATCTTTTCGAAAGCTTCTTGGCAGTTATCGTTCCATTTGGCTTCTTGATTCTTGCACAGCAATTTGAAGATAGGCTCACAGGTAGATGTTAATTGGGATATGAACTAGAGATGTAGTTCAATCTTCCCAAAAACCCACGGACTTCTTTTTCAGTTTTAGGCGCTGGCATTTCAAGAATTGCTCGTACCTTGTCTGGATCTACCTCTATCCCTTTGACTGACTACGAACCCCAACAGCTTTCCTGATCTTACGCCGAAGGTGCATTTAGCAGGGTTCAATCTGAGTTTGAACTTCCTTAGACGTTCAAAGAGTTTCCGCAGATTAACGATATGCTCTTCCTCAGTCTTGGACTTGGCAATCATATCGTCCACGTATACCTCTATTTCTTTGTGCATCATATCATGGAATAAAGCTACCATCGCCCTTTGGTATGTTGCACCGGCGTTCTTCAATCCGAATGGCATTACTTTGTAGCAGAAGGTTCCCCAAAGAGTGATGAATGTGGTTTTCTCCATATCCTCGGGGGCCATCTTGATTTGATTATATCCGGAATATCCATCCATGAAGGAAAATAAAAAGTGTTGCGCTGTGCTATCCACCAGGACATCAATGTGGGGCAAAGGGAAATCATCTTTACGACTTGCTCTGTTCAGGTCTCGATAATCGACGCACATTCTGACCTTCCCATCCTTCTTTGGAACAGGGACAATGTTGGCTACCCATTGGGGATACTTTGCTACTGCTAAGAATCCGGCATCAAACTGCTTTTTAACCTCATCTCGGATTTTCAGGGACATGTCTGGCTTCATCCTTCTTAGCTTCTGCTTCACTGGCGGGCATTCAGGTTTTACTGGCAACTTGTGTTCAACTATGTTTGTGTCTAGCCCTGGCATGTCTTGGTATGTCCATGCAAAGACGTCGACATAGTCGAATAAGAGTTGAATCAATTTCTCCCGCTCATTCTCCTTCATTGTGGTGCCCACTTTAACTTCCTTCTTATCTTTTTCTGTGCCCAAGTTAATCGTTTCAGTAGATTCTTCGTGAGGTTGGATTACATTTTCCTCTTGTTCCACCATTCTCATTAGCTCTGGAGGGGCTTCCCAATGATCTTCAACGTCCTCCTCGGTTTGATTAATGGGGTGATTAAAGTTATGGTATGAATTATTGGCGTTGTTATTTTCAAAGATGATATTTTTAGATCTGCATTAGCGAAAATTGACGGAATGAAAACAAATAAAAGAGAAAGAACAAGGCGAAATGAAGTTTATTAGAGAATTCAAAATGCTATTTTATTGATACTGATATTGAAACGGAACATGCGTGCCCTTATGAAATGTCCTAAGGCCTTGGGCAGAGCCATAGGATTGCATTACAGAAAATTACTTTGAACTAGAAACTACAGGAAAATCAACAATCTCCCAATTCTTGAGCTTTTCGTCTGCAGGACAACGACGCACAAAACTGACACCGTCATTTTCGGTACTTGAATCATCTTCAATAGCTGCAACCTGGTTAGGATCTAGTATTCCTGCGCTCTGAAAGCTTTGCTTTATGTCGCAGATGAAAATCTTCTTCATATCTGGCTCCCGACCCTCAAGTTTGGCCAACCTCCGCTCCTTCTTTTCTGCGGCGATCCTTCCTTTGTCAGCACGACTAGGCCGGTACCCTATCCCACATCTGTCTTTGTTTTCATGCAGCTGTATGGGTGTTAGGATCCCTTGTTCAGTCTTCCCTAAACCACTTCCAGCTTGATAACCCTTGCTTGTCATGACTTTAGCGGTCATCGGTGCAGCTTTGGACAGCTTTGGTTTGAGCGATGGGGCCCCGTCCCCCACAAAGAAAGCATTTGCAATTTCTAGTGCTTGGAAGGCGGTCTCGAAAGATTCTTCTGCAGCCTCAACATAGCGGATAGGAAACGGCTTATTCACTAGCAACTCTTCTTCCCCCGAAACGACCACTAACTTGTTGTTGACTATGAACTTGAGCTTTTGATGTAGAGAAGAGGGCACAGCCCCTGCGGAATGGATCCAAGGTCTTCCCAGAAGACAACTGTAAGACGGATTGATGTCCATTACTTGGAAACTCACTATGAAGACCTCTGGACCTACCTGTACAGGTAACTCCATCTCTCCGATGACCTCTCTTTTGGACCCGTCGAATGCCCTGACCAGTGTGGAACTGGGTTTCATGTATGAACAATCTACGTCTAGCTTGTTCATGGTTGATTTGGGTAGTACATTCAGGAACGATCCGTTATCGATAAGTACCCGAGCTAGAGAGTATTCTCCACATTTCACGGAGATATGCAAAGCCTTGTTGTGCCCTCTTCCCTCAACGGGGATCTCGTCATCTGTGAAGGTGAGGTAGTTGTTTGCAACGATATTTCCGACGATCCCATCAAACTGACCAACTGTGATGTCGTGAGTGACATGAGCTTCACGCAGCACCTTCATTAGTGTTGCGCGGTGGGCTTCAGAATTGAGTAACAGTGATAGCAGTGATATCTTCGCAGGGGTCTGATTCAGCTGATCCACTACCTTGTACTCACTCTGCCTCATAATTTTTAGAAACTCACTGGCTTCTTGCTCAGATAGTGCTTTCTTGCCTGCATTCTTGTCGAACAGCTCTCCCTCTATGTTTTTTCCTTTATCAATCCTTTCTCTTTCATTTGATTTTCTTTCCCCGGGTCCTTCAGGGGCATAGACGCGCCCGCTCCGAGTCATTCTGCTGCTTCCCGAGATGTTGGTGATATCAGGATCGCCCTGAACTTTCACACCGTAATTCCACGGGACTGCATTCACGTCTTTGAAAGGGAACAGAGTCGGTACCTGGATGGTTATTGCCTTTGGTGCAGCAAGGGCCATCCTTGAGTCTTTGCTATAGAGAATCTCTAGCGGCCGTCGAATATCTGTATTCCTGCCACTGTTCGACTGGATGGTTGATACGTCTTCTTCTTTCTTTAGAGAGCTTACTTGTATTATGTGCTGGTCCAACAGGTCTTGAAGCACTTGTTTGAACGCCTCACAGTTTCCAATGCAGTGATGGTCATTGCATGGATTTTTTCCGGTGCACTCTCCTTTGATAATCCCAAAGGAACACAAATTAGCATGAATCGCTTCTAGGGGTGTCTGGATACGTTCTACCCTCCTGATTAGGAACTGCTCTGCAAAATCCTCAATTGCATTAGTTGATGGCATCCCATGTCCTGGTAATGGGTTGGTAGCCACGTTAGGACCATTTTCCTTGAAATTTAACCAGCCCGAGGCGATTAGATCTTGGACAACATACTTCAATGCCTTACAGTTTTCTATGGAATGGCCGACCGTTCCTGAATGAAATTCACATGTGGTGTTTGGATCGAAGCCTCTGGGAAAAGGGGGCTGGATCTGTCTCATTGGGCGGGTGGTGATTAAATTATGGCTGAGCAGGTGGCGAAATAGGTCGGAGTATGACATAGGGATTGGATCAAACTGGACGAACTTTCTGTCTGAGTAGTTTTGTGGTTTATGGCCTTGGTTGTTTTGGGCCGGTGGGGCAGATGGTGTTTGTGCTGAGAACGGATTGGTGTGAGAGGGATTGGAGTAGGGAGTTTTTCCGGTTCCCGTGATGGCGTTGGCTTCTCCTTCCTTCTTTTTAGGAAATCCGGAGAAAGGCTTTTTCTGGTTAGTGTTTCCGGGAGAAGTATAAGCGATTTTCCCGTTCCTCATTCCGTTCTCCAGCCTTTCTCCAATAACGACCATGTCCGAGAAACTTGATGATACACTCCCAATCAATTTCTCATAGAAGGGTGAAGGAAGAGTTTCCATGAACATAGATACCATTTCCTTTTCAAACAGAGGTGGTGCTACCTGTGCTGCTAGTCCTCTCCAACGTTGAGCATATTCCTTGAAGGACTCATTATCTCTTTTAGCCATGTTTTGTAGCTGGGTCCTGTCAGGAGCCATATCAATGTTGTACTTATACTGCTTAAGGAAAGCATCAGCGAGATCCTTCCAACACCGGATATGAGTGGGTGTCAACTGCATATACCAACTTGAAGCTGCCCCGGCTAAGCTGTCTTGGAAGTAGTGGATAAGCAACTTATCGTCATTTGCGAACGCAGCCATTTTTCTGCAGTACATAGTTAGGTGGCTTGCCGGACATGTTGCTCCTCTGTACTTATCAAAATCTGGCACCTTAAACTTGGGGGGAATAACCACGTTGGGAACGAGACATAACTCATGTGCATTTCTTGCCCCAGTATTAGTTCCCTCTATGGCCCTTAACCGTTCTTCAAGCATTTGATACCTGTCCCTGGATTGAGGGTCCCACGTTGGGTAGTTATAAGGATGGACCATTGGAGCAGCAGCTGAGCTCACATGTGGGATATGTAAGTGGGAGGAGTTCCCGGCATTTTGCACAGGAGTCTGATGACTCGTCACTAACGGCGGAGTGTAATTCTGTAACACAGCCTGTGGCATAGTCATAGGGATCTGGACTTGCGGTATTTCATTCAGTGCTTGAGGCATACTGTGATTCGGATTCACGACCCCCGTAGGGCCACCCTCTAAAGTGGCGTCCATTGTAGGAGGTGTGTAGCCGGCTGGAAGTCCATAAGGGGGCCAGTATTGGCCCTGACTATCAAACCCAGAGTTGTGCGGCGGAGGAAGGCTTGTAGCAATATTTCCAGTATTTCCTACTGAGGTGTTTTCGTCTGCAACTCTCTTTTTGAGAAGTTTCATAATATCGGCCATCTGCTCCTTCATGGCCATCATCTCGTTCATCTTCTCCTTCAGCTGCTCGATATCATCTCTCAACGCTTGGTTGTCTTGATTCTCAGTCATTTTCCTGGCTTGCAAGCGAGTACGGTAGCGGTGTTGATGAACCAGTTTGCCTTTTCGTTCTGTTTTTTTTCAAAATTTTAACATAAGTTCGTGAATGAATGAATGAATGAGTGTGCATGAGATGCATATGCATGCTTCTCGCATCGAGCCTGTGGAATTGTAAACCACTCATTCGACAAGTGAAGGATAAATTAGGATCGAGATTTAAACCAAATGAATTTTTTAATGATAAAAGAAAGTACAACCAAACGAGTTCTTCAGGGATTACAACGCAAACTACAGCAATTTAAACTCACACGACTACGCCATCCAAGCCATCTTTCTTTTTTTTACACCGGGCCATTTTGCCTTAATCTTTAAGAAGGCGATAAGCTCTTTCATATACTGAACGAAGTTGAAAACTTCAACTGGGGTATTCTCCTTAGACATGACGATATCAGCATCCTTCAAATGATCTGGAACATCTATGATGGCTTCGTTGCATAGTTTAGCTAGATTTGAGAACCTGTCCTGGAGGTAATGACAGTGATCATTCAGCTTCATGTATTCCTCTTTTAGATATGCGTACTCTTTCTCGGTTGTTTCATAGAGGTTCTTCTGGTAATCAGCGAACTCCTTCAATTCATTTGCATTTCTGAACTCCTTTTGGAGTGCTGCTTGACATTCTTCGAGTCTTCCCAGTATCACCCCTCTGGCTTCTCTTTCGGTCGCAAGCCTACCCTCATACTTATCAACCTTTTCTTTCAACTGCGCCCTCAAACTTTGGAGCTGAGTTTGAAGATCCTTTTCCTTCTCCACAGCTTCTGTCAACTGACTCTTCCATACATAAGCATTGTCAATGGCCCTGTCTCGGTCTCTGTTACGTACTTGGAGCTCTTCATTGGCACCTCTAAGGCTTTCTCGCACACGAAGAAACTTAGCCTTCCCGACCTCTAACCTTTCTTCGCACTCTGCAATGCGTTTACCTTTGGCGATATTTTCTCGCCTCAGGCCTGCGTTTTCTTGAAGTGCTCTTTCCAGCTGGGCTTGCAGCTTAATCGTTTCTTGTTCAGATTTGGTTAAAGCAACTTTGACTTCTTCTATTTCTTCATTGAAGACAGGAACTGGTTCAGAAATTTCATGGCCGGCGGGAAGTGCGAGGCGAAAAGGTAGCCCGACCTCCCGGACTCTAAGTGCAACCCATTGAAGATAGTTTTCCCCAGCATCAATAGCTCTAGGGCCTAGTTCACGTCCCTTTTTGACTATTCTGTTCCAGGCTCGACTATGCCTTCTTAACATGTCAAGATTTTTAGTGCCTCTACACTCTAGCTCAAATGAGGATAGGGATTCTCCTGGAGGTGGATTCATCATGGGATAACCGAATTGTCTTAAAGCAATGGCTGGATTGTAACTGATGCAACCTTTCGTTCCTATGAGGGGGACATTTGGAAAGTCTCCACACTGATAAACAAATTCATCGATGTTTTGATCTCGAGAATACCACGAGATGTCGCTCCCTGTTAGGCCGGCGAAGTACTGGGCCCACTCAGTCTTACCCCTAACTTCCATATGATGACCTCTTTTGAATATATGAGAGGTTAGCCAACGGTACAACACAGGCAAACAACACCATATCACACCTGCTCTTTTCTCATGACGTTCCCAAAGAGAAAAATAAACATCAGCCAGAACGACTGAGGCAGGGTTTTGTCCTCGGAGCTTGAAGGCCAGAAAGACATCGATTGCGGTGTCTTCAACAAAATCTTTGTCATTTGGGAAAAGAACAATCCCATAGATGAGGAGAGCAAAGACATCCATGAAAGCAGCCCAATCTTTCTTTTTGGCCAAGAGTGAAGCTTCCTTCTCTAGGTACTTTCTGGTCAAACCCTTTTTGCCACCTATTTCCACTATCTTTGTAGCTAATTCTGACGTTGGAACCTTCAATATCTTGGATAGATTTTCAGGTAGGGGATAATGCTCTACGTACCGATAAGGCTTCTTATTCTCGGGAGGGAAACGCAAAATATTTTCAAACTCTTCCAATGTTGGAGCCAGCTGATAATCTTGGAAAGTGAAACACCGTAACGGTGGATCAAAATACTGGCCCAGTGCAGTGATAGCTTCAGCTGGTACCTCAACGTCCAGGAGGCTCAGGAGATTCCCATACTTGACAGTGAATAAGTCACGACGCCATGCTGGCATTTCATTGCCAAGGTCCCGCAGATTTCTCAAGTTTGGTTGTTTGACTTTCAAATGCATGGTTCCTTTTAACTTTATGGCCCGATCCATCTTTCCTTGCCGAAAAGGTCTTACAATTCCCTGGCGGTCATAAAAATGCATGCGAAATGAGATGTCGATGCATATATTTTTTGTGTTATGCAAAAGAAAAAAAGGAACGCATGAAGCATTTTCTTGAGATAAATTTTAAAAGCGTTTTCTCTTGTTTTTTTTTTGAGAAATTTTGAAAAAAGAAAATATTAGGTTTGATTAAATGCAAGGGGTATGATGCTCCTTTGTGCCCTAAAGAGGCTCCTTGAGAGATGTTCTAAAGCTGCTCTATTAAGTGAACCTTCCAAGGGGTAGTCTCTAGAGAGTCCTAAATAAGGTTCCTAGAGCCAACGACCCCGTTCGAAAACGCTAGCCACAACAATAGGCAAGCTATTAGAAGTGATAGCACCCTCGAAGGGACCAAACTCTAGGTGAGACTTTCGTAACCACCGAACTGGACGTACATCCAGAGGGCCATTACTACGCAGTCTCGTTCTAACTTAGTTTATGCTCTAGTCCGGGTATAGGACTATTCTCACGTGTGTGCAAAAGTGTAGTAGTGCAGTGTGTGTAGGAGCAAAATGACAGATATATCCCCAAGCTGCAAAACAAGCAAACACATATGCAAAAAGTGGTCTTCTATCCTAATGTTTACACATCACATCAAAGAGAATATAATATGCGATAAAAAAATAAAAGACAAAGTAGGGTAAAAATAAAGCATTAAATTAACAACTATTCCTACAACTAATTAGACTAGGTTTGACCCTCTAAAATGTCCCCAGTGGAGTCGCCAGCTGTAGCGACGGAAAAATCCGGGAGAGGATTCCTCGAAGGTTCAAAAATGAATGAAGCCGCCACCAAAGTTTAGTTTAAGGGCAAATATTGGAAAATCCCTTTTTGGAATGGATAAGGGTCCTTGAGACCAGGTTAGGGTTCGGGAGTCGGTTATGCATGGGGAAGGTGTTAGCACCCCACGACATCCTTCATAAGGAAGGTTGCCTGCTAATTAGTCGTAGGAAAAAAATGTTAATTTTGAAAATGTTAATTATTACCCTTTTATTGAAAGAAAAAAGACTTAATAAAAATTTTGGTTTTTTGTGCTTGACAGGAGTTGGCCCCCGCTCCTACGTATCTCCAGGTGCGATGGAGAAATCAAAGCTACGTAGTTCTTGGGTAGAAAAAAGTCGTTGGTTGGTGTTTTTTAATATAGGGGTTTTAGGACTTTTGATCTGTACAGTTCATTCGTCCTAGAACGCTGACTAATCCGATCGTATGACCGACTTAGTCCCCTATAAAAATAGAGTCTTTGAATTTTGAGATAAAATGGTTTGAAGTGAGGTGGTTTGATTTTATTGGAATAGGGATTTTAGGACTCTTGAGCCGTACGGCTCATTCATCCTAGAACGATGACTAACCCGACTGCACAGTCGACTAAATCCCCATTCGCTTATTTGGAAAATTAGCTTTTGAAATGAAAGAGATGTGTTTGTATTCTTAATTCAGAAATTATTTATGTTAAATAAAGATTTTAGGGCCTGAGCCATACGGTTCATTCATGATCCTAAAAAAACTGACTAACCCGGTTGTAAGTTTTTGGTCTTTTTTTTATAAAAGAAGTTATTTTTGAGAAGAAATAAATAAAAAACGAAAAAAGGGGTGAAATAGTAAAATAGTGGTGCAGTTAATAAAAATGGGGGTTGTATTAGAAAAAGTGGGGTGCGATTAGAAGTCCGAAAATTTTTAAAAAAAGGGAGAGGCTGTATCATTAGAAACACAGGGTGCAAGTAGAAGCCTGATGTTTTTTTTTTACTAAAGAAGCCTGATGTTTAAAAAAAAAGGTCGTATCATAAAAAATGGGCCAGATTGTTTATCTTCTTTTTTTTGAACCAAATGAATTATGAACTCATTTCAAAACATACGATCATTTGTCATCTTGGCTAAAAAATGCATTTGATTGGAAAATATTTACTAAATAAAAAAGCATCAGGTTGACCTTTTTTCCATAAAACATTTGATTAAATGATTTTTAATAGGAAAATTTGGTTTTCAATTATTATGGTTCCGATAGCTTATTTTGACAAAGGCATTAATGTATTTCATAAATCATGGCATTCAAAGGAATGAATCAATAGGTAATCAAGTATAGAGCGCTTTTATATATACTGCAGCAAACAATCAACTGTAAACCGCATTTATCCAGAAACCTCTTACATACATGGGCATAACCATAACCAAAAGACATTCATAAACAGCAAATTAAAATTGCACACAATATGTAGTAAATGACACAATCTGTTACACAGATCACAAAACAAACAAAGGGCTAAAAGAAAATTACCACAAAGCCTTGAAGGATGAGTTCCCTCTCAGATCTCACAAGAAGAAAAAAAAACTTTGTGAAAAAATTTAGTAAGAAAAAAAAACAGTGAGGAGCTTTTTCTCTTTTACTCAGACATCAAGAACTGCTCCCTTGCTCCTCTGAGACCTCTTCTTGCTCACGAACTCGTATTTCCAACCTCTCTCCCCCTCCGAATCCTCTCCCTCTAAAAAAATCCTCCCTTCTTCAACGATTTGGCCCTCATTTATACTAAACAAAACGAACTTCCGGTGGTGGGCTTTGTCTTTCGGTTTTTTCACCAAGCCTTGTGCACAGATCTGCTTGCGTGTTAGCCTTGAAAAAAAACGAGATGGAAAACGTGGTTCCTTGAATGAAACCTTGAATTGCTGAGAGACCATCGGCCTTTTGTGTGTTGATGATAAAAATGGAGATTTCGTGTGAGAGGAGAGAAAGAAACGTGGGAGAGAGAGAGAAAGAGAGGTGACGGCTGGAGCCTTTTTTTTTTGGGTTTCTAGCAAGTGGTGGGAAGTTAGGGTTTGGTGTGGAGGCAATTTAGGTTTAGATGGAAACATAGCAACCGGGTCAGGCCAAATGCGTGGGCTTCCAATGGCCCAAAGTCAGTTACAACATAAAATAAAATAAAACACTGCTCACACTTCCATTTTTGCTTATTGCTACCTATTTCCTTTTTCCTTGTTTTTTTTTTGTTTTTTCTTTTATATACCAAGACTTATGGAAACTAGATAGGAAGCAATGTATAACATGAGAGTAAATTTTTATTTTTATTTTCTAAAAGAAAAAATAAATTTTTTTTTTTTAAAAAAAAAACAAAAAAAAAAGCCGGACAAAATTAGGGTATAACAAGTACGAAACATTTTTTTATTTTTTCTATTTTGTAGAGGTAGATATTTAATTAATTAAGTACGTAACATTTTTCTATTTTTACTTATCTTCCTTTGAAAGGTAGTTATTCTTCTTGTAAGTATAAAATCATATCTATTCTGAACGTCGGGGATATCCATTGGATGCATATTTCGATCTCGCCTGTCTGTTCGTTGCCTCCAGTTTCTTTGATGTGGTCTCATAATCGATCAGAGGAATCTACTTCATGGTTGGATCCTTATACCGACCGTTTTGCCCTTTGGCAGTCTACCGCACCGGTCATGCCCCGTCTCCCTCCCACTGATGCGCCCACCGCCGTTGTAGACTTAGCCCATGATTCCGACGATTTAGATTGACATTTCTTGTATTTATTATTGTACCCACATTTTTGTAATTATTTATCCATATATATATATATATATATATATATATATATCCAACAAATTAAATGTGTAAAAAAAACAAATTAAATGTTTTAAATTTTTTTACAAGTCGGATTTACCCTGGTAAAGGGTAAATCCGCTTTTGAGTTTAACAAAGCGGATGTACCCCCACAGCAGGTAGATCCGACTTGATAAAGAGACAAAGCGGATCTATCTGTTGTGGGGGTTCATCCGCTTTGTTAAATTCAAAAGCAGATTTACCCTTCTATCGGTATATCCGATGCGATTTTTTATGTTTAATCGGATCTAGGTAAATCCGCCTTTGATTAATCTCAAAGCGGATTTACCTATTTATAAGGTAAATCTGATTGAGTCAAAATTATGGGGGGTATTTTGGGATTTTCATATTTTGTGAGGGTATATTGTGATATTATGGGGGTAAAAAAAAACCCAAAAAATATCTCATATAACTTTATTAACAATTTTAAAAAATATATCTCATATGAGATATATTTGTGTGCAAATTTAAAATTTCTTAATATTTATTTGAAAGATTTTGCAAGATATTTTTAAATTAGAGAAAATATAAAATTTAGTTATTATAAGATTTATAACTAGTTAGGTGAGGAAGGTGTCCTTCACAATTAGATAGTGATAATTCCCTCACAAAAAATAAAATATAGTTGCTCACCGATAAGAGTAGAATTAATTGTCACCAAAACTCTCACTAACATTATTGTTCCCGATATTTTATGGGCTCTAGGCAAATTGTGAGAAAATTGTCACTTACATGATTATTTTTTAATTTTAAAATCATTATCTATATCTGTTATGGTAATAAGTAAAAGGTCTCAATGATATTTACACCCCCTGCAAGGCTCAATAACCAACCAGCCTGTATGCAGAAATTCTAGCCCAATCAATCAACGGTTCAGGTACCTGTGCAAGATCGAACGGCTCAGGATCGTCAAAACAAACATCACTCAAACTCTATAAATACCACATTCAAATGCTCATAAATGTAAGCAACTTCTAAAACTAAACACTGATTCACTCAAACACTGACTTGAGCGTCGGAGTATTCTTGCGGGTACGACATCGCCCCCTCAAGATCGAACAATATTGATCAATGACGATATCTACCAACTACTTCGGATTATTCACCAAGATCGGAAGTACGGTACAGAACATTGGCGACCACAGTGGGAGGATCTGTACTCAATTTCCTCTCCCATTACCTTGATCCACAAATGGCTCCCAAACTCCGTTCAAGACTGGCCAGTCTTGTGGTCGGGCCTGGGGTAGGACTGGTTATACCCGAACTCGAACCTCAACAAACCCCCGAGGGCCATGTTCAAGACCTTACAAATTCCACCCAAGCTCGGGCACAATTCCCCAATCCGAACCTCGCCCGTTCCCATACAAGCTCATACAGTAATAGTTTACCACCCCCTCCATTGCTTCCAGCCCTAACCGACGCTGTTCAACAGCTCGTCCAACTCCTGGCTCGACAGGAGGTCGTAAACCAAGAAAGAAGCTGCCGCTTCACTGACCTTGAGGCCGAGGCAGCAAATCTTCGGGCACAGGACGTTCCGGACTAGGAATCACCCGGACCGGGCTCCCCTGAAAAGAGAACCCCGGTTCGAAGGAGACATCGATCTCCACCCAGGAGAAGGCACTATCACCATTCTCCTCCTCGCCGACAACGAGGGAATGGTTTCCGTTCTCCTTTGACTCGACAATATGACGATCTTGACGAATTGGATAACTCCCCCTATCATCGTTCTCCTCCTCGCCGACAACGAGGGAATGGTTCCCGTTCTCCTCCGGCTCGACAACATGACGATCTTGATGAATTGCATAACTCCCCCCAACCTCGCTCATTTTTAGCCTCTTCATCGCCAAGACGACGTTCCAGAAGTCGAGAGGATAACCCTAAGGAGAGACAACCTCGACACTACGTTTATCCCGATACCCATCACCAGCGTCAGCCACGACCTCAGGCGCTGCTAACCGAGTGAAAGGGCCCGTTCACTGTAACAATCGATAGCTACCGAGTTCCGAGGTACCTCGAAAAACCGCCCGGAGGTCTGAAAACGTACGATGGAATGGGCGATCCAGACAGGCACCTCGATCAATTCGACACAACTATGCAATACCGGAACGTACCCATATGGAGATGAAATGTCGAATCTTCCCATTAACTCTAGACAAAGTAGCATCGGAATGGTTTCGGGATTTAAGGACGAACACCATACCCTCTTGGGACCAATTGGCAAAACTCTTTTCAGTTCACTTTGCCCATTCCAAAAGTAAACCCAAGAACAAAGCGGGATTGATGTCCGTTGTCAAAAAGGAGGACGAGCTTCTCAGAGAATACATAGAGAGGTTCAACAACGAAGCTCTTCAAGTTCGAGAACTAGACGACGCTTTCCGCATTTTCTTCATGGCGTAGGGCCTACTCCCCAGAATCCCTTTCAAAAAACATGTCAATACTTGGGAACCTAATACCTTGCAGAATTTCCTCCAACTATCCCAATGTTTCATCAACGAAGAGGAAAGAACCAAGATCGGAAATCCGTCACCACAGGCTGGACCATCAAAACCCCGCAGCGGAAGAGATAACCAAGGAAACGATAACCGAGGTAACAGGGATCCCGACCTCGGAATCGTCACCAAGTATACACTGAACTCAACGTCTCCAACGCCCAACTATATGGGGAATGTTGGAATGTCGAGTTCAGAGATGTTAAAACACCCAAACCTCTACCTCCTCGATCCGGACAACGATCCAGCAAGTAATGCAGGTATCATAGAAGTAATGGTCATGACACCAACCACTGCATTGCTTTGAAAGACGACATTGAAGACTTGATCAAACGGGGAAAATTGTCCCGTTATGTGAAAAAGCCAGGGGCGAATACCGGCAAGGTTAAAAACGAGAGGAACGAGGAGCCAAGAAGAAGGGGAGGTTTCGAGTATGGGGAGTCCGGGAAAACAATGAAGCGAAAGTGGAAAGAATTGTTAAGTGTGGCATTAACCTCAGCTACACCAACCACGACAAACCGACCTCCACTATCTTTTGGTGATGAAGATCTTTTGGATGGGAAACCCAACAAGCACGTACCCTTCATAATCACGGCAGTCATTGCCAACAAAGAAGTGAGAAGAATCTTGGTGGACCAAAGGAGCTCATCTGACATCATCTTTGTCGATCTCTTTGACAGAATAGGGATCGACAGAGAGGAGCTCACTCCATACAGAGGAACGGCCCTATCCGGATTTAACGGATCCCGGACAAAACCACTAGGCCATTTGGAATTGATGGTTTCCTACGGAGCCGAGCCAATGATGAGAACCATCAAAACCAAGTTCCTTATCCTACCTTGCAAATCCATCTACAATGTTATCATTGGAAGACCGACTCTAGGTAGGCTCGGAGCGGTGACGTCCACTGTTGTGCGAAAAGTAGATGTGCAAGTATACACAATCGCAACAAGTAATATAATGATAAGTAAAGATCGGTCCCACGGAGATTGTTGAGTTTACTTCTATATTTAAATTAGTAATTTAGCTAGTGAGCAAAATAAGTAACAAATACAAGTTGTCAACAAGTATTGTCATTGTGATTAACATGAATGTAAATAAACAAGTAAAGATGTGAAAACAGTAATGAATTGAAAGTATTTAAGAGTGAGTTGGATAGCTCAGTAGTTATGTAAATTCCCAAGAGTAGTGTTCTATAATATTAGATGCTGTAGCGTTAAGCGCTGTAGCGCTTCAGAATCCGTAGACGCTGTAGCGCCTTGGTGGCGTGCCTTTCAGTCACTATCGTCAGGGTTATGTTACAAGACTCCTATGTCTAGGCTCTAAATAAGTTTCACCCCTGTATATTAAGCTCATACAACATTTGCCTTATGAACTATTACTCCCCTATGTCTAGAGTTAAGTAGTGCTTCCTTTAAATGTCTTTAAAGGGTTTTCATTCATATCATTCCTTGAGTTCTCTTTGTGAACCATGTCTGTACCCACAAAGCCCCCTTGTTTTAGTTGGCCATTCCCAAAACAAAGTTGAAAGTATTATGACACAAGGAATAAAACGCAAACATCATAATATTACATAAAAGCTACTCAAAGTTCATTACACACTATGAACAATCCAACTACAACATGATTAGCTCATAACAAGTTTCATCAACATAATACAAACTAAACAGCTCATATTACCGTAGGAAGACAAGAGGAGAATGGTTGCAAAAGATACACTCCAATGATCCCAAGTCACATACGAAGGATGGAGCTATGGCGTGAGCAAACCTTGAATGAAATCTAGAAAACTATACTAAAAATAAAAGCTTAAGAGTGGAATAACAATGGAGGAAAGCTACAATGTCAAGATAGTTTCCTCCATGTTAAAACTCTCTCTCTGTATGTTACTCCCTAAAGAAGCATTCTATTATAAATTAATCTAACCAAGTCTTAATAAAATAATAATAATTCATGATCATAAAACTTAGATATTATTCATAAAGCTACTTTACAAAAAGGTGTGATGATTAAAATCACCAACTATCACATGGGACACATGTAGGAGGCGTCAAGTGTCTTTGAAGTATCCACTTGGGTGCTGAAATGTCATGCTAAGGATAAGAGATAAGGATGATGACTCATCATTTCAGCAAGTGGCTTTATAAATATCCAAATGTCCCACCGTCATATAGGCGCTGTAGCGTCTACCGCTGGCTTACCGCTGCAGCACTCAAGCAAAACATCAATATATTCACAAAGGCACCAAATGTGCCAAATGATAACAAACAAGCTCCTAACCCTTCTTTCCTCTAAATAACTAATATTTACCTAATATAGCACAAATATTACTTGAGAACTTGTGTTGATTTAAGTATTAAGAGCACAAATAACCTATATAAAATAGAGTTATCACACCCCCAAACTAAACCATTGCTTGTCCTCAAGTAATGACGCTTGACAAAGAACAAACAACACAACAACAAATAAACAATTACATAGATTAACTGTACAAACAAGACAACAACAATATCTTTTTCTAAATAAAAAAATTATTATTATTACTTCAGAACTCGCATTTGCTTAAGTCTAGAAAGCATAAATAACTCTTATAGATAAGAGTTATCACACCCCCAAACTTAAACTATTGCTTGTCCTCAAGTAATGACACTTTATAAGGACAAACAAACTAACTTAAAATAGAACAATAACTACATAGATAGACAAGGTCAGTTGCATCCCTCAATCAAACAATTTTTCAAAAATGTTCTTAGTGGGCTAAAATTTTCAGATTCACACATACAACACACGCACACGCCATTGCTTTTCACAACATATAGAATTATTACTGCTCAATTGTGAGTGTGTGACTACTAGGCTTAGTTTAGTTCCTAGCTAGTTTCAACATTTCTCCTAGCCTTGGAAAGAGCGGCCTTCTTTTGGTTTAGCCAAAGAATTTTTCAAAAAGTAGAGTAGACTAACAACTTCACAAAAGACTTGAGGGGCTTCAAAGCACAGCAAAGGGCTTTGATTAGGCAATTTAGATCATTGGTCAGTGCAAAAAGATTTTGATTTGGTGATTTCTCAGACGCTGTAGCGTTTAGACGCTGCAGCGCTGGCAATTTGATGAACAAAACTAGTTGCTGCCTTTACTACTGAGCTCCTTATTTGCATTTCTTTTTCTTTTTCTTTTCATGCATTCTTGGAACAGCTCAGCAAATTATTTTAGACATTTTGCAACTTTTTTTTTTCAAGACCACTTGCACACTTTTGTTTCATTTTGCAGTGACCAAACTATCATCTTTGTTCCTAGCCTTAACATAACCGATGCACCCCCAAACTTAGCTTCAAATGCTACTCTTAATTTTTAGTAAAAACTTGACTAAACCCTAGCATCTGGAGCTAACTAGGTTCCTTGCTAAGCCTAGAGTTTTGAGTGTAGAAGCAGCAATAAGACTAGTCATTGTTCAAACAAGGCTACTCTACTCTCAACACATAATCATCATTAAATTTAGCCCAAGAAGAAACATATTCTATTATTGAAAAACTAGGAATTGCAACTGATCATGCTTTTTATTCAACAAACATAACATTAAACACATAACATTAACATTTCACATATAACATTAAACACATTTAAGGTCCTCCCCCCAACTTAAGACCTAACAGTGTTTCCACTATTCATGCAATTCTAATGGGAGAGGCCTGTGATTAAAACTCAACAGAATTAAAAACAACATAAATAAAACTCTAAACATAGTGTTAGATGCAAGAACAGACACTATAGCACCTAACAGATTTATTGAAAACAAACAAACAACATTTTTTTTTTATTTTTTTAAAGAAGGGTTAGAGGACTGTTTGCTAACCCAGATTTGAGCCTATTGCTTGCTCTGGTGGGCACTGTGGTGGCTCTGCTACTGGATTTTTTTTCTTTCCTGCCGCTACAGCGCTAGCTGTAGCATCAGCCGCTACAGCGCTAACTCATTCTGGGGATCCTCTGCTTCCTTGTAAGCTTTCATCTCAGCCAGCTTTTCTGCTGCTTCCGTCTCTGCAGAAAGATCAGGAGTATTCACCTCAGATGCAGCTTTTTGCGGGGGCTTTAGGCGCTGTAGCATCAGCCGCTACAGCGCTAACTGGCACTTCTTCTAGTGAATGGTCATCTGCCAACTTGGTCCCAGGGTTTTTCCTTTGGTGGCTTCTTTTCTCACTTCACAAAATTCACACCTGCACAAAAGAAAAATTAAAAACACAAAATAAGTTAATTTAAGAACCTTGGGTTGCCTCCCAGGAGCGCTTTGTTTAAGAGTCATCAGCCAGACTAAGTCTTGTGGTAAGTATCTTTGGCTAATGGCGGCTCTCGTGTAGGAGAGGGGACCCAATCATTTGTTACAACAGAATTAGGTTCCTCCACAACAGATTTAGGCACCCTTGGCCTCTTTTTGGCCACCATTTTTGTTCTTACAACTTTCTTTGGTGCTACAGCAGATGCTCCAGCACTGCCTTCTGATACTGATGCTGTAGCGCCACTTCTGACAGCATTCATTCTCTGCACTTTAGTTTCCAATACCATTGGTGGTTGCTTTGTGGCAGGCTGAGTTTTGGTGGATTTTTCTTCTATGAGACTGAGATGATTTTTGTTTTGGTGAGGGAAGTTTCTTAGGAGATGGGGACTTGTGTGGAGTGGGTTGTTTTGGAAAGGGGGGAGGTATTTGAATAAGGTTTGATGGTTTGGCTTGAGGTAAGGATAGATTAATGGCTTGGGACTGTGAGAATTTGGAGGTGTTACTAGGTGGAGGGGGTGGTTCTTTGGTTGGTGATGGTTTAGGTGAAGGTGTGGTGGAAAGGTTTTGGGTGGGTGGTGAGGGATACTTCCTTACTTCCCTCTTCTTTCTTATTATACTCTCCTTTATCTTTCTCATCATCTTCTTTTTAACTATTTTAACCACATTCTCAACATCTCAGCTGCAAGTGCTGTAGCGCATGGTGCTACAGCATCAAAATTCTGCATACTTGACAGCACATACATACCACAAGTCTTCTTATTCATACCTGCAATAGTAAAAACAAAAACATATAGAAAACATAATTAGTCCTAAAAATCTGGGTTGCCTCCCAGTAGCGCTTTGTTTAAGAGTCCTTAGCTAGACTTTGAAATTCAA
Source organism: Astragalus membranaceus (assembly GCA_039519185.1). Taxonomy (NCBI): domain Eukaryota; kingdom Viridiplantae; phylum Streptophyta; class Magnoliopsida; order Fabales; family Fabaceae; genus Astragalus; species Astragalus membranaceus. Next base: position 94,047,797 of record CM076847.1, read on the forward strand.
AACCCTTGTTAGGGGGGATAATAGGACAAGAAGAAAATATCATCCTTCCGCTTCCTCTTTTTGGTCAGAAATCCCATGTATTTGGTATAGGGCAGCAAGTGTTCCCATGCCCCAACCAATAAACATTTGGGATAGGAATTCCCCTTTTTTTGAAAAAATTGAAGCTCATCTTGCGGAAGGATATTTTCTTTAAGTACCAAGGGTTGAGTCTCATTTGTCACGTGACTTTTTTCATTCCTCAACCTTGGTTTCTCTTCCTTGTCACTATTTTTGAATTTTTCTTTTTCTACAACTACAAAAAAAAATTGTTTTTCTTCCACAATTTCCACTTGACCATATTCAAGCTCATACTCTACATTCTATTTTTCTTCCTCTTGCTCAACCAATTCAGTAGATTCAATGGATTGAGCAAAAATTTCTTTAAAATCAGAGTTGCCCAAATGATAACAATCATCTTCAAACTCTACACTTTTTTCTTTCTTTTGCTCAACCAACTCTTCAATACAACTCTTTTCTTCTAGCTCAACCACTTCTTCAACACAACTCTCTTCTTTTAGATGCTCCATTATAGTCTTAAAGTGAGCATCTATATTCTGACATGACACTTGAAAGTTGTTACTAGCCACTTTGATATCCTCACGAGCTTGAGCTACAAATTCATGGAAGTTGGTCTCTTGGAATCCTTCGGTTTGAGCTTGAGAATATGAATCTTGCTCACACACAACATTTTCCATGCCATAATCCATATTTTGGGATGTCATGGGCATGAAATTTGTCTCATAACAGCCCCCTCATATTCAATCCCATGGAAATCATAGTTGAAAAATTGTTGTTGAGCATTCCTTGCTTGCATTGAGTAAAAATTCAAATGGTCCATGGCATAAAGTGAATTTTTTTTTCAACTAAACACAAATAACAACAAAGAGAAACACACTACAAACACAAAACACAATACAAAATAAAAATATTGCTGGAAAAACAGAACACACTAAGCAAAAGAATCTAAACTAACTAAACTTACTAACTAAACAATAGAAATTAACTTTCACAATCCCCGGCAACGGCGCCAAAAACTTGTTGTGCGAAAAGTAGATGTGCAAGTATACACAATCGCAACAAGTAATATAATGATAAGTAAAGATCGTTCCCACGGAGATTGTTGAGTTTACTTCTATATTTAAATTAGTAATTTAGCTAGTGAGCAAAACAAGTAACAAATACAAGTTGTCAACAAGTATTGTCATTGTGATTAACATGAATGTAAATAAACAAGTAAAGATGTGAAAACAGTAATGAATTGAAAGTATTTAAGAGTGAGTTGGATAGCTCAGTAGTTATGTAAATTCCCAAGAGTAGTGTTCTATAATATTAGATGCTGTAGCGTTAAGCGCTGTAGCGCTTCAGAATCCGTAGACGCTGTAGCGCCTTGGTGGCGTGCCTTTCAGTCACTATCGTCAGGGTTATGTTACAAGACTCCTATGTCTAGGCTCTAAATAAGTTTTACCCCTGTATATTAAGCTCATACAACATTTGCCTTATGAACTATTACTCCCCTATGTCTAGAGTTAAGTAGTGCTTCCTTTAAATGTCTTTAAAGGGTTTTCATTCATATCATTCCTTGAGTTCTCTTTGTGAACCATGTCTGTACCCACAAAGCCCCCTTGTTTTAGTTGGCCATTCCCAAAACAAAGTTGAAAGTATTATGACACAAGGAATAAAACGCAAACATCATAATATTACATAAAAGCTACTCAAAGTTCATTACACACTATGAACAATCCAACTACAACATGATTAGCCCATAACAAGTTTCATCAACATAATACAAACTAAACAGCTCATATTACCGTAGGAAGACAAGAGGATAATGGTTGCAAAAGATACACTCCAATGATCCCAAGTCACATACGAAGGATGAAGCTATGACGTGAGCAAACCTTGAATGAAATCTAGAAAACTATACTAAAAATAAAAGCTTAAAAGTGGAATAACAACGGAGGAAAGCTACAATGTCAAGATAGTTTCCTCCATGTTAAAACTCTCTCTCTGTATGTTGTTACTCCCTAAAGAAGCATTCTATTATAAATTAATCTAACCAAGTCTTAATAAAATAATAATAATAATTCATGATCATAAAACTTAGATATTATTCATAAAGCTACTTTACAAAAAGGTGTGATGATTAAAATCACCAACTATCACATGGGACACATGTAGGAGGCGCCAAGTGTCTTTGAAGTATCCACTTGGGTGCTGAAATGTCATGCTAAGGATAAGAGATAAGGATGATGACTCATCATTTCAGCAAGTGGCTTTATAAATATCCAAATGTCCCACCGTCATATAGGCGCTGTAGCGTCTACCGCTGGCTTACCGCTGCAGCACTCAAGCAAAACATCAATATATTCACAAAGGCACCAAATGTGCCAAATGATAACAAACAAGCTCCTAACCCTTCTTTCCTCTAAATAACTAATATTTACCTAATATAGCACAAATATTACTTGAGAACTTGTGTTGATTTAAGTATTAAGAGCACAAATAACCTATATAAAATAGAGTTATCATCCACCCCACACTTAAAGATGAAATTCCACTCTCTCTGCAATAAAGTTATCACTTTAAACTCCGACCTGGAATCTGCTTCCAGATGCTTCTTCCTATGGACCAATACCAAGCAAAAAGCTTTGGAGCAGGAAGGGGTTCCCCCTCCTGAAAAAACTACTCCCAAAAGAAGTAAAGCTCGACCTGCCGAGGTAAATGCAACGGACATAGATGCAAGGTACGATCCTGAGAGTACGGACGAAGATGATGACGAGCTGGCAAAAGAGCTCAAGTGAAAAATGAAAAGGCCCCAACCTAATGGGGAGTTCGTCGAGGTACAGCTCGGCGAAGATCCCTCCAGAACCATCAAGATCGGAGCCGATCTATCAGAAGAGGTTAAAATTGATTTAACCCAATGTGTCAAAGACCATGCAGACATCTTCGCCTGGTCGGCAGAGGACATGCCCGGGATTCCTTCTGAAGTCGCTTGCCACTAGCTCGCGGTTAACCCAGGAGCCAAGTGAGTCGCCCAAAGAAAACGAGCTCAGAGTAGCGAGAAAGCTATAGCCGCTGCAAAAGCCGTAGACGATATCTTAAAAGCAAATTTCATTTCTGAAGTCAAATACACAACCTGGTTATCAAATCCGGTGCTGGTTAAGAAGAACAACGGAAAATGGCGCATGTGCATATACTACACCGATCTTAATAAAGCCTGCCCAAAAGACGCTTTCCCTGTCCCCAGCATAGACCGACTCGTAGACAACGCTTCAGGCTTTCGTTTGTTATCATTCATGGATGCATATTCCGGGTATAACCAGATTGCCATGTTCCCCCTGACCAAGAAAAAACTGCTTTCATGACCGACCAAGGTAACTTCGCCTACCGTGTCATGCCTTTTGGTTTGAAAAACGCCGGAGCTACGTACCAAAGGATGATGAACAAAGTCTTCCAAAAACAAATCGGCAAGAGTGTTGAAGTCTACCTCGACGACATGATCGCCAAGAGTGAAGACGACAACAAGCACGTCAACGACCTGCGCACAGTGTCGTCTGCTGCAGGTAATTAATTAATTAATTAATTATTTTTATTTCTTTTTAATTACTTTTATTTATATAATTACTTATTTGTTTTTTTTATTTATTTTAGTGCTGGATATATGAGTATTTCCCCACCATCGTGGTGCGGAAAGACTTCGCTGCCAGTGAACTTCCACGTTGCAGCAGGTGGGCGAACAAGAAGTGCGATAGTATCAAGCTTCCGGAGTTTCGGCAGCTGCTGGATGACTTGCAGAGGGAGCAGGTCATATGGAGCCCCTGAGACGACCACAGACAGTACCTCCGGTTTCACAACATTTCATTATTCAGAGGTTGGCTGCTGTGGGGGGACATGGCTGTGCCTTATATGCCATACAGGGTCCGTTGGCAGTTTGGATATGTCCAGCAGATTCCTGATCCACCTATTTCGGGCCCATGTCCATCTCCGGAGTTCATAGTACATCAGCTGATGTTCTATCAGTCCCCAGCGCGCACTTTCAGGGACAGCGGTCGACGGACACCCGTACACCCGTCCGGGGTGCTTGTGATGACGAGTACCTACCATGGTACTTGCAGGTGTTCATTCCCCGCCTGACTCGGGCTCCGCCTTCACCTCCAGCTCCGCCTTCGCCTCCAGAGGATGTTGGTCCACTTCCCTTAGAGTCCAGGATGGAGAGAGCAGCTAGGCATGTCCAAGATGTCTATGATAGTCTTTTGGCAGTCGAAGGCATTCCTGGGGATGTCTATGATAGTCTGTTGGCTGCTTTACGGCTTTTGAACATTTAGTTGTATTATTTTTTCTGTAGTTACATTTAATTATTTCGCGAGGTATTTTTGGAAAACACATATTCCTGCCTTACGGAAATATGTGTATTTCCGGAAATTTTTAAAAAATATATTTTTTTTAACGAAAAACTAGGGACATTTTGGAGATTTATGATAAAATAGGGGTATGGGTACCGTGGGGGTAAAAAAAAACTGCCATGGGTTTTTGCGTGTTAAATCACCAAAAAAATAAATAAATAATGGGAGGCCGTGATAAAAATTAAAAAGGGTATTCCACCTTTGCTTGTTGGTTAAAGAAAACAAAGCCTGCGTGCGTTGTCCCTTTTTGCTGCACCAAATGTTGTAATCAACGAAGCAGTGTCAGGGGACTTTGGGTTTTGGTACACACACCCATCATCCTCCAACTGCTGTTACTGCGAATCGGAAGTGGAGAGAGAGAGACGCCACCACCAACGCCACCACCGACGCCACCACCGACGCCACCACTTCCAACTGCTGTTACTGCGAATCGGAAGTGGAGAGAGAGAGACGCCACCACCAACGCCACCACCGACGCCACCACCAACGCCACCACCAACGCCACCATCCCCTTCTTTATCGGAATTACATTTCAACCTTCAACGGCGATGATTATGCTCCTCTTCTCCACGCTTTAATTTAATTCCCATGCCCTACCCTTGCCGTCTTCGCTACACCACTTGAAGAAGCTTCCAGAACCTTCCCGTAAGTTCCCAAGCCCTAATTTCTCCCACTAAATTTATTTATTTTTCTTTTTTACTTCTGCGTCCTTGCATCCTCCGTATTTTCTCTCTTAAATCCTCAATGTTAGTTTTAGTTACTTCCTAGGGTTTTTTCTTTTGTTTTTTTTGTTCGATTTTATTTTCATGAACTTTACTCTTTTACTAGACTCGAGGTCGCTGCTTCAATTTACCGGCACTGGTTTTGATTAATTTTTTATTTTAAATTATTTTTATGGCCGTTTGTATGGAATATTGGAATTTCTCTGAAACTTGGGGTTTTGTGTTACTGGCATTGTGTTTTGATCAGTGCGTGTGAAATATGCTTTTATTTGTGGTCAGGAAAGTGTGGTTCATATGGCATGGATAGAAGATAGTGATGGGAATGGAACAGAAAAGGAATTAGCGGGAGATAATGGTTTTTTGAAAGTGACTGAGCCTTCTGTCAGTTCTGGTGGCTCTGTTGGGGATGCTGTTACTGGGAATGAAAGGTGTCAAGTGAAAGATGATCTTTCTTATGCCAACATTTTACGTTCCAGGAACAAGTTTGTAGAATCTCTTGCACTATACGAGCGAATCTTGGAGAGTGATGGTGCAAATGTTGAGGCTCTCATTGGGAAAGGGATATGTCTGCAGATGCAGAATATGGGTAGGCCTGCTTTTGATAGTTTTGCTGAGGCTATTAGGTTGGATCCTCAAAATGCTTGTGCTCTCACGCATTGTGGTATTCTTTACAAAGAAGAAGGCCGCCTTGTGGAGGCTGCTGAGGTATGTCCATGCTGGATGAGTAGTTTTTATGATGAAATAGCATGACATTTTCGTTAAGAGTGCTTTAGCTGCATAATAAAAAAATTCTGTTTTTATATGAAGCATGTATACTGTATTTAACTAACTTAATGGTGATTATAGATTATTTGTTTTGGTTGCATAGGCTACATATGTTAGATTGTTTGTGTGGGGCATATAATACAATTCTAAGTCTCTAATGCTATATTCAGTTTCTGATTGTGCCTTGCACACGTGCTTGTTAATGTTGTTTGTAAATTTTTTAGTTCTTTCCAACACAAGACAATAATTCATAGGAAGCTTTTAGAACATTTTTATAAAAATTAGATTGAAGTTAATTACTTGAGTGGCGGCACTCGGCGTCAGCATCCTTGATATTTATACGCATAAAAGAATCCTGAATTAGTACATTCATTGATGTCAAGCTCGTGCGACAGATTGTCGGAGCGGACGATCTCACGCGTTTCACAGCCTTCAACATGGCGGCGCAGTGGAGAGATCGCCAGATAGGGCTGCACCGCCGGTGCGACGAGGACGAATGTGAAATCGTAGGAACAATGCTCTTCTCCCGCGCCGTGTTGATGGTTTTTGTGAATCTTCGTGGTTCTCCCTGTTCTCTCAACGACGAAGATGCGGCGTGTTTCCTGTGAAACGAAGAGGCAAGAGCCCTCATTGCACTAAAAGACAAACCCTAAAAGTGACAAACCCTTGTTACTTTGGTTACCCGTGCTTAAACAGTTTAGGCTTCACTATAGGCCCATATTAAAATATCACCCCGTACCAAACAATGAACCAACCCAAAATATTTATGATTTCTTTTGCCTTTTGGTAATAAGTAATAACGATTAAACTTTATTGTTCAAAAAATTAATAACTATTAAATTTTTGATACAAATATCAATAATAAAATAATTATTAAATAATATCCGTAAGGCCTGACTCAACTGGCAAATGCCGAAATTGTTAGGCTGGATATCATGTCCCGGGTTTGAACTCGGGACCTCACAGTTATGTGTGTGAGTTTCTAGTGGCAGTGACCACTCCGTCTAAATACAAAAAAAATTATTAAATAATTATTTACTTCTTACTAGAATTATAGTTATATTTTCTTTTATTTTCTTTTATTAATTAATGATATTATCGTATTTTTATACTATTAATTAATTGTATTATCATATTTTTATATTAAAACATATTTTCATATTTTTGGTGGGTTCTTACAATCCGTTTTACGATCTCACGATTTACGATCTTGACTTCCCTCCCCGATCTTTGGTGGGATCTTGAGTTTGACAACCATGAGTACATTATTACATTTTATGTTTACAAGACATAGTATAGAATTAAACTATTTTCTATGACTCTAATATTTCCAATGATAACTCCAGGAAATCCTGGAAATATATTAATCACGACAAGAATGATAACTTTGGGATATAAAAGTTTTAGTATGTTGGGTAACCTGAAATGTGTAAGTTACATTAAAAATGAATACGCCCATGTGGAGTGCCCTTGTAAATCCTTCCATTGATCCATATTGCTAATTTCATCCCACGTAGCTTTGAATGAAAAGATTGTACTTATCTTAGTCATCTTGGTGCTCGATTGCTTGCTTGTTACTTTGAATCCAATACAGTATTGATTAAGTTTGTCGGCACTGAAATCAAGAACCTGGAATAGTCGTAGTTTACATACATGTCTTATCCTATCCGCCTCCATTGAGTACCTTATTTCCTGAGTATTGATTATAAAATATTCTTCCTGGGTTTGCACTAGATATGCAGGCAGCATAGTAAGCTACTAGGTAATAGATCTGTTAACTTACTTTTTTTTCTTTCAAAAACATACATACCATCCATGCAGTTCTTGACCGAGGAATGTGTATACTAAGACTGGCAGCATATTTTTCCTTAATTAGTTTATTCATGTCTCCGTTCTGGTTTGTTGCTTTGGTATGTTAACTTACGAGCCTAAGCATTACTTGATAGATTGGAAATAAGGCTATGTTTGGTTAATGTTTTAGAGCTATTTTGGTTAGGGTATTATGAGATATGTATAACATAATATAGATGCCCTTAGTGTTACACTTGTCCTTGCCCGCATCATAAAGTTTTGGCGTTTACCTTCTTGTTAAATATATTTCCCAGGCCAGTATAAGTCAATATCTGTATAACGATTATAATATATATTAACCCAATAACTATATGTACATGATACACCGAACCTAGGCATATTATACATGTTTCTTTAAACAGAAGCCATCACTGGTAACCACATGATTTACTTGGTACAGTCATATCAAAAGGCTTTACAGGTGGATCCTACATACAGAGCTGCTGCTGAATGCTTAGCCATTGTTTTAACGGATATTGGTACCAACATAAAGCTTGCAGGAAACACTCAAGAGGGAATTCAAAATTATTTTGAAGCTCTCAAAGTAGATCCACACTATGCTGTAATCCTATCTCATTCCTTTCCCTACATTTTTCTTTTTTATTAAGTCCGTTTTAAATTCATTTACCTTTTTCTCTTACATGCCATGATTTTTTTCTTCCTAACTGTCCTTGCAGCCAGCATATTATAACCTTGGCGTGGTCTTTTCCGAAAAGATGCAATATGACATGGCCCTCACTTTCTATGAAAAGGCTGCATCAGAGAGGCCTATGTATGCTGAAGCATATTGCAACATGGGTGTTATTTATAAAAATCGAGGTGATTTGGAAGCAGCGATTACTTGTTATGAGAGGTGATTCGACAAGCCGAGTTTTGATATAATTGTTATTTTTTGTCTAGTGTATTGAGATTAGCTTATTTTTTGTTTAAAATAGCTTGTAATCAAAATCTTGCTGAGAGAGCTTTCGGGAAAAATGTTTTTCCCTTAAAATTGTAGAAGATACAGAATTCCAGAGAGAATTCTTCATTTCAATATTTCTGATTTTCATTGATTGTGATTCTTTTTTTTTTTTTTTTTGATAAGCAAGGTTAGTGGGGGGTGGGGAAATGTTAGTTTCCGGGGTTTGAACCCGGGACCTCCTTCTTGCACTCCTTTGGTGCACTCCTTCGGTATCCCTTAGCTCGCCAACTGAGCTACCTACTTGGGATATTGATTGTGATTCTGTTGAACAGAATCTGTATTTATACATTGATTGATACAAGCATCAGTTAGTTACACTAGTAACTAACTCTGTGCTGACGTGGCTACACACTGACTCAAGCACAGTTCATTTAACTCTAGCACAGTTCATTTAACTAGACTTTTAACTATTCTGTACATACTCTATTACTGCCCCTCAAGCTAAGAGGGAGAGCTGACTAAGGCTAGTAACTCTGAGCTTGTCTCTAAGTGCACAGAAAGCAGGCTTGGCCAGAGATTTAGTCAAGATATCCGCAATTTGAGAAGGGTTTTCTTAACTAGAAGCCGAGTCTAAACTAATTATAGAAATGATATGTTTTTCAATAAGAACATTTCAATAAAAGCTGTTTTAGTGTTTTTCTTAGAAGTTAGAAATTATAATATTTGGAAAAAAGCTCTAAAAAAGTTTTGTAGTTTTTTAAACTTACCTGTTTGTTTAAGCTTAAAAAAGTGATTCTATAGTACTTTTTTAGAATTTATGGTTTGTTATAATTTTTTTCAAACATAACATAAAAGGTGCTGTATTTTTTGTTTTTAAAAACACAAACAAATGGACCCTTAATCCAAGCATGCACTTAGTGACTGGACTTCCGCTGTTGGCTTTGATGATCAGTTACTGTTTTTTTTTGGCAGGTGTTTAGCTGTTTCACCTAACTTTGAGATTGCAAAAAATAATATGGCCATAGCTTTGACAGATTTGGGAACAAAGGTGATGCGCACAGTGTCCCTTTTAAGGAACCTTATTGATATTTTCTTTACGTGTGATGCCCTCTTTCTTTTTGTTTTATAAAGATAAAGTAACGATTAGTTCAATTATCAACCTGGACAATAATGCAATGGTTATATAATTGTAATGACTTGGGAAGCAATGCACACATTGCACCATGGTGCCTGCATTCTAAAGTGAATTTGAGGTAATGTATGTTTGCTTGACAGGGGTAGAATTGTTGATTAAGGACTGGTGCTTTTAACTTATTCCAACTTAATCTTAAATTAGTGGTCACAAGATGGATCCAACCAGTCAGATCACAGTATGTTGGGCTCGCCAATTTTGGTGGGTTGGGTTGGTGACTAGGTATACTCAACCCACCAACTCGTTTTGATCTGTCTGTTTAACACATTATCTGAGTCGGTGAGTAGTAACTGGACAGGCGGTCATATTTATTTTGTGTTTAGTGAGTCGACTTACCAACCCACTAACCGGTTGACCCATAATCCATTTTTTCTTTTTCTGTTGTTTTTTGGTGGGTCAACATACCTTATCCATACTTTTTTAATTTTTATTTAAGGATGTCAACTGCTAACCCATCATTAAATGCGGAGGGTTAGACTTCTTAACCCATATTAAAAATCAAGCAACCTGCCCATGTGTGGGTGGCTTGGGAATGATCGACTCTCTTTCCATCTCTATTAGGAAAACTCGTCCGACTTGAGACCTATGGTAGTGTGGTTAGTGTTTGTGAATCAATGTTTGTAATATTTTCTTCTCTACAATATTAGTGGGGTGCTTTTCATCATGTTTGCCACGCGTGATGACTATGACTAATGAGATACATCGACAACTTTGGCTCATTGTTTCTTGCTCACCGAGATCACTGTTTTTGCTCATAGGTTAAATTGGAGGGTGACATTAACCGCGGTGTGGCGTTCTATAAGAAAGCTTTGTATTATAATTGGCATTACGCTGATGCTATGTATAATCTTGGGGTTGCTTATGGTGAGATGCTTAAGTTTGATATGGTATGTCTTGCATACACATCTGTGTATATTTCTCACAATGCACCTGTATGTAATATATTAAGATTAAGATTAAGATACAACTTCGTTGTATTACTAATTTCCACTTTGGAAAATCTTTTTATACTACTTAGGCTATTGTATTCTATGAACTCGCCTTCCATTTCAATCCACATTGCGCGGAAGCTTGTAACAATCTCGGCGTTATATATAAAGATCGTGACAACCTTGATAAAGCTGTTGAATGCTACCAGGTAATAACAATTGTGCCAGTTGTATCAAGTTTCAACCCTTGCTGGATTACAAAGTTTTTTGACAGCAACCCTTTTTTGGTATTGTAGCTTGCTTTGTCAATCAAACCCAACTTTTCACAGTCATTAAATAACCTTGGTGTTGTGTACACTGTCCAGGTTAGGTATTCTGCAAATTTTGATTTTTGGACTTGATCAAATGTCTTTAGTTACTGATTTTATTCTCTTCTCTTCCATCTTCAGGGTAAAATGGATGCTGCCGCAAGTATGATTGAGAAAGCTATCGTTGCTAATCCAACATATGCAGAAGCATACAATAACCTAGGTCTTTTTATCCTTTATCTAATTAATTGGTTGTTTAGTCATTATGGTTTTACTATATTCTTTGCATGGAGGTTTTTGTATAGTGCCTCGTTTCGCCAAAAGGTTTTATGAATATTTTTTTTCTCTGTATTTAACTACACAATTAACTACACAATTACGCAATACTTTCGTGGTGCCTAAGTAAGTGAAACTCTTACACCTTTTTTATTGTACACTTATCTTTTGTATTCTTGTTGTGCAGGAGTTCTTTACAGGGATGCTGGTGATATTGCTCTAGCAATTAATGCTTATGAACAATGTTTGAAGATTGATCCTGACTCTCGAAATGCTGGCCAGGTCTGGTGCACTATGTGTGAATGTTTCATTCTTGTTAACTTCTGCACAATTTTCCATAGCTGACGCTTGCCAACGTGGTTGCTACTCGAAACCATCTAATAACTTTTTTTGGGGCTGACTATAAAGCATTACATCATTATTTGTAGAAAATGTGTAGAAAAATTTGAAGCTGTTATTATTTCTTAAAGATTGCACCAAATACAGTTTGTAATTATTTTAATGCACCTTAATGTGCAGAATCGCTTGCTTGCAATGAATTACACAGATGAAGGAAATGATGACAAACTTTTTGAGGCTCATAGGTAACAAATATCTCCTATTAACTTTTGCACTTATATTTTGATTATTGTGTGTTGTGTTTTACTGATGTAACTATCTATAATGTTTCATCAACTTCATTGATCTTTTTTGTAAATATTACGTAACATGTATGACTTCGGGGGGGGGGGGGGGGGTGTGACAATAGAATGACAATATGTGAAAAGCTAGAATGACATTTAGCTTTGAGACTTATCAAAACAAATTTCTTTCAGGGATTGGGGTAGGCGATTTATGAGACTATTTTCACAATTCACATCATGGGACAACTCAAAAGATCCTGATCGGCCACTTGTGATAGGATATGTATCTCCTGATTATTTTACACATTCTGTGTCATATTTCATAGAAGCTCCCCTTGTCCATCATGACTACACCAAGTATAAAGTGATTGTTTACTCAGCAGTTGTCAAGGTATCATTTATGAATGGATGTGTGCAAAATGCTATATATAATTCTGTGAATGCATTTGATCAAATTTTAAAGCTTCTGTGGTGCATCTGGGCATTACACATTTACACTAGGTAATTGCATAGTATATTTTCCCGTGCTATTTTTAAATTAGACATTAAATTTATCTGTACTCTCTGGCAGGAGCCGAAAAAATTGTAGAATATTTACGTTCTAAATTTCAAATGGGTTATGACTTACTTATATTTGTGTTTCTTTTTCTTGGTTAGTAGAAATGTGAAACAAATATTATAAGCGCTTGAGCTTGTTTTGTTTAAGGTAACTCTGACTATCTCGTGGCTGAGTGATCCGAGAGATTCTGGAACAGAAAGTTTCTCAATCTCTACCGACGATTTCAGATCTAAGAAATTATGGCATGTTTGGTTTGGGAAAACGTTTGTTTATAAATCCTCAGGACATGCATTTAACTATAACTGTGGTTCCATAGTTCATCTTGTCACCTAAATTTCCATTTTTCCCACATGCTTTGAAATTGTGTTTCTTGTGATGTTTCAGGCAGATGCGAAAACCATTCGGTTTAGAGAGAAAGTCTTAAAGAAGGGTGGGATCTGGAAAGATATTTACGGGACTGATGAAAAGAAGGTTGCCGACATGGTTAGAGAAGATCAAGTTGATATTTTGGTAGAACTTACGGGTCATACTGCAAACAATAAGTTGGGAATGATGGCATATCGTCCTGCTCCAGTGCAGGTATTTTTAACGTATCTGTCAGTATACTTTTTCCTTTGTTTTTCCAACTAATAACTTACCCCTGCGTACCACACATGCAGTCGCACTCAGATATGTTTTTCCTTTTCATCTTCCAATCTCTATTTAGTAGTATTAGATGGTTTTGTGAAGCTGCAAATTTGTAATTTTGTTGCATGTGTTGGAATATTATTTCTGATTTGTCCCAAAGTATATTGCTATGATTTTTTTCGTGTAATAGAAAGTGGAAGAATTGGTTGACAGTGCTCAGTCTAGCCTGGCTAATTGCCAGTACATATTTTTCCTAAGATGCGATAATATAAAACTAATTGATGAACAATATTAGGCAAGAATCCAGACGTGGGATGGTCTTCATCTATGTTTTGTTTCAATGTCAGATATATCTTTCTACATGTTTATGTGGTGCTAAATTTACTCATCAAACATATGCGATATGTTTTGGCATGTATCATTTACGACAGCATGCATTTTACTGTCATTAATGTGGTGAATATGTTTAATTTAATCTTTGCAAAATTGCAACTTGGATTACTTGACATGCAGGTGACTTGGATTGGCTATCCCAATACCACAGGATTGCCTTCAATTGATTATAGAATCACTGATTCTCTGGTGGACCCTCTTGAAACAAAGCAGAAGTAGTTATCTTCTTGAATTTCCGTACTTCCTTGTCATTGATCTATACTAGAACAGTTTTTCTATATTACTCTTATTGCTGTTTATTTTCTCATGGTATGTTCCCGATATTATAGGCATGTTGAAGAGTTAGTTCGATTACCAGATTGCTTCCTTTGTTACACTCCTTCCCCTGAGGCCGGTCCTGTTTGTCCAACTCCTGCTCTTTCTAATGGTTTTATTACATTTGGTAGTTTTAACAATCTTGCCAAGGTAGTGTTTGTGTTAAATATTATTGTTTATATGACTATATGTCTGTTCTTGTTTACAAAGAACAAATTGTTAAGTATAAGTCATGTATCCCCTGACTTGTGTTGTTTTCATTCCATCAGATTACACCTAAAGTATTGAAGGTTTGGGCAAGGATACTGTGTGCAATTCCAAATTCCCGCCTTGTGGTTAAGTGTAAACCATTTTGCTGTGATAGTGTGAGACAACGGTTTCTTTCAACACTAGAGCAGTTAGGTTTGGAACCACTACGAGTTGATCTTCTGCCCCTTATTCTTCTTAACCACGATCATATGCAAGCATATTCTCTGATGGACATCAGGTAATATCTATTTTTGTGTTCTGTGATGTTTTGATGGTCCTACAGGAACTCATTATGTTGACTGTTGACTGTGTCTTATTATTATGTGCAGCTCCTCTGTTTTATCGGTTCTTCTCGGTTATTTAATAGATTACAAGTTATTTCTTGGTTACATTGTTGAATGTGAAACTCATTCTTAAACAGCTACTTGCAGTATTATTCAGTTATCTGAACCTTTTACTAGACGTTATTTTAATCTTGGCCCGTGAGTCATGGTTGAGGCTTTACTATTTTTTGTTGATTGTTGGTATTTCTACTGAAATGCAAGTCAGGACAACATATATATCTTGAATATGACAAATGGATGATTTTTTATACGTTGGGCCAGTGCCTGCGATAAGGAATTTCTTATGATCATAAGAACAATGCAATGCTTTGTGTATGTTCAATACCTTGTTTTATACCCTTGGTAATTATTCTTTCTTTTGTAGTTTGGACACATTTCCATATGCTGGAACAACTACGACATGTGAATCTTTATACATGGGAGTTCCATGTGTTACGATGGCTGGTTCAGTGCATGCACACAATGTTGGTGTCAGTCTTCTTAGCAAAGTTGGTATGCAATTCACTTTAATATTTGTTTGAGAGTGTATTCTTTTGTATTATTTAATGATAGCTATATCATCTTGGTGATTTACCTTGCGATTTTGTGGAATGCCTTCTGGCAAGCCAAATAAGTGCTTGGCTAAAGTCGATGAAACTTTCTGACATTATGGCACAGAATTTGATCTCCGTCTTGGTTTTGTGACGTTAATAGTTGTTATATCAGTTTTATCATTTTTTTCCTACTTATATTTTCATCTTTGATTTCTCATGCTTCTTATTTAAACAGAACGGGTTTTCTTAATATTATACCATAGTTATTTAATTATTTTTTTTTTGTATATTATTTGTACAATTAATCCTTTATTGAGCAGTTAGGTTAAAAGTTTGGTGCAGCTTGTGATTATCAGTTGTATATATGTACAACCTCCGACCTTTTCTCACTAGGTGGATGGAGTGGGCTACATGAGTTATCTGAAAAGTCTTGTCTTGTATTAAGTTAAAAAATAGACACTTTCTCAATTTTTTTTTGTAGTTTGACCTTTAGTTTTCTTTAGTCTCCATCTAGCTTACTCTATTGACTGATTATCCATATATGTACAAACCAGCTAAAACGAGATTTAATTTTACTATCTTTACCTCAAAATTCTCAAATTTTGACCGCTCAAAGAAGCTAACATGTCTATAGAGATGACTACAAAAGAATGCTATATATAATTAGGACTGTGGTTGTAAGATAGCCTGTGGATGCACCGGTTGGTTCCAATTGTAAAAAATCTATTGGTACACCAGTGGGTCCCAATTCCCAAATTGAGAGCCACTGTTGCCTTGATCTAAATAGTCTGACATGGCATGATATATCTCTGAGAGCTGTTGAGTCTATTGAATTTTACTAATCCTGCACAATCTATTGCCTTTTCACTTTGTTTGATTATGGGATGTATTTCCCATTTCTTATATACAGTGGGATTTGTGTTTGCTTCTCTTGGTGCCTTTATTTTATGCTGTTTCCTCTCCGTTTCTTTTATGCATTTTTTTACTTGGGGGAAAGAATTGGCTACGCAGTGAGTAAAGAAAATAGTTTGTAGAGCATATATTCTTCTGCATTATTTAGCTTCCTCACCAAAACTACTGAATATCTCACTTTTAACAATTCAGGTCTGGACAATTTGATTGCCAAAGATGAAGATGAATATGTTAAATTGGCTTTGAAGCTGGCCTCTGACATATCAGCACTACAAAACTTGAGAATGAGTCTACGAGAGCTCATGGCCAAGTCCCCTGTCTGTGATGGAGCAAACTTTATCCTTGGTCTAGAGTCAACATATAGGCAAATGTGGCGCAGATATTGTAAAGGGGATGTTCCATCTTTGAAACGCATGGAATTGTTACAACAGCCTATTTCTGCCAATGAGAATTCTGAGCCAACAAGGGTGGAAAACTCATCTGAGGGCAGCCTTGGATCTGTCAAGTCAAATGGATTCAATTCAACACAGCCACCACAGCTTAACATTAACGGCCGCGAAGAAAATGGTGGATCATTGAATCACAGTAGTAAGCATGGAGCTGTGGGTTCAATTTGAATTTCATCTGAGAACCCTATGCAGTCTGTAATGGCTCAAAGATATTTCAACTGTAATACTATAGGTGCAGTATTAGGCTGGCTTGTATATTGTGGTTACTACTACAAGAGGCATACAGCAACCACAATCACAAAATGTTTCATAGAATGCTTATTTTTTTAGGGAAAAAAGTGGAAGCAACTGCTATCAAATCGAATCATCTCCTCAACAGCCGTGGATGTGCAACGAGGCGATGCTGCTTTCCATAGCATCCTTTGATACCTGTAACACATTTTTTTCCCTTGAATCATAGTAGTTAGAGACTGTAGATTGTGCGATATTTATTTACTTTTGCACTTTTTTAGAATGGAATGATTGATCAGTTCTTAATGGAGTTTATCTGGGTGACTGAAAAAAAGGCCTTTCATATGAAAAGTAGGACTGGACGAATTCAAGATTGCTCTACTGGCATTCTTAATATACGCAATATATGTACTAATTATAAGATGGGGGTAATATAAGTTTAATCCCAGAATTAGTTCTCGCAAGTAACTGCAGAGATTGTAGCAGATTTACTAATTAAATTGATCGTTATTACTTTATCAGAGATGTCTATTCCAAATCAGGTAATCCAGACATTGTATGAGCAATTGAGCATACATGAGATATGCCTATTTGTCTTTAAGAAATAAATATTAAAAGGCAATGTATGGCCTATGATATTGAAAACAAAATAAGATACAACAGTATGTAGATTTTGTTCTGTGACTCTGTTTATTGCATCACTTTTTGTGCATTCAATAACCTGGGTCGCACTGTTTTATCAAGAGTCACAAAACTACTTACATAGTTCAATATTGGATTATGGAAGAAATGATTTGTGATGCTAATGTATTTAGATGAATTCATAAAATATGAAAAATTTTAGTTAAAACATAAATAAATTTATCCAATGAGTTCCACGAAGTTATACCATTCGATTAATTCTTTTTTATTGTGGTATGGTTATATAAAGCATAAACCGGAAGAAACTACAATATTATACCCAATATTTTTTGGTGGAGTAATACACCCACCCCAATTTGAGTGAGGTTTGAGAGAGACGTGATGATGTAATTGAAAAAAAGAGGGATAAAAGAAAAGGCGTAGGAAAAACTTGGTGGCTTTTAAGGTCCACATATCTGACATTTTGTGTATCATACACAAACCCAATCTGACTTATAATTGGCAGTTGCATCAGTTTATTTGTTTTTATGTTTTTGGCCTACAAGTTTCACGTATAGTAAAATATACCCTAACAAAACCTGTAATTGTAATTAAAGCATTGAATGAATTATTGATTTTGTTTCACTTTAGTCTCAAAACAGTCTTTATTGATTTTGTTTCACGCATATAACTTGAGTTTTTGCTCAAATTTCGTTTTTCTTGTTAAGTGTGTTTCGTCCTAAATCGTTGGTTGCATCTTGTTCATTGTGAAATTTGTAACATAACACACCTTCATTTCAGTGGATTTGAGCAATATTTGCTCCATTTCGAGCCCAAAAACCGTAACACCAAAACATTTTTAATTTCACTTTCGTTCTCGATTTTTGATCTTTTTGGTGAATTTTGTTGTTAAATATCACTTACTGAGTTGATTTCGCATCTATTTCAAGTTGTTTCATGAATTTTGGTTGAGTCTTGAGCAATATACCATAGTCACACAAGCTTAAACGCGTTTTTGCTCTAAAATCGCGTTTCCAGTAAGTTCTTGTCTTTTTTTGTGCAAATTGATCATTTATTCGTGTTCCTTGTGAAATTTCGCACAAAATGGACTACTCATTTGCTTAATTTGGTTGAGAATTGCAATTTCTAGAAATTTTGGTTTGAAGGTTTGAATCTTCATCTTCAACCTTAATTTTTCTGAATCACTTTTCTATATAAGTGCTGGTTAGGTTCTGAAAGTTGCATAGTTGAATTCCTTGTGAAAAATTAAGTGAAATGGAGTCCAATTTTGTCCGATTTGGTTGAGTATTAACAGAGATATCCACATTTTAGGAAATCAATCATTCACTTATGTTCTTGGTGTTATTCATTTCCAGAATTTCTTTGATCCAAAATTGTTTGCTTAAAACTTCAAATAGTGTTTCTGGATTCAATATAGCTCTGTTTACCTTGATTCAAAAGCCAATTTGTTTGTCTCAAATTCTAGTATTATTTGAGATATTGAAAAAAAATTCAAAAAAAGAAAATACCGAAAAGTAAAAAAAATAGCAAAAAAAGTATTATTGTCAAAAAAAGGCATCAACCTAATTACGGAACATGAAAAGAATTCCAAAAAAAATCGAGAAAAATTCCTATTGTTACTCAACTTTTTTTTTGGATCAATGAGAAATTTTCTCAAATATTTTTTTAATTAAAATAGAATAACGATTAAAATAGATTAACAGTTAGTATAATGGACATTTGCTGTTTTTTAATTTTTTTAGCAAAACATCAAGTTTATGTCGTAGACACGTGCATAAATATTATAATAGACATTTATTATTTTTTAATATTTTTTCTCGTCATTATAACAATTTAAAATAAAATAATGGTTAGTATTATTTTTAACATAATTATTTTTATTTTCGTTTGGGACATTTGTGTAATTAGGTACTAAAACAAGTCCTTTATAACAATTGCATCAGAGTTATGCTGAAACCTTTTCAACAATTAACCTTTCTTCCATCATGACCCTTCAATAAATATAATATATATCAAGGGTTAATAAGGCTTTTGTGTATGATACACAAAATGTCAGACACGTGGACCGTAAAAGCCACCGAAAAACTTAGCATTGATACGATGACATAGATAGGACACATAGTGAGTTGTGGAATAATATGGGACAGAGTCATAGGCACAGTTTGCTGATTGCATGCATTAATGGATTAGGGAGAGTGGATGGTTTGGTTGACTGATTTAAGAAAGGAGCTTTATTAATTACTGAAAGCGGCATTTTGACTCTCAATTTATACAATAAATGTGTACTACTCCCGCCTCATTTATAAGAAAAAAAACATCTTTTAAGTTCATCTATATCTGGTCTATATTATAGATTAGATACATCAGCTATTCAATGAATTTAAAAAGTGTTTTTTTTTCTTATAAATAAGACCGGATTCTTGTTTCATAGAGTTTTTTTTTGACTAAAATTGATAGATTACATCGATGATAATACAAATTCAGAATTACTAAAAATACAAAGGATGAATCTGTGAACAAAATCGCAACACCTAAGTTAATAACATAAAACGACAAAATATCTGTAAATGTGACAAAATAAAAGTCACAGGTGAGACCCTAGTGAATTGGTTGAATCTGCTAAAGGTCGAAGTTGATCTGTTGATCTAAACCAAACAAACGCTCAACAAAACGAGAAATCAAAAATACCGCACCAAGACGACGAACAACAATAACATCGTACCAAGACGACGAACAACAATAATGCCGCACCCACTTGACGAAATCTTGAAAAGAACGAAATAGAAGCTAGATCTATGTGATAACCACTTATTTAGATAAAAAAAGACAGAAAAGCGATATAGAGGGGTGATTCTAGGCCAAAATCTAACCTAAACCACCCCTTTGGTGGTGAGCAAGAAAGAAGAGAAGAATAAGAGAAAATTGAGAGAGACGACTAGGGCTTTTAATAGTCAAAGTTGAGAGAGAGAAACATATTAGGGGTTATCATTAGAGATTTCAAATATTATTGTAAAAAAAATAGAGATTTCAATTACTATAGTTTTAATCGCATAAGATTTTTAAATGCCTCATATATTATAGGCTAAATATCACTTTTGGTCCTTTATCTTTGCTCTTGGTTTCACTTTGATCCTTTATCTTTTTTTGGTCCGTTTTGGTCCTTTATGTTTCATTTTCGTTTCACTTTGGTCCCTGACGTTAGTTTTAGTTAACGGATGCCACAGTGGCAGTTAACTGCTGACGTGGCGTCCTCAATTCATTAAATGACGTGGCAGGCATAAGGACACTCATTTCCACATCAGCAAATTCGTTTATTAATTTAAATAAAACATAAAACAAACATAAAACAAAAAACATAAAACCCAGAAAACACAAAATCTTCAGCATCCAAATGAAGAACAACGATTTCCAGAAACCCAGAAAACACAAAACCCAGAAACCCAAATGAAGAACAACGATTTCCAGCAACACCAACACCAACATCAAACGAAGAACAACGATTTCCAGCATCCAACATCTTCAAACCCAGATTCGTTTTGAAGAACGATGGGTTTTTTGAATCTCAGATTCGTTTTGAAGAAAAAGATTCAGATCTTAAAACTTTAAACGATTCAGATCTGAAGTTTAAAACTTAAAACGAAAGAAGATGGGTTTCTGAAGTTTGCAAGAGATCTGATCGCAAATCTGGGTTTCTGATTGTTGATGGTGGTGGTTCTGTTCTTCGTTTAATGAAGATGGGCTTCTTCAGTTTCTGTTCTTCCAGATCTGTTCTTCGTTTAAAAAATATAGGGGACCAAACTGAAACTAAAAGAAAACGTAGAGGACCAAACTGAAACTAAATTAAAAAACGAAACCCAGGAGAGAAGAATAAAAACGAAACCCAGGTGAGAAGAAGAATGATGATTCAGGGTTTCGTTTTTCTGGTTTCGTTTCTTCAATTTGTTTTCTGGGTTTTTTCCTTCGTTTCTTCAATTCATTTTTCTTTCGTTTTCATCTTTCGTTTTTTGGGTTTTCGAAACAGAGTCAGAAGCAAAAACGAATCTGGTTCTGGGTTTAGGGGGTAAGACGGAGAGTCAGATATGTGTTTATTGAAGAAGATGAAGTAGAGGGTAAGAAGAGATATTGTTGTTGTTGTTGTTGAAGATGAAGAAGAGATGTTCTTGAAAGTGTTGAAGAATTGTTGTTGTTATTTGTTTTTGTTATTTGTTGTTGTTGAAGAATTATTTGTTGTTATTTGTTGTTCTGGAAAGTGTTGAAGAATTGTTGAAGATCTTCAATTTAGTGTTTTTCTGTTTAAATTTAATTTGGTTTTTGTTTTGTTTTAATTTTAAAAGCCACATCATTTAATGAATTGCCACGTCATATATGACACTTAAGATGCCACGTCAGCAGTTAACTGCCAGCGTGGCGTCTGTTAGAAAAAACTAACGGCAGGGACCAAAATGAAACGAAAATGAAAGATAAAGGAACAAAACGGACCAAAAAAAGATAAAGGACCAAAGTGAAACCAACAGTAAAGATAAAAGACCAAAACTGATATTTATACACTAAAAATATAGTACACCATTTGTACACTAAAAAAAAATATAGTACTCCATTCGTAACAAACTATAAGCAAAAAAGTGCATGTATCAGGTTTCAATTTGAGCTAGATACATTTATTTTTTTTGCTTATATTTTGTTACGGTGGGAGTAACGAAGTCTCGGTGCTATAGAGAAACTCGTTTCATAACTTCATATAGATCATCATCCAACATTTTGGTGGCAGCAATATATAAGAATTCCCATCTCCTTCTAAACTTTGATAACCCTTGTCTTCATTCAAAAAACTAATTAAGGACGAAAATAAATTAAAAGAATGCCTCTATCACACTTTATTTGCTACTTTGTTATTTATAAGAAAGTGCATACACATGTAGTGGAAATGGTATCATAACTAACAACTCACCTTGACTTATTGTCAAAAAAACTCACATTGACTTCCCTTATCCTAATAACTAAACACAAATGCTAATCATTCTCCTTCTCTATATAAGCTTCAACAATCAAGCCATTCACATAATCACACTACAAATATATCTCATATATCCTTAAACAATTTTCAAGCTTCTCTTATATTCAAAGTAAAAAATGTCAACCACTATTGATGTCCCAGAGTCGAGCAATGTTACCAAAGCAAAAGTTGTAACAATAGCAGCACCACCTAAGCCAGGAGGATGGAAAAAAGGGATAGCAATAATGGATTTCATTCTAAGGTTGGGAGCCATAGCAGCTGCTCTTGGTGCTGCTGCCACTATGGGAACAAGTGATCAAACTCTTCCTTTCTTCACCCAGTTCTTTCAATTTGAAGCTAGCTATGATAGCTTTACTACCTTCCAGTATGTTCTAACATTCATAACTCCACTTAATTTCTATACCTTTCCAAAGCATTAATCAATATATACAATGTTATTCACATAATGATTGACAAAATACAGGTTTTTTGTTATCACAATGGCAATAGTGGGTGGCTACTTGGTTCTGTCTCTACCTTTCTCTATAGTAGCCATCATACGCCCCTATGCAACTGGACCAAGGCTTTTCCTGGTTATCTTAGACACTGTAAGCTCTTTAAGACTTTAACACTTCAAATTTTGGTTAAAATATATTCCCTTTGGTCTCATATATACGAGAAAAATGCAGTTTTAGGTTCATAAAATAACTGATGTAACTAGTATCTAGTCTATATTATAGATCAGATACATCAATTATTCAATAAACCTAAAACTGTATTTTTCTCTTTATACATGGGATTGGGGGAGTATATGATAAATTAGATCACTTGATTGATTTTGATTTAAATTTTAAGCATATTTAAAATAGAACTCGGTTCCAGTGTTTTGAAAACCGAACTGGATATCAAATCCGTGAGACATTTGGGTAATGGCTCAACCGTTTAAACCAGAATGAAATCGTGGTTGAATCGCTGTAATAATCAAACCGCAGACGGTGTTGGGTCATGGTTTAGTCGGTTCAACCGTTGGATTAGTTTGGTTTTTAAAACACTGCTTGGTTCGTTACAAGAGATACTACTAGTGATAATTAATCTGGTTAATACAATGCAATTCTAATTGAGTTTATGGACAGTTGCATAATCTAACTTAACTATAAGCTTTCTTTGTTGGTGTTTATGAATTTTTAGGTGTTTCTTACTCTTGCTACTGCTAGTGGTGCTTCAGCTGCTTCCATAGTTTACTTGGCACATAATGGGAATCAGGACACAAACTGGCTTGCCATTTGCAATCAATTTGGAGATTTTTGTGCACAGACAAGTGGAGCAGTTGTGTCATCGTTTGTTGCTGTGGTTGTTTTGGTATTGTTGGTGGTGATGTCTTCTTTGGCCCTTGGGAAGCACTGAAAATTAAGATGGGCCTAGGTTACTTACCTATATAATTGTTGTGAAGTTTTTTATGAAGTCATGAATTGTGTGAAATTGATTCCTTGTATTGATTTGAGAAGTTGATGTTATGGAATATTAATTATAATTAACGTTTCTCATATTTGGAAGTTTGAGTTGAGTCAATTTATCGGTTCATAATGGCAAGTATAAAAAAAAAGGCTAAATAGCATTTTGGTCATTTATCTTTGCTCTAGATTTGATTTTGGTCATTTATCTTTTTTTTTGTCTCAATTTGGTTCCTCATCTTCCATTTCTGTTTCATTTTGGTCCATCGTACATTCCGTCCAATAAGTTAACATACGTCACGCTAGCAATTAACTCCCGACGTGACATATTAAGTCATGTCTTATGTGTAATTCGTTAAATGAGGTGGCAAAATCAGTTGATACATAAGCAATTAAGTTTATTAAATTGTAAAAACACAAAACTTTTTTTTTAAACAAAAAGGAAAGGAGACTCGTTAAAACATTCTGATGCAAAACCCTCCTTAGGGAGTAAAAACACAAAACAAAAAATAACAATAAACTAAAAACATTAAAATTTTAAACAAAGAATCCTAAAATATAAATCCGGGGGAGTCTTGGCGCCAACTCTCCCCCAAGCTCCCCCCCTCCCTTTTTTTCCATTCCTTTTTTTTTCTTTTATCCTTTTCCCATTTTCTTCCTTTTTTTTATATTTTTTAGGTAATTTTGTGTCTAGAAAAAATTTAAATTATTTAAATACGCGAAGTTTGTTCATTCATAACTAGATTGGTGAAAATGAAAATTAATTTCGTGGCAAATTACGTAAAGTGTGATGCTAGACAGTGTGTTTTAAGGTATTTTAAGATATGGAAAAAAATTTAATTATTCAAATACGTGAAGTTTGTTCCTACATAATCGAATTTGTCGAAAAGAAAATTAATTTCGTGACAAATTGTGTGAAGTGTGACGTTAGATAGTATGGTTTGGGGTACTTTAAGATCCGGAAAAAAAATTAATTGTTTAAGTGCGCAAAATTTGTTACTCGATAATTAATTTTATTAAAAAAGTAATAATTTTGTAATAAAATATGATGCTAAGTAGTGTGTTTTGGGTGCTTTAATTAGGATTAAAAAAAAATTAGATATACAAATACATGGAGTTCGTTCCTCAACAATTGGTTTGGTCATACCAAAAATTAATTTCTTGGTGTGTTTTGGGTTACCTTAGCGTTTGACAAAAGTTTTAAAAGTTCAAATACGCAAAGTTTGTTTAAAAAAATAATTTCGTGACAAAATACGTAAAGTATGATGCTAAGTAGTGTGTTTGTGGGTACTTTTGCGTTCGAAAAAAATTACTGTTCAAATACTAAAAGTTTGTTCCTCGATAACTGATTTAAAAATCAATTTATTTTTTTGTTTCTTCTCTTTATATTCTTTAAGACCATATTTTTCTGGATTTGAAAAAAATAATTTAAAGATACTTCGGAAAAAAAGAATTTAAAGACCATATTCCTTCAACTTTGTATAGTTGCTTCCATTTTATTGGTGATTCTCATCCAACCCTACATGATACCCACGTTTTTCACTTTCTAATTGTGTTGTCTTCTTTTCTTTCTAATTGCTTCCATTTCAATGTGTTTGTTAATTAAAAATGATACTTTTAATTATGATTTACATTGTCATACACTTCTACAATATATAATTAATTTTATCTTCACTCATACAATGTTACAATATTTATGTATTAAATGACGCTTTTGTCCCCCCACCCATTTGTTTTCTTTTTTTTCATATTTTCTTTTTCACCCCTTTTTTTTCTTCATATTTTCATTTTAAGAGTACATTAAAATTTAGGTTAAGTTTGTGCTAAGTAGTGAAGATGAAAATACATAAATTATATATTGTAACATTCAAATATACAAAATTTGTGCCTGAGTAATCGATTTGGTTAGGTGAAAAAAATATAATTTCGTGACAAAATATGTAAAGTGTGATGCTAAATAGTGTGTTTTGAAATACTTTAGTGTTGGAAAAAAATTAATCGTTTAGATGCTCAGCGTTCAGTCTTCAATATCGAAAAAAAATTAACTGTTTGAATGCGCAAAATTTGTTTTGGTGAAAAAAATAATCAAAACAAAATATGTAAAGTCTGATGCTAAGTAGTGTGTTTTTTTATATTTTAGTGTTCACAAAAAAAATTAACCGTTCAAATGCTCAACGTTCAGTGCTCAATATCAAAAAAAAAATTAATTGTATGAATGCGCAAAATTTGTTTTGGTGAAAACTAAAAGGTTTGTATATTTCACTGTCTTATTCTGATACAAAACAATCCTATTTATAGTTACAATGAGAGAGAGCAAATAAATACAAATTGCTGATGTTAAGGCTAAGAATGTTCTAACGTTAATTGGAATGAATTCCGTTGACTTTTCCTTAATGGCTGACAGCAATTCTCTAAGAGGTAGGAGTGATTTCCTCTTGAGATATGATCACACAAGTGAATGCCATAATTGCTAATTGATTCAGTTGACTTTTCCTTCTGATCCAATACGCCCCCTCAAGATCAAGTTGCCATCAACAACTTGCATCTTGGATGTGAGTTCTTTGAACTTTGTTGTTGGGAGAGGCTTTGTAAGAATATCTGCCAGTTGGTCCTTGGTGGAAACATGTGATACTTGAAGATTTCCAGCTTGGCATTGTTCTCGGACGAAGTGGTAATCCATAGAGATATGTTTCATCCTTGTATGGAAAACTGGATTGGAACACACATATGTCGCACCAACATTGTCGCAAAGGATTCTCGGAGGCTGGTGAGTTTGTATCCTTAATTCTTTAAGGAGTTTGAGAAGCCACATTATCTCAGAAGCCCATCCGCAACTGCTCTATATTCAGCTTCTGTGGAAGAGCGAGCCACTGTCTTTTGCTTTTTAGATAGCCACGAAATGGGATTACCTCCAAAGAAAATTAGATAAGCTGATGTGGAGGTTCTATCATCTGTATTTCCACCCCAATCTGCATCGGTATAGGCAAGTAAATGGTAGGAAGTTGGTTTCCTTAATAGGATGCCAAAGTTCATTGTAGCTTTCAAATACCTGAGCATTCTTTTAAGATGTTGAAGATGGAGTGTAGTGGGCTTGTGCATAAACTGAGACAATTTGTTAATTGCAAAGGACAGGTCTGGCCTGGTTAGAGTTAAATATTGTAATGCTCCAATAATTTTTCTGTAATGTGTGGAATCCACACTGGGGGTGCCATCATGGAGAGACAAAATTGCAGTGTGGGGTAGAGGTGTAGGAGAGGGTTTTGCACCATCCATTTCAAACCTTTCTAGTATCTCCCGAATGAATTTATGTTGAGATAAGAACAAACCATTTGCTGTAGGGATAAGTTCTACACCCAAAAAATAGTGTGGGGCACCCATGTTTTTCAAGGAGAACCGATTGGATAGTGACTTAATGAAAGTATTGAGAAATTTAGCATCATTGCCTGTGAGTAGGAGATCATCTACATACACGAGAAAGTATGCAATTGTTGTTCCGGAGGTATATATAAACAATGAAGGATCATTCTTGCTCATCAAAAAACCACTGTTGGTGATGAATGATTTTAGCTCATCATGCCAGGCCCTTGGTGCTTGTCTCAAACCATAGATTGCTTTGTGAAGTTTGCAAACAAAAGTAGGATGTTGTGGATCCTTCATACCTGGTGGTTGTGCCATATACACATCTTCGTTGAGAGACCCTTGAAGGAATGCATTGTTAACATCAAGTTGATGCATAGGCCATTGGTTTCCCAGAGCAATTGTGAGAATGAGTTTAATGGTTTGAGGCCGCACTACTGGAGCAAAGGTTTCTTTAAAATCTACCCCTGGACATTGAGTAAAACCCTTGGCCACAAGTCTGGCCTTGTACCGACTAATTGATCCATCTGGATTCCGTTTTATACGAAACAACCATTTACAATCAACAATGTTGTTCTCGCGCGGTGGCGGTACTAAAGTCCAAGTGCCATTGTTGAGTAATGCATCAAATTCTTCAGAGATGGCTTGTCGCCAATGTGGATGCTGCATGGCTTGTCTAACATTAGAAGGCTCAAGGTTCTCAGGTAGGGGATGGCTTGTCACATGGAGGGCTTTCTTGGGCTTGAATATATTGTTTTTGGACCTGGTAATCATATGATGATTGCTAGTTGTTGCTACAATTTGATCAGGAATATGATTAGGTTCAAGAGAATGAGTAGAAGAGGAGGAATCATTACCTGATGAAGATTCTGAACTCAAGGGGGCCTCTTGATCAATTTCTATTGCATTTGGTGGACTTTGGCAAGGTGGAGGCTCAATACTGTTAGGAGGTTGGATTGGCAAGATAAAGTGAGGTGGTGTTTGTGAGTTTGGTGTAGTGGTAGGGTTGGGTGTTGTAGGTTTTGTGAGGGAAGAATATGGGAAGTGGTTGTCATGGAATATGACATGTCTAGAGGTGTATATTTTATTGGTGATGGGGTCAAGACAATGATAGGCATATTGGGAGGGTGAGTATCCAATGAAGATGCATGGTTTGGATCTTGGTTGTAGTTTGTTGGTGTTGTAAGGTCTTAGCCATGGAAAGCAAAGACAACCAAATGAGTGAAGATGTAATGGATTGTGGTCTGCTTGGTGTAGGGCTTTGTAGGGGGTATCCATGTTAAGGTTTGGTGTGGGTAACCTGTTGATGAGGTATGCTGCAGTTTGGAATGCAAATGACCATAATGTAGAGGGTAACTGTGCATGATGTAGTAATGCTCTTGCGGTTTCTACTATATGTCTATGCCTTCGTTCTGCCGTGGCGTTAAGTTCAGGTGTGTGTGGGGGAGTGGTGTAGTGAGATATGCCATGTGATGACAGAAATGATTTAAGCTTTATGTATTCGCCACCATTATCCGAAAATAACACAAGTATTGGTAAGTTGAAAAACTTTTCAACAATCTTTTTGAATTGTGGAAAGATAACTGAGACATCCGATTTATTTTTCAATGGGTACAACCAAGTGTATTTTGTAAAATGATCAACAAATATGAGGTAATATAAATAACCATCTAAGGACCTAATTGGAGCAGGACCCCATACATCTGAATAAATAATTTCAAGTGGCCTTTTACTAGTGAGACTGGAAGAATTGAATGGTAGTTTATGGCTCTTGGAACTATGGCAGGAGTTGCATGGTGTGAAGTTGATTAACTTTATTTTATGGATGGATGCTAGATGTCTCATTGTTCTTTCACATGGATGTCCTAGAATATGATGCCATGGTGTTGTTGATAGTGAGGTGGTATGAAAGGCCTTAGGAGTGATGATGGGTGACGGCATGTGGTAGAGTCCACTGTTATGCGTTCCTTTGAGAAGAGGCGCCCTTGTTTTCAGATCCTTCACCAAGAAATAATTAGAGAAAAATTCAACAGAGATTGGGTTAGTATTGCATAGGGATGAAACAGATATGAGTTTCTGTGATATTTGTGGGACATGAAGAACCTTAGGGAGGTGCAAATTGTAAGTTTTTGTAGAGATAAACATCTTACCAGTAGTATTGATAGGGATGGTGGAGTCATCAGCAAGAGTGATCTGATCCTTTCCTGAGTAAGGAGTTGTTAAGTGCAGATCGTCGAGTTCATTAATGAGATGATGAGTGGCACCGGTATCGACGATCCAATTTGTGTTGCGGCCAGCAGAGCTATTTCGAACATGGTGTGCCAATGGACCAGCCTTGTATTTGGGAGGGTAACCATGAAGTTTGTAGCAAACCTTTGCTGTGTGGCCTGGCTTGTCACAGTATTGACAAGTAACACTTTTGGAAGAGCCTGGGGATGTAGATCTGCCATAGTGGTTGGAGTTGGCATGAGAGTGATTGGGTTGAAAGCCACGCTTGGGAAACTGTTGCTTTCCTTTGTATGCAACATGGGCAGAAGAAATGATGGTTGATTCTTCATTTCTGTTGAGGAACCCTTCATAGTCCATAAGGAGATCATGGAGGTCGTCGAAAGCAATTGGATGCTCACGGGTACGCAGTGCAGCAGATACCTCCTTGTACTCAGTTCCGAGGCCATTGAGAGTGTGGATTACTAGATCGACATCATCCAATGGCGAGTTGATTACGGCAAGTTCATCGGACAAAGCTTTAAGTCCTTGAAGATACTCAGACATTGATTTCGTGCCCTTCGTGAATCTGGACAGCCTTTCCTTGAGATGCATGATGCGAGAGCGAGTTTTGCTGGCGAACATCTTGTTGAGGATGTCCCAAGCTTGCTTGGAATTCTTAACATTTCCAAGCATGGTGACGACACTTGGTTCGACTGAGGATATAATGGCATGTAATATGAGTTGATCTTGGCGTTTCCAATAGACATAATCTGCATGATTTTCAGCAGGACATGTCTTGGTGCCATCAACAAAATTAAGTAGATCATAGCCTACCAAGAGAGCATTAAGTTGCACCTTCCAAGCTGGGAAGTTGGTGCTGTTCAGTTTGATGGATGATTGGGAGTTGAGAACAACTGCAGTGGTAGTGTCGTTGATTCTGATAGTATGTGCGGAAGTCATGATGAAGCAGATTTTTTTATTTTTATATTTTGTGGATCGAAGCTGTGTAGCTGAGGCCTTTTGATACCATAAAAGGTTTGTATATTTCACTGTCTTATTCTGATACAAAACAATCCTATTTATAGTTACAATGAGAGAGAGCAAATAAATACAAATTGCTGATGTTAAGGCTAAGAATGTTCTAACGTTAATTGGAATGAATTCCGTTGACTTTTCCTTAATGACTGACAGTAATTCTCTAAGAGGTAGGAGTGATTTCCTCTTGAGATATGATCACACAAGTGAATGCCATAATTGCTAATTGATTCAGTTGACTTTTCCTTCTGATCCAATAAAAACAAAGTCAAAACAAAATATGTAAAGTTCAATGCCAAGTAGTGTGTTTTTTTATACTTTAGTGTTCGTAAAAAAAATTCATCTATTCAAATATGTTATGTAGTGTGTTGTTCTGTGAGATATTATGTAATGTGATAAGGCGTTAAACTAAAGTTATTTGATTATCATTTGTTGTCTATATTTTAATGGATCAATTTCATTTGTGTGCTGATTTTAAAAAAAAATTAACTGTTTGAATTACTTATGTTTGAATTATAAATTACTAAGCTACCTTATTTCCATGGACTATTACTTATGTTTCAATTATAAATTCCCGTTAATTTGTGTGCTGATTTTTAATCATCAAATTTTAATATCACAACAATTAAGTACTCGCTAAAGCTTTGGCCCCGTGCATCGCACGGGTCCCCCGCGCTAGTTAAATCAAAAGGAAAGAATCAAACTTAGAAATCGAAAGAAAGAGGAGAAGAGAAAGAACGGGGAGAAGAGAGACAAGCAGCAAAGAAGCCAAGAGAGGAAAACGAAATTTCTGCCATTGAAGACGAAATTGAAGTGAAAACCCAAATCTTCTTCTCTGCAATCTTCTGTATCATCATCATCATCATCATCATCATCATCATCATCATCATCATCATCATCATCAAAAACCTAACCCGAAAAACATATCTGGAACCCTAAAACCCAAATCGAAGTGCCAGCATGGCGTTTGTTAATTTATTGGACGAAAAACCATTGAGGGACCAAAACGAAACAGAAATGAAAAATGAGGGACCAAAACAGAACAAAAAAAGATAAAGGACCAAAATGAAACCTAGAGCAAAGATAAATGACTAAAAGTGCTATCTAGCCTAAACAAAATTAAAAACCGTAGGGATCGAACACAAGCCAACAAATATTGAAAGACATCCACTTACCATATGAGCTAGGCTTAGTTTTTTGCAAACAAACGGAATTTACAATGAGTATTACATAACAATAAAATTTTGGTGATTTTTTTTATTAAAACTTTTGAAGCCTAAAGCCCTTACTTACTTTAGTGACGTAGGACTTGGCCTAAACCACTTATTCGTCCCCCCTAATTAAAGAGCCTTTACCTTTAACGTTACCTTGTTAAACAAGAAACGGCAAAGGAGGCATATATTTCTACATAGAAAAAAAGGAATGGCACATAACCAAGTAACCAAGTAGAGGGAACAAAAGTTTGTGCTTGATTCTTGCAGCCACCTTTAGCTGAAGGAGCTCGAGGTGACCAATCTGTTGGACTATATGATAACCTTAGAGGGGGTGAATAAGGTTATACGCTAAAAATGATTTTTTTTTTAATTTTCAAAACATTAACAATGCATGTTTAAATCGAATGCGGAAAATAGGATTTAAACTGTTCTGGAGTGGGCTCGAAGGCCAATTCGTCCAACAGGCCCATCGCGGCCCAATACCTGACTTGCTCCGCAAGATGCGGCCGGCCCCGCAAAAAGCGCAACGGCTAGAACGCCTCGCAGCCAACATTATATATACCACACCAGCATGTGGCTTCAGGTACGTTTTACTCACCTTGTGACCCTGCCCGTTGAAGCACCTCTGACTTGAGCGTTGGAGTGCCTTTGCAGGTACCACCCGCGTGCGGCCTACAACTCGGTCCTTCATCCCAACGACCGAGCAACATCATCAAACAGCAGCAACCCATCGTATTGATCAGGTACGATCATAAACTATATGCACTACCTAAGCAAACTATACCTATGACAGAACCAGTTACAGTGAAATATTACGCTAACGATACTATTATCAAATTTAACGATAAATAGATTGTGATATTGATATTGAACGCAGCGCAATGATATCAAATATAACAATAAACAAATATAAATGATAAACAAAGTAAAGAGAAGGGAAAGAGATACACCGTGATTTTTACGAGGTTCAGGATAAAAGCCCTACGTCCTCGGCCTCCGGCTTTGCAACCTTTGGACTTGATAACAACCACTATATGAGAAGAATTTCTTCAACGTTTTACAAGCAAGTAACTTCCCTATAGCTAATCTCAATTTTCCCCAAATTGAGAACCCAAGCTCCCCGCTAAGGATTTCGCTAACAACTCAATCTCCCCCGATTGAATTACCCAAGAATGCTTCTCAGGATTTCACAACCAACTCAATCTCCTAGATTGAATTACCCAAGAACACTTCCCAAGATTTCACAACAACCAAGTAATAGATGAATACAACAGAGAAACTATGATCCAATCACTCAAGCAATATAACAGTATAGTAGTTGAAAGAGATGAGTGATTTGGATTTAAAGATGAAGAACTTGAGAAAATAATTTGACAGTGAAAGTTCTTCTTTTTCTCTTTTTCTGATTTGTGAATATGTACGTTGTAGTTGTGTTTCTCGTTGTATTTGAAACAAAAACCCCAAAATTCTATTTATAGGATTTGCAAAAATATGACCGTTGGACTAAGAGGGGAATCGATTATTTGCTTAAAAAAAGGTGTATGGTAATCGATTATTTTCTTGAGAAAAAGGAAGTTAAGAATCGATTATTTGCTTTAAAACAATGTGATTGTTAATCGATTAAAATGTGACCGTTGTAGCACTTTTAAGAAGTGAAGAATCGATTGTTGTCATTTTAAACAAAGTGTGAAAATCGATTATGTACTTAAATAATAGGAGCATAATCGATTTTATGCTTTAACTAACTAAGGTCATGAATCGATTGTTTGCTTCCAAGAAAAACAAGACCTTTAAGAAATTAGGTAGACAATCGATTTTGTGCTTCCATAAATAGGCTCATAATCGATTTTGTTCTCTCTAAAGTGGAGAGCAAAATCGATTCTTTGCTTTAAATGCACAAAGTCATCAATCGATTGTTTTCTTTCCAAAACATATTCCTTTTAAAAACCTATAGGCTAGAAATCGATTTCTAGCTCTGTGAAGGAAGCCACAAATCGATTTCTAGCTTGAATAATTAGGCTAGAAATCGATTTTCAACTTATAAACACAAAGTCATCGATCGATTCTTAGCTTTACCATTTTCTCATGCTACGTGCCTACCTATTAGACTTTTATAGAAAATATTTTTCTAAGCTTTTAACACAACATTTATATTTTAAAAAATCATCTCCCAACTACTAAAAGTTATAGAACTGAAGTGATAGGATCTTACACTGTGTCCTATCAAAAGCTGATTAACAAATAGGTCTCGAACTCTAGAGTAGCTTCTCTTCCAAGCCGCTACACTTTAAGATATCCTGCTCTTTGATTTATGTCATGTACTTTTATACAACTGTAACCATTAGTAGACAAATTGTAATTTGTTATCATACAAAACAAAGAGTGTTTGTCCTTGGTTCAACAAACTCCCCCTTTTTGATGATAACAAATTACCTTATGCATAGGGAGGCGATAAACAAGAAACAGTAGCAAAAGCTCCCCCTAAGCATAAGCATAAAAATATTAAACTAAATAGCAGCAAGTATTTCTCCCCCTTTGTTTTCATCAAAAAGGAGGGAAAACACACAAGACACATAGCATATGATATAACAAGCACAGTTTAATGCAATGATCCCCCTTACTTGATGATCCCCCTGACTAATTGTAGAATGCAAAGAGACAATTCTATATGCATCAATCCTATATGCATCATACAACACTCCTATATTTTTCCCTTTTTGTCATGATCAAAAAAGTGAACGTGAGACACAGTTTGCGAATCGAACAACACAGCTATTAGTCAAAAGAGAGTGGACCATCCCAGTAAAAAAATATTAAAGAAAATAGGATATCCATGAGATAATACATCATACTTGGTTCAACTAGGTACCATATTTAACTTAAAAAAAAATACATCAAAGATCCAGCACAGTAGTATCCAAAACAAGTTTCAAAATCTGTTGGAAAGATGTTAGAGTTTTGGGAGAGAGATTTATTTTAGGTAGGCAATCGATTGTGACAGGAGTGAAATCGATTTTAAAAAAGGCAGAAAGATAACACTTAAAAAAACTTTTATGCACACAAAATTCACTTAAAAGAAAATACCACTTAAATTCACTCATTTAAACGAACGAAGAAACAGTAACCAATTTTTCTTTTGCAATGGTTTTTGTGAAAGTGTTAACTAGCTGTTTTTGACGACTCAACGAACTCAATCACAGAATCGCCTTTCTGAACATGATCTCTAAGAAAATGATATCTAATCTCTATATGCTCAGTCCTAGAGTGTTGAATGGGGTCATTTGTGTTTGTTGCATCAGACTGTGATCTATATGAATGAGATGTTGTTTACTTTGTTTCCTATTTTTCTAACATGCCTTACAAATATTGTTCTCAATGATGCATGAAACAAAAATTACTATCTCACATATGTGTCTAATACTTGATAAATTATTCTTTAAGTTGTTCTCTATAACACATTTTCAATAGAGGTGGATAGATCTTTACAAAACTAACCTTTACCGAGGATTCTTCCTCTATTGATATTATCACAAGTCACATGACCGTTGTTTCTGGGGGTGAGTATTAAGAACCTTTTTGCATCTCCAGTCATGAGCTTTGAGTCTCTGCTATCAAGGTACCAATCTGACCCCCATACCTTGAAGCATACCTGCACTAAAATCAAGTTGAAAGTTTTGGTGCCCAATTCTCTTTGGGTCCTTGTGGGTTAGTCATCAAGGGGTTTGTTTTCACAATCCATATTGGTTTCTTACAAGCAAGTATAAGGGTACCAAGCTCACACAATCTACGAATAGGGCATCTATGAGAGCTATGGTTACCTTTTTGACAATAAGTGCAAGAGAAATTAGTAGGTGTCTTGCTTGAAGTGGCAGCTACAAAAATCACTTTCTTTTTCAAAACAGAGGAGGTGGAATTACCTTCATACCCAATACCTCTCCTATCAACATATTCATGTTGGGAGTGAAGTATCTTGGTTGAGGTCTTTTCACCTACCTCAAACTTTTTTAAAGATTCTTTCAAAATTTTATTTTCAACCTTGACTTTTTCAAAATTTTGTTTAAGCTCAAGAAGCTCAAGGTTGAAAGGTTTAGTTTTATGTAGCTCCTTCTTCAACCTAGCTACCTCCTTCTCAAGAGTCTCAATTTGAGTGAGCATGCTTTTGTTGCTCTTTTTCAAATCCTTATATTTAACAAAAGGAGTTTCATGTTCATTATAAAGATCTTCAAAAGCCTCACTCAAATCTTGACTACTATACATATCATCAAATAAATCACCATGCACAAGTGAATCAGAAAGACTATGGTTATCAAGGATTACCTTAGGGGTGTCAGTTGCCATAAAAAGATCAACATTGGCAGTCTTCTCTTCTTCATCTGTTTCACAGTCAGTGTGAAGATTGTCCCATGTAGCCTCAGGGGTGTCATTTGCCGTAAAACAAATAACATTTGCTACCTCCTCTTCTTCACCAGTTTCACTATCAGTATCAGAATTGTCCCATGTAGCCTTCATGGCTTTCTTCTGCGGGTACTTGTATTTTTTGGACAATTCACTTTGAGATGACCCGGTTTGTTACATTCAAAACATTTTGGTTGATCATCTCTTCTCTCATAACTGTATTCTTTGTTGTACCTAGATTTCTTTGAGTAGTCACCCTTCCCAAGCTTGTTGAATCTCATGAATTCTTCAAACATTTTAGCCCTGTCTTCATCATCGGATTCTTCATCAGACTCAACCTCTTTCCTTGCCATCTTAGGAGTCTTAGCAGCAAGAGCAAGAGACTTCCTTTCTTTGACCGCTTCTTTTTCTTGAGCCTTTTTAGCGGCCAACACCACCTCAAATGCAAGAAGTTACTCAATCGAGTCTTCTTGAGGTAAAGTGCCAATATCTTTGGCTTCAGTAATAGCACAAGTCTTAGGAAAGAACTCACTAGTCAAGGATGCAAGAATCTTCCCATTCAAAACTTTTGTTGAATACTTCTTCCCAAGTGCTCTCAAGTTATTCACTATCAGATTCAATCTTTGGTGCACAGCTGCAACAGATTCACCTTCCTTCATTTTGAAAGCTTCATACTCAAGTGAGAATTCTAATTTTTGTATCCTTCACTTGACTTGTACAGACATGTGTTGCTTCCAAACAATCCCAAATTTCTTTAGCTGTCTGACAACCTTTTACCCTTCCATACTCTTCTTTACATAGAGATAAGTGACGAATGTTCATTGCCTTGGCATTTAAAGATATTTTATCTAACTCAGACTTTCTCAGCTCACTCAAGACAATAGTATAGATATCTTCAATAGGAACTTCCTCAGCTTTACCAGTAGCTTGAGATTTAGTAGTATCTCCGTCAACAACAACACCAGGTTTAGTGATCTTGATTCTCATAGGAATGAGTGGTCCATCAACAATGATCCTCCATAAAGTGAAATCTATAGCCTGCACATGACATTTCATTCGACTACTCCAATAGTAATAGTTAGTCCCATCGAACAGGGGTGGCCTATTGAAGGACATCCCCTCTTTCATAAATGAACCCATGATAAAAAATAAATAAATAAAATAAAATTGCAAGATGTTAAGCTCTATAGGCAATTCCTAGCTCCTGATACCAATTGTTGGACTATATGATAACCTTAGAGGGGGGGGGGGGGGGCTACAAAAAAATTGCCCATTAGCGACGGAAATAAGCGAGGGACTAATGTTCCCTCGCAAAAACTGAAATTAGCGACAGAAATTTGAAAATTAGCGACGGAATTTCAGTCCCTCGCTAATTTCTGACAATTTTCAGATGATAGTACTCAGTGCAGGTATTTAGCGACCGAATTTCAGTCCCTCGCTAATTTCTGACAGTTTTCAGATGATAGGACTCTGCAGGTGTTTAGCGACAGAATTTGCAGTCCCTCGCTAATTCCGTCGCAAATTTTTTGACTTTTAAGCTTATTTATCCTCTCACACACACTCTTCTCTCCTACTCTCCTCACACTCTTCTCTCTTCTTCTCTCCTCACCCTCTTCTTCTCTCTTCACTCTTCCACCACCACCCCTACTCGTTTCTCTCTCTTTCTCTCCTTCTCCCTTACTATTCTCCTTCTCTCTCTACCATAATACCCTTCACCACCTCCACCACCACCACCACCACCACCACCACCACCACCACCACCACCACTCGTTTCTCTCTCTTTTTCTCTTCTTCTCCCTTACTATTCTCCTTCTCCCTCTACCATAATACCCTTCACCACCACTGCCACCACCACTCATTTCTCTCTCTCTTTTTCTCCTTCTCCCATAGTCTTCTCCTTCTCTCTCTACCCTAATACTCTTCCCCACCACCACACCACCACCCCATAATAATAATAATAATAATAATAATAATAAGGCTAAATTATAGTTTTGGTCCCCCTATTTTCAAAAATTCAGACATTTGGTCCCCCTATTTTAAAACTCAGACATTTGGTCCCCAAATTTTAAAAAATCAAAGACATTTAGTCGCAAGAGGAATTTTCAGTATTTTATGGCTAATAATCAAAGACATTTGGTCCCTCAATTTTAAAAAATCAAAGACATTTGATCCCCCAATTTTAAAAAATCAAAGACATTTGGTCCCTCTTTGGACTAAATGTATTTGATTTTTTAAAATTGAGGGACCAAATGTCTGATTTTTAAAATAGGGGGACCAAATGTATGAATTTTTGAAAATAGGGGGACCAAAACTATAATTTAGCCTAATAATAATAATAATAATATAAAAAGGCTGATTTAGTAAAAAAAAATAAAAAAAAATTGGCTGAATAAAAAAAACGTGGTTGTCAGATTTGGCGACAGAATTTGAATCCCTCGTTAATTTGTGAGGGAATTAGCGACGGAACATTCCCTCGCTAATTAGCGAGGGATTCAAATTCCCTCGCTAATCCCATTAGCGAGGAGACAATTAGCGAGGGACTCAAATCCGTCGCTAATTCTCTCGCTAATGGGTATTAGCGACGGATTTGAGGCCATTAGCGAGGGAAAAATTCCTCGCTAATGGGCAATTTTTTTGTAGTGGGGGGTGAATAATGTTATACACTAAAAATGAATTCCTTTTAATTTTCAAAACATTAATAATGCACGTTTAAATCGAATGCGGAAAATAGAATTTAAACTATATGCACTACCTAAGCAAGCTATACCTATGACAGAACCAGTTACAGTGAAATATTACGCTAACGATACTATTATCAAATTTAACGATAAACAGATTGTGATATTGATATTGAACGCAGCGTAATGATATCAAATATAACAATAAACAAATATAAACGATAAACAAAGTAAAGAGAGGGGAAAGAGATACGCCGTTATTTTTACGAGGTTCGGGATAAAAGCCCTACGTCCTCGGCCTCCGGCTTTGCAACCTTTGGACTTGATAACAACCACTATATGAGAAGAACTTCTTCAACGTTTTACAAGCAAGTAACTTCCCTATAGCTAATCTCAATTTTCCCCAAATTGAGAACCCAAGCTCCCCGCTAAGGATTTCGCTAACAACTCAATCTCCCCGGTTGAATTACCCAAGAACGCTTCCCAAGATTTCACAATCAACTCAATATCCCCGATTGAATTACCCAAGAACACTTTCCAGGATTTCACAACAACCAAATAATAGATGAATACAACAGAGAAACTATGATCCAATCACTCAAGCAATATAACAGTATAGTAGTTGAGAGAGATGAGTGATTTGGATTTAAAGATGAAGAACTTGAGAAAATAATTTGACAGTGAAAGTTCTTCTTTTTCTCTTTTTCTGATTTGTGAATATGTACGTTGTAGTTGTGTTTCTCGTTGTATTTGAAACAAAAACCCCAAAGTTCTATTTATAGGATTTGCAAAAATATGACCGTTGGACTAAGAGGGGAATCGATTATTTGCTTAAAAGAAGGTGTATGGTAATCGATTATTTTCTTGAGAAAAAGGAAGTTAAGAATCGATTATTTGCTTTAAAATAATGTGATTGTTAATCGATTAAAATGTGACCGTTGTAGCACTTTTAAGAAGTGAAGAATCGATTGTTGTCCTTTTAAACAAAGTGTGAAAATCGATTATGTACTTAAATAATAGGAGCATAATCGATTTTATGCTTTAACTAACTAAGGTCATGAATCGATTGTTTGCTTCCAAGAAAAACAAGACCTTTAAGAAATTAGGTAGACAATCGATTTTGTGCTTTCATAAACAGGCTCATAATCGATTTTGTTCTCTTTAAAGTGGAGAGCAAAATCGATTCTTTGCTTTAAATGCACAAAGTCATCAATCGATTGTTTTTTTTCCAAAACATATTCCTTTTAAAAACCCATAGGCTAGAAATCGATTTCTAGCTCTGTGAAGGAAGCCACAAATCGATTTCTAGCTTGAATAATTAGGCTAGAAATCGATTTTCAACTTATAAACACAAAGTCATCAATCGATTATTAGCTTTACCATTTTCTCATGCTACGTGCCTACCTATTAGACTTTTATAGAAAGGATTTCTCTAAGCTTTTAACACGACATTTATATTTTAAAAAATCATCTCCCAACTACTAAAAGTTATAGAAATGAAGTGATAGGATCTTACATTGTGTCCTATCAAAAGCAGATTAACAAATAGGTCTCGAACTCTAGAGTAGCTTCTCTTCCAAGCCGCTACACTTTAAGATATACTGCTCTTTGATTCATGTCCTGTACTTTTATACAACTGTAACCATTAGGAGACAAATTGTAATTTGTTATCATCAAAACAAAGAGTGTTTGTCATTGGTTCAACACAATCCTCTCGTTGGGCTTGAAAAGTTATTTGTGTTGGCTAAAATTGAAACTGTTATGTACCCAAATCTCGAGCCAAGGGTTGGGGCCCAATACACCCCCAACTGGGCCCAAAAACTAACCAAAACATTAGCCCAACCAGCTCAGCTGAAGGACAAGAACAGACAAGACGGTCCGTAAACTTCTGAGCGATTACCCAAGCAACTTTGCCAGCCGTAGTGTACTAGAAATACCCATGATCTATGCGGAAAATGTTTCTCCAACTTTTAACGCAGGGGAAGAAGTGATAATCTTACCTGAATTGTACTTTCAACACTTGTACTCTTCAGGAAGGCGGACGACTGACTTAGAGCACAAGAGGCCTCTGTAAATTGGGCCTCTAAGTTTCAAAAGAGGACCATCTCACTCACGACTACCGAATAGACAACAACACTTTACGTTGTATTGAGCTTTTACTTATAGTAAACACTAATTTTTTAGGCTTAGTCCTCTATTTTTGGAAATAACAAGTACTTTTACTAGTTAGGGATTGACAATTTAGAGCAGTGTGTTTTAGATTATAGAAGAAATTGGTGGTGCAAATGATGCAACCCGAATTAGAACACTTCAAAATCAAACATTTTGGCCTTTGTGCATTGCATGGCTGTTAGTGAGTCTCAATTAGTTGCAAATTGGTCGGGTAGTGTAGAAGCTAATAAAGGCAAATAAATCTTTAGAAGCTAATAGGGGCAAATTAATCTTTCTAAACTGGGGGTTTCCTTTTAACCTTAATGGGCCATGCCCAAGGGCGGACCTACCCTCACTTGAGGGGTTCAACTGCACACACACAAAAAAAAAAAACTTGCATTTATCCTCCTATAAAATATATATTTTGTACACCCTGAAAAAATGATTGGCACACAAGTTCTTAGTTTTGCATTCCGTCCATACTGCATCACACTCACTCATATCAATTCCTCTCCCTCACGTATGCATAGAAAACAATTATGAGTTGTGTAATTTATTTAGTTAAATATATTAAAATTTTATTTTTACTATAATTTTAGTGATGTGTAATTTTAAATTTTTTTAACCCCATGACTATGGGTCCTAGTTACGCCACTGGCCATTCCCATGTAATCCCACTATGTAATGTCACTAGGATTTGTGACTAGAGGAGTCTTAATTTTTAAAATTTCCTGTTAGTTAAGGTTCTTGGTTGTGTTATTAGCCTTGAAGATGTTAAATCAAAGGCATGTCCGTGTTATTTCTTATGTCATTGAGACATCGCAAATTTCTGTCTATGCTTAATATATTGAATATAGCTCTGGGCTTAGGCCAACCCTCAAAGGATTTAAATTGACATTACATCATTTAATACACCAAGTAGGTCTCCATAGATGAAACTTGACATTGCACCAAAATTAATCAATTGTTTATAGATGATTAAATTTACTTTGCCAAAGAATCTTAGACATGGGGTGGGTGACAAATCCAACAGCTTATGGATTACAGAGGCTAAGTGGTTTAGTTAATGGATTAAATCAGAAGACTTTGTCACTTTATTTTCATCAATGGGATTGGTAGGCTACGTGGTTTGGTTGACTCATTGACTGAAGAGGCCTTGTTAATAATAATAATAATATTCCAATCATATTGAACTCCCTTTACTCTCTCTATCTATATATAAGCTTCATACATTACTGCATTTACATCATTCAGTCTCATTAATTCATACAGTATATTCTTAACTAGAATACATAAGATTTTCCCATTAGTCAAAAATGTCAACCAATATTGATATTCCTAAAGCAAAAGTTGTTACAGTTGCAGCCCCACTTAGGCCAGGAGGATGGAAGAAAGGAGTAGCAATAATGGATTTAATTCTAAGGTTAGGTGCCATAGCAGCTGCTCTTGGTGCTGCTGCAAGCATGGGAACAAGTGATCAAACTCTCCCTTTCTTCACTCAGTTCTTTCAATTTGAAGC
The DNA here is from genome assembly GCA_039519185.1 of Astragalus membranaceus. Taxonomy (NCBI): domain Eukaryota; kingdom Viridiplantae; phylum Streptophyta; class Magnoliopsida; order Fabales; family Fabaceae; genus Astragalus; species Astragalus membranaceus. Next base: position 94,090,061 of record CM076847.1, read on the forward strand.
CAGCTATGATAGCTTTACTACCTTCCAGTATGTTCTAACATTCAAAACTATATTTCGTTTTCTATACCTTTCCAAAATATTAATCAATATATGCAATCTTATTCACATAATGCTTCACAAAATGCAGGTTTTTTGTTATCACAATGGCAATAGTGGGTGGCTACTTGGTCCTGTCTCTACCTTTCTCTATAGTAGCTATCATACGCCCCCATGCAGCTGGACCACGACTTTTCCTCATTATCTTAGACACCGTAAAATTCTCTACTCCCTGACATATAATACCTCCGATCCACTTTATAAGATACAATGCAATTTTAGGTTCATTGTCTGCTTATAAAGTGTACACTTTATTTGGATGTACACTTTAGAACAACCATCACTATCAGTGTCTACAGAAGATTTATTTGTGTTTTACCACTAAGTTGTCATCTCGAGACTTATATTAATTGATTTAGTAGCATATAAGAGTACGTACTAAGTTTGTTAACATTAATTAACATTCGCATAATTATGAATTTTCTTTGTTGCGTTTATGAATTGTAGGTATTCCTTACTTTGGCTACTGCTAGTGGTGCTTCAGCTGCTTCCATAGTTTACTTGGCACACAATGGGAATCAGGACACAAATTGGCTTGCCATTTGCAACCAATTTGGAGATTTTTGTGCACAGACAAGTGGGGCAGTGGTGTCATCGTTTGTTGCTGTGGTTGTTTTGGTATTGTTGATTGTGATGTCTGCTTTGGCTCTTGGGAAGCATTGAAATTGAAAACTAAGATATATAGATTACCTGTGTGATTAATATGCACGTTTGTTCTGTTTCCTCACGTTGTGAGGCTTTTTTCTGAAGCCATGTTGTGCCAAAGTGATTACATGTATTAATTTAGCCAGATGTTGTAATTGAATATTTTGTATAACATTTGTGATATATAGACGCCTGAAGAATCAATGTGTTTAATTTTGAAAACCCCATTTTCTTCGTTGTTTCAAATTTTTTTTATAGGCAATGTTAGTGGAGGTGGGGAAGTGTTAGTGAGATTGGATCGCATTATATAGTTCAATCCATGCTCTCGCCCAGGGGCAGACCTACCCTCTAATTAATGAGGATGGTCAAGGGCACACCTTGGAAAAAAAAAAGTAGACTTATAAAGGACCGACCATTGTCATGTACACCCTGTGCTGTAGCACAGGGCCCCGCCCAAAAAACAAATTTTTAGGGCCCCAAAAATATCCATCATACCCCAGCCCAAATCCATTATCCAGCCCAAAAAATTTACTTCAACCCCAAATCCATTACCCAGCTTGCGATCTAATTCCTTCTGCAACTTTGCGTGCGACGGTGCGGTGCGTGATTCCTTCTGCGACCCTGCGTGAGCTTGAAAATTAGAAGATACGCTCTCTTATTTAGTTATTTCCGAAATCATCTCTTATTTCCGCTTTCTTATAGCTTCATTCACTCTGTTGAATGCGTTAATTGATTTGTCATGAAACAATCTATGAAAACCCTATCTACAAAAATGAAAATTAAGAGTTTGAATTGATTTGAGAAATTGAGACACTAATCTGTTTCGGTTTTATATTTGTGTTTAGCTCTTGTACGCCGCTAGCTACACCACAATAATCTTTCGCCGCCATCACTCAACTGAGTACCGAACACTGTTGTTGCTGTAGGTATATATTCAACTTCTTTCTTCTTTTTTCTTTACCTTTTCATACGATGGAAACCAGCGGCAATCACCTTCTTTTTTCTTTACCTTTTAATTGTATAAGCTGTTGTGAAAGGATTTATTGTATGCGCTGGCCGCTCCTATGAAACAATTTAATTGCATAAACTACTATGAAACAATTTATCATATGGCTGCTGCTATGAAACAATTTAATTGCATAAGCTTTTAATTGAGTTATTTAGGTTAATAGTGCACTAGATAAGGTTAGAAGAATGGCTCTTTTTAAGCTCAAAGGTTCACATTAGTTTAAAGTTGTATTGAGATATTATTTATAATTACAATTTAAATAACGAAGTTTGAGTTTTGGTGATTTATTTGATAAACTTATATTTAGGGCCCAATTTTTTTAATTTGAACAGGGCCTCCAAATTGTCTGGGACGGTCTTATAAAAAATATATTTTGCATATCCTGAAAAAATAAGTTCCACTCAAGTTCTCAATTTTGCACCCAGTCCTCACCACATTCCCATAATCACTCATGTTAATTCATCTCCCTACTGTGTACATAGAGGACAATCATGAGTTGTGTAATTTATTTAATTAAATGTAGTAAATTTTTATTATTATTATTACATTTTCAGTGATGTGTGATTTTTTAAAAAAATTGACCCCCCCCCCAACTTTGTGTCCTAGATCCGTCACTGCCCTCACCAAACGATACGAGCCCATCACCAAGCGACTAGCCCTAGAATTTCAAGCTTAACATATTCTTCTTAATATTGATTTGTGTTATGATTATCATGATTAGTGTTATGATTATCATTAAACTTATTATTGATTTGAATAGGGTATTTACTAGGGTTTTTAAATATACTAAATATTATATTATATTTGTACCATTAATTATCATGACACTTGAGCGTTGATATTTGGTACGAGACGAATACCATGAAGCATTAAATAGCAAGAATCCGTAAGGCCTAACTCAACTGGCAAATGGCGATATTGTTAGGCTGGATACCATGTCCTGGGTTCGAAACCAGGACCTCACCGTTTTTTTTTGATAAGCAATGTTAGTGGAGTGGGGAATGTTAGTTTCCGGGATTTAAACCCGAGACCTCATTAGTGCAAGAATGAGGTCTCGGGTTTAAATCCCGGAAACTGAGTATGACTTATGTTACTAAACAATTGTTTAGTAACAATTACTAAAGGGTCATAGATGTAAATTCTATTTTAATTAAAAAAAGCCTAAAAAAATCAAGGAATCTATATTAATGGCTAACCCAAAAATCATGCGCCTATTCCTAAAATATTGGAACTGTTTTAATTGTAATTGTTTCCTTATTTTTGTGAAACAACGTCTCTCTTCACCATCGTTTCATCTCTCTTTCTCATTTCATTCAAACAAAATTAAAACGTTTTCATCTCCGTCGACTACGCCGTCACACAAATTTGCAACCACCGTCACCACGACACCTAACCAAAGTACAGTGTTTTCCTGGTTATTATTCCACTAACCAAACATTTCAATAATTTGGTTAGTACAATAATAACCATTCTAAACTATTTCTATGGTTATTATTCCACTAACCAAACCTTTCAATAGTTTGGTTAGTCAATAATAACCAATCTATATTTCTATGGTTATTATAGCACTACACTATTTTTCGATATCCATGATAATGTGTTTCAATGCGACTTACATCAATGGTGATGGCCACTGGATAGATGATGACCTTGCCTTAAAATATTTGGTCAATCATCATTTCAAGGATCGTTTCATCTCTCTTTCCCATTTCATTCAAACAAAATTAAAACGCTTTCATCTCCGTCGACTACGCCATCACACAGTTACGCAACCACCGTCACCATGACACCTAACCAAAGTACAGTGTTTTCCTGGTTATTATTGTACTAACCAAACATTTCAATAGTTTGGTTAGTACAATAATAACCACTCTAAACTATTCCTATGGTTATTATTCTCCTAACCAAACCTTTCAATTGTTTGGTTAGTACAATAATAATCAATCTAAACTATTTCTATGGTTATTATTGCACTACACTATTTTTCGGTATCCATGATAATGTGTTTCAATGGCGTAAAGGAAGAGCGTGCTTCAATGGCGTGGATCAATGGTGTCGGTTTTGGCAACAACTGTGGGTGTCCTATTTCTTTGCGTGAGTGCGTTTTTGAAACTTTCTTTGCGTGCTTCAATGGCGTGGATTAACGGAGTCCATTTTTTAAACACCCGTGGGCGTCTTATTTTTTTGCGTGAGTGCGTTTTTTAGACTTCTTTTGTGTGAAAAATAAAGAAAGAGATATGTATCATGAAGAAGAAGAAGAAGAAGAAGGAGGAGGAGGAGGAGGAGGAGGAGGAGGAGGAGGAGGAGGAGGAGGAGGAGGAGGAGGAGGAGGAGGAGGAGGAGGAGGAGGAGGAGGAGGAGGAGGAGGAGGAGGAGGAGGAGGAGGAGGAGGAGGAGGAGGAGGAGGAGGAGGAGGAGGAGGAGGAGGAGGAGGAGGAGGAGGAGGAGGAGGAGGAGGAGGAGGAGGAGGAGGAGGAGGAGGAGGAGGAGAAAATACTAGCCATTAGATTGAATTTCATTGAAATTTTGTCAATCCAATGGCTAGTAATGATTTAGTAACTATTACTAAGCAAATGGCTTAGTACTACAAGCCGTAGCCCTCTTTCTGATTCTTTTTATGAGATAATTTTTAGAGATTTTTTCCCAAAAACAAGAAAAACTTATAGTTTTTAAAGTGTATTTCTTGTGAGAATATCAATTTTATCATTATTTATTATTAGAGTTTTTTTATGTATTTTATAAATTTTCATGACACTAAAAATAAAATATTTAATACGAGTATATTTGGACTTCATTTAAAGTTAGAGTAGTGTAAAAGAGTATCTACCTAATTGGTCCCAAATTCGAATCTCCACTATTCTCATTGGGTTGAGATAGCCGTAAATTTATTTGTAAATATTCTACTGTGTCCATTTAAAACTTGTTTAAGACTATATCACCATCCTCTCTCCCTAAAATTTTGTAATAAAAAAATTAGAGTAGCAAATATGTTTCTTGACTTTTTTATTTATTGTAAACAAGATAGGGGAGTATTCCAATTATCAATTGTACATGTCATCGGTAAAGTAAGAGTCAGCTAAGCGGGTTGAGTTTTTTTTTAGACAAATAGAAGGAAGAGAGAACTTCTTCTTGATTTTATTAAAAGAAAGATAAAAAAGAAGCCAATGGGGATTAGAACAACACCCTTATAAACTAATAAAGTGAAGCACCAATATCTCTTTAACGAATAAATGTAGTAATTACTACTTCTCTCCTCTGCTTGACCCCCACGCAAGTTTAGATACCCTTTTTATTAAAAGTTTGACTACCTTTTTCTGAACAAACCCCATTTCCTCCAAAGGTTGACTACCTTTTAACTTTCCTTTCTGGATAAAAATAAACAAATAGTACTCCAATAAATAACCAACCATTTCTCTCGTACCTCTCTACTTGCTTTGCTAGCTGATCAGGTGAGTATATAATTGTATGAGGCAGAAGTGGTTTCCTAACAACTCCGCTTAATTGCTTTTCCTACACAATTTAACTAAAATATCAGAACGTACGTACGTTGACCATGCAATATTAAATCTCTCTATATAAGCTACGTACCATCAAGGTTCATTTTCATCGCCAAGTAATCATAATTCACATTACAGATTCATATATATTTGCTTCTCTTAATTAGTTTCAAAGGCAAAAATGTCGACAACCATTGAGGTAGGAGAGTCAAGCAAAGCTGTTGAAGAAAAAGCACTTCTAGTTACACCCCAAAGGCCAGGAGGAGGATGGAAAAAAGGCATAGCCATAATTGATTTCGTTCTAAGGTTAGGTGCCATAGCAGCTGCTTTAGGAGCAGCTGTCACCATGGCAACTAGTGATCAGATTCTCCCTTTCTTCACTCAGTTCTTTCAGTTTGAAGCCAGTTACGATAGCTTTACTACCTTCCAGTAAGTCACAACTCAAGCCTCTAACTTTCTATATATTTATATACTGGTTATATATATATATTGATCAAGAAATTAATCTATTTAATTAATGGTTACCAAAATGCAGGTTTTTTGTTATTACAATGGCACTAGTGGGTGGCTACCTGGTTCTATCTTTACCTTTCTCCATAGTAACCATTATTCGCCCTCATGCAACTGGACCAAGGCTTTTCCTTGTCATACTTGACACAGTAATTATTATGATCCCTAACCCTTGATAAGATTACAATTTAAAGATAACTTTGGAAAAAAAAATCACAGTCCTATTAAACGTGGCTTAATTTAAATATTTGTTTATAAATTGTACTAGGTGTTTCTGACTTTGGCCACAGCTAGTGGTGCTTCAGCTGCTGCCATAGTTTACTTGGCACACAACGGCAATCAAGACTCAAATTGGCTTGCCATCTGCAATCAATTTGGAGATTTCTGTTCTCAAACCAGTGGGGCAGTGGTATCCTCCTTCGTTGCTGTGGTTGTTCTTTTATTGTTGGTTGTTATGTCTGCTGTGGCTCTTGGAAAACGTTAATTTATTAGAAAACGAAGACTCAATCAAGCAGGGTCTTAAGATTACTTGTATTATTCGTTTTTCTTTTGTAGCCAACTTGTATTTTCTTATGATTGGTTGGTTTTATCTGTTTTCTTAAGTACATGTATGTCTTCCTCAGGTTGTGATCAGGTCAATTTCATTTCTTGAGTTTCTTAATTAAGTGTAAAATGGATTGATGAAATTAATTAATTTGGGCAAGTGTTTCAATGGAATGTTACTCATAACGTTTCTATTATTATAATATACCTTAAATTATAGGCTTAAATATCATTTAACCTCCGTAAATATCACGTTTATCCATTTACCCCCTGAAAAAAAACTTTCAAAACAAACATCGCAAATATTAAGTGTTTCTAGTTACCCATGTTGTTAGTTTTAGCTAACAACGTTAGTTTTGGCTGCCATTTGGGATCTAGTTACCCCCTGCAAATATCACGTTTATCCATTTACCCCCTGCAAATATTAAGTGGGATCTAGTTACCCCCTGCAAATATTAAGTGTTTCTAGTTACCCTCCCTGCAAAGTCAGCATAGACTTAATGTCTACTATAGATTTATACAAATTCACCACATATGGTTTTACCAATACCCACATTCAATCTAAAAGACACCTCAAATTTTTGAGGGTAAAAATGTCATTACACTCTATTTTTTCTTTTTTTTCTCTTTATTCTTACACTCTCTTTCTTACTTTTCACTTTTCTCTTACACTCTCTTTCTTCCTTTTTTCTCTTTTTTCTTACACTCTCTTTCCTCCTTTTCACTTTTCTTTTACACTCTTTTTTTTTACTTTACTTTTCCCATAAATAATTATTCTCTTTCTCTTATCACTTCACTTTAATTCTTTTAACTAAATTTCTAAATTTATACAAACACTACTTTAATTAAAAAATTTGAATACTACTACTATAAACCTACTATCTAAAAAACAAGAAGACTTAATGACTATTTAAATTAGTAATTAATATTTAAAACAAATATCTCTTATTGATAATCTAATATCTAACTTTTATTATCTACTATAATCTACTAATCAACTAAAATAATCAATTGAAACTACGAGATAACTGCACTGATAAATAAAAAACACGGGATAACTGCAGTGATATATAAAAAAACACGGGATTAATATTTTTTTTGACAATTTATAATTAATATTTACCATTGATAATTATAAATTTGGAAAACTACTATCTAAAAAAACACGTGATAACTGCAATAATCTACTATAATCTACTAATCAACTCAAATAATCTAATATAAAAACACGGGATAACTGCAATAATCTACTATAATCTACTAATCAACTCAAATAATCAATTGAAACTATGAGATAACTCCAATGATATATAAAAACACACGGAATAACTACACAAATATATAAAAAGACACAGGATTAATATTTGTCATTGATAATTAAATTTTTTGAAGACTACTATAAACCTACTATCTAAAAAAGACTATTTAAACTACTGATTAATATTTAAAATAAATATTTCTTATTGATAATCTACTATCTCTCTTTCACTATCTACTATAATCTATTAATCAACTAAAATAATTAATTGAAACTACGAGATAACTGCACCGATATATAAAAAAACACGAGATTAATATTTGTCATAGATTTATACAAATTCACCACATATGGTTTTACCAATACCCACATTCTATCTAAAAGACACTTCAAATTTTTGAGGGTAAAAATGTCATTACACTCTATTTTTTCTTTTTTTTCTCTTTATTCTTACACTCTCTTTCTTACTTTTCACTTTTCTCTTACACTCTCTTTCTTCCTTTTTTTCTCTTTTTTCTTACACTCTCTTTCCTCCTTTTCACTTTTCTTTTACACTCTCTTGTTTTTTACTTTACTTTTCCCATAAATAATTATTCTCTTTCTCTTATCACTTCACTTTAATTCTTTTAACTAAATTTCTAAATTTATACAAACACTACTTTAATTAAAAATTTTGAATACTACTACTATAAACCCACTATCTAAAAAACAAAAAGACTTAATGACTATTTAAATTAGTAATTAATATTTAAAACAAATATCTCTTATTGATAATCTAATATCTAACTTTTATTATCTACTATAATCTACTAATCAACTAAAATATTCAATTGAAACAACGAGATAACTGCACTGATAAATAAAAAACACGGGATAACTGCAGTGATATATAAAAAAACACGGGATTAATATTTTTTTTGACAATTTATAATTAATATTTACCATTGATAATTATAATTTTGGAAAACTACTATAAAACTACTATCTAAAAAAACACGTGATAACTGCAATAATCTACTATAATCTACTAATCAACTCAAATAATCTAATATAAAAACACGGGATAACTACAATAATCTACTATAATCTACTAATCAACACAAATAATCAATTGAAACTATGAGATAACTGCAATGATATATAAAAACACACGGAATAACTACACAAATATATAAAAAGACACAGGATTAATATTTGTCATTGATAATTAAATTTTTTGAAGACTACTATAAACCTACTATCTAAAAAACAATAATATTTAATGACTATTTAAACTACTGATTAATATTTAAAATAAATATTTCTTATTGATAATCTACTACCTCTCTTTCACTATCTACTATAATCTATTAATCAACTAAAATAATTAATTGAAACTACGAGATAACTGCACTGATATATAAAAAAACATGAGATTAATGTTTGTCATTGATAATTAAAATTTTTGAAACCTACTACTACAAACCTACTATCTAAAATATAAGAAGACTTAATGACTATTTAAATTACTAATTAATATTTAAAACAATTATTTCTTATTGATAATCTACTATCTAACAAATTTACTATCTACTATAATCTACTATCAACTAAAATAATCAATTAAAACTACTAGATAACTGCACGGATATATAAAAAACACAGGGATAACTGCAGTGATATATAAAAAAACACGGGATTAATATTTGTCATTGATAATTATAGTTTTTGAAAACTACTATCTAACAAAACAAGAAGACTTAATGCTTTTTAAACTGATTAATATTTAAAACACACGCGACAAATATTTGCCACTAATACCTAAAAAAGGACAAATAATTGTTACTGATATATAAAAAAACACGGGATAAATATTTGTTATTGGTAACCTACTATCTATCTTTTACTATCTACAATACTCTACTAATCAACTCAAATAATCAATTGAAACTATGAGATAACTGCACGGATACATAAAAAAACACTGGACAACTGCACTGATATATAAAAAAAAACAGGGATAATTGCAATGATATATTTAAAAACACAGGATAGTTGCACTGATATATAAAAAAACATGGGATAACAACACTGATATATAAAAAAACACTGCACTGATATATAAAAACACACGGGATAAATGCACATATTATTTTTAAATGACACTTTTACATTTTTAGTTTTAATATTTATCAATTTTTTATTTGACACTCATTTTTTATCTACTTTAAATTTTTCTTTATTTTCACGGGGTAATGTCCAGACTATTTATATACTGTCTAAATTCATTCCTAAAAAGAACACGACAGAACCTGTCCGTATGCAAGTCATCCTCTATATTTTACAATTGATTTTAGATTAATGAGATTTCAAACTAACGTTTCTATTTGAGGTAATCGTATGACGTAACGCGATCGGCCCGTGCGGATGCACGGGTATAGTTAATGTTGTTAGCTAAAACTAACAGCAGGGGGTAAATAGAAACACTTAATATTTGCAAGGTTTGTTTTGAATGTTTTTTTTTGCAGGGGGTAAATGGATAAACGTGATATTTGCAGGGGTAAATGATATTTAAGCCTAAATTATATTATCACCTTTGGATTTTATCAATCATATGCATAATATTAAAACTTTGATGAAAAATAGAAAATAAGTAAACATACATATCCAATATGGTGGTGGAACCCATCAAAACCAACTAGAACACCTATCAAATTTAAAGTTAGACAAATCAAACCTATCAATGAAGAATAACATTTACAAAATACTTTAGTAGAAGCAACCTTTTCAGAACAATTTATCCTTCCCTGAAAACGAGAGATTCTCAATTGCATAGCCTATAGAGGATGAAAAAAAAAGACAATTTGGGAGGAGGACTGTGCGGTGGCCTTGATATGGTTGGGAGGAGGACTGTGTGGGTGGCCTTGATATGGTTGGCTGTGACTTGGTCTCTTTGGTTCATGAGAAACAAAATCATTTTCGAAGGATTGGTCGCTAGTTATGTTTGATCCGTTTCTCTTTGGTTTATATACAAGTGTGGTAGAAAGTAGAAACACTAAGCTCCTCTTTCTCTCATTGTTGTTCAGACCTTACGAGTTGTATGACTGTATTGTAATTCCACATTTTTGTTGATGTACCAGGTTGGAATACCACGTGTACTCCAATTTCAGAAAGAAAAAAAAAACTTTTTGCATATTGTTAACACCTAAAATTTCCAAATTTTGACAACACATAAAAAATGAAGACAATTTCTCCACATATTTCTTAACCTCCAAGTGACTAGCTCCATCAGTGAAAAATCGCACTTTAGCTATTCCAACCTTTCTTGAGAGCCAGCCTTTCTTGAGAGCCATTTCTATTGAAAACGTGATTACAAGCAAAGAAGTCTGGATACCTAGTACGATGCGGATACGGGGATACGAGAATTTTTTAAAAATCAAGATACGACATCAGGATACATATACAAGTAGTCGATATACGACTATCGCAATGTAGAAAAAATTACTTTGCAATGATACCAAGTTGGCACTTAGATGTTTTTTCCCACACTTACTAGAATATATTATTTCTACTATAAATGTGTCAACAAATTGCATGTTTTTAGTAAGAGATATCCATATATGGTATCAAGGTGACAATCATATCTTTAGTTGGCAAGATATGTATTGTTGATATATTTTTGAAGTATCGAGGTTTCGTAGATTACAAGACATTCTGGCGCCTAAAAAGAGATAGATATAGAAATTTTCAAATCAGCCAAGAATCACATAACTCTTGTCGCTAGAACTTCCACCCCCACCGGTAGGACCATGAAAGCCTTTGGGATTCACCATTTGTTTTCATTTTTAGTGTGTTGTAATTAAGGAAGGGGTCTCTTATACCCCAATTTTGTCTGATCATTTATCGCAATTGTTTTAGCTCCCGTGTCACAAGTCCATATCATTACGAGAACGACATTTCGAGCGCTGTCTTGTTTTAATTTAGACCGGTTTGTCTAATTGGGCCAATTCTTAGTAAATGGGTCTATGTTCGGTATTTTGGACTTAATTTAGCCCTTTTGATCAAAAAGCCATAAAAATAATAATGAAACAAAATCAGAAAATAAAAAAATATATATTACAATAAAGTATCCAAATAATATAAAAAGCCCAAAAATACAAAAATATCACCAAAAATATACAAAAATAAGAATAATCCAAAAAAAAATAGAGAAGAACGAAAATAATAAAAGGGGGTGTCAGTAGCATTAACCTTCAGCCCAACAAGCTGCTTGCCCAACAAGTCGACTTGCCCAGCAAGTTAACTTGTCCAGCAAGTCTCTTCACCTAACCCTTCACCTATAAAAGGAGGCTCTGTCCACAGTGAAAAGCACACCACAGTGATTCAACAAGAACACTGAACCCATTATCTCCCTCTCCTAGCAAAGCTCTCTCTCTCTCCCCCTCCCTTTTTTATTTTTTTAGTTTTATTTTTCTTTTAATTAGTTTATTTTTAAATATTCATGATAAATATTTTTCACTAGTTGCACTTTTCATTTTTTCTTTTTTGTTAACTTTTTGTTCATATTCAAAACAAAAACAAAATATTCCTTTTACTCTCATAAATAAATTAATATTTTCAAGAACAAAATAGGGGACTAAGTCGACTGTACATTCGGGTTAGTCTGCTTTTTAGGTCACTAATGAACCGTTACAGATCATGTCCTAAAATCCCTATTTAAAACAAACAATTTCTAAGTCAAAATAAACACAAACATATTTCTTCCCACAAATCAAATTTTCAAAACAGGGGATTAAGCCGACTGTACAGACGGGTTAGTCATCGTTTTAGGACGAATGAACCGTACGGATCTAGAGTCCTAAAACCCCTATTCAAATAAAATCAAACCACCACACATCAAACTATCTTCCAAACTCCAAAAACCCCATTTTTACAAAATAGGGGACTAAGCCGACTGTACGGACGGATTAGTCATCATTTTAGGACAAATGAACTGATCACTCAGGAGTCCTAAAATCCCTACATAAAATACACCAACAAATAAAGTTTTCTACCAAGAAGTACGTGTGATTTGATTCTCTACCAAGAGATATGTAGAAGCAGAGGGCGGCCGACCCCTGTCAATTGTATTAATAAAAAAACCTTTTTAGTCCTTTCCTAAATAATCATTTTCTTAAATAAAATATCAATTTTCTTCTTTCTTTTTAATTCACAATAAAAGGGTAAAATAAACTTTTTCAAAATTAACATTCTTTCCTACAACTAGTTAGCAGGTAACCTTCATTAGGAAGGATGTCGTGGTGTGTTAATACCTTCCCCACGCATAACCGACTCCCGAACCCTTATCTGGTCTCAATTAAGGACCCTTATCCATTCCAAAAGGGATTTTCCAATGTTTGCCCTTATAATTAAACTTTGGTGGCGGCTTCATTTTTGAACCTTCGAGGAATCCTCATCCCGGATTTTTCGGTCGCTACAGGGTCCAGTTAACTTTAATGCTAACTAAGGCTTTAGCTAGGATGTATTGACACTATGTAAACCACTATAGTCATAATGTGGCGGTTATTTTTATAAGCAACGACGATTTGAACCGCCGCAAAGTAATATTGGTAGTGGTTGGCACACAATCGCAATTTTCCCTTTCAAGAGCAAGCATCTGCAATTTTGATGGTGGTTTTATAACAGCCAATAAGCAGCATAGTTTTGACAATTTATTTGGTCGGGGGTTGCAAACCGACACAAAAAGGTAACCAAATACTTAACATGATATATTACAGAAGTTTTTAACTGCCACCAAATATCATATAGATTTTATACATTAAACTTTGCAGCAGTTAGACTGCCGCAAAATGCATATTATAAGTCTTACAGTAGTTTAAACACCGTGAATGAAAGATATGTCAAGATTTCAGTATACTAGCCCCAATCCCCCCATATGCACGGGGTTATGGAAAATTATTGTAATTATGTTAAAAAATATGTTAAAATTTTAATGTTATAATATGCATAGTAAAAGTAATAAATTTCAAATAAGTGGTAATTGATGGCAAACTCTCACGGGCAACACCAAAACGAAAATAAAAACTCATTCACAGAATTGCTGACAATACATAACACAATTAACTCAACAAATCACAGAACATGCAAAGCAAATCCTCTATGACAACACAACGAAAGAAACACGTGGAGATGAAAAGAAGATTTAAAGATACAAAGAAACTAAAATGAAAGAACATCTGGCATCAAAGAAACAAACACAATGCACATCACACACAATGGTTAAACAAATTTAAAAAACTCATAAACAAAAAAAAATGAACCAATCACCTAAGCGACATCTGGATTTCCACCTAAAGAAAAATATTGAAAATCCTGCAATTTTTAGGATCCAAACTATAAAATAAAGAAAAATAATTAACAGAAATAAGGTACAAATAGTGACATGTAAAACTAAATTAAAGATACTAAACCATCATTGAATCGTAGGCAAAAAAATATGTCTTCAATTTTGACTCGATTTCATTAACATAAAGATCAACATCAAACATGAGTGGTGAAAACTCCATCTAAAAAATAAGGTAGATATATATTAATAAAAAAGCACAATCCGTACGTGTAAAAATGATAAATAATTGAAAGAAAAAAAGCTTAACGTGTAAAAATAACCAATCATTTAATGGTCATATGGATTTCCCCTGAAAGAAATAAATATTTTAGAAAAAATTTGTTAAATAAATTACTGCTAAAAAATAAAGAAAACATAGGATTTATTAGTTAGATGTATCTTTCATACCGATAAACTTTTTTATTTATAAATATGCATATTTATTAACTTTTTATGCGAGTCAAAACTTTTTACTTAAATTAACTCACATTTATTAGTTAACTCAAGAACATGCTTAACAATTCATTTACTTCAATTTTTACTTAGCCTTCCACTCTCCATCTTGTAGCCAAACCTCCAACCAACTCATTTACATTAGCTTATCATCCATTAATTAACAAACATAAAATCCTCTCAAATTCTATTCCGTAGAACCATTATTGCTTTTCAAATTGTTCTAGACTCGACCAAGAGGCCCATTCGGCAATTGGACATGGATTGACCCAATCACTTTGGTCCATATCCACAATACACAAGCCCATCCAGGATTCTCATTCTTGGATGGCTCAGATCCACCTTACCGATCCAATGGCTCACCACAGGCACAGTTCCCTATAAATACTGGCACACATTGCCATAAAGAGGTAGATTCTCATTCCTAGCAAAATCACTCATCTATTCTCAATACTGACTTGAGCGTTGGAGTGGTTTCGCAGGTACCCCTCCCAGGCTCGCGCTAACCTCCGGCCAAGTGTTGACTCTCTGTCATATGTAATAAGCTGTGTAATTTTAGAACCAAAACTGCAGGGATTTGATTGTAATTCGGTTGATTGCGGGCCGGGGAATTAGCTTAGTTGTAGATTGATGTATTAGGATTATTTTGTAAGCTATTTCTCTCAATCCTGGTGCCAAATGCAAAGGAAGACCTTCAAGTTATTGTGGCATCAACTAGCGAACCAGACATTTGCCTAGTGATGCAACAGGAATTGGAAGAATTGGTTTCTGACTTATTACGCGTCGCGACCAGAAGGCGTCACGTCGCGACGCAGCTGAATGAATTCACAGGATTTTCCACTGACTTATTTCGCGTCGCGGCGGGCTCGTGTCGCGACGCGATGGGTCACCGAAAGTAGGGTTTTTATGTTTAGTTTTGCGTTTTTGCCAGGGGACTTCGTCTTGGAGAGCAGATTTGAGTATTGGAGCGTGGCTAGGGTTTTGAGCAGCTGGGAGAGGCGAATTTGGAGGCATCCAAGTACTTGGGAACAAGGGTTTGAAGGTTTCCATGGCTTCCTTCACTTGTATCTTCTCTTTTACTCTAGTTAGCACTTCTCTTATCATGTGTAACTAAACTTCTTTGATTAGGGAGAGATGATTCTCCCCAAATCTATCTATGGAACACTTTGCTATGGTTAATTCAGTTATTTGTTTGATATATCATATGTCTAGACCTCTATGTTTAATGCTTTATTACTACATATGATAGTTTTAATGATTTAGGGTTTGTGATCACTATAGGGATATGGGTTTGCATACTTGATATGGGGTTTTAGATCACGTACTTGAGGAGCATAGGAATATGAAATTAAGTTTGTGAATTCTCTAGTTCTAGGGTTTAAGGCTTTACCTATTGACATGAATCACCTAAGGAATTAGGGTCTCTCAATTAGGTAAAAGGGGTTTTGAGGCAAGGGATTGTCCTTAACCTACTTTAGAGAATTGAATTTGATATCTTGGATAAATAACTTGAAATTAACTGAAGGTTCATATGATAGGTGAGGGAAGAGGATTCGATCCCTAATCGCTTTTCTTGCTTTATTAAACAACCGTTTTATTTTGCGTTACTAAATTCCAAAATTATTCCAATTTTCCCATCTAAGAATTTATAAATTTACATTTTTTAACAACGCGCAATCCCTGTGGATACGGCCGGTACTTACCGTTTTCTCTATTACTTGCAACGTTTCAGTACACTTGCTGAAATCTTAACAAGTTTTTAGCGCCGTTGCCGGGGATTGTTGATTTCATTGTCAACAAGGCAAATGAGTTAATTCTTAGATTTTAATTTTACTTTTTGTTTTTATTTATTTAATTATTTATTTTTGGTACTCAGTGATTTTTATTGAACTTGTTGACAGTTTGCTTAGTATTTCAGAAATATGTTTATGCGAGACAAAACTGCGAGAGAATTGTTATTTGACCCGAGATTGAAAAGACAGCAAAAACAAACCGAAAGAAAACAAAGCTAGCTAAGCAACAAGCCCAGAGAGAGTCACAGGTACACTCAGCTTCAACCTCTGTTCCGGAAGATTCTTCAACTGAAGAGGCAGAAATGGCTGAGAATCCACCTCCAAGATGCACTCTCGGTGACTTCGGGAGGAGAAATCAGAGCGCTCAAGCATTCACTTTCCAACCAGTGGGAGTTTTCCAATTTGACATCAAATCTTCTGTGCTCACTGCCTTAAAATCAGAGCAGTTTTCAGGATTAGATGCAGATAGGAATGTCAACGGGGCGGGGCGGGCACGGGTATCTCACTACCCGGACCCACCCCGTTTATTATAAATAGGCCCCGGACCCGTGACGGGTACCCGTTTAACGGGTTTTAAACGGATACTTTTTTAAACGGGTACCCGCGGGTATTTGTAAATTAATAAATAAAAAACTTTTAAAAATAAAATTTGAAATACCATAGAAAATTAGTTTTTTTAACACTATTTTTTTGATTCATTTATATAAAAAAATTACGCATTTTGATATGCATTTATCGTATCAACTATTTATTAATATATAATTGTTAATAAATTGAGATAAAAAAATTAAAATTATGAAAATAGAAACTTAAAAAATAACAACTAAACATTATCCAAAATATTAGGATAAAAGATACAACAAAATGTGAATAAACATCCACTTAAACAACAACAACAACAATAGATGATAAAAAAAAAAGTAAGAAACAACATAATTTTAACGAGTGCGGGTACCCGCGGGTCCGGGTACCCCGCTACCCGGACCCGCCCCGTTTATTGACGGGTAGCCAAAATACCCGTTTATTTGGCCCGCGGGTCCCTGTTTAACTACCCGCCCTGGACCCGTGACGGGTTTTACCCGCGGGTACCCGCGGGTCCGGGTTTTTTTGACACCCCTAGATGCAGAAGACCCCAACCAACACCTTTTCCAGTTTTATGAGATTTGTGGAACTACACACCCTGAGGGAGTTAATGAAAGTGCTAAGAAATTGCGCCTGTTTCCATTCACACTAACATGCAGGGCAAATGATTGGTTGAATACTATCCCAGCAGGAACTGTCAACACTTGGAATGAACTTGAGAACAAATTCTTGGAACGATTCTTCCCAATCTCCTACTTTAGTGAATTGAATCTTATATCATGGATAAATAACTTGAAATTAACTAAAGGTTCATATGATAGGTGAGGGGAGAGGATTCGATCCCTAATCGCTTTTCTTGCTTTATTAAACAACCGTTTTATTTCGCGTTACTAAATTCCAAATTTTTTCCAATTTTCCCATCTAAGAATTTATAAATTTGCATTTGTTAACAACGCGCAATCCCTATGGATACGACCGGTACTTACCGTTTTCTCTATTACTTGCAACGTTTCAGTACACTTGCTGAAATCTTAACACCAGGCAACAGGTGACCTACCAGCTGTAGTCCACCCAGCACTGCAAGGTACAGAAAACAGGACCTGACATCATAGGAGGTGCCTAGCACCCGGCACCCAGGCGCCCAGCACCAAGGCGCCAAAAGAAAACAGGACCTGGCATCATAGAAGGTGCCTAGCACCCAGGCGCCGAGCACCAAGGCGCCAAAAGAAAATAGAACCTAGCATCATAGAAGGTGCCTAGCACCTGGTGCCCAGGCACCCAGGCGCCCAGCACCAAGGCGCCAAAAGAAAACAGGACCTGGCATCATAGAAGGTGCCTAGCACCTGGCACCCAGGCGCCAAAAGAAAACAGGACTTGGCATCATAGAAGATGCTTAACACCCGGCACCCAGGCGCCTACGAGAGCGCCAACTACAACATCCGGCATCCAGGCGCCTACTAGGGTGCCAACTTCAGCATCAGGCATCCAGGCGCCTACGAGGGCACCAACTACAACATCTGGCACCTATGCGCCTACCTGGGCGCCAACTTCAGCATCAGGCACCTAGGCACCTACGAGGGCGCCAGCTACAGCATCTGGCACCCAGACGCCTACCAGGGCACCAACTTCAGCATCAAGCACCCACGCGCCTACGAGGGCGCCAACTACAGCATCCGGCACCCAGGCGCCAACTTCAGCATCAGGCACCCAGGCGCCTACCAGGGCGCCAACTACAGCATCCAGCACCTAGGCGCCCAGCACCAAGGTGCCAACAACAAACATGACCCGACACCTAGGCGTCCAACAACCAGCAACAACACAAGGCGCCCATGAGGGCGCCAACATCAGGACACGGCACCTTGGCTTGGTGCCTGGCACAAGGCGCCCAGGAGGGCGCCAACATCAAAGAGACACGACACCCTGGCTTGGTGCCTGGCACAATGCGCCCGGGAGGGCGCCAACATCAAAAAGACATGGCACTTTGGCTTGATGCTGGCCACACGGCACCGACAAGGGCGCCAGTGCCTGTGTCACGGCAACTTGGCTAGGAGCCTTGGCTCACGGCACTTGGGTGGGCGTCAGCCTCACCGATTACACCATGGGAGGTGTGGGTCACGGTTCACATTAAAGAAAAAAACACAGTCGTCACAAGGAGAATCTCTCACACGACCTGACAAGACTAACGAAGTAACGCTTCAGGCAGATCGACAAAAATCCTTCAAGCCAAGACCATCCTTCGAAATAATCTCGACTTGGGGGGCAACTGTTCTTGACTGGACCAAGAGGCCCATTCGGCAATTGGACATGGATTGACCCAATCACTTTGGTCGATATCCACAATACACAAGCCCATTCATGATTCTCATACTTGGATGACTCAGATCCATTTTACCGATTCAACGGCTCACCACGGGCACAGTTCCCTATAAATACTGGCACACATTGCCATAAAGAGGTAGATTCTCATTCCTAGCAAAATCACTCATCTATTCTCAATACTGACTTGAGCGTCGGAGTGGCTTCGCAGGTACTCCTCCCGGGCTCGCGCTGACCTCCGCCCAGGCAGCAGGCGACCTACCAACTGCAGTCCACCCAACACTGCAGGGTACAGAACACAAATCATCATCCATTAATTAACAAACATAAATTACATGAGCTGTGTCCTATTTACGTAGGACCGCTATTGCTTTATGATGTTGTAGGGAATTCTATTACCAGAGTTATTCCTATTTAGTTTCTTATTTTTCATCTCGGGGCTTAGCCCTCGTTTCATACCCAAAAAAATTTCTTAAAATCAAACACACGTAAAACTCCAGTCTCAGCATTTATGGCTTTGGTCACGCATATGACAATCAAGATACAATAACTTCCATGCGCAAATCTCAAGTCAAAAGTGACCCTCAAGTCTAGGGCTGGACAAACGGAAAAAACCGACCGCCACCCGCCCAATCCGTGAGAACAGTTACAAACGGTTTTGCGGGTTCGCGGGTCACATGTGTGGTTCCAAGTGGGTAGCTGCGGTCGGGTGTGGATTGAATTTTTGTTAACCGCATGAATCCGAACCCGACCGCTTCAAATATGTAAGTGAATATGCTACTAGTTTGCTAAGGCCCAGTAACCAGAATCAAAGCCACGAGTTCAGGCTTATGAAAACTTCTATAAGCAAGAAAACGATAAGCCACTTGAGCCTTGATGCTTACAGCTTGCAAATTTTGCATTATATGAACTGTGTAGTGTCATATGATTCAATTAGGAATCATACTGTTACTGTTAATAATTATCAGTTTCTCTTCAAGTCATACTTAATGATTCAATAAGCATCTTAATACTTTTTTTACAATGAAAATGTTTCTAGTCATCCTATTCAGTGTGACTTTTCTTGGCTGAGTTTCTGTGTTGATTCGCTAAGAATTTTTTTTGGCTTTTACTGAGTTTCAGTGTTGATTTCTGAGTTCCAAAACCGCCTCAATCCACCCGATTATCCGACTACCCGCTAAACCCGCTAATTGCTCTAACCGAGATCTCAAACGGTCGGTGATGGATGACAAATTACTCACTTCGGTTTTGGTTGGATTGGGAGTTCCGAACCCGAATCCGAACAAACCGACCGTTTGTCCAGCCCTACTCAAGTCCATCACCTATATGCAAACCCAAGAATGGATTCTCTCCATAGACATTACTTATACTCTCTTACTAGTATTTTACCCGGGCATACGTACGAGTGATACTGTATGGCCGGTGTATTGCCATAAAGTCATAATAGTAATTTGGAATATAATTAAAAAAAATGAAACAAAATTTCCGAAAAAAAAAACTGAAAAAAAAATTATTTTTTTAATAAAAAACGAAAAAATAATAATTATAAAAGAAACAGTTTTTTTAAAAAAAACAGTTTTTGAAAAAAAAACAAAAACTGAGAAATGGTGACTAATTTAGTAGTTTGAGTAGATCGTAAAAATAGTGACTATTTTAAAAAAACGGTTTTTTTTACCAAATTTAAAATAACAGTTTTTAAAAATAAAACAGTTTAAAAAAACCGGCATGCGTCAGCGCGTTAGTTGACTAGGAAATGTTTTTTTTTTGAAAAGCTACGTCGAAGAAATTATATCGAGTCGAAGAAATTAAATGAGATTGACAATCAGAAGTACATTGATCCTTAATAATGTATTTAGACATTAGTGGTAAAATATGCATCCCCGTTGACCCTCCCGTTTGCATCCTCGTTGGCCCTCCCACTGGGGCTCTCGTTACCTCTCCCGTTGGCACTACCGCTCTCATTGCCACTCCCGTTGGCGCTCTCGTTGCCACGCCCGTTGGCACTCCTTTTGGCACTCTCATTGGCATTTTACTTCTTTTTAGTAATTATGTCGGTACTCCCGTTGGCGCTCTAATTGCCACTCCCGTTGGCACTTCTGTTGGCATTTTTTGATCAAAAAAATTGGTTCATTTTAGTAGTTTTAATAGAAAGATTATAGTAAATAATAAATTTTAGATTATTTAATAATTTAATCATTTTAATTAAATTATTAAGTCATTAAAAAAACTGTTTTGGAATTTTGGATAGTGCCTCTCTCGTTCCCGCTTTTAAAAAACTGTTTTTATTACCGTGAAAGTAGATTTTGACTTTTGTTACTTTTTCACGTTGCTTTAGGCAGTTTTTTACTGTTTTCTTTTTTTTTTGTTGACTTTTACGCTGTTTTTGCAGTTTTTTGCTATTTTTCTATTTTTCATTTTTTTCTCTGATTTGTCCCAACTTTTTAGTGGTTTTGCAGTTTTTTAATGTGAAATGTCTAAAATGTCCAAAAAATTGAATACGTGGCGGCTGAATAGAATGTCTAAAAATATTATTTTACTGACATATGTTTTTATTATAGTGAAAGTAGATTTTGGATAGTGCCTCTCTCGTTCCCGCTTTTAAAAAATTGTTTTTATTACCGTGAAAGTAGATTTTGACTTTTGTTACTTTTTCACGTTGCTTTAGGCAGTTTTTTACTGTTTTCTTTTTTTTTGTTGACTTTTACGCTATTTTTGCAGCTTTTTGCTATTTTTCTATTTTTCATTTTTTTTTCTCTGATTTGTCCCAACTTTTTAGATGGTTTTGCAGTTTTTTAATGTGAAATGTCTAAAATGTCCAAAAAATTGAATACGTGGCGGTTGAATAGAATGTCTAAAATTTTACTGACATATGTTTTTATTATAGTGAAAGTAGATAGATGAAACTACTAACGGAGAGAATCTATTTCCATACGAACCTCTCTAATTTAAAAAAGAAAAGGAAAACAGGAAATTCACATGACAACAACGACCAATTACGAAATTCATAAATTGTCAAAAAAAAATTACGAAATTCATAACATCACCCATTATATCTATTGACTTATTGAAGTAAGGTAAATATAATTTCGTTTATTGGTACTCAAAAGAGTCCAAGCTTCTTCTCTGCATTGGATCGATGCATCATCTCTTTACACTACGTTTTTCTTTAAAAAAAACTCCCAAAAATATACAATTATTTTTACACATTTGTCTTCTAAGAAGTGAGTGATTGGAGTGTTGTGGTCCTTGTGGACTTGTTGGTACTTGGTAGAGTGAACCCCACTCCTGTCGTGCACTAACTAAGGAATCACGACTACCATCTCCACAAAACAAACGTCAAGGCGGCGGCAAGACCCACACACAAACACACCATATCCAATCTCCGTTCTGCCCTTTTCCTCTCTTCCTCCCTCTCCTTTTTCATCTTCACAAATTCTCTATAACCTTCCTCCTCAACCCCCTTCCACTTCCTTTTACCCTCCAACGCCATCTGCAAAATTACCAAACTATCCCTCCCATTTAACTGCCTCCCGTCCATATCCTCCACCTCCAAACTAACCTCCCTCACCTCCTCCATACTTCCCCCTCCCCACGTCACCACCACGCTAAACATCGCCACCTCCGACGCCGTCCCTCTCTCACCCCAAACCACCGTCGCGAATCGCACCTTCACCTCTCCACTCAGCCAGTGTCGGTGTACCGTCACCGCCTTCCCACTCGACACGTTCACCGCGCGTTTACTCGCCGGATCAATCACGATCCAACTTAATCTCAGATCCTCCCCCAGATCACGACACGTGTCATCATCACCAACTGGATACTTAACCACATCCTTTGGGTCAAGCAAGTCCACTCGAAACGGAGAGCACCGGAACCACTCGGTCACGGTTTCAGTCTCCACGACCTTAGAGAACACCAAGCGCCGGCGATGAAATAGATCAACGGCTGAAATCAACTGAGGCGTGCGGTCAGGATTTGTTTGAGTGATGTCTGTTGTTGGTAGAGGAGCGGGGAAAGAGTCCGCGAAGAAAGAGCGGGAACCATTGGGGAACGTGGAGATGACGTGGAGGATGTCAGGCGCGCTGGTTGAGGGCCACGTGGATTTACAGGCGTTGGCCCAGAGGTGTTCGTCGGAACAGAGAAGGTGGAGTTCGGAGCACGTGCTCGCGGTAGAAGCTAGAGCGTGCCCGTCGAGGCGCGTGAGGATATGAGTTAGGATTATATCGGAGTGGACGGCGGAGATTGTGGTTGCCACCGCCTTAGGCTCGCCGGAAGTGCAAGGCATAGCGTATTATACATATGAAGATATATTTTTTGGGGTTTTAGCTTTTGGTAGTGCGAGGCTGAGGTCTTCTTATTTATACTATGATGAGTAGAGGGGTCTTAATTAACAAAAGAGTCAAGACTAGGTTCCAATTAAATGCCCTTGAATTATTTGTTAATAACAAATATAGCCCTTTGCCTTACTCCATTTCCTTCACTCCACTCGGACCTGCTACAGAAATATGTTGATTATTCGAACAAGCTTTTCTATGATATTTTTTTTGAGACAAATAATATTATTTTTCTATGATATTATTTTAATCACTACATAATGGTGACAAGACCAATGAAATGGATCCCCACAAAAAAAAGACCATTATAATGGATAATTTAAGAAAATTAAAAAGTGGCCAGACAAAGGGAAGTAGGGAACAGATAATTTAAGACAAATAATTGTTTCTAAAAGCATCTGCATTTAGCTCTACTTTTAATTAATTTGAAACCTAGATGTTAAAGTAAAGTAAATGAATCTGAAAATAAACTAGAATATGATTATGAATTTACGAGGGATAAAAGTAGAGCATAAAGTTAGTTTTTTTTGGTTTAAATATATGTTTGGTCCCTGTAAATATGATTATAATCCATTTAGGTTTCTGTATTATTTTTTTAAAATGCTTAAATATATGTTACCCCTGCAAATATGCTCATTATCCATTTACCAGTGCAAAAAAAAAAATTTAAAATAAACCTTGCAAATATTAAGTGTTCCTAGGTACCCCCTACTGTTAGTTTTAACTAACAGCGTTAAGTCTATGCTAACTTGGCTGTCATTTGAGATCTAGTGACCCCCTGCAAATATTAAGTGTTTCTAGTTACGCCCTGCAAATATTAAGTGTTTCTAGTTACCCCCTGCAAATGGCAGTCAAGTCAGCATAGACTTAATGCTGTTAGCTAAAACTAACAGCAGGGGTAACTAAAAACACTTAATATTTGCAAGGTTTATTTTAAAAGTTTTTTTTTGTAGGGGAGTAAATGGATAATGAGCATATTTGCAGGGGGTAACATATATTTAAGTCTTTTTAAAATGGGTCTTGTAAATATTAGACGTTTACAGTTAAGCCCATTTGTTAACTTTCTATTCAAAAAAGCTGACGTGGCTAACGGAGATCACGTCAGCATGACATCATAAATGATTAACAGAGAAAAATTAACAGAGAAAGATTGAAACGATTCAGTTCCGCTTCAGGCTGTTCCAAAAAAGGGAATAATTAACAAAGAAAGATTGACACAATTCAAAAACGATAATATTTCTCTGTTGATTTTTCATGATGTCATGTTGATGTCATCCACGTTAGGCACGTCAGTTTTTTTGGATGGAAAGTTAACAGATGAGCTTAACAGTAAACGCTTAGTATTTGCAAAGGTCATTTTAAAAAAATTACAAGGACCTAAATGGATTATGTCCATATTTGCAGGGCCAAACATATATTTAAGGCCTTTTTTTTATCAAAAGAGCACAAAGTTAGTTTGAAATCACATAAGTTAACTTCACATAACTAATAAATAGAGTATAAAGCTAGCCGGCCCTAATTTTGCTCCATATTCTCTCTAACTTTTTTTCTTCTTCATCCATTAGAGAGGGGATGATTTTGGGTCATTTTTCGACACGGAATCACCCCTCTATATCGTTTTTTCTCTCATTTCTTCTAAATAAGTGTTATTCACATATTTTTGCGCTTTTTCTGTGATTTCGCCGTCTAAGTGCGACAACGTTGTTTGTTCGTCGTCTTGTGCGGCGTCGTTGTTGTGTTCGTCGTCTTGTGCGACGTAGTTTGGTTTTCCCATCTTGTTACAGTGTTTGTTCCGTTCGGATTGATAGATCCGCTTCAACTCGCTACAGATTCAACTAATGAATGCTTGGTCGTCAGCGCTACAGATCCGGAGGCATAGATACTCTAGTGGCTTTAATTTTGTCATTTTGGTAGGCAATTTTCCGTTTTATGCTATTAACTTAGATGCTGTGAGATTGTTCGCAGATTCATCCTTTTCAGTTTTAGGAATATGGAATTTGTATTGTTTTCAATATAATTCATCGATTTGAATGAATACCTTATTTTTAGTCAAAAATAAAAAAATAAAAAAATAGAGTATAAAGCTATATAAAATGACACGCTTGTATGATTTTTCATAAAAACTATATTTAAAATTTTGTCATTAAATAAAATGAGATGTGCCGTGTTTATATTACTTTTAGATAATTTTCTTTATTTTGTAAACAACAAATTTGTTTCATAAATATGTTATGTATTTTTTTATCTTAAATCTATATTTGATTATTAAATTAGTTCTTTAATGTACATTTTGTTATTTTGAAAAAAACAAATTATGTCAAAAATATTAATAAATACATATTTCTATATTTTAATCAAAATAATAAATAAATGATTACTTTGATTAGTGTTAACACTCAAAAATTGTTGAGTGTTTAGCCGAGCAAGGTCTTAACTGACCCAAAGGTGTAGCCGAGGTAAGATCAGCCGATTGAGAAATTTAATTTCACAAAGAGCAGGTTCTAAAAGGTTGTTTAGGACTTTTGACTTCCCGGTTTTTCTTTTCTGAATAACTTTCAAAGTAACACTAGTAATGAACCTAGAACAAGGTTTCTTGGTAGCCCAACATTATTATATCTTCACAGTTTGGCAGAGGAGCTCTTAGCCAAGGGAACCGTTTGATATATATTAAATTCAAGAAGGTAGGTAAGTCAAGCTTGTGAGAAATAGTCAAGAGCACGCCAATGTGCCTAAGATTTAAGAGATCGTAGCCAATAGAGACATACCACAAGCTTGACTATTTCTCAAATCTTAGGCACATTGGCGTGCTCTTGACTAACTACCTACGGCGTGAAACATGGAATTTCTTCCTCAGCGTAGTTGCTTGAAGAAAGGGAATCAGCGGGCTTAAGCCTGTCAGCCAAGGATTGTCTAAATTGTAAGTTTGACAACAATTAGAAAGATAATAAGTTACGAAATTGCATACTAGTAATGTAGGAGGCAAAGTCCCAAATTGGTAAGATAGACAAATTAACTAGGGGTGTGTTTGATTTGCTAAAAACCAGGGGACTGAACTAGACAACTCCAGTTGTACCCTGTTTGATTTGATAAACTGTTCATGGTATTGGACTTCAGTAGGGGCTAGCCAAAAACCCAAATTTCTGTCATTCACAAAACCACGGTACAATTTTCTGTCTCACAGTACAACTTTCTCTCCACCTCAAAAATTACATAAATACTATTTTTATTTTCTACTCAATAATTTTTCTCTCTCATATCTCTCTTCTCTATCTTCTCTCTCCTCTGTTCTCTATCCCTCTCTCTCCTCTATCCCTCTCTCTCCTCTATCCTCTGTCTTTTCCTCTCCCTCTCTTATATCTCATTCTCCTTTCTACTCTCTCTCTCTACATCCCATCTCTCTTCTATATACCTTCTCATATCATAACCCGTCTTTCCCTCTCCCTCTCTGTCTCTTTCTCTCCTCTATCCTCCCTCCCTTTCTGGCCTCTCTCCTATCTCATTCTTCTCTCTCCCTCCGTCTACCTCCCATCTCTTTTCTATATATCTTCTCATATCATGACCCTCTCTCTCCCACTCCCTCTCACTCTCTATCTCCCCCCCTCTCTCTCTTCCTCTCTCTCTCTCTCTCTCTCTCTCTCCCCCTCCCATCATCTCTCATATTATTTTCACTATAATTTTCTAATTATATTATATGTTATATAAAATCATTATAAATCGCATAAGGAGAATTATAGTAAATTTTACATTTTTTGCTAGTGTTGTCTAGTGTTCACTAAACAGTATATTGGACAACATATCGTCCAGTATTGTCTAGTCCAGTACTCACATGTTTGCGAATCAAACGGACCCTGGGAGTAATTGTTTCGGTATAGTGTGGCAGTCAGCCCATTTCATGTTGGTTATATTTGACCTATCATAATGGACTTTAAGCAAGCCTCTTAACCTTTAGGGTATATTTGAGTGGCCATGTCGAAATTGAAGATTAAATGATTTCATCCCAAAACAATTTACCAAAGTGATGAGGAGGAATCATCGGCCTTCAGAGACTTTGAGTTGATCCTAGTTATTTTTGGAAGAAATCTCGACGCAACCGTCGGATTTAGACAAATTACTACATGTAAAACTTGTTTTCATTTCTCAATTCGCTTGATAATTTCTTTTATTTATTGTTTATTGATTTGAATTGTTCGGATAAAACCAAATTTCCAAACCATCAACTGTATATAACTCTATTATTTATTGTATATATAACTCTATAAAAGAATTCAATTGGATGACTACTGGGAGTAATCACATCACAAGATTAAGGTTCACATATTGGCACTAAGACTCGTGTGTCATGTCCAATGACGACTCGACACCAAGCATGTAGCAAGTGCTCTTGGATAATGTGGCAGGACCCTTTCACATCAGTCATCAGCTATATAATTAATTAATTATTAATTATTCAGATAAAATAATATAAAAAAATTATAATAGATAGGTTAATTTAATAATATGATTTATAGGTTTAAGTTAGTTTTTGTATGGCTGATAGCGACCCTTTCAGATTTAGCTTTTATTATTTGTTACCGACTTTTCTTTTTTTCCCTATGAATATATAATTAGATGTATATAATTGTCAACAAAAAAAATGTATAATCAAATCTTCGTTTTTCTTGTCAAAAAAATCTTTGTTTTTGTGGAAAGAAAAATCTAGATTGTTGAAATCTTAATTCAAAAATACTGGCTTAAGAAGAAAAAAAATTATATTTTACAACCACTTGTGAAAGTGGACAAAGACATATTCCATTGAAACATCGTTTTCATTTTCAATTAGCATAATAGTAGTATAATATTGTGGATTAGATAGAGTAGCATGTTATACCAAAAAAAAAAGAAATAAAAAGAGTAGCAGGTAAGTATGACGAAAGCGTTGCCGTCTGAACTCGTTTTATACTCTTATCAAATATCAATTATCAAAGCAATATATGCTAAAATACATTGTTTATTACTTTATTTTGTGTCACTTAGTTGGAAGATTCATTAAGCTTGCTTCTGTATCCTTCAAGTAGGCAGTTTTTTTTACCTCCTCGTTAGACTATATACCCTCGTTTTATCATAAATCCTTAAAATATTTCTAGTTTTTTATTAAAAAAATATATATTTTTTTTTAAATTTTTGGAAATACACATATTTCCGGAAAATTTTAAAAAAATATATATATTTTTTAAATTAAAAAAATTACGCGAAATAATTAAATGTAACGAAACTCAATAAACAATAATAATACAATATCAATACAGTAAAAATACAAAAAATAATACAACTAAATGTCCAAAAGCTGTAAAGCAGCCAACAGACTATCATAGACATCCCCAGGAATGCCGTCGACTGCCAAAAGACTATCATAGACATCCTAGACATGCCTAGCTGCTCTCTCCATCCTGGACTCTAAGGGAAGTGGACCAATATCCTCAAGAGGCGAAGGCAGAGCTGAAGGCGGAGCCGGAGTCAGGCGGGGAATGGACACCTGCAAGTACCATGTAGGTACTCGTCATCACAAGCACCCTGGACGGGTGTCCGTCGACTGTTGTCCCTGAAAGCCCGCGCTGGGGACTAATAGAACATTACCTGATGTACTATGAACTCCGTAGATGGCCGTGGGCCCAAAATAGGTGGATCAGGAATCTGCTGGACATATCCAAACTGCCAACGGACCCTGTCTGCCAGAGGCTCCATATGACCTGCTCCCTTTGCAAGTCATCCAGCAACTGCCGAAACTCCGGAAGCTTGATACTATCGCACTTCTTGTTCGCCCACCTGCTGCAACGTGGAATTTCACTGGCACCGAAGTCTTTCCGCACCACGATGGTGGGGAAATACTCATATATCCAACACTAAAATAATTAATTAATTAATTACCTGCCGCAGAGAATAGCTAGAGCAGCTGGACACCAAGTCCATTGACCACACAGGTCAAAGTCAGAAATAAGAGTCACCCACTTGACAGGGACAGATGTGTGACTCTTGTCGGCAAAAATGGTGCTGCCCCAACAAGTGTAGCAGATAGCACCGTGCCGCCTGATCAAGATGGCCGCGCTCCATGTTCTGTGTGTATGCAGCCGTCAAGAAAGAAAATCGGAATGCCGGTCCCCTGTTGAACTGACACTCTGCCCAGCAGGCTGTGTGGTCTATGCCCAGCAGGTCAACTCCAGCCCGAATAGCATCGGCAGTGTCAAAATTTGGTCGATGCGCCAACGGTGTGTCGGTGAGCGGCAAGTAGAGCAACGCGGACACGTCGTCCAACGTCACTGTCATCTTCCTGCATGGCATGTGGAATGAGCTGGTCTCAGAATGCCACCTCTCCACAAAAGCTGATATGAGCTCGTGGTTGAGGTTGCCGAGAGGTGTGATGTCCAGCTCAAACAGATGCGCCTGCTACAACCATCCTGCTATATGTGGGTGGTGCTGCTGAGGTCTCATCTTCAATATCTTCCCCCCATGAGAAGCAACGTTAATCTTACCCCGGTCCTGTAAAAAAATAAAAGTAATTAATAAATTATTAAAGTAATTAATTTTTAAAAAATAAACAAATTATTAAAAGTATTACATCTCTCGTCTGTAGTAGTCTGTGGGCGCAGTGGACATGCAACCGGTGTAATAAAACCTGCTCAGCAGCCTCATCATCATGCTGAGCAACCTCAGCCTCAGCCTGGTCATCTACATGCATGGCGTCTGGCTCAGTAGGCTCGTGATAATAATGCTCCTGCTGCTGCTCTCGCTCTCGGACACGCCACTGACGCTTAGACGCGTGTCCGGCCTGTCTAGTCCTCAATCTGAACCTGATCCTACTGCCAGAAGGACTCTGCTCATCTCCTCGTCCTGCTCATGAATGCTCGCCTCGCTCTATGTTTCCTCTTATGGTTGCCACTGAAAAAGCAAAAAAAAAAAATTAATTAAAATGAAATTTAAAAAAAAATAATTCGGAAATACCATTTTTTACGGTATTTCCGGAAGGTTAATTTCCAGGGAATTCCGGAAATACCTCAAAAAGAGGTATTTCCGGAAGCCTTTCCGGAAATATATCTATTTCCGGGAAGTTTAGGGAAAAAAACTTACTTTTTCCGGAAGTATGATGAAATGAGGAATGATTTCGTTTTTTAATATTTTTTAGGGGTATTTTGGTCCGTGTGGTCAATTTGGGGGGTATGGGGTACAATGGGGGGGGGGGGTTTACAAAAAAAAAAACTGCCCTTCAAGTATCGATCATAACATGCATGCTCTTACCAGTTCATCTTATACTGGATTTCTGTTTCAGCTTTGAATATTAAAAGTGAAATGACGTACAATTATTAGTTGGACCTTTAATAAAAAAAAGCAACATATCTCCGGGTTCTCTTAACTTATTTTCAGGTAACGCATAGCTCCATTATATTTTTTCGTAACGAATAGGTCTTTTATGTTTTAAAATCGTTTCACCGTTACCCTTTTTGTAATTTTTGTTTGTCTTCGTTACAAAAAAGCTTATGTGGCCGTTACCATGCTTAAGTGGCCGTACACTTGTTTTTTTTACAACATGACAATACACTTGTTTTTAATTAAATTTCCAATTAATTTTTAATTAAAAATAAAAGAAAATTGTGAATATTCTTCATCTTCTTCAATTGAGAGATGAACAGATCTATGGAGGGACAACCCAAAACGAAATCAGCAACATCAACAGATCTATGGATGAACAGATCCATGAGCTTCAATCAACGAAATCAACACCAATCACAACCCAAAACGAAACCCAATCGTAAAACAATAAACACCCAAAATCGTAAAACAAAATCAAAATCGAAACCCAGAATCTTCTTAAAAAACGAAACGAAATCAACGAAATCTTCTTCAAAAACTAAACGAAGCCCAATCGAAACCTTAGAAACCCAAAATGAAATCAAAATCTAGAAACCTAGAAACCCAAAATGAAATCGAGGGTGCTGTGTGCATGAAACGGAACAAACTGGTGCTCGTATCTCTAGTGGTGCTATGTGACTATGCATGAAACTGGTGCTTGTATCTCTGTTCCAGATTTCGCAGAAGATAGGGTTTGGAAAGGAGGAAAGGAAGAAGATGGAGACAAGGAAGACAATTCACATTTTTCTTTAATTTTTAACAAAAAATAATTATAAAATAATAAAATTTTCCTATGTGGCATGCCAAGTAAGCAGTCTAATAGCCACATCAGTCACCGATTACGGAGTTAAAAATGAAATGTTAAAAAGGGCAACAGGGCAACGTTTTTAAAACTTAAAGGACCTATTCGTTACAAAAAAAAACTTAAGGGACCTATTCGTTACCAGAAAATAAGTTAAGGGACCACGGGAGATATTTTGCCTAAAATAAATTAAAGTGTTGTGTTGATGGGATTGTGTCCTTTTTTTATAGGCAATGTTAGTTGTAAATGTTAGTTTCCAGGGTTAAACTTTGGACCTGCTTTTTATACTACTTCGCTATCCCTTAGTTCGCCAACTGAGTTACCTACTTAGAATGATGAGATTGTGTCCTTATTGATACTTATTGGTACTTACATTAAAAAATAGAGTTGATTAATTTGCATTTATAGGATCCACTTTTTTTGGGTAGAAAACGAGGGCGAAGCCCCAAAAATTAAAGACAACTAGCAGACAACACACCGTGGGTAGAAATCCTCACACTATCAAGGAGCAACAAAGTCCCAATTCCCAAGAGAAGAAGGGCACTGCTCAAACAAAACTAAGGTCTTAAATTGAGAACAACCAATACTGACAAGAGCATCTACACGCGAATTAGCTTCACGAATCACGATACACATGCACAAAGGGAACCTCCTAGGGCAACTGAAGGAGCTTCTGGATTTCTCTAACAATGCTTCCTCCCGCAACACGCCCGACCACATTACTAGCAACAATACGAGAAAACAACTTACATGATCCACTTTAGGTGCACAAATAACAGGGTTTCACTGTGGATGTTCCTAATGCATGAATTTATGCTTTGTCAGGTCGTTTTATCAAAACACCATCAATTTTATTTTGGTTTTCAAGACTCACCCATAACCCATATCCTCATTCTCACTACCTTTCCCTCTCAACCACACCCTTTCATTCCCCTGCACACAAACCCCCATCCCCACCCAGTGACTCTTCATCTTTATTCGTCACCTTTCTCCGTTTTTCTATATTTTTCAATATGAATGGGATAATGTAAGATTAAGTGATTTCAGTTCACTTAAACATAAGTGAACTCAATTCACGTATCTTTGGAACTAAGTTTATCACTACAAGAAAATCGGCGATTTCCGTCGCAAAATCGCTTGTTGCAAATCGTTTCCGACGGATTTTTTCGTCGCAAATATCTCCGTCGCAAAATCGTCGAAAATCCGTCGCAAATATCTGTGGCAAAGTCGTCGCAAACTCTAACACCTTTTGGTCGCACATTCGTCGGAAATCCGCCGGAAATTAAAAAAAATTAAATTAAATTATACATCCAAAATACTATTTAATAGTTATACCATAACATGCCATCAAAATTGATACCATTACTGAAACCAGTTAAAGGGATATTATGAATTCATGGAGACACTATTACTCCATAATCTTAAACAGCTTTTCTATATTCTTATTGCCCATGTATCAAACAATATTATAACAGGCCTTTTAATTCTGTCGCATGAGTCGTAGTTATATTGCATAAATAAGAAACGTAATTCCATTGTCAGATATGATGGTAATGTTGTGGATGCTTTTTTAGAAACAGGAACTTCATCAAAGAAACAAAAGAAAAAGCAAATAAAAGATATTGACACACTGCCAAAGAAAACAAAAAACCAACTGAAAGCTAAAATAGAAAAATAACTTTCTAACTGATTTTCTGACTATACATCTAAATGGTTACAACTCAATAAAAAAGAATAGATATAAAGATTGAGGCACCGTCAATATGGCTCAAGAGCTGTTTGCAGTCTAAGATAATAGGCTCAATAGCAGTCCTCTTGGTTCTGTTGAGGACACAATCAACCACAACAGCAGCATCAGATAGGAAGGAAGGCCGAGAGAAACCCAGACTCAAAGCAACAGTGATACACCATCTCAAACCCATAGCTTCATCAAGGAGAGGAATGGAGATATCTTCCCTCTTGCAGGAAGCGTACATCAGCAAGCCATATTGGTTTCTAACAGATAGGTCCCAGCAAGTGGAATCATTAGGGAAGTATACAACATCAGCCTGCACAGAAATACCAATTCTACATGGATTGGGGGTTGGTACGTGATCATGTTGATTTATGTACACCTCCTAGATATTATATAAGGGGCGTAAATAAGGAAAGAATAGGTAAATAGAGAATTTTCAAACCCATGTGCAAGTGTCTGGTTCTATTCAATATCATTGAGTAAACATATCATTAGCTATAATAGTAATAATACTCTAACAGGAAATTAAAGATCGGTTGTTCAGAGAAAACACTGAACAAAACATCATGAATCCAACAACAAAAAATACCTAGTTAGTAATTATGAAGAAAGATCATGGTAAGAACTAATAATAATGGAAAAAGTTACTATAATAGAAAAGATATAGCCATATTGGTAAAAATTATGAACTTACAAGACGACCAAAATTCAGATCACCTGAAATTTCCAATCATGAAGCCCACAGTTACTTTGCCTTCCAGAGAATATCCAACTAAAAATTCACACTTATTACTATATCCATTGACAATTGGTGATGCAATAATACTCTCTAGTTGGCATGGAAGACCACCTGCAGAAGTGTGAGAAAGAAGTGGTACGATAACTAACTATGTCAGCAAGCAGTGCAAGAATAGAACAAAGAACAGTTCAGATGAAACAATAAAGAGTAAAATTGCAAGGTAAAAGACCACCTCTTGTTGAAGTTTTTCTTTCAAAATCCTTAAATCTTCAATAGATATTCCTTGCAAACTGTTGGGTATACTTGTATCAATCATGATTTACACCAGATTTCGCATGCTCCAAAACCTGGACAAAATAATTTAGAGATTCCAATAATCCAAGGAATACAATAATTAACCAATATCAACATTGGTCACATTAATCACAGCCCCATAGTCCTTCACCCCTCAACCCTCAAAGCAAAATAATAATAACGAGACTAGTAAGTAGCAACTATGAAAATCCTGTGAAATAAAAACAATCATTAATCAGTCACAGACCCAGTTAATCACACATCTTCTAAAGATACTAGTCACTACCAAAACAATATCATCACTATGGATGAAACTAAGGAGACCAAAATCACACATTAACTACAGTTCCTTCCTTCATTCCATCAAATTGAATTTTCAATCACACCATTTTGTGCCAAAATGAATCAAGCCTTAAGAGAAAGAATCTGTGACAGAAGTGTAAGTTCTAGTAACAACAACAAAAACAACCCCATCATCAAATGAAAAGTTATGAACAAATTAATACAAAGTCTCAATTAGTAGTTAAAATACCCCTTGTTCTCTCACCAAAAGCAAAGTAAGCCAAAGCCCCAAAAGAGCACAACAACAATAAAACCCAACCAAAAAGTAATTAGAGATTCCAATAGATATTCTAAATAACTATGTTCATCTATATAAAAAGACAAAAGAGGAACAACAAGTATCAGTCCATTATTCCTATGACAAATTTTAAGTGGTAATCTAATCCCAAACATCACTTGCCAACAACACCTCCTTAAAAATGCTTGACTTGCAATAACATGCTGGGTCCAATATGACAGACTCTCCATTTTTGTCATAGCTAATGTTTCCACTCCATAGATCTCTCCATGTAGCAAGTAAAGTTCTATCACCACATTGTCAATTAGTATTAGATTACAAAGTCTCTGCTTATAGAAACAATGTGTTGTGTTCAGCTGATATAACCCTAATTCCTAACAAGCAGAACATGGCTAAGTGAAATGGAAATAGACATGATAAATGATAACAATAACCATTGCAACAAGATGTGACATACCTGCCAATGGTGTTATCTACGTTGAAACCAAAGCCTTTACTAGATTTATGCATATCAGCAAGCTTCCTCCCTAGAACAGACTGTGAGGCAATAAATTACAATAAAGGTGCCTTAGTTTTCTTAATTGGTAGAAATTTTAGGTAATAAGAAAACTGACAGACCGATAACTTAAATAAGAAAATAACAAGAACTTGTCACAAAGGAAGTTGATTGTTTTCAATTCAAATACATCAAATTTTGTTAAATACCTTTGCAATCCACAAGTTTTGAACACCATGGACAACTATAACACCAGTGGTTACACACTTTATGATAGAATGGGAAAAATGACATGTTCCATCACATAACCTCAAATTAGAGTTAAGAAAAGAGAGCTAGTGAATACTGAACAGAATGTGGTGGTTGTTGAATTGGTTTATATATAAACAAGATATTGCTTAACAAATAAAAACACTTGTTAACGTGAGCCCACATGCATGGCTAGCCTACTCATGAGAGCTTGAATGGAAGTCGCAAATATTATCAAGAAATGTAATTACCAAAGTTACTTTGGGAAATTCCTAGACATCCCAAACTCTTGGGTTTTCTATTGCCTTGTAATAGTTTTCAATAAATGTAGGATTTAATTTCTAGTGTAATGTGGTTTTGATTTGAGCCTTGTTGGAAATAGAATAGGTTAAGGTCTTTGGTTACTTTGATGTGACCATGAGTCTTGTTTTCCTATCTCTAAGTGGATTGTATGTTGGGCTTAGGATCCATTATACCCAACATATAAATACTATTCCACTCCTTGTAATTGGGGGACTTTGAGGAAATAAAATTTTGATTTTTGAGAGCAGAGTTTTCTCTCCCTTGGTTCTTGGAATGGAACCTTGAGCACCTACCTTTGAGGCTTGGAGAAGCTCAAAGCGGCGTGTGGTCTTCATCTTCTTCCCAAGGAAGAAGTGGCAGACATCATTATCCACTTCATCTCTATTCTTTCCACATTTGATTCTTTCTTCACTTTTGTGTTCTTCAAGTAAGTGTCATCATTTAATCTTGAAATTGTGTTCTTGTTCATCATCATGACTTAGAGATTCATATAGATTTGTAATTTTTTAGATCCTAAATTTAGTGATAAATGTGTGGATTCACATCAAGTGGTATTCAGAGCTAAATGAATCTTACAAATTTTGAATCTCAATTCAATTTTGGTGCCAAGATTCAATCAAAATTTAGCACAATTTTTTTCTCACACAATTTCAATTTGTGAGCCATTTTTTTGAGTGATTTGAAATTTGATTCAAATTCTTGATGAATTCATTTGCTAAAAGTGTTAGATCTGAATATTTGAAGTTTAAATTCAGTTAGATCTTGAAATTGAAGTCACAATTGATCAAAATTTTGAGATCTTGATTAAACAAACTCTGTGGAGGGAAAATTTATCAAAACAGAAAAACTGTTCTCCTTTCCTATCCTATTTTCAGCAATACTTTCCTGTGAATTTCATCTATCTTCACCTCGAATTTCATTTTCGTTTTTCGTTTGATTTCGTCATCGTTTCTTGATTTCGTCTTGATTTTCGTTACTTTTTATACCTATTTTATTTTTCTTTCGTTGGATTTGAGCAAGATTTGAGTAAATTCGAAGTGAAAAACCTTCATCATTTGTGTTCTTCGAATTTTGATTTCGTGCTCATTTCTTAATCGTTTTTGATGAAATTTGTTGCTAGCATTCACTTACTGCACTAATTTCGAATCTATTGCACCTTCTTTGGTGAATTTTGGTTGAGTATTGAGCGTTTCCCCAAATCACAAAACCTAAACGCGTTTTTCTTTTTAATTTCGCGTTTTGCTCAAGTGCTTCGCATTTTTTGTTCAAATTGATGGTTTATTTGGATTCCTTGTGAAATTTCGCATGAGATGCACTACTCATTTGTATGATTTGGTGCTGAATTGCGAAATCTGGAAATTGCTCATGTTCTTGATGTTCTTGATAATCTGTTCTTCAATTCTGCACTTTGATCCGAAACTGTTGATGTCAAACTTCAATTTGTGTTAGTGAATTCAATATAGCTCCGTTTACGGTGATTCAAAAGTCAGGTTATTCATATCAAAATCTACTATTATTTGAGAGACTAAAAAAATCTGAAAAAAAGAAAATACTGCAAAAAAAAATAATAGTAAAATAGTCAAAAGAAAAATGGCAAAACCTAACCGCGGGAGCATCAAAATAATTCAAAAAATTCCAAAACAATTTCTATTGTGTCTATAAATTTTTTGTATCATTGTGCAATTTTGTCAAAAATTTCGGGGACATTTGGACCATTTTTCCCTTGGAGGCTTATTTGCTCACTTTGTTGCAATTTCTTTGGTGCATTGCTACCAATCTTTTGAGTCTCTTTTTTATAGTTTAAATTTGTCTTTAAATTCTCTATATTTGGTTTAGCTTTTCTAAATTTTTGTTTTTGATTTTGGTCTTTAAAATTCCTAAGTTTGTCATGGTAGTTTCTTTCTTTCTTGTCATTCTTTCCTTTGAGATCTCAAGTAATATCAACATCAAAGGTAGAAAGAGGCTTTTGAGGTTCCTTTTCAAAATCTAAAGGAGGATAAGAGTGACTTGAGTGACCTACTTACATTGTGTGTTTGACCAAAAAAACCCTTGAGTGAGAGTGTTTCCTAAAAAGCCTAAACACGAGTGGAGTGACACTTTGTGAGATAAACACTTTTTGTGAGAACGTATTGATGACTATTTTTATACTAACATTCTCTTGTAGGTACACACAAATTATTGCATGATGAAGTCCATACTTGATAGGAGGTATGATTCACCATTGAGGTATGATTCCCCAATGAGATATGAGTCTCCTAGGAGATATAATTCCCCAAAAAGGTATCATTCCCCTATTAGATATGACTCTTCTTGTGAATGTTATGACAAAAGAAATAGGAGGCCTAGCTATGTTGTTGAGGAGAATGAAATGAGCCATAGAAG
Source organism: Astragalus membranaceus (assembly GCA_039519185.1). Classification (NCBI taxonomy): domain Eukaryota; kingdom Viridiplantae; phylum Streptophyta; class Magnoliopsida; order Fabales; family Fabaceae; genus Astragalus; species Astragalus membranaceus. The sequence goes on from CM076847.1 coordinate 94,128,421, forward strand.
GAGGGACATCAAAGAAGAACAATCCTCCAAGTATACCCACACCAATACTTGGAAGGCCAATTTAAAGAGGGAGGAAGCCTATACTCCTAAAACGGTAAAAGATAAAGCTTCGGCCATAGTGTCAAAGTGTAAGGAAACTTTCTCTTCTCCTACTACTATTCTTTCTACCTTTAATACTAGATGTCTTGTGTCAACTAGATTATGTTGTTTGCAAATTGATGTTGGAAGTTGTGTTAATTGGGCTAGCACTCGCTTAGTCACAAAGCTCAATCTTCCCACCCTCAATCATCCAAACTCATACAAAATACAATGGCTTAATGAGCAAAAAGAAATAGTTGTGGATAAACAAGTGTTTGTTAGTTTTTCCATTCATAGGTACAAAGACGATGTCTTATGTGATGTTGTCCCTATGAATGTCGGTCACCTAATCTTAGGAAGGCCATGGAAAATTGATACAAAAGCAATCCATGATGGATTTACTAACAAATACTCTTTTATGCATAAGAATTTGAAAATTTTTCTTTCTCCCCTTAGTCCTCAAGAAGTTTTGAAAGACCAAATCATTTGGAAAAATAAAATTGAGGAGGAGGAAAAAGAAAGAAAGGTCAATCTCAAGTTGGAAGGCCAAAGTGTAGTTGTGGTAGGCACCCCTAGTTTTGATCATGACACTCACAATGAATTACAAGGCAATAGGGTTGAGGAAAATGACCCAAAGAAAACAAAGAGCTTAATTGTAGTGCCTAACAAGGATCCAAAGAGGAAGGGTTGTACGTGCCTTAGGAAACCTTTGCATGATATATCATATGAACCTAGGGTTTTCACCTCTAACTATTTCCTTGCACATAGTTTTGTTAATTTCTTGTTTAGGACACCTTTGAATTTGTTGCCAAAACCACTCTTGTGTGGACAAAGTAAAGAACTTCAAGGCACTTCCGAGAGTGAACCCCAAAAGGGAAAGGTAAAGGTAATGGAGACACTTATTAATGTTGAAAAATTGCAAAGGTATTATATTCTCCCTATACTCTTCATTCCTTCTACTAGGTATGTTTCCATTCCTTGGAAGCTTGCCTTGCTTTGGATTTTGCTTAAACATGTGTTTGGATTTTGCATGACTAGACTATTATTTGGGGTCACTCACTTTCCTTTTGATCCCGGTGGGAGCCTAAGAAGTTAACGCATTAGTTTAGTTGTCTTTTATTTTCAAAATAAGTGATTTTCTCCATGCTTGATGTAGGTTTCCAAGAAGGGGAGTTCACTTGTGGACAAGTGAAATTCAAGAGGGGGAGTATGACGCGAGCCCACATACATGGCTAGCCTACTCATGAGAGCTTGAATGTAAGCCACAAATATCAATACTTGTAATTACCAAGGTTACTTTGGGAAATTCCTAGACATCCCAAACTCTTGGGTTTTCTATTGCCTTGTAATAGTTTTCAATAAATGTAGGATTTAATTTCTAGTGTAATGTGGTTTTGATTTGAGCCTTGTTGGCAATAGAATAGGTTAAGGTCTTTAATTACTTTGATGTGGCCATGAGCCTTGTTTTCCTATCTCTAAGTGGATTGTATGTTGGGCTTAGGATCCATTAGACCCAACATATAAATACTATTCCACTCCTTGTAATTGGGGGACTTTGGGGAAATAAAATTTTGATTTTTGAGAGCAGAGTTTTCTCTCCCTTGGTTCTTGGAATGGAACCTTGAGCACCTACCTTTGAGGCTTGGAGAAGCTCAAAGCGGTGTGTGGTCTTCATCTTCTTCCCAAGGAAGAAGTGGCGGACATCATTCTCCACTTCATCTCTATTCTTTCCACATTTGATTCTTTCTTCACTTTTGTGTTCTTCAAGTAAGTGTCATCATTTAATCTTGAAATTGTGTTCGTGTTCATCATCATGACTTAGAGATTCATATAGATTTGTAATTTTCTAGATCCTAAATTTAGTGATGAATGTGTGGATTCACGTCACTTGTGGTGGTTGTTGAATTCAATGATCTTAACTGGCTTTTTCCTTGTAAAAAAACCTAGGAGAGAGAGAGAGAGAGAGAGAGAGAGAGAGAGATGAGATAAGAGATGAAACATGGCAACAATATAAGAAGGAATAGTCCAGGAAAATAAAGGAGGTATGACAACCAAACGAAATGTTCACAACACTTACCATGTAAATCTAGGAGATCCATCAAAACAGATATATGAACTACAGAGTACATGATCATCAAAACAGATATATTCAGCAAGCCTTCTTTCTCTTCTTTACTTCTATTATCCACACCAGCACATCAACTGCAGAGTACATGACCATCAAGAATAATCAAGCTTCCTTACATCTTTTATCCACACCAGCACATCCAAAGGGGACAATAAGAAGAGATTTAAATATTAATCAAACATAGTGTTAGAGCATGAAAGGAGATAAGAGCTAATCTTGACCATTCAATCATACCTGGTCGTGATCTGGTTTTTTTAAAAAAATTAATTAATGAAAGAAACAGCAGCTTCTCTTAGCTACATCATGCACTGCCAAGTACCTTCCACTGTTCAAAGAAACCCACTGCAATTTTTATCATGTAAAATAACTTGGAGCTCAATGCTAAGGAGAATGCTAATATTAGAATTAAGATCATCAACAGCAGGCATTATTGCAGGTTTAGCAGATCTTCCAATGACAGAATCCAAAGGAAGAAACCCAAGACGAACAATGTTCTGCCCATAACAATGCTGCAAGGATTGTCCACTTTAAGCTCCACTTCTTCAGTTCATAATCAGCATCAGCTGGGAGATCTAAGAACCAACCAATCAAAAGTCAAACTATTCAGTTCCAAACCTTTCAAAAAATAAAAATAAAACATTTCACTGCATCTTTAAAACATACAACCAATAATACAACATGAGTCTATCAATACAAGAAAAAAGTTATGCCAATATACTAGTAGAGGAACAATGCTAGCAAAAACACTATCTATCACCGAATGAAATATCTTGTTGGCTCTTGAGAGTCCACTCAATAACAATTTAATAAGTTTCATCAGACTTATCATTTGAACAACAATAATAGAATTATACTTGTCAGGAGGAGGTCATGTATTGTAATTCCCACTAGAACGAGGCTGTGATAAGAACCACCAGCAATTCCCACTATTTTGACGGTGTTTGAATAGAACGCTCTGCAAGTTCAGTGTAAAGCCCTTATTTATGCATGTATACGCTACACAATCAATTGAGAAAGCAATTACAAAATGAATTACGAACAAACAAATAAATAAAATCGGTGGACAACACAATCAATTGACACGAAAACCTAATGAAGGAGGAAGAAACAAAATTCACCTAAATCGGTGGATATCATCAACTATTGTTATCCCTTATCTATAATAAATTAATTCTTTCTAGAATTCATCTGTTCTTGCACGCTAAAACCAGAAAAGTAAAACTCACCGGCAACGACAGTTTCCGAACCACCAACGAAAGGAAGACGAGCAAAAAGAAGACGGCAGAATGCGCGGACAAGATGACGGGATGGTGCGATTGAGGGCTCAAAGCCACTCCCAATCAAAGACAACAACGTATAAAAGAACAGCAAATAATACGACCTAACACTCTAACAGTCTATTACGCACCAAAGCAATTCGTGTGCCTCCTAGTAGCGGCAGCGGCAACAGAGCAGGAAATCACCTGAAGAAGAAGGAAGCAATTATTAGTGGATTCACCGTGTAAGCAACAATTTGATTTGTGAATTAGGAACTCACCTTGCGTTTTTGGAAGCAGTTTCTGAGGGAAGAAGGAAATCAACTTGCGATTTAGAAAGCAACTTCTGAGGGGAGAAGGAAATCATCTTGTGAATTAGGAAGCAATTTATGAGGGAAATCGATTTAGGAAGCAATTTCTGAGGGAAGAAAGAAATCAATTTGAGTGCTGCTAGGTTAGAAACATGAAGGGGGTGAAACACGCTTTACTAAAAGTGAAACATGGAAGGAGCGAACAAAAAAGACGGAGCGAGAAGTGAAATTTGATTTAGAACTCTTGGGTTGTTTTGCCACGGCTGAGGCGTCACTCATATATCGTGTTAGCCATATTTATCATGACTGTGGCCCATATAGTGTGGCAAAGAGCCGCATTTTTGGTAGTGCTGGAGTGATGGATTCCTGAGAAGTGGAGGCTATGGAGGATGGCGGAGATGGAAAACAGGGGCGGAGGTTAGGGTTTGTTGAGGTGAAAAACGGAGTAAGGTGGAGGGAGAAGATGGAGAAGAGGAGTGGTGTTGTGGCGGAGTGGGTTTGTGGTGGTGCCGGTGACGGCGTACGATGGTGGAGGATGGGGAGGAGGCGGAGGTTGAGGGAGAAGAGAGTGGGTGTGTGAGGGTTTGAGAGAAGAGAGTTAGAGAAAGTGATGAATGAATCGAGGGTAAGTCCAAAATAAAAGGGTTTCGACGGATTTGCGACGAACTTTTCGTCGAAAATTAGCTACCAACCTAAATTCCGTCGGAAATATTCGCGTAAGAACAGCAACTGATTCGTAGAACGATTTGCGACCACAATATCCGTCGCAAATGCAACTTTTTCTGACCAAAAATATTTCCGTCGCAAATTTTGGTGGGTAATAACCACTTTTCTTGTAGTGTATGTCTTACTGAGTCTACTTATGTTTGAGTGATTTCTCTTCACTCAAACACACATGAACTCAATTCACGTAATCATGCGTTAATTGGGTTCACATGTGTGTTGCACTGAACTAAATCACTCAAACATAAGTGATGTCAGTTCACGTGCTCATGCATTGACTGAGTTCACGTACATGTTGAAGGAAAAATTGCACGACTTAGTTCACGTGAAATTCTCAAATGCAGAAAAAAAAATGTAAGAAACAAGAATAGTTTGATCTTTTTCGAAATTTTAAAAAGTCTTGATGGTGTAACTAGGATATGAGAGATTATTATTTTACGAGAAAAATTCAATGCATTTCATTAATAATAAGAAACTCAATACACAAAGGAATATCATATAAAGATCGAGGATTAGCGTTATATACAGCTGCCTTTGCTAATGTATGAGCAACCATATTAGCATGTCTCATATTGAACTCTACATGAGAGTTTTTTAAACTGCATGAAAGGAGCTCCCTACACTCTTAATTTGATCAAAAAAATATTGTCATGACTCTTAGTGGATTTTACACGTGAGTTTTTAAAATTGCATGAAAGGAGCTCCCCACGCTCTTTGGCCACAGAAGGCAAACTGAGTTGCATCCACAGTGTTAGACTTCAAATTGACTCAATCCAACTTGAATTGGACTGGGATTGTTCTCTAGCATCCTATTTAGTTTCGACAAAATAAGTCATTAAAATAGTAATACCATCAGCAACCTTAGCAGCCATATTACATTAAAAAATTTAAAATTTAATCAGAATATCTGTTTCATACCGATTTTTAAGGGCAGATGCTTCAGCAGTTTCTAACTTGTAAATAAACTTGGTGGTATATATGGAGGTCTGTAGCCCCATTTGACCTGATCATGAATACAATAACTATTAAAATTGTAACATCTAATATATTTATCTATATATATATATATATATATATATATATATATATATATATATATATATATATAAATATCCATATATTGCAAATTGTTACCATTGAATGGTTTAGCCTTCGCCCACAATACAACGACAACGACGGTGTCAGAACCGCCTGACGCAAGGAATGCATTGAGCTCGTCCACGTAGTCTCCAAACAGGGTTACCTTGAATTTATACCTATTTTAAAAGTAAATGAGTGTTTATTTATTGATTAAAATTATTTGTTAAGATATCAAATATCAAATGTGTTAATTTCCCATATTGTTGTCGAGCTCAATGATATTCAGTTTGCTTGCCCTTCCTTCCGTCCTTCTCATAAGTCTTCTCAGTTGCAACACCAGTTAGTAAACCAAATACAACTGCATTTTGATAAACAATGTAAAAAACACATCGTAGTATGAATAATCTATAAAATTAGAAAATGCTAAGCGAGTAATTATTGAAGTATAAAGCAATTGCTATGTCTTACCTCTCTTTTATTGTAAATTAGTTTACTCATGGTTAGTTTTATTGACTCAACTGTGGTAACCGAAACTGTGACTATATAGTTACTAGTTGACTATGTAAATTGGTGGAACCAGTATTAATCTTTTTGGTGGAATAGAAGAACTTGACTTTTCCGTTCATCTTTCCTTTTCTCTGGTTCTAAGTTTCTTTCATCCACATTCCATGGAGTCTTGAGATATCAACATGGTATCAGTCGCAGAGATCTTCCGCTTCATCTTCTTTCACTCGATCGCATCACACATCGTCTTCAGTTTTGCGATCCTTTCTTGATTCCTCGTCGTTTCCTCGCGAGCTCAAGCATCTTCTTCGTCTTCTTGCCATCTTTCTTTCATGGCGGACACTGTTTCAATATCAAGTCCATACTATATACACCCCTCCGACAACCCGGGGGTGGTGCTGGTTTCAAATCTTCTCTCCGATTCTGGCGATAACTACGGTTCTTGGTCCCGAGCCATGACTATAGCCCTCGGTGCCAAGAACAAATTGGGATTCATAGATGGTTCAATCCCTAAACCCTCAACTGCTACTACTGCTGCTGCTTGGGTTCGTAGCAATCACATGACCACATCATGGATCCTCAACTCTATCTCCAAAGAACTTCACAACAGCGTTTTATACTCCGATTCAGCGGCGGCGATTTGGAAGGAGCTAAAGAACCGTTTCGAGCAAAGCAACGGACCTCGAATCTTCCAGTTGAACAAAGAGGTCCTCAATTGCTCTCAAGATAGCCTCTCGGTAAGTGCCTATTACAGTAAATTCAAGGGATTATGGGATAGTTTAGCTGAGCACAACCCTAAAAACACCTGCACATGTGGGGGTTCTGATGATCTTGTTGCATATTTGAATCGTCAACACCTTTATGTGTTCTTGATGGGTTTGAATGAAAGCTTTAGTAATGTTAGAGGACAAATTCTCCTTATGAATCCATTACCCGACATAAGCAGAGCCTTTTCACTTGTAATTCAAGATGAAAAACAGCGTGAAATTGGTCACTCCTCCCTTGAATCCACCCCTCAACTTGCCTTTGCCATCAACACCAAGAATACCAAGAAGGATCGTCCTCAATGTTCTCATTGTGGCATGCTCGGCCATGTTAAGGACAAGTGTTTTAAACTGCATGGTTTCCCACCTGGGTATAAAAAACAGAAGGCTGCAGCATCCCAGAATGTGAATTAGGTGACTGCCAGCAATGCTGCCAATACTGCACCCCATCTTGACACTCAGCAGTATCAGCAGCCGATACAATTCATGCAGAGTCAAATGGCAAAAGCATCAACAAATTCTGATGCTCCAGAAAGCAAAGGTGATGTTGTACTGAACTTCACTTGTTCTTTATCTCACTTGATATTTTCTTGCTTGTTCTTAAATGAGTGGATTTATGATTCTGGAGCCACTGCCCATATATGCATCTCTTTGGCATCTTTTCTTACCTATACCTTGTTAGTTAATACATTTGTTACACTTCCAAATAAACAAAAAGTTTCTGTTCTAGCCACTGGCTCAGTTAGACTCTCCCCAAATTTGATCCTCCATAATGTTTTGTGTATTCCCAATTTTCACATTAACATCATTTCTGTGGGTTCCTTAAACCAAGATCCTAATTATCATGTTTCTTTCACTGATAATATATTCTTGGTCCAGGATGCTCACCATCTGAAGGTGATTGGAAGGAGTAATTTTCATGATGGGTTATATTTTCATGCTTCACCCGACACTTGTAACAATGTTTCAGATTCTTCTTGTAATAAAATTCACTCTATCTCTGATTCTGCATCTAGGATTTTGAATTCTGTATCAAATGTATCTAGTGCACACTTATGGCACTCTAGGCTAGGCCATCTTTTAGATTCTGTTTTAAAAAATATGTGTAACAAATTGCCTTTAATAAAAGAAGTTGATTGTGATAATAGCTTGTGTTCTATTTGCCCCTTATCCAAACTCCATAGACTGCCCTTTACTGCTAACAACAATTATTCTGACTCTGTTTTTGATTTGTTGCATTGTGATGTTTGGGGCCCCTTTCACAAACCAACTTATGACAACAAGTTCTATTTCCTAACAATGGTGGATGATCACACGAGGTTCACTTGGATCCACCTCATGAGGACTAAATCAGAAGCTGCCAACCTCATTCAATGTTTCTTTAAGTTTGCCAAAACTCAGTTTGGCAAACAAATCAAGGCAATACGTACTGATAATGCAAGAGAACTTGCCCTGCAGAATTTCCTTCAAGAACAAGGGGCTTTGCATCAGCTTTCCTGCCCGCATAGGCCTCAACAGAACTCAGTAGTGGAAAGAAAGCACCAGCATCTTCTCAACGTTGCCCGTGCTCTCTACTTCCAATCTAAGGTTCCTCTTGAATATTGGGGAGAGTGTGTATCAACTGCAGCTCATCTAATCAATAGAACCACTTCTGCAGCATTGAAAGGTAACTCTCCTTATACCTTGCTTTACAAAAAGGAGCCTGATTACTCATTGTTGAGAGTATTTGGTTGCTTGGCTTTTGCATCTACCATACCATCCCAAAGACATAAATTTTCTCCTAGAGCCACCCCTTGTATATTCATGGGATATCCTACTGGGGTTAAAGGGTACAAACTTCTTGATCCCACCACAAACAAATTCATCATTTCTAGAGACGTGTCCTTCTATGAGACAATTTTTCCCTTCCACCAAGTTTCTCCAAATCCTCCCTCACAATCCCTTTTTCCACAATCTCTCTTGCCCAACATTGGTGACTGCCAGAATGCCATGGATACCACTACCTGTCCTGTGGTGCCTCTTCCAATAAATGATCATCTAACAGATACCTTGCTTACTGACCAACCCATTGAGACCAACACCAACACTACAAATGCTCAGACTGTTAACCCTACTACTCAGGACCTTCCTATAGCACCAGAAATGCCTGTCCAAACTCTTCCTACAGTAACAGATATCCCTGCCCAAACTGATAATGAAGACCTACCTGATGCTGGCCTACGTAGATCCACAAGACCTCACAAGCCACCTGCACACCTTGAATTGTATGACTGCAACAGTGTTACATATCCCATACAAACATTTACTACCTATAGCAATCTTTCCTCATCCTTCAAGAACTTTATTCATAATGTTTCCACAGTGTTTGAGCCACAGTATTATCATCAGGCCGTCAAACACCCTGTCTGGCAGCAAGCCATGAAAGAAGAAATAGCTGCCCTTGAGTCTAATAACACTCGGACAATTGTCCCTAAACCAATAGATAAGAAAACCATTGGATGCAAGTGGGTTTATAGGACTAAATACAATGCAGATGGGTCCTTGGATAGATGCAAAGCAAGGTTAGTTGCCCAAGGTTTCACTCAACAACCTGGGATTGACTTTCTAGACACCTTCTCACCAGTTGCCAAGTTAACCTCAGTGAGGATTTTGCTGTCCTTGGCTGCTCAATTGAATTGGCACCTCCTACAGCTCGATATAAATAATGCATTTTTAAATGGAGAATTAGACGAGGAGGTCTACATGAGCTTTCCTTTAGGGTATCCCAAACAGGGAGAGAACCGGGTTTGCAAGCTGCATAAGTCAATATATGGGCTTAGACAAGCTTCTAGGCAATGGTTTGCCAAATTGAGCTCCACTATCACTGGATTGGGGTTCAAAAAGAGTCCTGCTGACCATTCATTGTTCACTAAAGGATCAGGACAGACATTTGTGGCACTGCTGGTATACGTTGATGACATAGTTGTGGCAGGTCCCAACAAGTCACTAGTTAATGAAGTTCAAACTCAGCTAGCTAAATGCTTCAAGTTAAAAGTTATTGGTGATCTAAGATACTTCTTGGGGCTTGAGATTGCTAGATCAAAACATGGAATACACCTCTGTCAGAGAAAGTACACGCTTCAATTGTTGCTTGACACTGGTTTTACCTCTTGCAAACCAGTGAACATACCCATGGATCCTAGCTGCAAATTGAATGACACTGATGGCATCCCTTTGGAGGATGATGTTCAATACAGAAGGCTTGTTGGAAGGCTGATTTATCTCACAATTTCCAGACCTGACATCACATACACCGTAAATAAATTGAGCCAATTCATGTCCAAGCCAAGAACACCTCACTTACAAGCTGCTCAGCACCTGCTGCAATACCTCAAAGGAACTTCTGGTCAAGGTATTTTCTTCCCTGCCAAGGCCTCTTTCCAACTTACTGCATATGTTGATGCTGATTGGGGATCATGTGAGGTTAGCAGAAAGTCTACAACAGGTTTTTGCATCTATTTTGGTCAATCCTTAGTTGCTTGGAAGTCCAAAAAGCAAACAACCGTTGATAGATCCTCTGCAGAAGCAGAGTACAGAGCTGTTGCCTCTGTTGCTAGTGAGTTGCTCTGGATACGGCAAATTCTTCGTGATTTTCAAGTGAGAATCACTTCCACAATGGTGCTATCAGATAGCAAATCAGCCATCCAGTTGGCTGAAAATCCAACAACACACGAACGCTCCAAACACATCGACATTGACTGTCATTTCATCCGAGAACATGTTCAAAATGGGTTCCTCAAGCTCATACACGTAAAGTCCCAACTGCAGCTCGCAGACTTGCTAACCAAAGCACTTCACAAGACTCAATTCCAGCACTTGCTCTTCAAGTTGGGATTAAAGGACATATACCTCCCAACTTGAGGGGGGGTATTGAAGTATAAAGCAATTGCTATGTCTTACCTCTCTTTTATTGTAAATTAGTTTACTCATGGTTAGTTTTATTGTAAATTAGTTTACTCGTGGTTAGTTTTATTGACTCAACTGTGGTAACCGAAACTGTGACTATATAGTTACTAGTTGACTATGTAAATTGGTGGAACCAGTATTAATCTTTTTGGTGGAATAGAAGAACTTGACTTTTCCGTTCATCTTTCCTTTTCTCTGGTTCTGAGTTTCTTTCATCCACATTCCATGGAGTCTTGAGATATCAACAGTAATACACACCAGCTAAGTAGTCTGTGTTGTACCCTAGATCGTAGACCATCTTTGGGTCATTGAATCGATGGATCAATGGGGGCACGACAGTGTCAGTAGCACGGAGTAAAACAGTGCAAAGTACAAAGTTTATTTTGTATTGATGAGATGTTGTGCGATACAAACCAATGTTCGCACCGACACTGAAATTTGAGATGCGAAAAACGTCACCCTCTTTGAGAACATTTTGAAACCTATAAATCAGTGTTTGTTTGACAATTTTGAAAATTAGTATTGCTTCCACAATAAGTTTGCTTTGTTATAAGGTAATGACCTTTTTTAAATTTATACAATTAAATGTATATGGTGGCCAAAAGAATCGATGGAATTAATTTCAATATCATGGATAATTATGTAGTTGTACTAATAATGGTGCTGATTTGTTCCATAACAGATGATTTCGCTAATTTGTATCAATTGCGTTTGTTATAATTTATCTATTTTCTTGAGTTAGTTGTCTTTCTTGCAATGTGCGGGTACATGATTAGCTGCTGTTGTGAATTGGTGTCGTTTACTCATTATGTTGAGATGATTTTTGTTTGTATTGAATCAAATCGTCTTTGATTTGGGCAGTTATAATTGGACGAATTGTTAATTGTATGGAGGAAGTTTGCTTGTTGAATAAATTAGTTACATAACAGATGATTAGGAATAATTTGTATTAATGGCGAGTTCGAATATTACAACAATTTCAATGACATGGCGCTGGTTTATTGGACACGTCAATTAAAAGTTGATTAGGTGGCCTATTTTTTCGCTTATCCTTGTTGGACTACCCTGTTGTATCACAAATCAGCTTTCATGCCCCTTGATTCATTTTATTTTGTATGTATATATATATATATATATATATATATATATGAGGGTTCAAGTTACTCCAAGAGTAACTTTTTATTAAGTTGCTCTGATTTGGATCTAATCCAATGGTGACAATACATTGTATTGTGACCATTGGATTAGATTCAAATCAAGGTTAGGATGAAGAGTAATTTGAACCCTACTCATATATCTGTGTGAATGTGTGTGCAGGTGCCCCTACTCAGCAGTCAACCCTGCTGCATTGCCCTTGTTTTTCTGTCTTATTTTTCTTTCTTTTTCTCTTGGTTTTTCTCATTCTTTTTCTAGCCATCATTATTCACTCTTTTCTTTCTTTTTCCTATGATCCTATCATTCAATACACTGACCTTTTATATTCGAAGTACTTTAGCCCTAATATAATCAATGCACCCCCAAACTTGGTTTCATATGCTATTCTAAGTTTTTAGTAGAAATTTGGCATGGATCTTGGTTCACTAGCACTAGCCTTAGCGTCAGATTATTTCTAGCTAGCTAAGTCCCTTTCTGAGCTCAGAGTTTAAGTGTGGAAGCAGCAACAAAACTAATCATTGTTTAAACAAGGCTACTCTACACATACACTTAATCATCATTAAATTTAGCCCAACAAGTACAACTTCTATTACTGAAAAATTTAAAATTTGAAACTAATCATGCCTTTTTATTCAAACAAAACATAACATTGACATTTATAAGATCCTCCCCCCAACTTAAGACCTAGCAGTGTCCCCACTGCTCATGCAATTCTAATGAAAGAGGCCTTTTGGACACTACAATACTGGAATTAAAAATATCTAACACAACAAAATTTGAAATCATACACAACTGCTGGATGCTATTACAGATGCTACAGCATCCAGCAGATTTATTGAAATAAAATACAACACAGACACAATAATAGAAGACATTAAAAGGGAATGGTTACTTATAAGTGATCCTTGGCTTGGTATGCTTGCTTTCTCTTGTGGGCCCCTGCTTTGGCTTGTTCAACTTCTTCTGTTGCTGCAGTGGATGCTGCAACATCTGGTGCTACCACTTCACAGTTAAAGATCACTTCACCCATTCAATTCACCAGTCCCGCAACATCAAAAATAGAAACAAAAATAACAAAGATTAGATTAAAAACTCTGGGCTGCATCCCAGTAGCGCATGGTTTAAGAGTCCTTAGCCAGACTAAGTCTTGTTCTAGGTATCTCCCTTGGTGTATCCCTCTGGTGCTGTAGCATCAACTTGTTGCAAAACAGTTTCTTGCGTTGAATCTTTGGCCACTAGGGATCCAATCATCTGTTTTGACCATAACAGAATGAGATTTCTCCACAACAGAATTATGCACCCTTGGCCTCTTTTTGGCCACCATTTTTGTTCTTACAACTTTCTTTGGTGCTGCAGTAGATGCTGCAACACTGCATTCTAACACAGATGATGTAGTACTGCTTGCTGATACTAAAGTTGTAGCACCACCTGTAACAGCATCCACTCTCTGCACTTTAGTTTCCAATAGCTTTGGTGGTGGCTCTGTGGCAGGTTGAGTTTTGAGTGAATTTTTCTTTTGTAAGGGCTTAGATGGTTTTTTGTTTTGATGGGGGAAGTTGCTTGGAAGATAAGGACTTGTGTGGAGTGGATTGTTTTGGAGATTGGGAAGGTGTTTTAGGTGGAGGGGATGCTTCTTTGGTTGGTAATGGTTTAGGTGAAGGTGCGGTGGAAAGATTTTGGGTGGGTGGTGTGAGTGGATGCAAAATGGGGGATCCTTCCTTACTCCCCTCTTCTTATTTTTCACTATGCTCTCCTTATCTTGCTCAACACCTCAGCCACGAGTGCTGTAGCACATGGTGCTACAGCATCAAACTTAGCACCAAAATTCTGCATAATTGACAGCACATACCACAAGACCATTTATTCACACCTGTAAAAGTAAAAACAAAAACACACAAAACACAATTAGTCTTAAAAATCTGGGTTGCCTCCCAATAGCGCTTAATTTATAGTCTTTAGCTAACACTACAAAAAAATTGCCCATTAGCGAGGGATTTTTCCCTCGCTAAAGCCTAAATGCCCCAAATCCGTCGCTAATTCCCATTAGCGAGGGAATTAGTGACGGAATCAGTCCCTCGCTAAACTTCTCCTCGCTGGTGGTAATTAGCGAAGGAATTTGAATCCCTCGCTAATTAGCGAGGGAATATTCTGTCGCTAATTCCCTCGCTAATTAGCGAGGGAATATTCCGTCGCTAACTCTGATAGCCACGTTTTTTTTATATCAGCCTATTTTTTTATATAGTTATTATTATTATTATTATTATTATTATTATTATTATTATTATTATTATTATTATTATTATTATTATTATTATTATTATTATGGTGTGATGGTGGTGGTGGGGAAGGGTATTAGGGTAGAGAGAGAAGGAGAGAGAGAGAGAGAGAGAGAGAGAGAGAGAATGAGAGAAAGAGAGAGAGAGAAACGAGTGGTGGTGGTGGTGGTGAAGGGTATTAGGGTAGAGAGAGAAGATAGAGTGAGAGAAGAGTGTGAGGAGGTGGTGGTGTTGGTGTGGTGGTGGAAGAGTGAAGAGAGAAGAAGAGTGTGAGAGGAGGTGGTGGTGTGGTGGTGGAAGAGTGAAGAGAGAAGAAGAGTGTGAGGAGAGAAGAAGAGAGAAGATTGTGAGGAGAGTAGGAGAGAAGAGTGTGTGTGAGAGGATAAATAAACTGAAAAGTCAGAAATTTAGCGAGGGAATTAGCGAGGGACTGACAATTCCGTCGCTAAACACCTGTGCGAAGTCCTATCATCTGAAAACTGTCAGAAATTAGCGAGAGAATTAGTGAGGGACTGAAAAATCCGTCGCTAAACACCTACACGAAGTCCTATCATCTGAAAGCTGTCAGAAATTAGCGATGGAATTAGCGAGGGACTGACAATTCTGTCGCTAAACACCTGCACGAAGTCCTATCATCTGAAAGCTGTCAGAAATTAGTGAGGGAATTAGCGAGTGACTGATAATTCCGTCGCTAAACACCTGCACGAAGTCCTATCATCTAAAAGCTAGCAGAAATTAGCGAGGGAATTAGCGAGGGACTGAAAAATCCGTCGCTAATTAGCGAGGGAACTAAAAATCCGTCGCTAATGACAGAATTAGCGAGGGACTAAAAATTCCCTCGCTAATAAGCTTTTTTTTTGTAGTGTAAACTTGGTCTTCAAACAAGTTAGGGTGGATAATAGGACAAGAAGAAAATGTCATCCATCCGCTTTCTCCTTTTAGTCAGAAATCCCGTGTATTTAGCATAAGGAAGCAAGTGTTCTCACGCCCCAACCAATAAGCATTTGGGATAGGAATTTCCCCTCTCTTGAAAAATTTGAAGCTCATTTTGCGGAGGACTATTTTCTTCAAGTACCAAGGATTGAGTCTCAATTGTCACATGAAACTTTTCATACCTCAACATTGGCTTCTCTTCCTTGTCACGATTTTTGATTTTTTCTTGTTCTACAACACAAATTTTTTGTTTTTCTTCCACTATTTCCAAATGACCATATTCAAGTTCATACTCTACACTCTCTTTTTCTTCCTCTACCACCTCTTCAATGCAAATATTTTCTTCTAGCTCAAACACTTCTTCAATACAACTCTCTTCTTTTAGATGCTCCATAATTGTCTTAAGGTGAGCACCTATATTCTTACATGACACTTGAAAGTTGTCACATTCCACTTTGATATCCTTACGGTATTGAGCTACCAATTCTTGGAAATTAGAGGTGGTCTCATGGAATCCTTGGGTTTGAGCTTGAGAGTATGGATCTTGCTCAAAAACAAAATTTCCCATGCCACAATTCATATTTTGGGCTGTCATGGTTATGAAATTTGTCTCATAACAGCCCATTTGATATTCACTCTTATGGAAATCATGATTGAAACATTGTTGTTGAGTATTCAATTCTTGCATAAAGTAAAAACTCCAATGGTCCATGGCATAAAGTGAATTTTTTTCCACAAAACACTAAACACAAATAGTAACACTAAAAACAACAAAGAGAACACATTACAAACACAAAACACAATACAAAATAGGAAAAAAAATTGTGGAAAAAGAGATTACACTAAACAAAATAATCTAAACTAACTAAACTTACTAACTAAACAATAGAAATTAACTATCACAATCCCCGGCAACGACGCCAAAAACTTGTTGTGTGAAAACAATATGTGCAAAGTATACACAGTCGTAACAAGTAATAAAGAGTAAGTAGAGATCGTTCCCACGATGATTGTTGAGTTTATTTCTATATTTAAATTAGTACCTAAGCTAGGGAGTAACACAAATAACAATAACAAGTTGTCAACAAGTATTGTGAATAACAAAAATGTAAATAAGCAAGTAAATATAGTATGAAGATTCAAAGTAAAAAGATAGTTGGAATGCCTTTCACTAAGTAAATCCTTTAAAACAGCACAATGCTATGTCTGATGTTGTAGCAATTGATGTGTGTCTTTCAGTCACTAGCGTCAGGGTTTCGTTACAAGTCTTATGTCTAAGCTCTAAATAAGTTCACCCCTTATATATGATGTACCCACAGTGTTCACCCTATGGACTATACTCTCCTATGTCTAGGTTTAATCATGGATTGTTAAAGTGTCCTTTAACAACCACTAGTGCAAAATCAGGAAAAGAATTAGACATTTAAAGTCAGGCGCTCAGATGCCTGACTTTATATGTTGAGGCGGTGGCAAACTTGTAATTAAGAAGCGAAACTCGCGAGTTTTAAAGTGAAGCGAATACACGCCTGACTTCTAAAGTGGAAAAATAAGAAAAAAATTATACTTTTGAAGTCAGGCGTGTATTCGCCTGACTATATAAGTAGACACGGTGGCAAACTTGTAATTAAGGGTGAAATTCTTTTCTTCTATTTTAGTACTTTAGAAGTCAGGCGTTAATACGCCTGACTTCTAAAGTACTAAAATAGAAGAAAAGAATTTCACCCTTTTCATTCGCCTCACTCATTCTCAGAACACTCTCATCTCCATTCTCACTCTCTCACGCGAACCCTAAAACGCAAAACGTTTGATTCAGAGAGTGAGCAACACCTCTAAGGAAGCTTGTGTGCAGAAGCTCTCTTTCCCCCTCCGTTCACCGCCCTCTCTCACATCGCGAACACTCTCCTCTCCATTCTCACTCTCTCACGCTATGTTTTTCCCTCTCCATTTCGTTTCCACCTTTCTGAGTCGTGGTCGCAGCGAGTCATCGGTCCGCGTGGTCGTTCACCCATGGCGTTCGGGAAAGAGGAATCGATTTTGGAGCCCGTGGATACGTCGAGCTCCGGGGATAGCATTTCGGTCACGATTCGGTTTCGACCGTTGAGGTAATTCTTAGATCTGAGATTCTGCTTTGGGATCCATTCACCGCAGAAGTGATTTTTTTAATTTTGACTTCTCTCTCTCTCTCTCTCTCTCTCTCTCGCAGAACCCTTCGTGTTCTCCACTCTCAGAGCTCACGCCGTTTTCACTCGCAGATCTCACTCTCAGAACACGAAGCTCAGATCTCACGCCGTTCTCCGCCTCGCCGTGCACTTCGTTCGCGAACTCGTCGCCACCACTCCACCCTCCGGCGCGCGTCTCTTCTTCGGTCGTGGCTCACAGTTTCGTCGCAGTTTGTCTTCTCTACCAGGTGAATCACCTTCCCTTTTCTCTTTGACCTATAAATCTTTTAGTTTCTGCATTTTCTGTTCATATATTTTGTTTAAAGTGGTGATGATGTGTTTGTCTTGTGTTTGGTTTAATAATGTTTTGGATGTTTATGTGGGAAGATGGGTTTTGTTGAGGAAGAGGTTCAGGAAGTTGTGTAAATTGACTTTTTATCCATAGAAAGTGTGTTACGAAACAAAATTTGAAAGCATAAAATATGAGTTGAGCAAAAGTAAAAGTAAATTCGGCTTTCATCACATCAAATCATCTAACCCTTTTGCTGCAGCTCTTTGCTATGGGCAGGAGCAAGAGAGGACACCCTCAGTTATTGTCATCGGTGGTGGAAAGGCAGGAATTGCTGCTGCACGTGCACTTCACGATGCTTCATTTCAGGTATTTTACCTATATTGTTTTATGATTTCTTCATCCTGGAACTCTTATGTTGCTCTATTGTAGAATCCTCTGGCGAAAGGTTCTCTAACATACATTTGTTATTTGTGGACTGTATTTAATTGATGTGCTCTTTCACACTTAAGAAATGAGTAGCCTGACAGTAATTCATTGTGTTTACCCTAATAATGTAGCATTATGTTACTGAGATGTTTCTTATTTGAAAATTGAACCTGCATATCTTTGTATGTTCACATCCCTTTTTTTATTGAACAACCTGATAGTAATTCATGTGTGTTTGCCTCAATATGAAGTGGCAAAATGATGACTTAAGAAACACATTCAAGTCCTCTTGTTTGAAACTTTAACCAACATATTTTTGTACCCTGAAGTCAATTAATATGCATTTTCTGAGTTGGGGACTAAATATATGGTGTTTTACTATAAAAAATTTGTCAGGTTGTCCTCTTAGAGTCAAGGGACAGACTTGGTGGCCGAATTCACACTGATTATTCATTTGGCTTTCCTGTTGACCTGGGAGCATCTTGGTAAAGCCTATTATCTTTATATTCTGATGTATTTACATGTTGGTGAGAATGCAAAATTTTATCCATTAATATCTTTATAAAATGCAACACACATTTCAGGTTGCATGGAGTTTCCAACGAGAATCCACTTGCTTCAGTTATTGGGAGGCTGGGGCTACCCCTTTATTGGTAGGTTATTTATTTATTAATTTGTTTATTCTCCTACTTGTTTTGTTAACCAACTGAACTGTGTTTTACATATCCAATTATCACTTCTTTTGTTTGATTCTGCATATGGTCATTGTTTGATTCTTTTGTTTGATGCAGACAGATAAAGTAAGAAAGGCATCCAGTGATGACATGTCCATACATCGTGGTCTTTCAATTGTTTTCGAAAAGAGTCCGGAATTGAGGTTATTACTCGCATAAAAGTTAATTTCTTTGATGTGGTTATTGGTTTTTTGTAAGGCATAGTTAAATAATATGACTTCCACTCTTTTTTGAAGGTTGGAAGGGCTTGCCCATAAGGTGCTTCAGTGGTACCTATGCAGAATGGAGGGATGGTTTGCTGCAGATTCTGATACAATTTCACTGCAGAAATAGAATATGTGGAAGGTTATGATGAACTTGAAGAGGAAGATGACATAGAAGAATTCGGTGATTTTGCAATTCACGAGTCACAAGGCGATGATGAAAATGGTAACATTTGGTTTACATGCTTTGGTTTATAAGTTGAACATATTTTTTATATGTATTGAAATAGTGAAATTGGTTATGAAAAATTGGTTATTGAAATATTGAAATAGTAAAATATCTCTTCACTTCAAGGATTTTACTTTTAGTTAACTGAAACCTAGATACAAAAGATTCCATATATGCAGGGTATTGGTATTATAGTTAGGACTTAAGTGAGTCATGCTGATGGTTTCACTGAGCTGGGTAGACATAATTAATTGGAGAGTGGTATTATCTTAGTTTATGTTCAACTTCAAAATAACTGCTGCAATTCCTTGATGAGACAAAGCATTCAGAATATAAGCGTACTATCCCTTTTTGTATGATTTTTACTGCTGTATCTGTGTCTTAATTCCATGCATGATGAACATGAAGAATAATGTTAATTTGTTTCAGTTTCTAATTAATTAATATAAGTTTTTTGTGGCTGATTACAGGTGTAACTAGAAGTTCTTATATCTGCTTGTTTCAATTGCTTCAAATGCAATCTCTACTGGTACCAATTCCTCATTCTTTCGCTCTCTTTATTGCTTTAATTTTTCTCTTTTCTTTTGCAAATGAAATCAAATTAGATGATTCATGCAACAACTTTTCTCTTTTGTTTAATTTTCTCTATGAATATTGTTTTCCTAGTTTTACTCTTTTGTTTTTACGATTCTTATCTTATTTTGAGCTTTCATAAATTTATCAACATAGAGAAATTATAAGATTGGAAAGTAACAATGGTTATGACGGCTAATTGAAGAATTAAAACTTAATCTAGAGAGGGCTCAAATAGAAGAGCGCCTATCTGTTGTTGAGGCAAATCTATCTTACAGTTGCAAGGTTCTATTTAATAATAATAATCTTCCCTTAATAATTATCTACTAGTATTAATAAATTATGTGCAAGGTTCTATTTAATTCAGTTTTGAATTTGGTAGGTTCTAGAGAAATGTAAGAACAAATCAACTTCAAGAGACAATGAATTAATTTATTATGTAGTCTGCATTTTTCATGTGATTTCTTATTGTAATTTATAATTGTTTTTCTACTCAGATTTCTTCTCAATTTCACTTTGGCCTTGCCTTTTTCATGTCCACCACTACATCTTTTATGATCAAGGCATGATGATACTTTGATTATGCCTTTAAGTAAGTAGCTTAGAAGTAGACAACTCACAAATACACTACAATTGAGTTAATATACGACTAACAATCTATTTGTTGGAGACTAAGGTGCAATGATGTTTGCAACCTTTATTTCTTACTTTAATATAATATAATTATAATTATAATTATATTATTGAGTTATTCTTCAAGTTGTTCAGTTGTTGGGATCAAACATTTCATGTTTCCTCTATCAGGCTTAACACCTCTTCATTTGACATAAGAAATCAAAAACCTACACCACGTGATCAAGGATTGAAAGTTGCAACATTGATAATCAGGGACGCGAAGTCTTGGCCTTGGCTTTGCAAAGCCGTGTTAGTGAGGTAGCTTCCTAGTTGGTTAAACTTAATAAATACAATAAACATTTTTCATATTCCTGTCACTGATAATTCAAGCCTTTATCTTGCCCTGCACAGGTTTTTGGATTTGACATTCATCCTGGTAAGTTGGTTTTATCTTTGCATGCAGTATTATTATAATTCAAAGGTTCAGTCATAGTGGCTTCTATTTCGCAAATAGTGAGAGGAAATAGTATTGTGAAGCCTTCATTTAATTAAATTGATCACAATGATTTCTCTTTAATGCAGGGGATATTGAGTCTATGCCCTTTATTGAAGCACTTGGCCAGTTTTCATACCATGTAGGTAATGCTCGTAATTCACAAAGGAGTTTATCTCTATATTATTAATACAAGAGTAATTTCCAGTTTCATCTCTTATTCTGTGTGCTGGTTCTATTAGGTATTTATTAAGTTATTATCCTCTTTACAAAGGAAATGTATATTCCCGATAAAATACCAGCAGCTTGAAGGTATATATTCATGTATTCATTTAGAGAGATCATAAATGTTAATTTTTAAGTTTTTGAGTAACATAATAATGAGTAGTGCTAGAAGACAAAAGAACAAACTACTTATGAATGTTGTGTGCTGTATGTTCAACAGGTTCAATACCAAGTGCAACCATGTTTTTGATAGATTGTGGGAAGAAAGGAAAAAAATAATTTTGGTATGCTATAGCAGTTAACTTTAGTTTCTTTCCTTTGACTAATGGCCTTGTTATTTGCAGTGTTGTTATAGAGCCTAATTTGATGGAGTGGACCATTAGGACTAAGGTTTATGACAAAGGTATACTATTGTGTTTTTAATCTGCTGCCTGTATAATTTGATATACACATTCACTAATTTACACACTTAACAGTAATGCTTACGTTGTTTGTGCTTTCCCCTATCTTCAGGTTTTGATGCTCTAACAAATTAATGCTCACCCTCTATCTTTTCCATTGGATTCAGATTTAGCCAAAGATAAAATAACAAAGGAAGAAGAAGAAGAACATGACAGAATACTGAACTGAAATCGCAGAAGGAAATCACTCCATTAAGGTACTTTTTTCTAGGGTTTGCTTGAGCTTTGATTTTAAAATGTTTGGTTAGAGTTTTGAATGTTTGGTTAGAGTTTTGAATGTTTGGTATATGAATCTTACTTTGAATAACTTTTCTTCAAATTCAGTTTCCATCTTATTCTCTATTTTCGCTTTCTCTTTTTGGAATAAAATTCATATAAAACAGAAAAATGAGTTTATGTTCATGATATTTGTAGATAAGTTGAATTAGTGAATTTTTGAAGAGATTGATATGCAGAAGTTAATTTGAAGTCACAAAGTTATTATTATTATCTAAAAGTCTGATAGTTATTGCATGCTTTTATTTCTTTCTTCTCAAGTGTTTCATGAAGATGTTCAAATCAATCTGAGCCACTTTTGATTTGTTAAATTTGCAGGTAGAGAAGTTGAAGGATTTGTGCTTGAAACAAAGAGAAGAAATCAAATCACTGAAGAGTGCGGTACTGTTCCCAGATGTTATGAATTCAGAGCTTTAGGAACTTGTGGAGAAGCAAGGCTCAGAGCTGAAGGAAGCAAAACAAGTCATTCCAGCTCTACAACTGCAGGTTTCTTCTCTTACTGGCCAGCTTCAGAGCCTCGCTGAGGATCTCGCAGAGGTATAACTTACATTCTTTTATGAGATGAATATTGAGATGAATATAATAGCTAAACATGATTGCTATTTCATTGAGTTACTATAAGTTACAAAAACTGAATTCTTGTTTGTTTACATAGAAAGACATGTTATTATTAGCTATTAGGATGTAATAGGGATATGAATTGATTCTTCATTATATTTGATTTGCTTGATAGGTCATGGCTGATAAGTATTCAGTTTGTTTTCTTTGGCAAATTGATTCTTCTACTTTGCATCTTTCTCTATCACTGATCTAATTTGCTAACTGTGTTGTTGTAGATCAGCAGTTAAGTGCAAAAAGCCCTTCAGAGATCAGCAGAATCAGAAAGAAGTAAAGTAAATGGAAGATGGAGGTACTGGTTAGAACAATGGGTAGATACACAGCTTACAAAAAGCAAAGAACTTGAAGATTTAGACTCAGTTTTCAGCTCACATTCTAAAGCTGGTGAAGAATTTGGAGTAAAACAACAACATAAGTGCAAGGGTTTTCTTCCTCTCAGATCCCTTGTGAAGTGCAAAAACTTGTACCTTTCACACTTCAACTTAGATATTTTAGATTTAGTTTTAGTTTGAAAACTAGGTAGTATTATGAAACTATATCATTCATGTTTTATTTGATGAATTAAGACTACTTATGATGAATAATATTTGTAAATTTGTATAGAGTAACTTAATAAAAGTTATTATATAGTAATTTTGTACTTTTAATGTGTTTTGGGTGTAAATGTAGGAAGATTAAACCAAAATCGTATAACCAGGGTGTATATAGGAGATTAAACCAAAATTTGAAAAAAAAAAAAAATTTAAAGTCAGGCGCAATAATGCCTGACTATTTGAAAAAAAGAAAAAAAACTTTTAAAGTCAGGCGCAATAATGCCTGACTATTTGAAAAAGAAAAAAAAACTTACGAAGTCAGGCCATAAATGCTTGACTTTAAAACATACTTACGAAGTCAGGCAATAATACGTGCTTGACTTTAAATCATACTTACGAAGTCAGACCATAAATGCTTGACTTTAAAACATACTTACGAAGTCAGGCAATAATACGTGCTTGACTTTAAATCATACTTACGAAGTCAGGCAATAATTTCGTAAGGCAATAATACGTGCTTGACTTTAAATCATACTTACGAAGTCAGGCAATAATAAATGCTTGACTTTAAATCATACTTACGAAGTCAGGCAATCGCTTGACTTTAAAACTCCTTACATACAAAGTCGACTTAATAAAAGTCAAGCGGGCGCCTGACTTTAAATCCCCTTTTCGCCTGACTTTAAATCCCTCTTTTGCACTAGTGAACCACTCACCCATATTAGCCCTTGAGTTCGAATTGTAAACCATGTCTGAATTTACAAATGTACTTATAATTAGCTGATCAGTTCTAAAATAAGTTTGAAAGAAGTTTCACACAAGGATTAAAATCCAAACATCAAAACATTACATTAGAACTATTAAAAAGTCATTACAAAGTTTAATGCATCCCAACTAAAAAAGGTTTAGCTCATGATGAGCATCAAGAAGGAAATACAAACAAGGTTGGGAACCATATTCATATTTCTAAACATAAAAGAGTCTAGAAGATATACTAGTTAAACTCCGTCGCATGAATCTGTCCCGTGATGCTACAGCATCGCTTCACAGCATTGAAGTGCAGAATTTCTACTTTGAAGATGAAGCTCGCTTGAGTGATAAAATGGAGAGAAAGAATGGAGATCTATGGAGCTGAATGGAGCTTGATGATGAAGTAGAAGGTGAGTTGTATTTATAGTTACTGAGGTCCTGTGGCAAGTGGACAAGTGTCCCCTAAAAAACTCTTTGATTGGAGAGTTCGTGAGCTATGTTGTCTATAGAGTGGCGCTGATGTAATCCACTTGATGGGCACCACTTACTTACTTTTTGACTTTCTCTTTCATAGTGACGTTAGCAGGATAATGTTGTGACATTCAAATGTTTCAGCATTTAACAAACGCATAAAAGCACCACAAGATGTTCCAAAAGCACCAAATTGATATCAAACACCTTTTGACCCTTAATGTCACTATTTCTTACATAATTACCTATTTAAACACTAATATTACTGAGATTCTTACAATATTTTAAGTCTTGAGTATAAATAACTCTTATAAATAAGAGTTATCACCTGTCATGGGCACTTTTTGCAGGTGCCCAATGGGCACGGGGCAAATTTCTATCCCTAACACTCTCAAGCTCTCTCACGCACCTCTCCCCCTCCCTCCTTCGTCTGCAACTCACAGTGAGTCTCTCTTAAACCTATCAATATACATTTCTTCTTCTTCTTTTAGGTATGGTTCGACACTTTAGTACCGAACTTGTTCAAAATTTTCAAATATTTGCCTCGATATCATAGTACCATACCTGCTAGCCGAGGAATGGGCTAAGAGCTTGAATCCTTTGATTCCTCTTGCTTCAAACGTTTGCACTGAGGAACTGAGGAAGGAACTCTGTTCCTCAGCTATGTGTTCCCTAACTCCTCTAAATAGTGTTAGGTTAGGTGAGAGGGACATGTAATTGGACTACCTACTGGTGTAAAACATAAAGAGAAATGCGAGTAAATGATAGAAAGAATAGATTTTGAAAAAATATAAATGTTTGATTGATTGTGTGTTATATAATTGTACAGCCTATATATATATATATATATATATATATATATATATATATATATATATATATATATATATATATATATATATATATGGCTCCGTTTGTAACTTTGGCTAGCCTATAGCTTAACCACTGTTGGATCGGCTAAGATTAACGTACAATATTGTACCTACCCTAAAAACTAGGAGACAAGCTCCACTAGCACGGGTAGTGGGGTCAAAATATATTCGCTCCTATTTCCACGACGCTTCTCCATGCTCTCTTCAACCACTCCAGCGTCTAAACTTGTCCACGTGCATTAAATACTTGCTTCCCACACAAGTCTTTTCACCTCGGCCAAAATCTTCCTCATCTATGCAACCTGTTCTGCCCTCTGCTACTAGCTCCTCAGCCTAATTGCCTTCTAGCTGAGCTCCTCCTTAATCGAGTTGCTACTACTCGGTAAGCCCCGTCATACCTTTGGCATTTGAGCCCATGATCTGTTATTAAGCATATTTATTTAGGCTTCTCTACCAAATTCCTTTTCCCTTAGCTATTTCTTGCCTACCTCGACAAGCATTTCTTCATTGATGCTCCAATATTTTAATTCTCCCCTTGGTTATATTCCACCGAGGCTACGATCATAAGTCACACGGTTGCTCTCACTAGAAATAATAAGATAGAAACTAGGAGAATAAGGTAAATTACGCTCAATTGGAGACCTGCCCTTCCTTTTGCTCCAAATACGCGTGCCTAGACTCATGCTCACTCAACCAATCCCTTGTCTCAGATAGCTTCTTCCTCGACCAACCACTTAGCAGATTTTAGGTGTTAACAGGTACTAAGGTACCGAACTGGTACCGAACCTTAGTACCGTGCCCTATTTTTCTATTTTATCCCTTTGGTTGCTTCTGTGTTAATTTTTTTGTGCATTTTAACATTGTTTTTTGCTGCTTTGGGTATGGAACCACTTGAGGACAGCAACATGCTCCTCCTGGCGATACCGAGCATGTTGGTCTTGCTGCCGATGCTGAGCCTGTGGCTCCTATTGTTGACACCGTCGGGCCTTCATCATCCATCACGTACCCGTACCCGGGAGGTTTGGAGGACGGGTCAGTTATCACCTGCTATAAAGACCACACAGCAGGGACTTTTGGGATAGCGTGGTGAGTCAGCCAGTGTTCATATTCATTTTTGTTATTAATTTTTTTAGTGGTTGAATCCCACTAATGGAGACCACGACAATGCAAAACTACAACGTGCTACGTGTCGTATCCCATAGTCAGAGTGCAGATATGGTTCAACTAGTTTCAGAGATTCGGGCCCTTGTACAGCGTTCGGGCCTTCTCCCCCTTGTCGGCCTAGGGTTCAAACAGGTCGACAAGGTCTTATATGTTCATTTGTGGAGCACTAGCAGCCGGACACGTCCAACTTCCATCTTTGCGTAAGTGAGATGATGATCACGCTGGATGACGTCTCTCAGATGCTACACATTCCTATAGTTGGACATTTTTTCCACCTCCCCGGCTATTCCTAGATCGAAGCAGCTCATGTATTAATCTAGTTTCTAGAAGCCTCTTATGAGGAGGTGGCTGAGCAGATGGAGTCGAGAGGTACCAGTGTATCTCTAAAGTGGTTGTGACATTGAAGCTTGGGAGCTCGCAGCTAGGGCGTTTGTACTGCACCTATTGGGCAGTAATATATTCACCAACAAGTTTGGGTCAAAAGTGAAAGTGGCCTATCTAGCGATGCTGGCTGACCACCAACTGACCGACAACTACTCATGGAGCGGGATATGGCCCTTGCGTACACCTACGACCAGCTTAGGGATGCTAGTAGAGCTACCTTTAGGCAGATGGCTGGTTACGCCATACTGATTCGGGTTTGTAATATAATTAGTTTAATTTTAGTTTAGCGTATTGATGTTTACTAACACGGCTTGCATGTTGATTACAGGCATGTATCTTTGAGCACTTCCAGGGGAGTGCTTTTGTGTCTAAGGAGCGAAGTAGTGAGTATCGGGAGGTGGAGCCATTTCATGTGACGCTCGATCATCTGACACCAGACCAGGTTACATGGGATCCATACACTGAGCATAGACATGTCATGCCCTTACATCAGCTGGCCGTCTACCTGGGATTTTTACGTCATGGTATGACCATGATACCATATCTGCCTGATCGGGTCCTCGGGCAGTTTGACTTCATTCAGCGAATCCTGTCCCCTCCATCAAATATTAGGCGAATGCCTGTGAGTCCAGAGATGGCAGACGACATGTGGATGGAGTTCGCATGCATAACATTGAGCTTGGGGATCCAATCATGGAGGGTCAGCCAAACATGGTTTCTGAGAACATGGGCTGGTACTAGAGGGTCTCGTACCCATACATTTACCCTACAAATGCCCCACAACCCTCACCACAACATGAGTCACAAGTAACACTGGTATGTGAAATTGTCTTTTTATGAATTTTTGTGGTTCTTTTAATACATTTGAGCAGGGGTGATGTGTATGAAGAAGCAAATGTTTACTAAAGGATAGATGTTGGTGGAAGTTGGTGTGAAAGAAATGGGGGGTCACTGTGCTATTTATAGCGAGTATCGTTGAGAGGGAGCCATGGATCAAAATTATTGATGATAAATCTGAATCGTTGAAATTCTATCCATTTAGGTACATTTATCACTACAAATGTCATCCACTCCTTTTTCTGACACAAAGAACAAATATTCCAATGACCCTATTAAAGAAATTTGACTGAAAATAAGTTGTTGATCAATATTGTCGGTGGAATCTACGCCGTTGATCAAAAGTCTCGATGAAATCTAAGCCATTAAACATAGAAAATATTTGTCAAAAATGATCCTACGTAATGTTTAATAAGTATTTTTTTGGTAAGATAATGTTTAATAAGTATGGTACCAAGATACCGAACCAGTTCGGTACGATGGTAACGTGTCTGTGCTGTTTCAGAATTAACGGAGTATCTTGGTATCGTACTTAAAGCGTGTAAAAAGTTATAAAACACGATAGCAAGCTACCATATCTGGTTCAATATTATAGTATCGTATCTGTTGGAAATGCAGGAAAAAAAACGTTGAAAGATAGATGAATGAAAAGTTTTTATATTTTAAGAGTATTATTGACTTTTCACATATCTTAAGAGTTTTTATATTAAGAAAAAAAACGTTGAAAGATAGATGAATCAAAAGTTCCACAAAGTTTTTATAAAGAAACCAAATTGATCTCGCATACAAATACCTCTATTCCACAGTGTTATCTTGTGAGAATTTTTTAAATATTTTTCCTAGAAAAAAAAAGCTGTTATCCGTTCACGCAGTAAATTGGAAGCCACAAGGGGGGTCCTCTCAAAGACAATGGTGTGTGATTTGTGGGTTCTCCACGTATACGGATAAAGAACCCCTCATGCCACGTCACCATCCCTTTTCTTCTTTCTTTCCGTGTCTGTTTGGTACCACGCAAAGCTCTTCAGCTATTTCACTCTTTTCTCCTTCCCTCCTTTTCTCTCTGGTAACGGAAGCTCAATTCTTCTTGGATTCTGCATCACAGCATGGCAGTTAAATTGCAGAGCAACCATAACTTTCTACCGTTAAGGTGATCGATTTCTATATCCTTGTTTTATTAACAGATTACGGCCACTCTTCGCTGAATGAGTAATGTTGAAGCTAGGTTTTCCAGATAGATTAGGATTGAAACGTTTGTTTGTAATATTGGAAGTGTTCCTGAACTGCTTGAGAAAATTCCTAACTGCAATTGTAATCTTGGAAGTGTTCCCTTTCCCTTCGATTTTTCGCTATCTTGGATTTTCTTTAACACTCTTGCTTTTGCTGCGTGATATGTATGTTTTTCAAATAAACACAATCGTTATCTTTTTTACCCTACTTGTTAGAATTGGTGATTAAAGATAAAGAATAGTTATGATGCTTAGTTTTCTTGCAAGTAACAAGTAATTCAGGTAGTAACGATATGAATTCGTAGTATGATGCTTTGTTTTTTTTGCAAGTGATTCTTGATGTAATCATTAAAGGCTTAGAGTATAGACTAAAGAGCTGCAGGAGATAGTTTGTTTGGACTTCACTTGGTCTCTTTTGTTTTAATAACATACATTTCATTCCTTTGAGCTTAATTTTTGCATATAAATTCGTTGTCTATGTGTGTGCTGTTTCTAATAGCAACTCATTTTGCAGCTCTTCGGATTGTTGGCTTTCGAATGGTTCCCTTTGTGGGAGAAAAGTGTCGGATTTGCATTGCCTACTACTAAGTAAATGGGGTAGTTCAAGAAAGGGGTGCCTCATACAACAGGATTTGTTATCGAGCGGTAGTCATGGTCAGGTGAGCTGTAGAAAATTCTATTTAACATTTTCTAAGCCTGGAAGGAGTATACACATGTTCCCATTTGCCTCCTCTGATGATGGTGCGACTGTGAATGGGAGTCCCCAAGCTGGCACCAGTACAAGCCTTGAAAAACTGAGGGTGAAACTGGACAGGTCACTGGAAGATGAAGACTTCTATGATGGACTTGTTCAAGCTTTATATGATGCAGCCAGGGTTTTTGAGCTAGCAATTAAAGAGCATAAATCGTTCTCACGTGTATCCTGGTTTTCCACAGCCTGGCTTGGGGTAGACCAAAACACATGGGTGAAGGCACTGTCATGTCAGGTATGGCCACGGCTTTTATTCTTAGATAGTATTGTTTGAGTCATATCATGATTCATGTGTAAAGTATGACATGCATTTGTGAATATGAAATTCTGACAGACAGCCTTTTTGATTGCATCTTGTGTGAGTTTAGACAAATACAAACCGGATGAATTGTAAATGGGAGAAATGTGACAACAGATTTATTTTACACGCCTTGTTGGTGTTTTGATATAAATATGCCCCAATGCGTGGCAATGTTCAGATGTATTTATGGTTATGTGAAGAAAATTTTACAATGTTAGATATGTAAGTTGGAACACAGATATTGGAGTTAATAGAATTTAATCTTTAAGATACATGTGGTGTCACTATGTGTGCCTGTGCGTCCAAGTTTTTTATCCGTACTACCAAGTCATTTATGATAGCTTAGAATTTTCTACCAAGTCATTTATGATAGCTTAGAATTGTCAGCTTGTTCTTTATTAGAACAAACATACAAAGCTTTGATATGGCAATCCGACTGTTAAAAACATTAGTGTGATACAAATATTGCCGCTTTTGTCATCAAAGGGGCTTTATCACAAAACTGCTGTTCCCTCCTAAGCCAATAGTGGTATGACTCATTAAAGTCATTTCCATGTAACTGCATAAGGCATTATCAATGTGTGGATTGGTATTAGTTCATTGACTTATCTGTTTTCACTTTTAGTGTATATTCATAAGTAGGTGTTTATCTTTCAATATTTTGAAGTAATGCTTTATATCTTCCTTTAACACACTTAGAGGTTACATCTAACTGGGTACTAATAAAATTTTGCTGTGGCTCTTAAAAGATCCATAATTATTGACAAATGGTGCAGTTAAATTTCCAGCTCCGGGTAATTTAGTTATTATGCACTTTTAGA
Organism: Astragalus membranaceus; assembly: GCA_039519185.1. Taxonomy (NCBI): domain Eukaryota; kingdom Viridiplantae; phylum Streptophyta; class Magnoliopsida; order Fabales; family Fabaceae; genus Astragalus; species Astragalus membranaceus. The sequence goes on from CM076847.1 coordinate 94,158,988, forward strand.
CCTAGAACTAGGCTCATTTGGCTTCACCTTCATTACTAAATTATTTCTCTTTGCTCATTTGACACGTTCTCAAGAAATCGAAAGGGTGATAAAAGAATAACTTGAAAGGTAAGAATAAGAGTTCATTGTTTTGTCAAGGGCCTTCTACTACTAAACCAGTTTCATCCTAACTCCCCTATACAATTGCATTAAAAGGTTCCTTCCTAACAGTCAATCTACACTGCTATAAGTTGTTGCCAAAACCTTTTTCCTCTTACCCCATTAGTCTCTCTTCCTTCTAGAATTCACTTTCCATATTGGAACCTCTAGGTTCATTTTTTTTGACACAAGAACCTCTAGGTTCATAACAGTAATAATATCATCCAAATGAATATCATCCAAATGAATATCATTTGTATAAATGGAAGCAAATTATATATTAGCGATTCTTCATCATAAAAGAATCGGGGTAATGTTTCTTCTATTGCCTATGCTACAATAATTGCTGCTATCTTGTTGATCATATTTGACTTGATCTCATTGATTCCAAATTTGTATAATTAATGAAGAACTGAGAAGCAGGCTGCATAAATTTTGTTAGGCTGCTGTGTACTCCTTGTTGCATGCTGCAAGTGAAATTTCAGCCCGAAGTGACAGCAGAGATAGAGATGTCAATGTATTTGTTCAAAGGAGGTAGCATGTTGCTTTGCATTTTGGTTCATTTTCATCGTTTCTTTTGCATTAAACTTTAACAGAAACATGAGACTTATTTATCAGAAGGAAATAGAAATTATTTGCTTGAAGTTGTGTGAAGAAGTGTTGTAATGGAAGTATCAGAAATTATTCATAAGATTATTAGTTCATTCGTTTTATGTTTTAACCATTGAAGTGTGTTTTCAATAGATATAGTACATCTTATTGTCAAACTTTGAAGTTTAAAATGTATATTTTTTGTTTTCTCGATGAAATTTGAAATATATTTAATATTATGCAAATCATATAAAAGTTTAAATCTATGACTCGTGTCTAAGGTAGTAACTTGTGTTGTACCTTTCATATGGAAGTTTTATACGAAACAGACAAAATTTAAACATTACTTCAATTTCCACCCTTACACTAAGTGATTGTATACCTATAAACTATTTTGACAGCCTTCCAATCTTTGGTTTACTGATATTGCACTGTCTCATGGTTTTCTTGTTTTCTTTCATTCTTTATCTATTTGGCTTTATTATTTGGTACTACTCTCTAATTGCTTTGGGCCTAAATTTTTTGTAACTGTTGCACTGGTCCAGTTTGCTAAGGCTATCTGCTCCCTTGGAGAGCTTAATTAGAGAAAAATTATCAGCCAAACAGCCTGAAGCATATGAATGGTTTTGGTCTGAGCAAGTTCCCGCTGTAGTGACATCCTTTGTTAAGAAGTTTGAAGGGGATGGACGCTTCACTGCTGCCATTGCTTTGTATGTTATCTTTTAACATTTCTATATATTTGATGTTAACTTTTACTTCTTTGTTTTTGCTCCTTCATGTTATATTTAATTATTTATTGACATGCATAAATGATCTTTTTGACTGAATTCCCAGGTCTGGAAAAAGTAAGGGTTTAAGCAGTGCAAGTGACGTATCACTTCTCCTGCTTGCACTTACATGCATTGCTGCAATTGCTAAACTTGGCCCAGCAAAAGTTTCTTGCTCACAGTTCTTTTCCATGAGTACAGAAATAACTGGTAGTTTGATGGACATGCTGGCTGGGTTAATTCCCGTAAGTCAAGCTTACAATTCTATAAAGGATGTTGGTCTACACAGAGAATTTCTTGTACATTTTGGTCCTCGAGCTGCAGCATGTAGAGCAAAAGCTGAGTGGGGTCCAGAAGAGGTTGTTTTCTGGGTTAATCTTGTTCAGAGGCAGCTGCAACAAGCTATAGATAAGGAGAAAATATGGTCAAGACTGACAACATCTGAAAGTATTGAGGTTAGTTACGTTCACTTTTGAAGAAAGCTTGGTTTTGGTTCAGAGAGGTGATGTTGGATTTAATGTCTAGGAATGCAAATTCAATTGATATGCTTACACGTAACAGTTAAACTACCAAAGTGAGACCTTTACTGTGCTCAAAATGCATTATTTTACAAATTCATAATTATTAACATGATTATTGGCTTCTAGTTGTGACTTTATTTTATTTGTATTGACATCTGCAGTCATGACTTCCTCGATCCTGAAGTTTGTTTTTCGGATTGGTTTTGAAACAGAAAGTATTCCAAAATCGTGTCAAAATAATATTTTTTTCCTACATGATAGAATATGCTTAAAAATTGAGCTAAGTTTGCTTTCTATTAAAAAGTTTCATGAGAAAGAACTTTATGTACATAAATAAAAAGAATAAAGAGATAAGTTGAATTGAGTATAATGGAGCTCAATCCTTTTCCATTCATTTATGTGCTTTGCTGTGACAAAAGACTTCAATTGAAAGTTAGCATGGTGCAGGTTTTGGAGAAGGATTTGGCTATATTTGGATTCTTTATTGCTTTAGGAAGAAGTACGCGGACATTTCTTCTGGCAAACGGCTTTGATACTCTAGATGATCCAATTGAAGATTTCATCAGGTATCACTTCTGTTACATGTTATTAATGTTGTTAAAACATTAAGTTCTTAATGTTTTAGAAGTTTTGTCACTAATAGTTTTTGGTTTAGGCCTTTACTACTTGTACTACACTAGTATTTGACCCAGGTAGTTCATATAAATAGTTGTATTGGGTTAGTAAGTTTACAAGCATAATATCATCATAGTAGTATCTCTTCTCTCTTCCATTAAACCACTGTAACTTCAGCAACATTCTCTTCGACTCTGTTTTTGCTTTCTATGAATTTGTGTGCACTTATTTATTCATATAATTATTTGTTACAGGTATCTTATTGGGGGAAGTGTTTTATACTACCCCCAGCTCTCATCCATTAGTTCATATCAACTGTATGTCGAGGTTAGTATTTATGGTCATTGCATTTAACTGAGATGCTTAATTATTAAGTTATTCTAACTGCTAAAGTCCTTTAACTGCATAGGTAGTTTGTGAAGAGCTGGATTGGCTTCCTTTTTATCCGGGAATCACCAGCATTACAAAACAGGTGCATGGGCATAGAAGCAAACCAGAAGATCCTCAAAATGCTGAAGCAATGACCCAAGCACTTTATGTCTGCTCTCATTGGATGCAGAGCTTTATCAAATATAGCACATGGCTGGAGAGCCCCTCAAATGTAAAAGCCGCTGAGTTTCTATCTAAAGGGTAACCAGAGCAATGCTTATTTGTGGCTTAACGAAAGAGTAGCCTTTCACTTAATAAATTCTTTTGTGTATATTATTCTTTTGTGTATCTTGTTAGGCACAACAAGTTGATGGAGTGCATGGAGGAACTTGGGATGATAAAGTAAGCTATAGGGCCAAGTCAGAATCTACAGTGTTTTTTTTGCATTCCAATAGGTGCATGTGCATATTCATTGATACAAAAAAGTGAATACAGCATGTGACTATTCTTAAAAAAAAGTGAATGGTTGCACGTCGAAGATCAAATGCAAGACCAAAAGTTATGTCTAGAGGCTAGAATAACAACCTTAAATACAGACACCCATTATTAAATTTATATCCCATGAGCCAATTAAATTATTTCTGTTACTTATGTGTTCAATGCATCGCGATGTTCTGTATCTGTGTCGCCAAGCCACAAAACTTGCAGTATTCAAGTGCATTTTTTCAAAGTCCAATACAATCCTTCAGAATGCATTTATAGATTGGTTAAAACAGCGTTACCTGTTACCTCTAATATGTGACTCCAAGCCATCACATATAATTGTCATGCCAGCTTGATTTGGTTGGCAACTATCCATTCACTAGAAAAGGGGAAGAAAGAAGAAAGATAATCTGTTTAATGAATATGCGTTACTATAGTACAAAAACATCCTTTTCTACCAGAGAGCTAGTTTTGCACCTATACCCTCATATAAGCAGTTGTCGACCATGGCAACATTTTCTCGAAGCTTTTTATGCATACTTTGTATCTATAGTTTTAACTCGAATTCCAGGTGTTGAGAACAGGATATTTACGAAAGAGTTTCTTATTCCAATCTTTGTAAAATGTAATGCAGGGATACAACTTGGGAGAGTGATACAGATAAAATTGTTGACAGACAGAGATCCACAGTTGAGTCAACAATAAAAGAGTCGGATTCTTTTGATGAGGTTTTATTCTCACTTTTAAAATTTGAATCTTTTTTGTTGGAGAGCTCCTTTGTGTTGATGTATTTTTTGTTGTCCCGTTGTCTTATTCTCTTTCTGATTTTGCCATAGTCGGAATTCGGGGTTATGGTCTCCCTTTTTTTACTTATTTTTCATTACAAGAGCAAATATATACATTCTTTGCTGTTTTCAATGGTATGAAATAAGGGGAAAAGATGGATATAGGTTTTCTAACTTCATCCAACTAAGGAATCATGAAAAGTTCAACACAAGATAATGATATAGAAGTCATAATACTTTTAAAACATTACTGATAAAATAATAAATACCAAGATATTGAATGTTGTGACCCCACTTACCTTTCAGAATGAGGATATTAGGAAGGCACATCTTTTCATTTGGTCCAAAAGCCCAATTGTTTCTTTTCTTAAAACATCTTAATTTAGGGATATTAATGACATTTAATATTTTTTGCATTCAAATTTCTATTATTTCTCTCTTCTTTGCCCAACTGTTGCTGTTCCTTTCTGCCTTGAAACTGTGCACCATGAGCAGTTCAAAGGCAGCCTATCCATATACAACACAGGGGGTGTCTATTTGGTCCCAATAGACCCTTGAGTTGTAGCAATGAAAAGTTCGAAACCTTTAAAGTTGATAACAAATTGCTACAAAAATGTGTCTAATGAATTGAGGGATTAGTCATATACCAATTTGAACAACAATGTGCCCTTATAGTGGATTTTGAGTCCCAGTAGGGCAATCATTGGTGATAATACATTATCAAATGTGGATCTGACTTCTGTCATGAGGTGTTGAGTGACTCTTGACTTGGATTTACTGCATGATGCACCTAAAATGGGTTTTACATCCTGTTATAAAAGGGTAGGGTTGGTTTGCAATTCTGTGCATTACCTGGAAATGTCTCATGGCCGGACAATTCTAATTCAGAAAAGGGAACAAAACAGTTGCAGAAATGAGAGAGAAATCAGGGAATTTCAGTTTAGAAAAAATAGTTTAAAGAAAAGAAAGAACTGGGTCTCCGACCCCAAATGAAAAGGTGTAGCATGCTGGTATACTCCTTTTAAAAGCAACTGAGAGTATAGTCATTTAAGTGGTTAGCCTCATTTAATTTTCTTGATATAATCAAAATAATAATTGCATTTTCCAAAAAACCCTTTTCATTCAATTTTGTATTGGAACTTGTTTTATTGGGTATTTTGAGAATAATATCATTAAATATGATAAGTTAGTTAGATTTTGCTTATATTTTGGATCACGAAATATGTCTTATTTTTTGCTTATATTTAAGACAGGAGTAGTATCAATATTCTTACTTCGTATCCCAAACCTTCTGTTTTGATTTATCATATTCTTGTTTATGCCTTCTCACATTTAAATTCAGGCATTGAAAAGTGTTGAAGAAGCTGTCATAAGACTCGAAAAGTTGCTTCAAGAATTGCATGTGTCAAGCTCTAGTTCTGGAAAAGAGCATTTGAAAGCAGCCTGTTCTGACTTGGAAAAAATACGAAAGCTTAAAAAAGAAGCCGAATTCCTGGAGGCGTCTTTCCGAGCAAAAGCTGATTCTCTGCAAGAGGTACACAACCTCCTTTATCAACAGAATAGTGCATCAGGGATATTTACCATGAAGGCACATTAAGTCTTTCGTGACTGCCTTTTTGTATGTTAGCGTCTTCTATTTTTCCTGAAAGTGGGAATACTCTTTTTGGGTTTCTAGCTCCAAATAATCATGTCTTATACTTATTAACCTTATACTTATGAACCTTATGACTTAATTTTTCAAATACAGTAAGGGGCCGAGTACAAATTAGTTCAAGAGTATGCATATTTAACATGAAGATTGAAGACTAACATATGCGATAATTAGAAAATATATTTGTGGATTTGGGGGTGGGAGTTAGGTACTGTCAATCCCCTTTGCATTTGTCCCTGAACATAATTATTACCTTTTTGAACTCCTTTTGTGCCTCTTAAAAAAAATTAGTGAATATTGAATGCAAATTTAGTAGTATTTTTTTGATAATGCTGTTTGCAACTTGCCATGTCATGTAAGGTGCATTCTTTGTTTAAATATTTAAAATGTCGCAGTACTGTGGGTTATTCTTAGTGTTATCATTACTTTGTGCTATGATTCATCATTATCTTGCTTGACTCGTATGCATACTAGTCACATGTTTGCTTTTTGGGAAACTCAGTATTTTCTGGCCAATGGTATTTCTATTGTACTCATTCAGGGAGTTAATAGTGATCAGACCATCACACCAGTTGGTGAAGAGGATGGGCATATAAAAGGGAAAAGCAGAAAGAATGACAATGCAAGGGTGGACAGGAGCAAAAGGTGTGAAGGCTTGCTTATTTTCATATCTAGTGACTGGTTTCTGAAAGGAAAAAACACTTGCCAGCTATTACTTTCTTCTGTTTCCTGTAAGTGTTATTTTCTTTGTAGCTTTATATAATATAATATAAAGATACAAGTCTCTTTTTCAGACAAGTTGCAAAATCCCGTGGACTCTGGAGCATCTTTGTACCTCCTGTCACCAGAAAGGTTGACCTGGAATCAGATGTGGATGCTTATGTATGTTTTGTCATCCTTATAATTTTATGATGTTGAAACAAAAGCAATTGTAGAATACATTAGTTACTTATGAGTTTACGAAATATTTAAAACTTGCATTTAGGTGTTGGGGGAGCAAATGCATTCAAAAAACCAAAGCCAAATGTTGCCATCCAAGGTCCCAAACAGGCTGAATTTTGATGTTACTTATGAACTAGATTGGGTTAGAAATTGCTGCAGATCACTTGATGCAAAAGTAAAAATGACCTTAAAAAACGTATCTCAAGAATTTATAAACCTCATTTTTTACGCTTGATTTTCTTAGACCCACACTCTTCCTCACCTCCCCACTCACACAAGAAAAAAACTGGCTTTTCACGTTTTTAACCCAATACTCATAAAGTGGTAGACTGTTGTTAACTTCAAAATCAGACTACCAACAAGGGTTGGTCCAAGTGGTAACTGGACTTGGATCCCACCCCAAGGTCTCGGGTTCGAATCTTGGGTATGGCAAAAACTCTGTTGGGAGGGGAGAACCACACGGGCCGGCAAAGCCGGAAACTCATAGCCAGCCAGGTTCCCCGGCGTAGATTAGTCATCGGCAAAGCCGATGGAACTTACGCACTAATGACATGGTAAACAAAAAAAAAACTTCAAAATCAGATTTGCAATGTCAAGATGCTATAGGAGCTTACATAATTTATTTTCTTGAAGTTGTATTACCTAATAATCAAACTTGAAGTAGCAATGTGATTCATTTGGTTTAGCTGTAATTATCTATTCTCATTGGTAGATGGATACTGGGTTGAACTTTGAGTAATATGGACTTGCAATCTTGTTAGCAGGAAAATTATATTGAACAGCCTGCGCCAAATGTAGGGTTTGTGGACCAAGAACCCAATGAAATCCATCGCTTTGAGCTTCTAAGAAATGAGCTGATAGAGCTTGAGAAAAGGGTTCAAAGAAGTGCCTGTCAATCAGAAAATAATGAGGTACGTGCGTCTGAAACTTTTGGATTTGATGAATTACAAGTTCAGATTTATGATCTTATTTGATTACAAACGTTTTACCTAGAAATTGTATTATTAATTATCCTACTATGCTGCCTCATCCTAATATCTACTTCACTTGGAAGGTATGAATTATTTGAATATTATTAACGTTTAGTTTCATTAAGCCTCGGATGCTTAAACTTATTTGTTTTTTTGGATTTTTTCTATCTTTTGCTAAAGACCTATGACTTTTTATGTTATTTATGAAATTTGAGTAATATTTTAATTTTTCAGCATTTATATATATGGTATTCATTATTTAATAAGTATAAAAAAATTCAGAAGCAAAAAGAAAATAGCGGTTTGCTATCCCACTGTAGCATTTTTGAGGTTGCTCGCTATGCGCCGCTATCCCGGATTGATAATTATGGTTTTGAAAACAGAATCTCCCAAACCAGATATTATGTTACGAACCTGAAAGGCTTGAATTATTTGAACATTGTAGACTATAAGTTACAAAATTACAGGCTATTGTGAATCCGAATAAACAAATAAATAATGAGGAAAGAAGGAAATAAATTTTGTCCTAATAATCACACACTTCTCTGGTGAAAGAAGGAGATAAATTTGGTCCTTATAAACGCTGTGCCTTACAAATTTTCTAGCAGATTGATTCTGAAAAACTATTTATGAGAATGAAATAGATTTTTTAAATTATTGCTGTCCTGATCAACCTTTGTTGTCTTTTTCCATTTCTCTTGTGTTCCACCAGTCACTTTCTCTTGAACAGAGTCTTTGTATCGTATATACAAAGGCCATCACTAATAATCCACTTGCACACATGATATCAAACTTGATAGATTTTTATGCAAGTATTATTGGGATTTCCAAATTTTAATTTAAAGTCTTAGCTCTGTACTTCTTACTGTTAATTTTACCGAAACTGCATGCCATTGGTATTGAGTATCTTATTTGCCCATCCTTCTCATTAAGTTTATTTCCTTTGGCTGTCCTTTTAGATGAGTGTTTATATTGCTTTGACAGGATTTGATGATCAGTGATGATGGTGCTCGCTATAGTGGTGATGCTGGAAGTGTTCAGATCGCCAGAGTTCAACAGAAAGAAAATATGCTACAAAAATCTTTTGGCAAACTACAAAAAACAGGGACGGTATGAATATCATTTCATCTGACGTTTTTCTTTCTTGGAAATACTATCTTTGTTTATGAACTCATCTGCATTAACGCATTAATCAGATGAAGCTGGCTAATTTTTTTTCTTCACCCCATGTCTTTTAAAGCTGAAAAAGAACAATTATGCCGTCAATGGGTGTAGCATCTCTAATAACTTCGATAGCCGTCCAATAATAATGATAATGGAAATGTAAAATTAACTCCTGGGTTATCTCTTGTCTCTAATATCTGAGATCTGAAGTCTGTTACTCAATAAGCAGGATGTCTGGCAAGGAACTCAACTTCTTGCTATTGACGTTGCTGCTGCCACGGGTTTGGTTAGAAGGTCCCTAATAGGCGATGAATTGACAGAGAAGGAGAAGAAAGCACTTAAAAGAACCTTGACTGACATGGCTTCAGTTGTTCCTATTGGTGTTTTAATGCTTCTTCCAGTGAGTTGAACACCTTTATGATTTTTATTATCTACTATTACTATATCTTCATAACATGTCCTATTCTGTAGATAAAAGCATACTGTTCATTTGAAATTGTTGAAGTTGTAGGATTTTAGATAAAAGGAGGAGAAAAAATCATAAGAATTTTGAATATTAATAATAATAACTTGATACTGACTTGATAGTAGCTTGATACAAAAGACTAAAGACTAATCCCTATTTATAGGGATGCATAGGCATAACCCTAAATAAATAGGGGAATCAAGAAATAGATAATAATAATAATAATAATAAGTAAGAGATGTGGAAATTAATCCTAGGGGATAAACAAAGATATTCTAGAATAATTTCAAGATATCATTAGATATTGTTTTTTTTCTAACACTCCACCCCCCCACCCACACAAGCTACAGCTTTAACTTGTTACAAGAAAACAATGCCCCCCCAAAAAAAAGAAACCCAAACAAAAAATGAGCTCCACCAAAAACAATGATTGAGAAGACAATTCAGGGATGTTGGGGGAAGCTGAAGAGAATTGTTGTTAAAGAGCTTAGGCAAACAATTGAAATGATCATCAGTTAGTGAGAAATTCATGGGAAGCAATCCTACAAAGCATGATTCATTCTTCTCAAAACAGCATTTGGAAGCTTCAAACCAGTGCATCTGGGACAAAGATGGGCTTGTGCATCTGGGAAGTAAGTTGAGGCCAGAGCATCTGGGACGAAGATGGGGCCAGTGCTTCAAGGATGAAAGCTGAGGCCATAGCATCTGGGACGACGATGGGCCAGTGCATCTGAGAAGAAAGCTAAGGCCAGTGCATATGGGTCGAAAGTTGAGGTCAGTGCATCTGGGACGAAAGTTGAGGTTTGATCATCTAGGATGAGAATGGGGCCACTGCATCTAGGACCAAGACGGAGCCATTGGACGTCATGGGTTCGTCAAATGAGATTGAGAACGCATCAAACAAGAAAGAAAGGGTTGTTTGAAGTGTAACACATATACCCATGGCCCAAAATGAATAAGTGACGCTAGATGGACCACGAGAGGGAGGCGAGTCGTATGACAAAAGAATCGACCGGAAAGCTTGTCGGACGTGTCGACACGTGTGAGTGTTTTCTGACATTGTTTTTCAGACAATGTTTTCCACGCGTGAAAGCGCATGAGTGAGGCCCTGGGCGTGCGCTTCGAGGGTTGGACCGGTCTTAAGGTGGCAGACAAGCGGAAAAGTCGTCAAAAACAGCAGCAGGAGTTGCTAAAGGCCAAAATTCGACCCAAAAAGGTGTCATGCAGTGGAAGAGGGCAGACTGAAATTGGAACATGGTTTGCCGAAAAAGAAGGAAACCATTTAAATACAGGTGGCATCGTAATAGTGATTAAATAGGTCACGGAAGATTGAACTAATAAGAGATATAGAAATTAATCCTAGGAGTTAATCTTAGATACGCGAAGATTGAAAATTGGTTCTGGGGGATAAACCAAGATATTTAGAAATAATATCAAGAATCAAGATACTATTGAATATTAATTTATTTTCTAACAGTAATAAACAAATCTTATTCAACCTACACTCCCACTAAGGACCAACATGAGTTTGGCCAGCCCTGCTAGGATGGCTGGCTGGCTAACAGTCCCGTCTCCCGTGCAAAGCTATAGACTTTATAAGAAAAGGGTGGCCTGATGCACAGGGATCTCACCATTGTGGGGTCTAAGGAGGCTCAGATTAATGTAGCCCGAGTAGAGAGGTTATTTGTTTGATTAGAACCCATGACCACCAGATCATATGGACAGCAACCATTCCATTGTGCTGAGGCCTAACCTGTGAAGATATAGACTTGCTATTTTTTATGTGGATCGATTAACTTATTCAAAATCTTAAACTGTTAGATAAAGACTTGTGAATAGTTTTATTGCATTTCTAACATGTCCCCGCACACTAGGGCTCCTTGACCTTGCTGCATGGACAATGTACAAGCCTATGATTACCATGCACCGAATGTCACCTTTTCATTACTAGATGTAAATTGAAGTGGAAAGATAAAATAACGAACTTTCTGCTTATAGAAAATGTAGACTTAAAAGATAGAAAGAAATGAGCTTATTACTACTTCACATTATCATTTTCCAATATTAGATGTCACCTACTAAAGACGACATTGCTTACTTTACACAGGTTACTGCCGTTGGGCATGCAGCCATGTTGGCTGCTATTCAGAGATATGTACCAGCTCTGGTATGTAAACCATGACTGGCGGCTTCTTTTTTTTCCCATCTTCTATGCAAATTTTAAATCTCTAATTTGATATGCTTTCTTCCTTCCAGATTCCATCCACTTATGCTCCAGAAAGGTTGGATCTCTTGAGGCAGCTCGAGAAAGTGAAGCAAATGGCAACCAGTGTTGTCGACTCAGATGATGAAGCGGATGAAGTTAAATGATCCGGGGCAATGCAGATTTATGTATAGCTAACAGAACTTAACATTCTTCCTTGTCTGATGAAAATTGGATTGGCTTTGTTCTCCATCTAGAAAATTTTTGTCGATGCCAAATTTCTTAGACAGGAGTTGGGCATAGAGAAGTTCATTCCACGTGTCTGGCACGCCGGGTAAACACCAGTGGCTACAATCCTGAGGAGCGTCAGGTGGAGTGCCTGGTTCTCGATACTTGGAAGGGTGACTATCTTTTCTGATCTCTGAAAGATACGTGATGTTCAGAAAGTGGACTTTCCAGCTTTCATATTGCATCTGTTTGACAACATCAGATATAAACTTGTTATAGTAGGGTTCAGTTTCAAATTTTGTGGGATCCTTTTCTGGTTCGGTGTCCTTGTCACAGTTTCCTCCATCATTCCATGTGCCATTCCTGCAATTTCACTGTAAAGTCTCTTATCCAAATGTCTTCCGAAGGGGATGACTAAAAAAAGGATGAGTGAGTTTGATCAAAAGTTTTGGAGTGAGTTAATATGGTTTTGTTCCTTTTTTAGTTTTAGGCCGAGTATGACTGCGTCTGTTTTTTAATATCACAGGCTTACAACAAACTCCACACACATCATTTCGTACTGTATAGACACACCATATCAGTAAAGTTGGACCTATGTTTTTTCTTCAGATGCTTTTTTAAGTTCTTGTAAACTAACTTTAATAGCCTGGGTGGACTGGGAAGGGTTTTCCTCTATGTGTGCTTTGTTTTATCTTTTGGATCATTCTTGGGGATTACACAATGCAAGGAGGTGTCAATAAGTAAGAATGATTTTTCTTGTTCTGTGTCGTAGCTTAAACTTTCAGCGTTGGAGGTTTTTTAAATTGAGTTTGTAACTGTGTCAAGACTTCATAAATGTACTGTAAATATACTTGCCTGTAATGTACTGGTGAATAGCTACGGAAGAAGACGAAACTCTTCCTAGGATTTAGATTACCCAATGTCCATGATTTCCATGTCTGTAAGGATCTCCAAAATGCTTCCTTAACGGTCATAGTCATATTTACCTTCCCTCCTTCCTGAAAATAGCTACCTCTGCAAAATGATAAAACTCGTTAATTAGATATGTTATTTTGGATTTTAAATACACTAATCAAATCCAAAATAGCAGCAACCAACTTGGTGAACCTACGTCTTGATGGTTTTGTCTAGGTTCCACCAGTGTCCGGAATTGAGAACAAGAACATCTGCTCCTACCCAGTTATTAGAATACCAGTGCAACTCATCAAGCCTGATGGCCATTTTGACTTGATTGGGTGAGTTGAGTGGTGGGCGACCTATAATAGACAAGAAGGGTGCCCTGTAGTACTCTACTGTCATGTTGTATTCCTGAAATCTCATGACTAAGTAGCCCTTATGTTTGCTTATGGGACTTCCATTCACTTCATATATGTTTGACAGGTTAGAGACCCCTTTTGTCAGCATGCATAGTAATGACTCCCATTGGTTTCTTCCCACTGAATCACCTGCAAATACAATGCGCCCATTGCGAGTTTTCTCTAGGAGGTCACTGGCATTGAATCTGAGATAACATCATTAGTGAACCGAGAGAAGTATCCATCAGCTATATATTGATCATGGCTTTTAAAAGAGTACCATACATGTTAAAGGGAACGTATATATAAAAGGCAAATTACTAGTAACTTTCATTGCAATTTGGGCACTAGTTTCAAGTTCATAGTGTGCTCCTCAAATGAATTCAGCAATAGGAGAATCTACCTAGCAGACAAATATTTATTACTTATATCCATTTGAAACCACGACAGCCTCGTTTGAAACTCATGCATGGTTAGTTGGAAGCTACAAAATGTAGCTTTCCATTCAACGCACGTCTACTGTGTTCGACATGGAAACGAATTAGATAAGATTCAGCTCACCTATATCCATTTTTGTGATAATTAAATATATAAATACTATTATAAATAAATTGGTTATTAATTCGGTTTTGCTTATTAAACCTTAAACAAAACCCCAGACAAAAAAATAGGATCTAATTAGCCCGTTCTCCTCTTTCCATGCCCATTATTGACTCTCTCCAATTAGACAATTTCACCAAAAAAAACATAAAAAAGGAGTTGGAATTCACATATATGATGAACTCATTGTTGTTTGTTGTTTTTTTGGTTACAAAAAGTTTAGGTGAGTTGGGCTCCAGGGGCTCACCAGGGTCAGGATAGACCTCACGCTCTTTGAGCACTTACAGAAGTACTTACAGGTTTAGTCTTTTTCTCATAATTACAAAAACTATTATCAAAGGCATGCATGCAACGAAGTAGAAAAGGGTGCATCACATGACATGATGATGGGGTGTAAAATAATATATAAAATTAACATTAACATGCAAGTCACGTACCGGGGAAGATTACAATCATCAGGTTGCCATCTCCATTTACGATAACCTTCATCTTTCCGTCCATTTTGCCGGCACCGGAATCCGGGATCAAGAAAGGGACATTTTTCATCGTACAAATGATGTGTGTCGTAGGTTTCGTCCCATACCCATTGGCCTTTGGAATAATCGCAGGATTCGGTTGGTGTCGTTTTTTGTGAATTATTATTGGGTGTGATGTGTGACAAGAAATCAAAGCGGAATAGAGATTGTCGATCAAAAGGGGTTAGGAGGTTGAAATAGAATAGGGAAGATAGTAAGAGGATGAGAAAAGAGAGTGCAAGTGCTAATTCTCTATTCATCGCTTGCTTAGATTGATAACAACGTTGAATAAGATCCATGAGAAAAGGGAGCACAAGATATTTTACTTAGTGGAAAGTCATGCCTTTTTTTTCTCACCTTCTTAGCTCCAATTAATTAAGTGACTTCATTTTTTTTACAACGGTTATCAGGATTTTTTTTTTGAACCATGACTGGTCTAGTCTAATCTAATCCAATAAATTCTAATCTAGGGATATGAGCGGACGTGGCCCTTAAGTGGTTCAAGGGTTTAATTAGAGAAAAATTATCAGCCAAACAGCCTGAAGCATATGAATGGTTTTGGTCTGAGCAAGTTCCCGCTGTAGTGACATCCTTTGTTAAGAAGTTTGAAGGGGATGGACGCTTCACTGCTGCCATTGCTTTGTATGTTAACATTTCTATATATTTGATGTTAACTTTTACTTCTTTGTTCTTGCTCCTTCATGTTATATTTAATTATTTATTGACATGCATAAATGATCTTTTTGACTGAATTCCCAGGTCTGGAAAAAGTAAGGGTTTAAGCAGTGCAAGTGACGTATCACTTCTCCTGCTTGCACTTACATGCATTGCTGCAATTGCTAAACTTGGCCCAGCAAAAGTTTCTTGCTCACAGTTCTTTTCCATGAGCACAGAAATAACTGGTAGTTTGATGGACATGCTGGCTGGGTTAATTCCCGTAAGTCAAGCTTACAATTCTATAAAGGATGTTGGTCTACACAGAGAATTTCTTGTACATTTTGGTCCTCGAGCTGCAGCATGTAGAGCAAAAGCTGAGTGGGGTCCAGAAGAGGTTGTTTTCTGGGTTAATCTTGTTCAGAGGCAGCTGCAACAAGCTATAGATAAGGAGAAAATATGGTCAAGATTATTGGCTTCTAGTTGTGACTTTATTTTATTTGTATTGACATCTGCAGTCATGACTTCCTCGATCCTGAAGTTTGTTTTTCGGATTGGTTTTGAAACAGAAAGTATTCCAAAATCGTGTCAATCATATTGCAGGTTCCACCAGACAGAAGGACACACTACCGATGATTGCTGGACCCTGAAGCAGCAGATCGAGCAACTAATCCAGAGAGGACAACTTAAAAGGTTCGTGTTAACAGAGGAGCAGAAGAAGACGGGCTAACAACCCGCAGTCGAAGCCAGTAGCAAAGAAGGGAGGAGCTCGAAAAGAAACAACTCAGAAAGACGGAAACAAGATCGCAGACAAGGGCGATGTTAATACATCCACTTCATCGGCAAGAAGAAGGTATGCGCGTTCCATCATGTCTGTTACAAATAAAAAGTCTGATGTATCCATTCCAGAGTACCCAGATCTCCTTCGACGCGGAAGATTTCAATGGAATTCAGCCCCACTCTGATGATCCAATAGTCATTCACATCACAACCAGCGGGTACAGGGTCGCCCGGGTCTTAGTAGACGGAGGAAGCTCCGCCAATGTAATGTACTGGAAATGCTTCCAAGAGCTTAAGTTGCCGGTTGAACTACTGAAAAACTACCCTAGCACCCTAGTAGGGTTTTCTGGAGAACAGGTTCAGTTTGTGGGTACACCGATCTCCGAACCACCTTCAGAGAAGGAGAGTCGGCCAAAACAGTTGTCCTCAGGTACATGATCATCAATGCAACATCATCCTCCAACATCATAGTAGGCAGACTTACCCTCAAGCACTAATGGCGGCAATATCATATCCTCATCTCTACCTCAAGTATCCTCTTCCCAATGGAGGTGTTGGAACAGTAAGAGGCGACCAGGCAATGGCCTGCAGGTGCTATGCCGAAAGCGCCAAAGTAAAGACAATCCAGAAGCCCGGGGCCAAAAGGTTCTAATTGCAGTTTTCTTGACTCAGATCCAATAATGTACGATGCAGCCAAAGAAGAGAAGAGGCTGAGGCCAGCAGATGGTCTGAAAGAAGTAATCATCGATCCTGCACAACATCAAAAAAACAAAAATTGGAACCGGACTATCGGCAGAGATTGAAGATCAGCTCAACAAGCTCTTATCAGACAATGTCCACATATTCGCAAGGTCTCCCCAAGACATGCCAGGTATTAATCCAAACTTTGTATGTCATCGGTTATCTCTAAATCCTTCTGCCCAGCCTGTATTGTAGAGAAAGAGAAAACAGGGATATGAAAAGACAAAGGCAATAAAGGAAGAGACAGACAAGTTGATGGCTGCTGAATTTATCAGAGAGGTGAAGTACCCAACATGGCTGGCCAATCCAGTGATGGTGAAAAAATCTAATGGCAAGTGGAGAATGTGCGTGGATTACACCGATCTCAACAAAGCTTGTCCGAAGGATTCTTATCTGCTGCCGAGCATTGATGGACTTGTTGACGGTTAAAAGCTGCTCAGTTTTATGGATGCGTATTTGTTGTGCAAAAAGGTGTGCAAGTGTACACAGTCTTTAACAAGTAATATAGTAGAAAGTAGAGATCGTACCCACAAGGATTGGATTGGTTTCTAAGATTTAAAATGGTAGTTTAACTAGTGAGAAACAAGTAATAAAATAAAAGATGATTGGTGTGTGTGAAAACAAGATTTAAAATAAGCAAGATAAAGATAGAGTGTATTCAAGTGAGAAAGATAGTTGGAATGCTCTTCACTAAGTAAATCACTTTTGATAGCATTATGTTATACATGATGCTCCTGCAATGGATGCTGTAGCAATTAATGCTCCTGCAATGGATGTTGTAGCAATTGATGCGTGCTTTTCAGCAACTAATGCCAAGGTTTCATTACAAGTCTTATGTCTAAGCTCTAAATAAGTTCACCCCTGTATATGAAGTACCCACAGTATCACCCTATGGACTATGCTATCCTATGTCTAGGTTTTAGCATGGAAATAACAAAGTTTCCTTCATTAAACACTTAGAAGGCCGGAGTGACCTTAGAAGGTCCAGATGGTATTCTCCTTTAGCAATCACTTCAGTTCAACTTCAAAGCTAGCAACAACCAGGCGGAGTACGAGGCACTCATTGCCGGCATGACACTAGTTGCAGATCTGAGAGTAAAGCGCCTGAAGGCTCGAAGTGACTCCCTGCTCATAACCGGACAAGTCACGAAGGAATTCAGTACCAAAGATGACCTTCTCATCAAATATTTTGATAAGGTATAAGAACTTAAATCCAAATTTAATTCCTTTGAGCTAACACATGTCCCCAGGGAACAAAATAGCAGGGCGGATATACTGGCCAAACTCGCCAGTACAAAGAAACATGGAAACAACCACTCGGTGATCCAGGAAACACTTTTTGAACCCAGCATAAATAAAATCATGGTTCTCTCAACAGAGATAGAGCCTCGAAGTTGGATAACCAATATTATTGCTTACCAGCAGGAAGAAAAATTACAGCTGCAAGAAGGGGAGCTGAGGAAGCTAGCTCAAATAGTAAGCAAGTATACCCTGATAGAGGACGAACTTTACAAAAGGGGGTTTTCTACTCCACTCCTCAAATGTGTCTCAAATTCAAAGGCGAGGGAGATCATGAAGGAAATGCACGAAGGAGTATGCAGCAGCCATGTGGGGGGGCAAGCCCTGGCAGCTAAGATCTTAAGGGTCGGTTACTATTGACCGACGATGGAGAAAGACTCGGTGGAGTACATCAGGAAGTATGATAAATGCCATTGTCATGCACCCGTGCCCAGAGCACCTCCTACCAATCTGCAGTCCATCATTTCCACATGGACCTTCTCCATCTGGGGAGTAGATATCCTCGGCCTGTTTCCCCCAGCTTCAGGCCAGGTCAAGTATCTACTAGTAGCAGTCGATTATTTCTCAAAATGGATCGAAGCAGGACCAATTGCAACCATCCACTTTTTTAATTATCCATGTGGCTTTTTTATTTTCTTTTTACCAAAATATTCTGTTTTATTAAGTTTTATTTTTTTGTTCAAAAGAAGTTGATCTTCTTCTTCCTATCCTCCGGCGGCAAAGGCATGACGGAGATGAACTCCGGCACAGTGGTCGTCGGCGGAGGTTCTCCGATGACAACTTTTTTAGGGTTTTGTGAGAGAATGACGCGAGGGTTCTAAATATCAAATTCGTTTTTTTGATTTAAGGTCCATGGTTGCCGGAAAATAAGGAAGAAGGTGGTGGTTTGAGGTTCTCAGATCAGTGAACGAAGTGTGCTCTCGGCCACTGAACCGTAACTACAGTCGTCTTCTTTGAGTAGCGCTTACAAGGAGTGAAATCGAGATCCAGATCCACAAGCTACAGCAAAACAGATCCCGATCGCATGAGTAAGAGCACACCCAGAAAACGTAGTCAACAGCGCAAACAGATCTAGACCCAGATCTAGTTTTGATGAAGATGGTGTTTATTTCAAAAGCTTATGACGTTTTGAAGCATGTTGGTGGTTTGTCTAATTCTGAACTTGCTGATATTTTCGATGAGGAATAGAGGGGAACTTGAAATCTTCCTTTTGGCAATTAACGCTGAGTGAAGAAAGCATGCTTGACTGAGAGAATGCTTCTGCACTATTGAAGGAAGCATGCTTGAGTGGAGAAGTAGGGTTTGCGAAAAGCGGTGTTGATAAGAAGAGATTGATGAGGTGAGGAAAGCTTTGTATGCTTCAAAAATTTGTAGTTATGTTGACCAAAAAAAGATTTGTAGTTAGGCTCATGGAATGAATTTGTTGACGGCAAAGAGTAACGAGAAAGGTTGGGGTTTGATTTTAGATGAATTAGGGATTTGGAAATCATAAGAGCAGTGTTTTTGGATAGGATTAAGAAACCACAACCAAAAAATGGCGTTTATGGTTCTACTTCTTGGTTTGGAGTCTAATTTTGTTTTTTGGGTGAAGTTTTTTTTTTGTCTGATGCCACATCATACATTTTCACTTAAGTGATCCAGGTGTAATATCTGATATGCCACATAGATAAAAAAAAATTACACGTGTAAGCCAAGTCAGATTTCCGTTACACAAGTAGCGTCATTTAACGTCAGGGACTAATAATGAAAACGGAAAAATAAGATAGGGACCAAAACGCATATTTCGTTAATATAGAGACTAAACTTAAAATGACCCAATTTTATAGGGACCAAAAACATATTTTACCATAAACTATTTATTATATTATCGTAAAAAAACTATTTATCATATTAATTTGTGTTTAACAAACATGAACTATGTGTACTGATTTTTTGGATCCTCCAAAAGCAGTCATTGCTCTCCTTCAAGCAGATGCCACACGGGCACTGTATGCTAGGAGATAGTACTTAATCTTTTTCTTTATCTTTTGTTTTTCTCTTTTTGATGCTGTTTTGTAGCTTTTTTCTTCACCTACCAAAAAAAAAACATGAACTATGTGTAAACAAACTTTACAAAGGCATCTAATGAGAGCTCTTCTTTTTTACAATAAACATGTAATTAGAGCTGCTGCTGATTTTTGTATAAAGGTGTTTTTTTATCAGTTGTATAAAGGTGTTTTGATCAACCCATTCAATCCAATGGGAACTGCAATAACCGAATTAAAAACTCGCAAACCGAAAAAATTGCAAATTAGAAAACTAAAAAGTGCAGAAAACCAAAATTTTGGATTATATTGGTTATTAGTTCCTTCTTATGGAATATATTCAATCCAAACCGAACCAAAATAAAATAAAATGTTATAATATATATATATATATATATATATATATATATATATATATATATAATTATTCTCATAATTACCTTGTTACTCATACTTAAAATATATTTTCTTTTCAAATTCTCTCTATTACATTGATTTAATTCAACTACTACTATAGTAATTTATTGTACGAATTGTTAAAATTAGTTGCTCACATTCTACTATACGCATAGAATGAAGGAGGAGGATTAAATATAATTTTGGTCCCTATAAAATACAGAGTATTCATTTCAGTCCTCAATAAATCTTTCTTCAACTTTTGGTCCTCACTCATATGTATGTTTGCACTTTCAGTCCTCGACGTTAAGTGTGTTATATCAAGAGTGTATGTGTCCGTACATGAACAGGCGCATTTCCCCCGATAAATAGTACAGTCAGCAGTGGTGGAGTTTGGGAGTCTTTGTTGAGGGGCCAAAACAGTCAAGCATGTGTTTGGATATGAATATTTCAATGGTAGATAGGACGTGACCGTGAAAGCCGTAGAATGAAGCTTCATGGTTGTTACGAATTGGCCCAATCCACAATAGTGAGGCCCATAAGCAAAAACAGATCCATTAACCAACGACTAAAATCTAGGCCCTAGATCGGACGGCTCTGATTCATTAGGACAACCCACTTTTACTCTATAAATAGGCATTCAATGTAATGCTCAAGGTACACACTCTTTCCCACTCTTTACCTCTAATCAGTTCCCTAGCTGACTTGAGTGTCGGAGTGTCCCCGCAGGTACCACTTGCCCTGGATCGGAAGCGGAGCTCGGTTGATCAAGACCAACCCCTATCGGATCGGACATTGTGTCTAAGATCGGATACAGGTCCAGAGATACGGTACAGAACATTGGCGACCACAGTGGGAGGATCTTGTACTCTAGTTCCTCCCCCATCTCCTTGATTGACAATGACTCCGACCTTACGTCGTAGGACTATCCCGAATGTCGCTGAAGGACCGGTTCTGCAGCGGGTGACTCCGGAAGGAGTGACAGTCACCTTACCCCTTAGCCCGGCGAATGCTCAAAGCTCGGCTACGACTATGGTTCCTGGGAGCTCAGCCCAGAACCGACTTCCACCCCCCTCCGACCGTCCAGGTACCGGTCGATGTTGTTCAACAGCTCGTCCAGTTCCTAAATCGGCAAGCCGAGGCCGACCGGCAGGAAAGCCAACACTACATCCAATTAGAAGCTCAGATCGCTGAGATTCGGGCTCGTAACATCCCGGATCGGAGTTCCTCTCTGTGCAACTCTTCAAGTGGAATGACTCATGGCCGCGGCCGCCGCCAATATCCGGCTTGGAGGAGATACCATCACCGCACTCCACCTCGTTGTAGAGGAGCGCAAGGATCGGAGACTCCCCCAAGTCGGACCCCTGATGATTCTTATGGTCCTGAGGGTTCCCCTCGGCCTAGCTCGTTTCTGTTTCCCTCTCCTCCGAGGCGACGTACCAGAAGTCGAAAAAGGTCTCCAAGGCAGGAATGTCAGTGCCTTCGCTCGCAGGGATCCCCCGGCAAGTGTGGCTACCAACGGTCTCCACCTCTTGAGAGGTCGGCAAAGTGTAAAGGACCTTTCACAAGTAAGATCGACTACTTCCCGGTGCCAAAGCACCTCGAGAAACCTCCTGAGAGTTTGAAAATGCATGATGGGACCGGCGATCCGGATCGCCACCTCGACTACTTTGACACGGTTATGCAATACCGTAACGTTCCAGAGGAGATAAAGTGCCGAACCTTTCCCCCCACTCTAGAGAATGAGGCTCTAGACTGGTTCAGGGCTCTTAAGCCAAATATGATCTCCTCTTGGGATCAGTTAGCCAAGCTCTTTTCTGCACACTTCGCCCACTCGAAGATGAAGCCTAAATCTCGGAAGGTATTGCAGGCAATTCGGCAAGGAGAAAATGAGTTCCTTCGGGACTACATAGAGAGATTTAATAGAGAAGCTGCTCAAGTCCGAAACCTCAACGACTCCTTCCGTCTTTACCTCATGGAGGCTGGTCTTCATGAAGGAAGTCTATTTCAGATAGACGTCGGGGTCAACCAAGCTGAGTCGTTTGCCGAGTTCCTCCAGCGATCTCAGAAGTATATCGATCATGAAGAAGGGATTAACGCAGGAAGGTCACGTTTCACCTAGGTCTCGGAATGAGCCTACGGGCGTGATGTAATCCGACTTTGTAAATGTTTAACCATCTAATATATATGGATCGACTACAACTTTCCTCACAGTGATTGCTTAGTAAAAGCGAATTCCGAAGTTGAAGGGAAGGATTTGGGATCGGTCGAACGATCGCCTTAAAGTTCCACGCTAAAACCGAAACCCGAGACACTAAGCTCGACATCGCTAGAGGTTCGGGAGCTCCACCAGGTCGGACTCCGAATGATTCCTACTATCCTGAGGGTTCCCCTCGGCCCAGCTCGTCTCTGGCTTCCTCTTCTTCAAGGCGGCATTAAATTGACACCTCGAGTCCCCCAGGTCGTCACGTTTTTAACATTGCCGAGGCTGGTGGCAGACACCCTCGCTGGTACAAGCCCGGCCTCGAAGATCTTTGACAAGACCCGTATCTCGGGCGCTCTGAGGCTGGTGGCAGACACCTTCGCTGGCATAAGCCCGACCTCGAAGATCTTTGACAAGACCCGTATCTCGGGCGCTCCGAGGCTGGTGGCACACACCCTCGCTGGTATAAGCCCGGCCTCGAAGATCTTTGACAAGACCCGTTTCTCGGGAGCTCCGAGGCTGGTGGTAGACACCCTCACTGGTATAAACCCGGCCTCGAAGATCTTTGACAAGACCCATATCTCGGGCGCTCCGAGGCTGGTGGCAGACACCCTCGCTGGTATAAGCTCGGCCTCGAAGATCTTTGACAAGACCCGTATTTCGGGCGCTCCGAGGCTGGTGGCAGACACCTTCGCTGGTATAAGCCCGGCCTCGAAGATCTTTAACAAGACCCGTATCTCGGGCGCTCCGAGGCTGGAGGCAGACACCCTCGCTGGTATAAGCCCAGCCTCGAAGATCTTTAACAAGACCCGTATCTCAGGAGCTCCGAGGCTGGTGGCAGACACCCTCGCTGGTATAAGCCCGGCCTCGAAGATCTTTGACAAGACCCGTATCTCGGGGGTTCCGAGGATGGGGGCAGACACCTTCGTAGGAACCTTGAGTCCCGGATGTTCAAAGGAACCTTCCTTTGAATCCCGAATGTTCAGAGGAACCTTCCTTTGAATCCCGGATGTTCAAAGGAAACTTGAGTCACTCAACGGTCATCTCTGTCTCGGGAGCACTAGCCCGGTTTCGTGGAGCTCGGACAAGGCTTACAAGTCAAGATCGCCTCACAGGCGACCCGACTTGGGGGCAACTGTTACGGATTGGCCCAATCCACAATAGTGAGGCCCATAAGCAAAAGCAGATCCATTAACCAACGGCTAGGATTTAGGCCCTAGATCGGATGACTCTGATTCATTAGGACAACCCACTTTTACTCTATAAATAGGCATTCAATGTAATGCTCAAGGTACACACTCTTTTCTACTATTTACCTCTAATCAGTTCCCTAGCTGACTTGAGCGTCAGAGTGTCCCCGCAGGTACCACCTGCCCCGGATCGGAAGCGGAGCTCCGTTGATCAAGACCAACCCCTACCAACTATCTTGGATCGGACCTTGTGTCTATGATCGGATACGGGTCCAGAGATACGGTACAGAACAATGGTAAACATGCGTTTGACAAATTTCCAACGTGGTTCCAAACACATTTTTAGTAAATATAATTATATGGACTTTAGATTTAAATATGTTTTTGGTCCCTACAAATATATGGACTTTTGATTTTAGTCCCTACAATTTTTTTTCTTAAAGATCTCTTTGCAAATTCAATTTTTTTCATTATGGTTATTCTATTAGTGCATTCGTTTGCCATCTTTTAATATGTCT
Source organism: Astragalus membranaceus (assembly GCA_039519185.1). Taxonomy (NCBI): domain Eukaryota; kingdom Viridiplantae; phylum Streptophyta; class Magnoliopsida; order Fabales; family Fabaceae; genus Astragalus; species Astragalus membranaceus. The sequence goes on from CM076847.1 coordinate 94,183,097, forward strand.
AACAGAGTTCCTATGCGACTTTGTCACGTAACTGACTTAGTTAGTTTGCAATTAACAAACTACTTAATGCAAGCCTAATTGAGAAAAAGAATGGGCTAGTTACAACAGTAGGCCCCAACTAAACTGTACACAACTATGGGTGTCATGCCCTAATTTTGTCCGAGTAATCGAAAATCCAAAAAAAGTTTTATGCTCGTTGTGTCACGTGCGTGTCCTTGGCACTCTCGTGCAATGTTTGTTTTGATGCTCGTTTTATTTTATTTTTGCAGTTATTGTTATTATTAGTCTAGTGTTATTAGTGGAAAAAAATAAGTGAAGAAACTGAATAGTCAAAGGTTTTTTGTTATATAATATAGTTTTTTTACATATAAACCAAAAAAAAGCAAAAAGAGATAAATAGTACAAAATTAAAAATACAAAATTTCAAAAAAAGAAAAGAAAGAAGAAAAGGGGGCGCAGCAGCTGCTGCTGGCTGCCCTAGCTAGGGTTTCTCCTTAGATGCTGTCCTTCCTCCATTGCCAGCTATTGTCCTTTGCCCATTTAAATAGTTGTCCTTTTGCTGACTCAAATTGTGTTGTCCTTTGCGCCCTTGACTGACCTTTCTCTCCTCATCACAACACCATAAATTTGCCCTAATTGCTGTCCTTTTGATTCCTCGGTACCACACCAATCTGCCTATAAATACCAAACAGTAGCACACAATTAGGGGAGGCACACAGTCATTGATAAATACACAGGAATATACACAGAGAACACAGTCACTGAAATACACAAAATACACACACACACACACACACACACACACTGAGATACACGTTGGGACAGCAAACACAGAAAAATTCAGAAATCACACCCAAATACAGACAATGATTCACACACGAAAATTCGCAGAAACCCAGAGCAAAAATGATTAGGGTTTCACGTTGAAACCCTAATCACGAAACACAAAAAAAAATTCTGGAACAAAGGAAGGAAGCAGCAGTGACAGGTAGTCACAGCAAGCAGCGGGTGCTAGCAATCAGCAATAACAAAAAAGCTCTGGAATAGTGGTTGGTTTTTTTTATACATTACCCAAAAATACAAAAACATATAGTAGAAACAGATTATTTTAGTAGAAACATGTCCTCTGTGTGAACAGGGTTTGGAGTTAATCTTTTAAGCAGGTAGATAAAAAAAAAGTAGTGAATATTTGTTAGTTAGAATATTAGTAGCAAATATTTGTTTATTTGAAAAAATAATTTTTTTTAGTTGAAAAATTAGGGTTTCTGTCCATAAAAAAAATTGAAATTGGTCGTAAAACTGAAATTGATTAGTAACGAAATTAGGGTTTTGTTTATCTGTTCTAAAGGAATATAGGCAAAGGTTTAGTTAAATTAGGGTTTAGAGTTTCTTTTTAAATAAATAAGTAATTAGTTAAAAAAAATTAAAAATTAGAAATATACATGAACAGATGACAGAGGAATGGAGTAGGAGAAGAGAGAAGAAACATACAAAAAAGGGCACCTTAGTTCTGGCCATCGTAGACGGTGGCCGTCTTCCAAGAGTCGACGCGAAAACAAACCGCGAGCCACCGTCATCCATGACCTTGCCGCCGTCAGCAAACGTCGCCGGCTGGAACCTCTGTGAACCATCGTCCAAGTGTCGCCGCGAAAACCCACCGCAAGCCACCGACATCCATGACCTCGCCGCCGTCAGCAAACGTCGCCGGCTGGAACCTCTGTGAACCATCGTCCTTCCGCCACACCGTCTCTGTAACTCTCTCTCTCCATAATCTTCGCGAAACTCCCTCTCTCTCTCCCCCGATTTTCTCTCTCTCCATTGCTGGAATTTCGGCTTCTCTCTCTCTCTCTCTCTCTCTCTCTCTCTCTTAGAACATGGGTGCGGCGCTGGAGACTGATGGTAGAATGAAATTAGGTTTAGGTTAATTCTTATGGCCTTATATAGTCCTTTAGTCTCTGTTTTTATTTTTTTAAAATTTTTATCAGTTTACCTTTTACACCCCACCATCAGCTTTACACGCCCCACAGAAGCCTTTTTGCAAACGCAGGTCAGTTTACGAAAAACGAGCTAGATCGCTATCCACACCCCCCTTTTAATAACACAACACCCCCTGTTAATTATACTTCTTTTTTTTTACAACTCATTTAGTTTTTTTTATTATTACATCATAATGTTTCCAAACCAGTATTTGTCAAATATTTAAGCTCACAAAAAAATGGTTTGTTACTAATGGTCACTCTGTGCTTAGCTTGTTTGACCGTTAATAACCACTTTAGTTTTCAAACGAGCTATGAGTGATGACCACTCTGAGTTTTACTTGTTTGGTCATTACGAATACCTCTCCCAATTTCAAAAATAAATAAAAAACACTCAACACACAAACATTTTCTACCAAAGAACTACGTAGCTTTGATTTCTCCATCGCACCTGGAGATACGTAGGAGCAGGGGCCCACTCTTGTCAAGCGCGAAAAACTAAAATTTTTATTAAGTCTTCCTTTTCATTTTGCAAATAATAAAAAGGGTAAATTAGGGTTTTTTCTTTGAATTAAATTTTTCCTACACATTAAATTAAAATGTAACCTTTTTCTTTGAAAGGATGTTGTGGGGTGCTAAAACCTGTTGCCAAGTGGCTTCAGTCTCAAGAGGGGGGTGAATTGAGATTTAAAAACTTTTCCCCCTTTTTCAATGACTTAGATTAATTATCGCGCAGGTTAAATGGAAGCGAAGGAATTAGAAATAAAGCAGTAAAGCACGCAGAGATTTATCTTGGTTCAGTCACCTCCCAGTGACCTACGTCCAGTCCTCACACCCTTGTGAGATTTTCCACTAACACAACAAGGCTTGCGGGTGCCTTGGAAACCTTTACAGACTCAGGCACTCTCCTCCTAGGATACCCCACCTATGGAGAGCCCTCAAATCTATTACAACAATAACAAGAGATACCCCACCCCTGTTACAACCAGCTGCCCCAGAAAGATACCCCACTTCCTAGTACAAACAGCTACCCTAGAGAGATACCCCACTCCCTAGTACAAAATACAACAAATAAACAATTACAAATTTAAAGACCGAAATACCTCTAATGTGGGCAGATAATACAACTTGACGAATGCAACCCCAACTAACTCTTGCAAAAGATCAGCTCTGACGGACCAGCGGTGCGAGAAGAGCAAAGAATAAAATGTAAAGAGTTTTTCTCAAAATGTGCTCTGATTCGTAATAGTGGGTTGGTAAGAAATGAACACAATGAGGTGCCTATTTATAGGCTATGAGAAAAATAAGTTTACGTTGAAAATAATGTAGGAATCGATTATATGCTAACATGTATTGGATCTGGGAATCAATTCTTATGTGTGACTTCTTTTAAGTGAGAATCGATTTTGCTTTATTTGAAAATGGATGACAATCGATTTTTGGCTTTCAGGCAGGCTAGGAATCGATTTCTTACTCAGTGAAAAATAGTGTGAATCAATTCTTCCTTTTTAGAAATGCTTGAAAATCGATTTTATACTTTGTTGAAAATGCTATGAATCGATTCTTTCCTTTTGAAGATATTTGAGAATCGATTTACATACTTGGTTAAAACATAGTATGAATCGATTCTTCCTTTTTAGAAATATTTAACAATCGATTTACATACTTAGTGAAACTAGTATGAATCGATTCTATGCTTTTGTATTGACCTGAAAATCGATTTTTATATGTAGAATAAAATAGAGAAAATCGATTTTTTGCTTTTCAAAAATGCTTCTTGTGTTTACGTGTGCATGCATGCATTTTGAGAACTTGTGTGAGTGTGTGAGACTTTGAGAGACGAGCTGACCTTCGGAAGAGCTTACACTTTTTCCTAAGACACACCCAAATCCTAAGGACTACCCTTATTTATAAGGACTACCCTTATATCTTGAAACTTTAATTCTTGAGCTTGATTGTCTTGGATTGTGACTTTGGATATTTTGTCACTTTCATCAACTTTATCTTTGGTCTTTCTCATCAACTTTGGCTTTGCCTTTTTCATCATCAAAACCTGACCTGCAGTATAAGTCCTGCAGTACAAGATATCTACATTCTCCCCCCTTTTGATGATGACAAAACTTTACTCATCTTAAGGTGGGAGGTTAATTCAAACACATAATGCATGTATATGATACCCCCCTATCATGATGCTCCCCCTGTTTTATTGACTATATGCATAGTGACAATGCTATGACAGTTCTATATGCTCATTCTATATGCTTTATGCAACTCTATATTTCTCTCCCCCTTTTTGTCATGATCAAAAGGGTCGATATATGATAAAGTTTGCGAATCGAATGTCACAGCTATTTGACAAGGTAAAAGAACCATTGCAGATTTATAAGTGATCATCAAAACCAAAGGAAAATCATTTTTGAAACCATGAAGAGAATATTTCATCAAAACAGGTAAAAGCTAATCATGAGTCTCAAAAATCTGTGAAGCAGTTGTTTAGCCTTCGCACGGTGGGAAGTAGAGTTTTGGGAAAAAATTATTTAAGGTAAACAACGATTGTGAGTATGAATTCTGAAAATTAATACCAGAGCTAGCAATTGATTGTGACAGAAGAAAATAGATTTCAAGAAAAGGTAGTACTTCAACTGCTTTAGAAAACGCTTTTGGAGCACACAGAGATTCACAAGTCACAATTTAAATTCACATTTTATAAAATCACTTGAGAAACATTTAATTGAAAAATCATTTGAGGAATCAGGTTTTCTTTTGCAATGGATTTGTGAAAACATCAACTAGCTGATTGTGACGACTCAACTGACTCAATCATACTGTCGCCTTTCTAACCATAACCTCTAAGAAGGTGATCTGTAATTTCTATATGCTTAGTCCTAGAGGGTTGACCAGAATACTTTTCTTGTTATTCTAACATTGTTCTTTGATGATGCATCAAATAAAAATCAATCATTTATTATCTCGCATACATGCCAATCATAATGAATGGATCGATTATAAGGACTAACCTTCACGAATGTTCTTTCTTCTTACCATAAGATTCAGGGATTACTTTTAGTCACATATTTGACTTAATATACTTTTAGCACAATTTTACTAGAGGTGAATAATACTTTATCAATCTAACCTTTACCGGTGATTCTTCCTCTATTTATCACAAGTCACATGACGGCTTTTTTCGGGGGTGAGTATTAAGAGCTTTGTTGCGTCTCCGGTCATGCGCTTTGAGTCTTTGCTGTCAGGGTATCAATCTGCCCCCATACCTTGAAGCATACCTGCAATGTTCTAAAACAAGGTTCTAGGTACCCAAATCTCTTTGGGTCCTTGTGGGTTAGTGTTTGGTATGGTTCCTTTAGGAACCCACACCTTTTTCAATTTTTGTTTACCTCTTGCCCTGCAAACAGAAGCTGTATATCCAGGTTTATCACAATAATAGCATTTAATGTATGGTCTAGTGGAAAACTTTGATTTATGATGCACATGCCTTTTAATGAAATTGTTTCTAGGAGGTCTATGATGCATATGTCTTTTCTCAAAATCATTTCTTGGAACCCTAGGATGTACATGTTGTAACTTGGACACTTGGCCTATTGTACATTCAAGCTCATTGATTTTCTTTTCATGTTCTATACACTTATCACATACATAAGTTTCCTTGAAATAAACAAGATCATCATTTTCTTTTCTAAGCTCTAATTTTTCCTTAGTTAAAGCATTAACTTCATTTTGAAGGTTAGCAATGGTTTTCTTTGATTTACTTAATGCCTTAGCTAGTTTAAGTGAATTATCATGCAATTCAACAAATGCTTCATGCAGTTCATCATATGCATCTTGTAAAGAATCAGAGTTAGAGCTTACCTCATTTTCGGATTCACCTTCACTTTCCTGGTTGGCCATAAGAGCAACATGAGCTTCTTCGCTTTCTGAGCTATCTGAACTGCTTGTTTCATTGTCTTCCCATGCTACGTAGGCTTTCCTTCTTTCGTTTTCTTTGAATGTCTTCTTTTCGAATTTGGATCCCTTTTTCTGTAGATTAGGGCATTCCATCTTCATATGCCCGGGTTTCCCACATTCATAGCAAATAAGAGGACCGGATGAGCTTTCTTTCCTATTGGTGTTGAAGTTCCTTTTAGAGTAATTTTTCCGTTTCATAAACCGTTTGAACCTTCGAACCATAAGAGGCATGTTTTCCTCATTTTCATCATCCTCATTTTCTGAAGCGTCACTCTCACCAAGTTGACTTGAACTAGACGCTTTCAGAACTAAGCTTTTCTTTTTCTTATCTGTATCTTCATGCTCAGCCAGACGGGTGCGTTCTAGTTCATGCTCTTGGAGTTTACCAAATAGAGTAGCAAGAGTCATAGTAGCCAAATTTCTTGATTCAGCTATAGCAGTAACTTTGGGTTGCCATTCTCTATTCAGACATCTCAGAACTTTGTTGATTAGATCCTCTGCAGGGAATGACTTTCCCAACAAGCTTAACTGATTCACTATGTGAGTGAACCTTTTCTGCATCTCTGGTATTGTTTCACCTGTATTCATTCTAAACAATTCGTACTCTCTGGTAAGAGTATTTGTTCTTGCCCTTTTCACTTCACTTGTACCCTCATGAGTAACTTGGAGATTATCCCACATTTCTTGGGCAGATTTAGAGTTTGAAACTCGAAAAATTCATCAGCACTCAAGGCAGAAGTAATAATATTTTTAGCACGTAAATTATGTTTCACTTTTCTTTTCTCATCATCAGACCATTCATTTCAACTTTTTATTGTAAGAATACCATCTACTATGTGCGTGGGGACATAGGGTCCTTTTTCCACAGCATCCCAAACATCTAAGTCTACCCCTTCAATAAAGATTCTCATTCTTTCTTTCCAATATACGTAATCTTTCCCGTTGAATCCCGGAGGACGGGTAAGAGAAGCACCCTCTTGCGTAGACCAACCTGAAGCCATTTCTCTTGAAGCTGCTAGGCCCTTTATACAAGAGTCTAGCTCTGATACCACTTGTTGCCAAGTGGCTTCAGTCTCAAGAGGGGGGGTGAATTGAGATTTAAAAACTTTTCAGACCTTTTGAAAACTTTTTCCCCTTTTTCAATGACTTAGATTAATTATCGCGCAGGCTAAATGGAAGCGAAGGAATTAGAAATAAAGCAGTAAAGCACGCAGAGATTTATCTTGGTTCAGTCACCTCCCAGTGACCTACGTCCAGTCCTCACACCCTTGTGAGATTTTCCACTAACACAACAAGGCTTACGGGTGCCTTGGAAACCTTTACAGACTCAGGCACTCTCCTCCTAGGATACCCCACCTATGGAGATCCCTCAAATCTATTACAACAATAACAAGAGATACCCCACCCCTGTTACAACCAGCTGCCCCAGAAAGATACCCCACTTCCTAGTACAAACAGCTACCCTAGAGAGATACCCCACTCCCTAGTACAAAATACAACAAATAAACAATTACAAATTTAAAGACCGAAATACCTCTAATGTAGGCAGATAATACAACTTGACAAATGCAACCCCAACTAACTCTTGCAAAAGATCAGCTCTGACGGACCAGCGGTGCGAGAAGAGCAAAGAATAAAATGTAAAGAGTTTTTTTCAAAATGTGCTCTGATTCGTAATAGTGGGTCGGTAAGAAATGAACACAATGAGGTGCCTATTTATAGGCTATGAGAAAAATAAGTTTACGTTGAAAATAATATAGGAATCGATTATATGCTAACATGTATTGGATCTGGGAATCAATTCTTATGTGTGACTTCTTTTAAGTGAGAATCGATTTTGCTTTATTTGAAAATGGATGACAATCGATTTTTGGCTTTCAGGCAGGCTAGGAATCGATTTCTTACTCAGTGAAAAATAGTGGGAATCAATTCTTCCTTTTTAGAAATGCTTGAAAATCGATTTTATACTTTGTTGAAAATGCTATGAATCGATTATTTCCTTTTGAAGATATTTGAGAATTGATTTACATACTTGGTTAAAACATAGTATGAATCGATTCTTCCTTTTTAGAAATATTTAACAATCGATTTACATACTTAGTGAAACTAGTATGAATCGATTCTATGCTTTTGTATTGACCTAAAAATCGATTTTTATATGTAGAATAAAATAGAGAAAATCGATTTTATGCTTTTCAAAAATGCTTCTTGTATTTACGTGTGCATGCATGCATTTTGAAAACTTGTGTGAGTGTGTGAGACTTTGAGAGACGAGCTGACCTTCGGAAGAGCTTACACTTTTTCCTAAGACACACCCAAATCCTAAGGACTACCCTTATTTATAAGGACCACCCTTATATCTTGAAACTTTAATTCTTGAGCTTGATTGTCTTGGATTGTGACTTTGGATATTTTGTCACTTTCATCAACTTTAGCTTTGGTCTTTCTCATAAACTTTGGCTTTGCCTTTTTCATCATCAAAACCTGACCTGCAGTATAAGTCCTGCAGTACAAGATATCTGCAATACCTTCCCCACACATAATCGACCCCTGTACCCAAAAATAAAGGTTTTTTCAATGTTTTTCCTATTTAATAAATATTGATGGCGTCTTCATTTTTAAAATGACGAAGAAACCCTCCTCCGTATTTTTCGGTCGCTACACTGGGTTAGCAATAGCATTAAGCCCACAAACTCAACTAAGGCCCAAAATAATGACAAAACTATTAACATTTTGCTCCCTTAAGTTGAAATACACTAGATATTCAGTTTATCAAGTTCGGCATCGGTCATCCTAGACATTCCAATATCCTTCTTCAACTTGTAGAAGCTTTCCACCTTCAATGCCTTAGGTAAAATGTCTGTCAACTGATTCTGAGAAGGGTAGAACTTCAATTCAATGGACCCCAAATTGCTTAAGTCTCTTAGGAAGTGGAATCTTACATCTCTATATTTGCTTCTACCATGCATAACTGGGTTCTTTGTCAGCTTGATTGTTGAGCTATTATCACACAAACTGTGAGACATTTATCTTGTTCCTGTCCTAGCACTTCCATGATGCGCTTGAGCCAAGTTGCTTGGCACACACAGTAGGCAGCTGCAACAAACTTTGCCTTTATGGTAGATATAATCACTATTGGTTGATTCTTTGAGGACCATGATACAATACCAACATTAAATATGAAAACAAAGCGATTAGCCTGCTTCAGTTGTTCCCTTCAAATATATGAGGATTCTCTTGGCTGCAGCAAGTTGTTCATTTGTTGGTTTATCCATAAACCTGTTAATAAGACTTAGAACAAACATACCATCGGGTATAGTGGCATTAAGTACATCAAACTCCCAACAATTTGTTTGAAAACTATTAGATTTACATTGCTCCCTTCTTCATTCCTCGAGAGTTTGGTTTCTGTCACAGCAGGACTGCACACAACCTTACATTCTCCCATGCCAAAACCTGTCTAGCACTTCATTAGTGTATTTTCGCTGAGTGATGAATATCCATTTACTGTTTTGAATTACTTCAACACCAAGGAAGTACCTCATTCTTCCATGGTCTTACATGTCAAACTCTTTCTTCATTGAATCCCTGAAACTTCCAATCAAAGAGAAGTCAGTTCCAGTACATATGAGATCATCAACATATAAACTGACAATAAGCAAATTCTTCTCATTATCTCTCTTAGTGAAGAGAGTATGTTCATGAGGGCACTTCTTGAAACCCTCATTACTGAAATAATAATCAATTCTACTATATCAGGCTCTAGGTGCCTCTCTGAGACCACACAGTGACTCCCTCAACCTATACACCTTATCTTCCATGCCTTTCCTCTCATACCCATGAGGTAGCTCCACATACATGATTTCCTCCAACTCTCCATATAAGAAGGCAGATTTCACATCTAATAGATACACCTCCCACCCTTCACCTGCTGCAACAACCAATATGGACTTGATGGTATCCCAACTTGCCACTGGGAAAAAACCTTTGATAAATCCACCCCATGCTACTATAAACTTTTCTTTGCAACCAATCTTGCCTTGTACTTATCTATCTTTCCCTCTTCATTGTTTTTGGTCTTGTAGACCCACTTTACTCCAATCTTTTTGGCACCTTTTGGTAAATCCTCTAGCTCCCAAGTCTTGCTCTTCTTAAGGGATTGAATCTCAGTATCCATAGAAACTAAAAATAATTTAACATGGGCAGAGTAACCCGAAGATGGACCTTCACCCAAGCATAAGAGTCTATGTGGAGGCTTTTGGGCTATACCCTCTTAGGGACTTAGGGTATCGCCAGGGTTTTACGGGGCTACTAAATACCTTTATTGAGGGGTGACAGCCAGACACATCAAGCTTCCACCTTCTGGTTGGTGATATGACTGTCACACTTGATGACGTGTCGACCTTGTTGCACATCCCCATTGTCGGCAGGTTCTACGACATGGTGGACTACACTAAGTCCCAGGGAGAGCAGCTTCTGATTGACTATTTAGGAGGAGACTCCCAAGATGCACATGACCAGATTCACGCCAGAGGGCTGTACATGGAACTGAGATGGTTGAAGGAGGTGGTATACCCTAGGGCCATCCACGAGCAGTGATGGGAGGATGCTGTTCAGGCATATCTTCTATACCTGCTGGGCACCACTATATTCACAAACAAGTCGGGGTCCAAGGTGAAGCTGGCTTATATTGGGATGCTTACTAAGTTCGACGCCGCCAGAGGGTTGGCCTTTACCCATCTCTATGACCAGCTAATGAATTCTAGTAGAAAAAAATGCAGACAGGTAGCTGGCTACGCACACTTCTTCAGGTATGTATTATAATTAATTTATTTATCAGTTTACAGTGGTTTTGTATGTTTACTAACTCGGTTCCCATGTTGATTACAGGTCAGGATATTTGAGCATTTCCAGGGTGACAACTTTGGTACTGAGTGGTTGAACCCTCGTTATGATGAAGCGTAGCCACGCACCAAGCGGTGACGGACTACGAAAGGGGACAGGGCTAATAAACTGATAAACTCTAATTTAGTGCATTTTTAGAGATATCTTTAGGCCATTTTTAGAGCAATTAGTATCATTTAAATAAATAAGTGACTTTCTTTGCTTTTTATTTTGCAGTAAAGATGAAAAGAGAATATTAATCAAATATGATATATATATATATATTACACAAATAAAAGAAAGAAAGGAACTTTAAAGGATACCCAATATCATGAAGCCAGCCCAAGGGAGTGAATGAATCCAAAGTGCCGAAATGGAACTGAAAAAACACAAGGATATGAATTCAGCCCATAATGCAATTGAATTATAAGGCCCACATGTTAATTGAAGAGAATAAAATATATTGGTGAGCAAGAGAGAGGAGTGCCGCACAAGAAAAGGATAATAGCATGTATCAATATCAATATAAAAGGAGAAACAGTAGCCGCGTGAATGGAAGGAAACAGTGCCGCGGAAGAAAAGAAAGAAAACGCACTAACAGTAGTGCCGGCAATTAGAAGAGAGAGTTTTGGATACCCGTTCTCGACACCGTGAGAGAGCTCTGGAGCAGAAAAAGGAGACTAAAATTTCAGGATCAGAAATTTCTCTATTCCGGGTTATTTTTATCTCTGTAATTTATGACTCCTAATTTTATTTTATTGTTCTCGAACACTATGGATAGTTAAATCCTCTTCTAGGGTCTTAGGTGGATCTTGCATGTTTAGAGACCTTTTTATGTTCTAATTTCTGGTTTGAATTCCTGTTTTTATTTTAATTAATATTGTCCTATTGTTTTTATCACATGATTAGGATTAGCTACCCTTTGCATGTTTATAATCAATTAATTGATCAGCGACCGTACTGCAAATAGTTGGTGGACCTATAGGATAATTGGGGCTATAATTAGGGCATGACCAAACCATAATTTAGTCTTCCAATCATTCAACCTTTTTGCTCTTTATGCTTTTCCTGAATTTAAATTCTTGCATGACCAAACGAGGGTTAATTTAGGAAAAAGAATATTAATCACGAATGACCAAACGGATTAATAGCTTTAGTAAAGGGATTGGTAATTAAATAAAATAAAGGAATTCAAGTAGGAATTAGACATAGGGGAATCGAAGCTTGCAAGTGAAACCGTGACCCTAGACCTCTCTCCATCGATTAAATTTAGTATTTTAATTCTTTTTATTTATTTCTTTTTATTTGTTTTCATTACAACTAAATCATTGGTTCGTCTAAACAATATATAATCTTGACTAGTTTGGTACTTGTTAATTAATCCCTGTGGATACGATAATCTTTTATACTACTTCTGTGAAAGAGTACACTTGCTCTAAGTGTGTTTTTAACGCAACAAGTTTTTGGCGCCGTTGCCGGGGATTAATTTAGCAATATTAAACGAAAAAGATTTTTATTGCTTTAGACATTTTTTATGCACTAGTTTTATTTTATTTTTTTTATCTTATTGAAAAAAAAAATACAAAAAAAAGGCTGCTAATACTTTCCCAAGAGACCGCTGCCGTTCACCTTTTTTGCAGATAAAAGTTTAAATCATGGTTAAGACAATTGGAGATTATATTAGAGATGCAGAGGCACAAAGGAATTTGGAGAAGTCATATTGGTATATGTCTCAATGTCAGATGCAAATTTCTCCTCCTCCTTATGAACCTTATTCAGACTATTGGGATGACTATGAGCCACCTCCTTATTCCTCCCACTGGGATAATTATGAGTCACTACAAGTGCAAAGGCAAGAGGAGGAAAAGTCGGATGTCAATGAGGTCTTGGCCAAATTTATGCAGCTGACACTTGAAAATTTTGAAAGCCTGAATGGTCAAATCTCAAGTCTCATTGCTTTGTTATCTCAAGAGGCCCAAGAAACTCCTTCACAAACTAAGTCGACCCAAAATAAAGAAGCTGAGCAATACAAAAAAAGTATTCCTACGAGAGATGAAGTTGTCTCCATGGAATATAATTTGGATGAAGAAGCTCTCAAGAAAGATGAGGAGACTCCTACTGAAGGGAGTCAAATCAAAATAGTAGCTCCTACTGAAGGGAGTCATATTGAAACAAAAGATCCTATTAATGAGAGCGGTTGTGAGGAGAATGAGAAAGATCCATTGGTTCTGGATTTGGAGAAAGAGGAGAAAGCGCCCATTTTTGGGCAAATTGTTTTAACCATTGGTGATGCTGTGATTGAGGTTCACCGGGGAAAGGTAACTTTAAGGAATGGTAAAGAAGATGATGTTATTAAAGCTTTAAATTTCAATGAAATTTTCTCTTCTTTAATTTCTCCTTATTTTGATGATGTGGTTGAAACTAACATTTTTTGTGAATTAAAGATGCAGGACCTTTTGGAAAAAAAATCTTATTTTGCAGGATCCTAGCATAGTGGTGGATGGAGATAAAATAAAAATTTCACCATCCTTTGAAGTTCATCCACCACGTGGAAAAAGAAAGAACAATGTGAACCACATGGTTAGAAAGTTAAGAAGGTGTACTGCGTTAGATGTAAAATTTGCTCTTGGAGAACCCCCTGATTAAGCACCAACTATAGTCAGGCTCACGACGTTAAACAAGCGCTTCGCAGGAGGCAACCTGTGTTTTATTTTCAGTTATTTTTATTTTGTTTTGTTTTTAGGAATAAGCTCAGACTACAAGCTCTCTCAGGGAAGTCACTCTTACTCTCTCATTTATTTATTTTTGTGCCAATTTGATATTTTGCATTGAGGGCCATATTTTATGCTAGTGTGGGGGAGGATAGTTTAACTTTGTCAATTCATCTCTATTAATGCATATACCCACTACATATGTTGATAGCATTTTTTCTGGCTAGTTTTGGATATAGAAACTGAAAAAAAAATAGAGATTTTGCCTTTAGGGGATCCCATAATTAATTTACTTGACAGAATTGTGCTTAATTGTAACTGTGAGGATGTCCTTAGGAAGCTGGTAATTAGCATTTGTGCCTGTTGAGTACTTTTTGTGAACTACCCTCTAAATGTGAGATCTGAGCCTTCATAAGGGGATTGATACTAAATCAAAAAATTTTACCCCTTTTCTTTCTATGAGTGTGTTTCCCAATTTGTTACATTCTAGAATTTGTCTTTTGACCATTTCAAGGCGAAAATTGATTTGCATCATGTAAAAAGATTTGGGGAATTTAGGTATTTTTCTGGCCTCAGAATTGTTTGTTGAATTTATCCATTAGTTGCCCCATTTGAGCCTATTTGTTATATTTTTTCTTTGGTACCTAGATATTATTTTTTCTTTTTTTTTTGGTAACCATTTGAAATTAAATTTGGAGCAACTATTGAAAGTTACAATTTTGTCCTGTATTTCAAGTGTCTATCTCATCGGGACATAAAAACAAAATAAGAGTGACTAATGTGGTTACAAGTACCTTTTCCTCTAGAAAAATGAAAAGTTGGAAAGAAAAAAAAAGAGAACAAAGGAAAGCAAGAAGGAGGAAAAGGCACATCAAAAGAATGAAAGAGCCAAAAGGCAAATCCAAAAAAAAAAAAAAGTCTTCTCAAGAGCAAAAAGCAAATCAAAAAGAGCTGACTCAATAGAAAAAGAGTGAAGAAGTGAAACTAATTTGGAGTTTGGGCAAAAATTGTAAAATAGATAGGAGCTCCATATTTTGTTTTAAAGGTTACTATTCATTTCTTGTTTCTTTTCTTTAGCCCTTTGATTATCCCTTTCTTCTTATTTCCTACCTTGCATGAATACCCTGGCCCCATTACAACCCATGAAACCCCATCTTTTGCATGCATGTGAACTATTTAGTGGAGATTTGGTCAAATTACAAACATATGGTAATGTGCATTTTGTTGAAACTTGAGTGTATACTTTCCCTAGTCCCTAAACACTTAGAGAGATTGTGAGGGATTGCCTTTGTTTACAGAAATGTATTCTTCAGGGACATGAGCCTCTAATTGGGCAACCTTTTGACACCTCATATGTGCTATATTGTCTATTGTCTGTCATTGTGCTTCTAATTTTGGGTTCCTTATTTGACAGTCTCTATTATTTATTTGAAAATTTTATTGAGCCAGAAAATTTGCTTGAGGACAAGCAAAAGTTAAGTGTGGGGGAGTTGATAAACTCTAATTTAGTGCATTTTTAGAGATATCTTTAGGCCATTTTTAGAGCAATTAATATCATTTAAATAAATAAGTGACTTTCTTTGCTTTTTATTTTGCAGTAAAGATGAAAAGAGAATATTAATCAAATATGATATATATATATATATATATATATATATATATATATATATATATATATATATTACACAAATAAAAGAAAGAAAGGAACTTTAAAGGATACCCAATATCATGAAGCCAGCCCAAGGGAGTGAATGAATCCAAAGTGCCGAAATGGAACTGAAAAAACACAAGGATATGAATTCAGCCCATAATGCAATTGAATTATAAGGCCCACATGTTAATTGAAGAGAATAAAATATATTGGTGAGCAAGAGAGAGGAGTGCCGCACAAGAAAAGGATAATAGCATGTATCAATATCAATATAAAAGGAGAAACAGTAGCCGCGTGAATGGAAGGAAACAGTGCCGCGGAAGAAAAGAAAGAAAACGCACTAACAGTAGTGCCGGCAATTAGAGGAGAGAGTTTTGGATACCCGTTCTCGACACCGTGAGAGAGCTCTGGAGCAGAAAAAGGAGACTAAAATTTCAGGATCAGAAATTTCTCTATTCCGGGTTATTTTTATCTCTGTAATTTATGACTCCTAATTTTATTTTATTGTTCTCGAACACTATGGATAGTTAAATCCTCTTCTAAGGTCTTAGGTGGATCTTGCATGTTTAGAGACCTTTTTATGTTCTAATTTCTGGTTTGAATTCCTGTTTTTATTTTAATTAATATTGTCCTATTGTTTTTATCACATGATTAGGATTAGCTACCCTTTGCATGTTTATAATCAATTAATTGATCAGCGACCGTACTGCAAATAGTTGGTGGACCTATAGGATAATTGGGGCTATAATTAGGGCATGACCAAACCATAATTTAGTCTTCCAATCATTCAACCTTTTTGCTCTTTATGCTTTTCCTGAATTTAAATTCTTGCATGACCAAACGAGGGTTAATTTAGGAAAAAGAATATTAATCACGAATGACCAAACGGATTAATAGCTTTAGTAAAGGGATTGGTAATTAAATAAAATAAAGGAATTCAAGTAGGAATTAGACATAGGGGAATCGAAGCTTGCAAGTGAAACCGTGACCCTAGACCTCTCTCCATCGATTAAATTTAGTATTTTAATTCTTTTTATTTATTTCTTTTTATTTGTTTTCATTACAACTAAATCATTGGTTCGTCTAAACAATATATAATCTTGACTAGTTTGGTACTTGTTAATTAATCCCTGTGGATACGATAATCTTTTATACTACTTCTGTGAAAGAGTACACTTGCTCTAAGTGTGTTTTTAACGCAACAAGTTTTGGCGCCGTTGCCGGGGATTAATTTAGCAATATTAAACGAAAAAGATTTTTATTGCTTTAGACATTTTTTATGCACTAGTTTTATTTTATTTTTTTTATCTTATTGAAAAAAAAAATACAAAAAAAAGGCTGCTAATACTTTCCCAAGAGACCGCTGCCGTTCACCTTTTTTGCAGATAAAAGTTTAAATCATGGTTAAGACAATTGGAGATTATATTAGAGATGCAGAGGCACAAAGGAATTTGGAGAAGTCATATTGGTATATGTCTCAATGTCAGATGCAAATTTCTCCTCCTCCTTATGAACCTTATTCAGACTTGTGGATACGATAATCTTTTATACTACTTTTGTGAAAGAGTACACTTGCTCTAAGTGTGTTTTTAACGCAACATAAACCCTTTCGATTAGCGCTGGATCGGCTTTCTCCAGAGGATGTCACCTAGTATCCATACACAGATCACAGACATATGCAGCCCTTCCAAGCACTGTCCTAGTTTAGAGGGTTTGTACGTCATGATGGGTGCATGATGTCGTATCAGCCAGACCGTGTTGTCAGGCAAATTTGGCTACATACAAGGGATCCAAGATGATGCCAAACCTTCTACTCGGTCGACCGTGACGTTAGAGGATGCTGACTGCATGTGGGCGGAGTTCCACCAGCAAGTTATTGATAATTCTATTTTATATAGAGTTATTTATGCATCTAAACATAACTAATTGCTTAAAACCAAGTATAATAACTGTTAAATATAATAGTATGAGTAAGATAACAACACTCTATATTTCAAAGAGGATTATGTAATGATTTAAGCATTTTATATTTATATTGGTATGTTTGAGATGTTTGTTTAGTGCACTTGCAGTTAGGTGCAAATACACAAGGGAAACAAAAATGCATCTGCACTAAACTACACTTACAGCAGTGCAACTGCACTTAGGTGCAACTGCACTTAGGTGCATCTGCACCATCCCGCGCTGAAGGCAGATTTAACCCCACCTTGGAAGAACCTCAATTCATACCAATGCATAAACTTTTCTATGACATCATGTTTAGTCATAAGTCACGTGGAGGCATATGCCAACATGCAATAGGAGGCACCCACAATGGAAAATTATCATGAAAGGCTACGCATCTAGAACACATGGCTTTCCACAATTGGACCTCCCCTTTTGGACTTAATCTTCTCAATCAAAGCTCTGAAAAGTAACCATGGTTAAGCCACCTTTGATCAGCTTGATCTCCAAGCAAACCCTCACTTGAAGGAAACCTCCAAGGCTATATAAAGGCTTCCACTTCTCACTTGAAGGAATCATATCATAACATATAGATCATACACTTCACTTGTAATTTAGTAGTTTCATTCCTTATAGTTTTTAGTAGTAGTTAGTTGGCAAGAAGGTAAGGAAGGAATCGATGACTTCTTCCTCACTTCTTCATCAACTTAGTTAGGTGCAACTGCACCAGGAAGTCAGTGCTTCTGCACTACTGGCCAAATTTATGCAATAGTACTTCAATCAGTGTAAACAGTTATACGCTTCACTAACTGCACCAGGAAGTCAGTGCTTCTGCACCAGAAAGTCAGTTCCTTCATATTCTTTTACGTATTTGCATTCTGTTTTCACTTGACATTAAAACCCCAAAAAATTGTGAGTAGTGTAGTAGCACTAATTTATATGCTTTCTAAACATACAAAAGTTTAACCAATCCCTGTGGGTTCGACCTTTCTCATCACTATATTACTTGTTTGTGACTGTGTATACTTGCACATATTTTCACACACCAAGTTTTTGGTGCCGTTGCCAGGGATTGCCATTAATTTTTGTTGTTTAGATTTATAAATTAGTGTTTTATTATTCTGGTAGTTTGTTTCTTAGTGCAGATGAACTAGCTTATGCACATGGTCTGATCACTAGAATTTGCATTAGATCCTGAGATAGAGAGAAGATTTAGAAAGTTGCTGAGGCTCAAGAAACAAAGAGTTCAACGCTGCAGAGTCACTATGTCTCATCAAAGTGAAGAAGAGGGATCTAGACCAGGTTCAAGTGGAGGATCAGTCAGAGGTGGCCCAAGCACTCATCATGAACCTGAGAATGATCACAGAAAGAAATTCATCAACATGGGACCAATAGGTATGATTAATGATAGAAATAGACCCATGAGGGATTATGCTATGTTTAATCATCAAAATATGCAAACAAGTATAGCTAGACCTCATATTGATGCTGTGCATTTTGAATTTAAACCCATGATGTTCCAAATGCTACAAACAATTGGTAAATTTGGTGGATCCATCCATGAGGATCCCCATGAGCATTTAAAACAATTTTTAGAAGTATGTAGTAACTTTATTCTTCCTGGTGTTAGTGAAGATGCATTTAGACTTAAGCTATTTCCATATTCTTTGAAAGATAAGGCTAAATCTTGGTTGAATTCAATAGAGCCTAATTCTATTCATTCATGGAATGAAATGGCTGAAAAGTTTTTAGCAAAATATTTTCCACCCATCAAAAATGCCAGAATGAGAAATGATATTACATCTTTTAGACAAAAAGAATTTGAATCATTGTTTGAAGCATGGGAAAGATGGAAAGAGCTCTTAAGAAAATGTCCACATCATGGTCTACCTGTCATTTATTCAAATGGAAACTTTTTATAATGGTTTAGAACCCCAAACCACAATGATGCTTGATGCATCATCTGGGGGTGTCTTATTAAACTTGTCTTACAATGAAGCATGTGAATTGATTAATAGAATTGCAACAAACTGTTCTAGTTGGCCTATTGAGAGGGCTAGTGCCCAAAAGAGACCATCAGGGGTACATGAAATTAGTGATGTATTAGCCCTATCTGCTCAGTTTGCCTCACTGACAAACATGTTTAAAAACTTCACTTCAACCAATGCATCTGAACCTAGTGCACCTGCACCTACAGAAAACACTGCAGCAGCCATAGAACAAGTCCCCCCGGGTGATACATCTTGTGTGTATTGTGGAGGAGGTCATTTGTATGAGGAATGTCCTAGCAACCCTGTCTCTGTCAATTATGTAGGATACACTAGGAATAACAACCCTTACTCTAACACTTATAACCTTGGCTGGAAGAACCACCCAAATTTCAGATGGAACAATACTGGTGCATCTGCACCTAATACATCTGCACCAGCCACACCACCAGGATTCCAATATCAGAACAGCCAAAGACAACAACCACCTGCCACTGATAACTCCTTAGAAGCCTTGCTCAAATCCTTCATTAGTGAAACTAGAACAGCTAGGCAAGCACAAGATGCATCTATAAAGAATTTGGAGAATCAAGTGGGATAATTGGCTACAGCTCTGTATCAAAGACCAACAGGTACACTACCATCAAATACAGAAGCCACCACATCCCACAGGCCAGG
Source organism: Astragalus membranaceus (assembly GCA_039519185.1). Classification (NCBI taxonomy): domain Eukaryota; kingdom Viridiplantae; phylum Streptophyta; class Magnoliopsida; order Fabales; family Fabaceae; genus Astragalus; species Astragalus membranaceus. Next base: position 94,202,892 of record CM076847.1, read on the forward strand.
TAAGGAACAAGTGAAGGCCATTTCTTTAAGGAATGGAAAAGATCTTTCAGAACCACAAGAGATTGAAGGGACAGGTAAGGGAGAAAAAAAATAAAAATGAAAAAAATACTCAAGATGCAGAAGCACCTGATGCATCTGCATCTCATGAAGTTCCAACTCCAAGGTTAGTCCCTGAATACCCTCCTCCTCCTTTTCCTCAAAGGTTAAAAAAGGCACATGAGGAGAAGAAATTCAGTAAGTTTTTAGATGTTTTAAAACAGTTACATATCAATGTTCCTTTAATTGAAGAACTTCAGCAAATGCCTAATTATGCTAAATTTATGAAAGATGTGCTTTCAAAAAGAAAAAGATTAGGGGATTTTGAAACAGTTGTTATGTCCAAAGAATGTAGTTTGATTTTGCAAAACAAAATTCCAAGAAAATTGAAAGACCCTGGTAGTTTTACAATTCCATTTTCCATAGGCAAATTCTATACTGGTCGTGCATTGTGTGACTTAGGTGTAAGCATAAACTTGATGCCTAAATCTATCTTACAAAACTAGGAATTGGAATTGCTAAGCCTACCACTGTAATACTATCACTGGCAGACATATCAATAGCTTACCCAGAGGGAATTATTGAAGATATTTTGGTAAAGGTTGACAAATTTATATTCCTTGCAGATTTTGTTATTCTTGATTTTGTTGCAGATGAAGAAGTGCCAGTTATTCTTGGAAGCCCATTCTTAGAAACTGGGAAAGCACTGATTGATGTGCAAAAAGGGGAACTAACCATGAGAGTAAATGATCAAGAGGTGAAATTCAATGCGATGAATGCCCTAAAGTATCCTGCAGAGGAGATTGAAGAGTGTTTACCTATCAATTCTCTTGACCATTTAGTACAGAAGCAGTTCCATAAGCAGTATGATCACCTTGCCAGTGCACTTGCACCTGATGCAGATGCACTGCCTGAAGAAGAAATTATGGAAAAAGACATTCTGCCAAGAGAAGAACCAACACAAAAGGTTTGGTCTAGAACTTTTGAATCTCTTAATTTAGAAGACCCTAACCTTAAAAAGAATTTACCCTCAATTGAACAACCTCCAAAATTAGAATTGAAAGAGCTGCCCAAACATTTGAAATATGCTTTCTTAGGGGAAGATGATACACTTCCAGTGATCATTGCCCCTGACTTATCAATAGAGCAGGAGCATGATCTCATTTGTACCTTAAGCAAGCATAAAAAAGTAATAGGCTAGCAAATGACAGACATAAAAGGAATTAGCCCTTCAATATGCATGCATATGATAATTTTAGAAGATAATTCAAAAAATTACATAGAAGGACAGAGAAGGCTAAATCTAATAATGAAAGAGGTTGTAAAGAAAGAAATCATTAAATGGCTAGATGCTGGAATCATATACCTTATATCAGATAGTGCATGGGTTAGTCATGTACAATGTGTTCCAAAGAAGGGGGTGTAACAGTTATAGCCAATGAAAAAAATGAGTTAATACCAACAAGAATTGTTACAGGTGGGAGGATATGCATGGATTATAGAAAACTCAATAAGGCCACAAAGAAAGACCATTTTCCTTTACCCTTCATTGACCAAATGTTAGATAGGTTAGCAAGTAAGGAGTTTTATTGTTTCTTAGATGGTTATTCAGGATACAATCAAATTGCAATTGAACCTAAGGATCAACAAAAAAACTACCTTCACTTGTCCTTATGGCACCTTTGCATTTAGAAGGATGCCTTTTGGACTTTGTAATGCATCTGCAACATTCCAAAGATGCATGATGTCCATATTTTCTGACTTCATTGAGCAATCAATGGAAGTTTTCATGAATGATTTTTCCGTTTTTGGGGAAACATTTCCATTGTGTTTGTCAAATTTCGAAAAAATTCTCCAAAGATGTGAGGAAACAAATCTAGTGCTCAATTGGGAGAAGTGTCATTTTATGGTACAAGAAGGCATTGTGCTTGGACATAAAGTGTCAAGGAAAGGTCTTGAAGTAGATAAAGCTAAAATAGAGGTCATTGAGAAGTTATCACCTCTAACAACTGTCAAAGGAATTAGAAGCTTCTTAGGTCATGCACGCTTCTACAGAAGATTTATCTAAGATTTTTCTAAAATATCCAGGCCATTGTGTACTCTTTTACAACAAGATACACAAATTAATTTGGATGAATCATGTATGGAAGCATTCCAAAAGCTCAGGAAGGCACTGGTAACTGCACCGGTGATTGTTACACCAGATTGGAGCAGACCTTTTGAGTTGATGTGTGATGCTAGTGACTTTGCTGTGGGAGCTGTCCTAGGGAAAATGTATGATAAAATCTTTCATTCTATTTATTATGCTAGCAAGACATTTGTTGTAACAGAAAAAGAATTATTAGCAGTGGTTTTTGCATTTGACAAATTTAGATCTTACTTGGTAGGCACCAAAGTTATTGTTTATACTGATCATTTTGCCATCAAGTATTTAATATCAAAGAAAGATGCAAAACCAAGGTTAATAAGATGGGTTCTCCTCCTTCAAGAATTTGATCTTGAAATTAGAGATAAAAAGAGGGTGGAGAACCAAGTTGCTGACCATTTATCTAGACTTGAAGGTGAAAGTACAGGTACACAAGAAGGAGAGATCAAGGAAAACTTCCTAGATGAAAAACTGTTGGCAATTACCTTGACTGCCCCTAGTGCTTCTGCACTAAGTGCATATACACCTAGTGCAACTGCACCATGGAATGCTGACATAGTTAATTTCCTTGTAAGCAAAGTTGTACCAGTAGACATGAATTATCAGCAACGAGGGAGGTTTTTCCAAATAGCCAAAAAATACTATTGGGGTGATCCATTTCTCCATAAAATGTACCCAGATCAGTTAATGAGAAAATGCATCCCACAAGAAGAACAGCAAGCAGTGCTTCTGCACTGCCATGCTGCACCATATGTAGGTCACTTTGGAAGCCACAGAACAGCAGCTAAGGTATTACGATCTGGTTATTATTGGCCCACTTTATTTAAAGATTCATATTCAATGGTCAAAATTTGTGACAAATGTCAAAGAGCAGGTAATATTTCTGAAAAACATGAAATGCCTAGAACCAATATTTTAGAAATTGAACTTTTTGATGTATGGGGCATGGATTTCATGGGTCCTTTCCCAACTTCTTTTGGCAAACAATACATCTTGGTAGCTGTTGATTATGTGTCCAAATGGGTAGAGGCAGTGGCATTGCCTAATAATGATGCCAAATCTGTTAGCAAATTCCTTCTGAAAAACATTTTTACAAGGTTTGGCACCCCAAGGGCAATCATCAATGATGAAGGCTCACATTTTTGCAATAAACTCATTGAAAATATTCTTGCAAAATATGGGATTAAGCATAAAATTGCTACAGCCTACCACCCACAAACAAGTGGGCAGGCTGAGCTATCAAATAGGGAATTTAAAAGAATGCTTGAGACAATGGTTGGACCATCAAGAAAAGATTGGTCTCTACATTTAGATGAGGCATTATGGGCATACAGAACTTCATTTAAAACACCATTAGGTATGTCCCCCTTTAGGCTAGTCTATGGCAAAGCATGTCATCTGCCTGTTGAGTTGGAAAACAAATCTTATTGGGCTATGAAAAAGTTGAATTATGATCTCAACAAAGTAGGTGCACAAAGGTTTTTAGAGTTGAATGAATTGGAAGAATTTAGGCAATTCTCTTATGAGAATGCAGAAATTTACAAGACAAAAACCAAAGCTTGGCATGACAAAAGAATTCAAAGAAGAGAACTTAGAGAAGGAGGAATAGTCTTGTTATACAATTCCAGGTTGAAATTATTTCCTGGAAAACTTAAATCAAGATGGTCAGGACCATTCAAACTAGTCAAGATTTACCCCCATGGTGCAGTTGATTTGTATGATGCAGCCACAGACACCGCTTTCAAGGTAAATGGCCAGAGAGTAAAAATGTACTATGGTGAACATGTGGTGAGGGACAAATTCACCACACATTTTCAAAATCTCTAAGGTACAGAGATAGTCAGGCTGAAAGACTCTTAAAACAAGCGCTTATGGGAGGCAACCCATGTTATTAAATATTTAGTTTTGCAGTTTTTGTTCAATATGATGTTTTCAAGTGTTTTGTATGAACACAGGTTTTTGGTGCATCTGCACCTATCATTCCTCAGTACTCCTGCACCAAAAATTCAAAAAAAAGTATATAACACTTGGGTGAAAATTTTCAAAAATGCCAGCGCAACAAAAATGTAGTCATAATCAGTGGCTGAGATGTTGAGTTGTCTCGCCTACGCTTGCACGTGTCTCATTGCATGTAAGCCCACATAACTCTAACAGCTACCTCGCCCATCAATTCAACCAACTCACTCACCACTTTAAACTGACCCAATTCCCCATGGCTACCGTTTATTCACTCACAGTAACCCCCTCTCTCACAAAACCGTAAAACATCCCCAATCACTTTCTCTCTCTCTCTCGCAAATCCCCAATTTCTCTGTAAACACCATCTTCAACCTCTATTGAAGAAAATGGTTCGCAAGCAAAGTGCCATGAAAACATCAGGGAAGAGCATCACAGGCACAAGATCAACATCAAAACTACCCCAAAAGAAGAAAGCTGGTGCAACTGCACCTAGTCCAGTACCAATTGATGCTGATCATGCGCATTTCTGGGAAATGAAATTCCTACCAGAAAGAGGTTACAGTTTGATGAAAGCACACCCAAGATTCATGTCAACAATCTCAAGTCTTCATTGGGATCTGTTTGTGCAACACAGAGCATTCTACTTGGAGCAAGTAGTAAGAGAGTTCTGTTTTGGAATTCAGGACAACAACAAAGGTAAAACTCTGGACCATTTTGTAATTAGGGGTAGGAAGGTTTACTTTGATGCTGATAGAATTAATAACCATTACAACCTAGTCTACTCTGGTTCTGATTTTGAAGAGAAAATAGAAGAGTATGGAAAGAAAGAGATGGAAAGAGCAAGGTCTAGAATTGCTGTGAAAAACTCAAAATGGGATAAAATCACCAACACTGAATTTAAGCTTAAGAATAGATATTTGATCCCTGAGTTAGGAAATTGGTACTTGTTTATTGATTGCTCATTCTTCCCTAAAGATAGATTGATCCTCTTGGATGCAATCTTGACCAATGACAATGTGGACATAGGGAGAATCATTAACAAAGAGATTCTAGATTGTGCAACTAAATCAGAAGGATTTTTATTCTTTCCATGCTTGATCACTGAGTTATGCATGAAACAAGGGGTAGAAATTAGTTCTAATGAGCATCAACAGAGAAAGTACCCTCCAGACCCATTATCTGCTGAAATGAAACAGAGAACCAAGATAAAGGCTGAACCAAATAACCTGGTGCAGCAGCACTTAGTGCAGAAGCACCAGGCAGTGTGGAGATTCCAGCAAGAGCAGCATGATTGGCTACAACATAGGTTGATGGAGATGTCACAGTTGAACCAAGGACAAATGCTCTTTGTTTTGTATGATAACAAATTAAATCTTGTCTACTAATGGTTGCAGTTGAATGAAAGTACAGAGACAAAATCAAAGAACAGGGATTAAATCAAAGAGCAAGGGCTAAAGTGCAATGGCTTGCAGAAGAATCAACAATGAAGTTGAAGACTTAATTGTTTATCTGCTTTTGATAGGACTCAAATGTAAGATCCTATCCCTTCAGCCTTATAACATTTAGTAGCTGAGAGATGATTTTTCAAAACATACATGTTGCATCAAAACAAGCTTTGAAAAATATTTTACAAAATTGCATGCATGCATAGGGTGGCACCTAAACCTAAAAACAATTTTATGGAAAGCTTGAAATCGATTCCTATCATTTTCTAAAGCATGAAATCGATTTCCTAAGCTATTATAAAGCTTGAAATCGATTTCCTAATCTATTGTTGAAGCAAAGAATTGATTTTACCTAGTCTCATTGGAGTATAAAATTGATTTTATACTCAATTCATTGGAGTATAAAACCGATTATATACTTAATACATTAATGGATGAAATCGATTGCTTGCTTCCTTCTTTGAAACAATTCAGAGCAAAGAATCGATTGTATGCTCCTTGTTTTAAGCAAAGAATCGATTACAATACATTCCCTTTTCAAGCAAAGAATCGATTATGCCATTTACACTATCAGAGCACATAATCGATTCTTGTTTCTTGTGTTTTTAGTCCAACGGTCAATTTTTTACATTTTCTATAAATAGGGACCTTGGATCTCAAAATCAAACACACCACTCCACTTCTCTTCTACGCAATTTCAAATCAAAAGCAAAGAGAAAAAAATAAGAGCTTTCATTTTCAGATCTATATTTCAAAGTTCTTCATTTTCAAAAACCAATCATCTCTCACTCTACTATATTGTAACTATACTGCTGAAGTGATTGGTTCGTAGATCTCATATTGTATTCGTTTTCTAAGTGGCTATTTTGAAATCCTGGGAGGTGTTCTTGGGTCGTTCAATCGGTGAGATTGAAGCGGTGTTGAAATCCTTAGCGGGGAGCTCGAGTTCTCAATTTGGGGAAATTGGGATTTGCTATTTGAAGTTGCCCGTTTGTAAAACATTCTTCATATAGTGGTTGTCAGCAAGTCTAGAGGTTGCAAAGCCGGAGGCCGAGGACGTAAGACTTTTATCCCGAACCTCGTAAAAATTACGGTGTACCTCTTTCCCTACTCTTTTACTTTATTTGTCATTTATATACGTCTATTGTTATATTACGCTGCATGCAAATATCTGCTTAGTGTTAAAACCAATCATAGCATAGTTAGCATAATATATCACCGTATCTAGATCCGCCATACCTATAGCGTGCTTAGGATAGTGCATATAGTTTAAATTCTATTTTCCGCATTTAATTTAAACTGGCATTGTTAATTGTTTAAAAATCTGAAAAGAATTCATTATTAGCATATAACCTTATTCACCCCCCCTAAGGTTATCATATAGTCTAAGAGTCACAGGTACCAACTCAGTTAGAAACCCCAGTGTTTCCAGCATGAGTCTTTCAGAATGAGGAAGGTGAGGAAGAAGAGGAAGAAAAAGAAGAAGAAGATGAGGAGGAAAAGGAAGAGAGTGAAAAGTAAACTAAGAAGAAAAAAGCCCCAAAAAGAAATAGGGAGACTAAAAAGAAACAGCCATGGAAGAAGAAAAAGATTGAGGAAGAAGAGGAAGAGTTACTGAGTGAAGAGTTAGCTGATACTGACGAGGATGAAACATTGACAAGAATGGTGAAGCAAATGGAGAGGAATGAAGATGAGGAGGATGATGATACCACCACTGACAGTAATGGCAAGAGTGGGGAGGAAGAGGATCAGAATTTGAGCATGGAGGACATAGTAAGAAGGAAATATGAGGCTGGATCCCAAACAAAACCAGTTCTCACCCAAGTTACTCCACCAACCCACCCCCCAGCCAGAAAAATCAACATCACCATCCACAGGGAAGACACCTACTCCACCAACCTCTAAATCACCATCACCCATTCCACAGTCATCATCACCACCACCCATCAACCAAGAAAGCCAACCTGAAAAAGAACCAACCAAACAACCAGCACCCATTCCTTCTCAAGAGAAAACTCCACCACAAACCATGGAGCAAAGCCATCAAACTACTAACATTATTTTTGAGAAACAATCTTTGCAGGTTATTCAGGAAGACCCTCTTGAAGAGGAGGGAAAAACAAGTTCTGAGGAAGAAAGTGCAAATCCAGATACACCAGCAATAGATGCAACTGCCCCAAACACAGATGCATCTCAAGGTGTTCCAGTTCTGACAATCATACCAAAGAACAAGGAGGATACTGTCAAACTAGTGCTGGAAGAGCCAGCACAGAAGAAGAGAGGAGAGCTGGGAAACACGCAGAAATTTTTCAACAAGCCTGCTGAGGCCAAGAAAGTTGTAATGGAAACCCCAGGTGAAGGAGAACAGACTGAGGAAGCAACTGAGGAACCTGTTGCTGAACCAACTGTAGCAGAGCAAACTAGTGTAGAAGCTTCTGATGCATCTGCATCAAAGAAACCTAAGGAACCAAAACCAACAACAGAAGTGGTTGGTGCAACTGCATCTAGTGCAGAGTCACCAAAAGCTGAAGAACCCAAGAAAAAGAAGCAGAAGGTCAAACACATTCCTGTGAGATCAAACTCATGGATCAAGAGTGGAGCAAAGAAAGAGTAAAGCTTTAATGTTGTTATTTTTAAATATACTTATATGTTTTGTTGCTATCCCACATGTATCAACCCCTCTCCCCATTTTGATGCACAATTACTTTTTCTCAACTTAGAGCAGTGGGGACACTACTCATCTTTAAGTTGGGGGGGGGGGGGAGAAGCACTTTAAAATACTCTATGCATGTGCTTATATGTTGTAGTAAGTATGTATGTCTGTTTTTTTGTTATATTTTGTTTACCTATATGTGTGTTAATTTCAAAATTTATGATGCAATCAACAAAGCTCCTTTTCGAAAATTCAGAAAACTGTTTTACAAAAACATTAGTTTTAGTTTGAGGTGCATCAAATTGTTTCTATGTTCAAAGTAGGATTTGTGAGTTTTTGAAGCATGATCAGCTTAAATTCTTTTTCACAAAACTTAGCCATATGCATTCTTTGAACTGATTTTTAATGATGGAAGAAAGAAAAGGAAAAGAAGCCTTGTTTTCCCCAAATGACCAATTTTTACTATTACTTTGACACATCAAAACTGAGTTTTAAAAAGAACCTTGCTATTTGAAAAATTACCTGATGCAAGAGGATTTTTAGAAAACCAAGGTCAAAAACAAATTTTTACTAAAAATATAGAAGAGCATAAAGAATTAAGTTTGGGGGAATTTCCATGAATACTAATGTTGAGTATGAGAAACTTAGAGTAGTCAATACAATAGGTTACCAAAATCACTACAAAAGAGTTCAAAATGTTATAAACTAGCTATATTTGCCTAAGTCATTAACTGAACCTGTTCTAATAGTACATTTGGTTTGAAAGAAAATAAAAGCATCAAAACGCAAAAAGAAAAGAAAGAAAAAGAAGAAAATAAAATGAAACCAAAGAAAAAAGTATGCATGAGGAGGTCAGTGAGGAGGGAAATATATGCTACAAGTCTTGCAATGTAGTATCAAGTGCAGTTGCACTCAAATGCATCTGCACTGTTATAAAAAGTTCAGTGCTTCTGCACTTCACAAAAATATTCAGTGCAACTGCACCAAGGTGCATCTTCACCAAAGAAAAGAACCACAAAAAATAAGAATAGTGCATTGACTCAATATTTTGGAAATACTCAATCAAAGTCCTTAGTTGTACTTAAACCCCCCCCCCCCCCCAAGTCTTGAAGATGTTGTTAGTCTAGTCTATATTTTGAAACACATTTGTTTTGACCAAACGTGATCTAAAATTTTCCAAAAGAGAAAGAGAAACTTTTTACTTAGTTTTGGAACTGATTGGATCTCAGTGGGGCACACCCTCACATAAATGAGTTTTAATAAACTCTGGATGTTTGAGAATTCAAAGGCACAAAGACAAAATGTTCTGAAAAATGAAGTTCATCAAATGCAAAATCATTCTTTGAAAAGATATGAGTTGATCTGTTTTTCTTTAAATTGAAAATCCTACTTGTGTTTTCTTTTTGTCATTACTTGAGGACAAGCAACGGTTTAAGTTTGGGGGTGTGATAACTCTATTTTATATAGAGTTATTTATGCATCTAAACATAACTAATTGCTTGAAACCAAGTATAATATCTGTTAAATATAGTAGTATGAATAAGATAACAACATTCTATGTTTCAAAGAGGATTATGTAATGATTTAAGCATTATATATATATATATATATATATATATATATATATATATATATATATATATATATATTGGTATGTTTGAGATGTTTGTTCAGTGCACTTGCAGTTAGGCGCAAATACACCAGGGAAACAGCAATGCATCTGCACTAAACTACACTTACAGCCGTGCAACTGCACTTAGGTGCATCTGCACCATCCTGCGCTGAAGGCAGATTTAACCCCACCTTGGAAGCCCCTCAATTCATACCAATGCATAAACTTTTCTATGACATCAAGCTTAGTCATAAGTCACATGGAGGCACATGCCAACATGCAAGAGGAGGCGCCCACAATGGAAAATCATCATGAAAGGCTACACATCTAGAACACATGGCTTTCCACAATTGGACCTCCCCTTTTGGACTCAATCTTCTCAATCAAAGCTCTGAAAAGTAACCATGGTTAAGCCACCTTTGATCAGCTTGATCTCCAAGTAAACCCTCACTTGAAGGAAACCTCCAAGGCTATATAAAGGCTTCCACTTCTCACTTGAAGGAATCACATCATAACATATAGATCATACACTTCACTTGTAATTTAATAGTTTCATTCCTTATAGTTTCTAGTAGTAGTTAGTTGGCAAGAAGGTAAGGAAGGAACCGACGACTTCTTCCTTCACTTCTTCATCAACTTAGTTAGGTGCAACTGCACTAGGAAGTCCGTGCTTCTGCACTGCTGGGCAAATTTATGCATTTCAATCAGTGTAATCTCTACCCTATTGATATCTCTTGTACTTTTATTTATATTAATATGTTTTATTTCATCTATCTTTGCCTTGCAATGCATATTATGAGCTAAACCTTTTTTGGTTGAGATGTTCTAACTTTATACTGAGCTTTTAAGTAAGTTATTGTGCCTTTAAGTGTTGCATGTATTTTGGGTCTTGTGTTATACTATATCCATCTTATTGTGAGGTTGATCGCTTAGAATAAGTAGAGTTATATTCACAGACATAGTTTATAACTAGAAATCAAGACTAATAAGGGTGAGTGTTTTAATGGAGGCTTTGTTAACCTGTGTAATAAAGAAAACTTTGTTAAAACCATGTTAAGTCCTAGACATAGGATAACATAGTCCTTAAGGTGAAACAATGGGTATTTCAAAGGCAGGAGTGAACTTATTTAGCACGCCTAGACATAGGAAACTTGTAACGAAACTCTGAAGAAAGTAGCTGAAAGGCACATACACATACAGCTGCACTCAATGCATCTGCACTCAATGCATCTGCACCTTGGTGCATCTGCACCACATAAAAGCACAAAACTCTCAAAAGTGGATTATTTAGTGAAGACATCTCAACTATCATTCTCAACTGATTTCCTTCATATTCTTTTACGTATTTGCATTCTGTTTTCACTTGACATTAAAACCCCAAAAATTGTGATCTATGAGTAGTGTAGTAGCACTAATTTATATGCTTTCTAAATATAAAAAAGTTTAACCAATCCCTGTGGGTTCGACCTTTCTCATCACTATATTACTTGTTTGTGACTGTGTATACTTGCACATATTTTCACACACCAGTTATACAACGCGGTCAGGGGATCACGACGGGTACCCCAACCACCGTTGACGAGTACTTTGCTTGGGGCATTCTCGACCAGTTGAAAGCTTTGGTGAGGTCGTTCGACCGATTTAGAGGGCGTGTCTATCAGTAGAGACATGGGCGAGGCGAGCCCCAGAGACAGTAGTCTTTTTTTTTGAATTCTGACTTTGTATGTGATATTACTTTGAACGATACATAATGTCGTACCTGTTAAATTTTCAACCTGTTGAGGTGTGTGATGAAACATATGCCACGACACCATGAAATCGTACCAGATTCGCTACTGTGGTGCTGTATCTGTCAAATCTCAACAAAAAAAAAGACACGCGCTTGGATGATTTTTATTTGACGCTTTACATGTTAATGGACCTATTGTACTAATCTTTTTAGACCCATAATCACATGGCACATTGTGTTGTTATTTCATCACTCCTAAAAAAGTGGCATGCAATATTTGACCCAAAAAGGTGGTGTGCGGGCCAGTAAAGTTGCATGTACATTATTTCAAGACACATTTAATTTAAGGGTAAAAATGTCATTACCATCTCTTTTTTTTTTTTCTTCTTACACTCTCTTTTTTCCTTTTTTTTCTCTTTCTTCTTACACCCTCTTTCCTCCTTTTCACATTTCTTTTACACTCTCTTTCTTCCTTTTTTCTTTTTACTTTACTTTTACTTTTATCATAAACAATTCTTCTCTTTCTCTTATCACTTCACTTTAGTTTTTTTAACTAAATTTTTTAATTTATACAAATACCACTCTACTAAAATTACCTATAAAAATGTAAATGAGTTACCCTAAAAAACAAAAAAAAATTATCACCTTTTTGGAAAAAGTTATCATCTTAAAATTTTAATTTTTCTCTCCGAAATCTATTTACACTCTTATTGATAATCTACTATTATCATTTACTATCTACTATAATCTACTAATAAACTAAAATAATCATTTGAAACTACGAGATAACTGCAATTATATAAAAAAAATGCGGGATAACTGCACTGATATATAAAAAACACAGGATTAATAATTGTCATTGATAATTAAAATTTTTGAAGAGTACTAAAAACCTATTATCTAAAAAACAAGAAGATTTAGTGACTATTTAAACTACTGATTAATATTTAAAACAAATATTTCTTATTGATAATCCACTATCTCTCTTTTACTATCTACTATAATCTACTAATCAACCAAAATCATCAATTGAAACTACAAGATAACTGCATTGATATATAAAAAAACACGAGATAATTGCACTAATATATAAAAAACATGAGATTAATATTTGTCACTGATAATTAAATTTTTTGAAGACTACTACTACAAACCTACTTTCTAAAAAACAAGAAGATTTAATGACAATTTAAACTACTAATTTAATTAATCTATTTATACAAACAAACCTCTTATGGAATTACTAATTTGGATCTCTTATTAACAAGACGCATATTTAATTTAAGGGTAAAAATGTCATTACCCTTTCTTTCTTTCTTTCTTTTTCTTCTTACACTCTCTTTCTTCCTTTTTTTTTTCTCTTTCTTCTTACACTCTCTTTCCTCATTTTCACTTTTCTCTTACACTTTATTTATTCCTTTTTTTTAGTTTACTTTTACTTTTCTCATAAACAATTCTTCTCTTTCTCTTATCACTTCACTTTAGTTTTTTTAACACTTCACTATCTACCATAATCTACTAATCAGCTAAAATCATCAAATGAAACTACAATATAACTGCATTGATATATAAAAAACACAGGATAACTGCACTAATATATTAAAAAAACACGAGATTAATATTTGTCATTGATAATTAAAATTTTTTAAGACTACTACTACTACATACCTACTATCTAAAAAACAAGAAAACTTAATGACAATTTAAACTACTAATTAATATTTAAAACAAATATTTCTTATTGATAATCTACTATGTACTATAATCTACTAATCAACTAAAATAATCAATTCAAACTACGATATAACTGCACTGATATACAAAAAAACACAGGATAACTGCAGTGATATATAAAAAACACGGAATTAATATTTGCCATTGATAACTATAATTTTTGAAGACTACTATAAACCTACTATCTAAAAAAACAAGAATGCTTAATGACTATTTAAACCGATTAATATTTAAAACACAAGTGACAAAAATTTGTCACTAATACCTAAAAAAGGACAAATAATTGTCACTGATATATAAAAAAACACGGAATAAATATTTATTATTGATAATCTACTATCTATCTTTTACTATCTACTATAATCTACTAATCAACTCAAATAATCAATTGAAACTATGAGATAACTGCACTGATTCATAAAAAAACACGGGATAACTGCACTGATATAGAAAAAAAATACTAGGATAACTGCAATGATATAAAAACACGGGATAGCTGCACTGATATATAAAAAAAACACGGGATAATAACACTGATATATAAAAAAACACTGCACTGATTTATGAAAAAACACGGAATAAATGCACAGATTGTTTTTAAATGATACTTTTACATTTTTAGATTTTAATATTTATCTATTTTTTATTTGAAACTCGTTTTTTATCTACTTTAAATTTGTCTTTATTTTCACGGGGTAATGTTCAGACTATTTAAATATTATCTGTTGTAGATGTTTTTTTATGTGTTATTGGTGCACAGTATCTATCGACTTTGCGGTTGTTGATACACCTAGCTGGCCACGCTGTTGCACTCAAAAAATCTGGGGTATAACACATGTATACCGACTTTACCGATCTGTGTGGTTCTGTCTTCTAATAAAGTTTTTGCCACTCAAACGAACCCTTGTTTGTTAACTGTTGTAAACGTTTTATACAATTAACAGAGTCCTTCTTTACACACTTGATTTTTGCTTAATGTATTGTATTAGACCCCGTTTAATAAATACAACATATAAATTAGTTTATAACTGACAACTAATAGTAGATCAGGATGAGTTGCTTCCGACTTTCTAGACTTTTTTTGGTTTTACCCAGAGTATCTACCGCCGACCGCATTGACTAATCCTCTCACTGAATTGTAGGTGCCTCGAGGGACAGGACAGTTGGCCCAGAGTTTTAACGCTGCTTCGTACCTAATGTAGGGATCGAACCTCCGATCCTTGATTAAGGGAGGATCAGCCACAACTGCTGAAACCCAAGGTCTGGATTACCGACTTTCTAGACTAATAACCAACGTCACGTCAAAAAAATAATAATAATAACCATACATTGAATCATCTACTTGAAGCGTATCTATCAATGCCAGAGCAAATCATTTGCCAACAATACTTCTACAGACTCAAATTTGTTAATCATGTGATCACTAATTTGATTATCGCGTTTGTATGTTTGGAAAACACTTATTGAAAAAAATTGTTACATCTAATGTTCACTAGATGAGAAAATACTTTATTACTCTAATTAGAAGAAAAATAAGTAATTAGGATTTTTAAAACTATGTACACATATACTCATTGTCTTAAGGTTTTAGGTGGATATGTGACGTTCAAGTCTCTTGTTGGTCCGGTTTATTGGCGAACTCATTGTTACTCCCGGTGCTCACCGGTCTCCCCAACAAATGGTATCAGAGCCATAGTTCGGCTTGATGGAGGAGTGGAAAGTGGATCCTAGTTTAGATCAAGGCTAGGAACCCATATACTCATTGCCTTAAGGTTTTTAATAAAGATATAGCGTCCAAATCTCTTAGTAGTCTGGTTCATTGACTATCTCGTTATTATTCCGTTGCCACCGGACTCCCCCGACACATAATTACTTTTATTTTAAATTCAAAATATAATATTACATGCGGACGAGCTTTTATTATCCTAAACAGTTCCCCTGGGTCCTCAAAAATCAGTTGATATTCCTGTGGTTGAAGGAGGGACGAGTAGTGTGCTGTGCTGATTGGAGTTTTACTAACTCAGTGCGATTAATCATTAATCAAAAGTACTTTCATTGTCAAGTCACATCCTAATTGTCGTTTACAAAAGAAGTTGCCTTTGTACAATTACTACATGTTAGTCAGTGAAAGTGTTGTCCTTCCTTCATATATATGACAAAAATTAACCTCAATATTTTACTATAAATTTTGCAAGTTTAATCAACACAATGATATGGAAACTTCAAGTTCAATCCAATCAATCAAAAGTGTTATAAGTTGAAATTCTTTCATCTTAATCAGCCAAAAGCGAAAAAGTGAGGTAAGGTTGGCATGGCACAAATGAAATGATGTATTTGAATTGAGTTGTTTATGGCAGGACGCAACGCAATGCAGATAGATGATATCTTTTGATCTTAGAAGCCGTGAATAACCGGATAAGCAGATAACATATCAAATCCATTTTCAACGCATCATATAACATTAATGCCCTTACCTTCATTGATACACTGTATTCCTTACTTACTCCAATGATATTATCTTTGTCTCCTTTTTTTAGTTTCACTTTTTCCTATTTTTGTTTAAACATTTCACCCACTTACTCATCTTCGTTACGTTGCTCCTCTTCTTTTAATTTCTTGCGTGTTGTTTATATTTTGCAGACTTCGCCAAAAAATATTACAATTACAATACCATATAAAAACAGATCTATCTACAATTAATAGTGGGCCTGTTTGTTGACTTCATCCACATGCATGTTTGAATGGAATGCTGATGATGATGATGACAATTTATAATCACTATCATTGTCATTGTCAACACAAAAAGAACTACAAGTCTTTTCCTAACATGCGTTATAATTTTCTCATGTACTATATCAATCATGTATAAATTTTGTCTTTGGTGTGGGTTCATTCAATTAAGCATGGACTATACCTGAATTTGGTATTGGAAACAAAATTTTCAAAATATAAAGTAGCTTAATTATTGAGTGTTATCTATCTATCTATCATATCATATCATCTCATCGTGTCAGGACCATCCACCCACCAACATCAAATAGCAGCAAGAGAAACCATTACCTCACATGCTAAGGATATGAATATTAGTAATTAAGAATTACCATGAGCATGAGGTCTTCTCTTGTGAAAAATCTTCAGGCAGAATCTCAACAGTAGCAAATAGATTCCCCAGTATTTGATTTCCAATGACCAAAATTCTCCATCTGTGCCACTTAGCTGACGCCACATTTTCACCTCAACTTAATATGGGCCATATACCATACGCTACCTCCCCAAAAGCCCATACCTCTCTCTGCATCTAATAAGTCTTTTTCGTTTTACCACTGCCACCTGCCTTCTTTGGCCATTATTACTACTTTGATGTACGGTAACTGTTTGGTATGAAAATCAGGGATTTCCTCTCTTTTCTCCTAAACAAAATTCTATCCTTACAATTTTTTTTTTCTAAATATCACTTTTGTCCTTTTATCTTTCCTCTTGGTTTCAATTTTTGGTCCGTTTTAATCCTTTATGTTTCATTTTCGTTTCACTTTGGTCCTTGACGTTAGTTTTAATTAACGGACGCCACGGTGGCAGTTAACTGCAGACGTGACGTCCTCAATTCATTAAATGACGTGGCAGGCATAGGGACACTCATTTCCACATCAGCAAATTCGTTTATTAATTTAAATAAAACATAAAACAAACATAAAACAAAAAACATAAAACCCAAAAAACACAAAATCTTCAGCATCCAAATGAAGAACAACGATTTCCAGAAACCCAGAAAACACAAAACCCAGAAACCCAAATGAAGAACAACGATTTCCAGCAACACCAACATCAAACGAAGAACAACGATTTCCAGCATCCAACATCTTCAAACCCAGATTCGTTTTGAAGAACGATGGGTTTTTTGAATCTCAGATTCGTTTTGAAGAAAAAGATTTAGATCTTAAAACTTTAAACGATTCAGATCTGAAGTTTAAAACTTAAAACGAAAGAAGATGGGTTTCTGAAGTTTGCAAGAGATCTAATCGCAAATCTGGGTTTCTGATTGTTGATGGTGGTGGTTCTGTTCTTCGTTTAATGAAGATGGGCTTCTTCAGTTTCTGTTCTTCCAGATCTGTTCTTCGTTTAAAAAATATAGGGGACCAAACTAAAATTAAAAGAAAACGTAGAGGACCAAACTGAAACTAAAAGAAAACGTAGAGGACCAAACTGAACTAAATAGAAAAACGAAACCCAGGAGAGAAGAAGAATGATGATTCAGGGTTTCGTTTTTCTGGTTTCGTTTCTTCAATTCGTTTTCTGGGTTTTTCCTTCGTTTCTTCAATTCGTTTTTCTTTCGTTTTTTGGGTTTTCGAAAGAGTCAGAAGCAAAAACGAATCTGGTTCTGGGTTTAGGGGGTAAGACGGAGAGTCAGATCTGTGTTTATTGAAGAAGATGAAGTAGGGGGTAAGAAGAGATATTGTTGTTGTTGTTGTTGAAGAAATATTGTTGTTGTTGAAGATGAAGAAGAGATGTTCTGAAAAGTGTTGAAGAATTGTTGTTGTTATTTGTTTTTGTTATTTGTTGTTTTTGAAGAATTATTTGTTGTTATTTGTTGTTCTGGAAAGTGTTGAAGAATTGTTGAAGATCTTCAATTTAGTGTTTTTCTGTTTTAATTTAATTTGGTTTTTTGCATTGTTTTAATTTTAAAAGCCACATCATTTAATGAATTGCCACGTCATACATGACACTTAAGACGCCACGTCAGCAGTTAACTGCCAGCGTGGCGTCTGTTAGAAAAAACTAACGGCAGGGACCAAAATGAAACAAAAATGAAAGATAAAGGACCAAAACGGACCAAAAAAAAGATAAAGGACCAAAGTGAAACCAACAGCAAAGATAAAGGACCAAAACTGATATTTAGCCTAAATTTTAATTTGACGATATTACATATGATGTTGGACTCTTTAACAGATAATTATATTTTTTTTTATAAATTGGGTATCATCTGCGCACAACTGCAGAGTCTAATTCCTCGAGCGTGGTCGGACCACAATGAGTGGCATAGCTCTCCTTCAAGGGTTTTAACGTCGCTGCATTCTCAAGACTTTATTCGAATCGAGAACATTGACTAAACTGAAAGAGACCTAAATCATCTTATCCAAGTGCTTATAATACTTATTTTTTTATAAGTAAATTTTAGTGAGAGTGAAGAAATGTTTGTTTCCGGAGTTTTTGTTTCTAGGGTTTAAACCCTGGACTTCCTTCTCGCAGCTCCTTCGTGGCTTAATACTTGTATTTATGCTCTCAATGTATGAAAAGGAAAATTTACTCATTCTCGCTGGGATCTGACATAATGGGGTTTAATTGGGTCAATTCAGTCACTTAGATGTCACATCCACATATCTTTATCCTCGGTGATTCCTCATCTCATCTCATCTGGTTGACAACCCTATTTCAATCACACACATATTCTATTAATTATTACCTGTCAATTTGTTTTTGTAATTCTCATGAACTTTTGCAAAGTGAAATCTCTGCTCAGATGATGATCAGCAACTTTGGTTGGATATCATCACTAACACGTTTGCTGCAACTTGGTTCGTGTTATGTGATCAGGATAGGAAACTGACACCTCGTGAAAGAGTTTGGAATATATACAATATTTGGAGTTTGGACTCAGAGATAAACCACTTGTAACTTGAGATATCTGAAGTGCTCATATTTATAATAGGTTTTCCCAATTGGAAAGGCGGCAAGCGTCTTCTACTAGGTTAGGTTATATGTAAGATTGAAAACTTACTTTACAAATATCCTTCCACCACATATAAGAAAAAATTGGAGGTCTAGATGAGTCGCGACTGAAATTAAATAAATGATATTTTATCTCAAGTATGTAGCTCAGTTGACGAGCTAAGGAATTCGAAAGTAACACACCAAATAAAGGCAAGAATGAGGTCTTGGATTCAAATTAATCCCTGAAACTAACATTTCACCCACCCTCACTTACATTGTCTATAATAAAATAGTATTGCTAACTTAATTTTTGAAAAAAATAGCATTACTTTGCCCTCCTTATGTATTATATGAAGAGCCATACCGCATTGGGAAAATGTATCTAAAATAAAAACTACATTGGGAAATTGTCCTTTCTGCCGTTCATGTTAATGTGCAACTTTTGGCTTGGAAAAAGCTACCATTTGGTGTTATAAAATGCAACATTGATGCAGGTTTCAACAGTGGTAGTGTTGGCCTTGATATTGGTATTTATGTTAGAGGGCCTTCAGGTGAGTTTCTAATGGCAAGAACTCTGAAAAATTTTACAATTTAGTGTCAAAGAAGGGGAGACTTTTGGTTCCTAATGTTATTTTTTGAGATGGATTGTAAAACAGTCGTAGATGATGTCAATCAACAAATGAATGATGCTTTGAAATATGGCTCAATTATTTTATATTGTAAAAGGAACCTTTATAATTTTTCTCAACTTAACAAAATTATTTTTGTCAAGAGACAAGCAAATATGGTAGCTCACTCATTAGCACGGGTAGTCATTGTTGAGACTTGCCCTCAAGTTTTTACTTTCATTCCAGATTGTATTGCTACCTTTATCATGAATGAAATATAATATATATTTTCCTGTCAAAAAAAATGGGATACTCCCTTTGAATTCAAATAAATAAAAGGTAAAATATCATTCGAGATCCCTTAACTTATTTTCAGGTAACGAATAGGTCATTTATGTTTTTGTTGTAACGAATAGGTCCCTTATGTTTTAAAATCATTGCACTGTTACCCTTTTTTTGACATTCCGTTAAACTCCATTTTAAAAAACCACATGTGGCTGTTATGATGCTGATAGGGATATAATGGTGTTGATATGTTAAGTCCAAATAGATTTTTAAATAAAAAAAATTATATTTTTAATTAATTTTTTATTAAAAAAAAACCTAAATTACGTTCTTCTTCATGAACGTAATCTGCGTTCTTCTTCTTCATAAAATAAAAACCGCTAATATCAGTTCTCATCCCCAATCACGTTCCCATCCTCATCACGTCATATCAATTCTTCTTTATCTTCTCTCTTCAATTTCGATTTGTTGTGGGTGTATGGTTTCGATGTTGATTTGGGTTTCAGGGTTGGATCTCTCGACTTGTTGTGGGTTTCTGGTTTCGATTTGTTGTGGGTTTCTGAGTTCAATGTTGATTTCGTTTTCGTCTTGAGTTTAATGGGTTAGAATATGTAGATTTCGTTTTGGGTTTTAGGGTTAGATTTCGATATCGATTTTGTTTTCGTTTTAGGTTTTAGGGTTAGATTCAATTTCATTTTCGTTTCGGGTTTTAGGTTTACGTTTTGATTTCGTTTTGGGTTTTAGGGTTAGATTTGAGTTTCTGTTCTTTTTCTTTGTGAAAGATTCCTTGTTCTTCTGTTCTTCCTTATTTCTGGGTTTTTAAATGATTGGTGATGAATATTGAAGATACAGATCTTCTATAAAAACAAAGAACGTTGAGAGAGAGAGAGAGAGAGAGAGAGAGAGAGAGAGAGAGACACTACAAGAAAATTGACCTATAGCGACGGCAAAAATCCGTGGGTAAAGGGTCAAAAACCGTGGGTATAGCACCAAAAACCTATACCGACGGGAAAAAAAATTCGTGGTCTTTATTTGGCTATACCCACGGAAAAATGCCGTTGCTATAGCCTATACCGACAGACGATCTTACCGTTGGACAAAACCTAAGAGCTATACCCACAGTCGCCTTGCTGTTGGTATTGGTTTTAACATCCCTGTTAATTTTGCTATACCCACGGTCGAGTTGCTGTTGGTATAGGTTTTAAAATCACTCTTAATTTTGCTATACCCACCACTTCCTTTTGTTGGTAAAAAATTTGTTAACAATATTTATGATAATCAATTAAAAGCTAAATATAAAATAAATACATTTATGAAACAATAAAACTAAAATCATATTGAAAATTAATCACAAAACATGTCTTACAAGCGTGTCACCATTTTGCAAATTAACATTTACTTCTACATCAACTCTTAAGATAATCCTAAAATCATATAACATAGTGGAAATTAACATTACTCCTACATCAACTCATAATCTCAAAAGTTAAAAAGCAAATACATACTAAAAAGGAAATGAAAATGATAGATATAATGTCTCAGAGTCAGCCATGCCCCAACCAAAAAACGATCTTCAAAGTCCTAAAGCTGAAGCAGCTGCTCCCTTCTTCCTGGGTGCAGCTTCAGTACCTCATCCTACCAATTCCACTGGTCTTTCTTCTAATTTTCATTGGCGCCATTATCTTCATTAGTGTCTGGACTTGGAGAATTCATTTGCTCGGGAGCACTAGAAGCGTCTGTAACCTATTGAAAGAAAAATATACAACTCAACTTGGTTGATTTTTCCATACCTCATTTATAAAAACTCTAGGAGGATAATATAGTATACCTGTCTTGCCACTTGTAAAATATCATCTACATCTTCTCCAGAAAATCGATTTTGAATCAATGTCATAACATTTCCCAAGAGGCTTTCCATTTGACTAACTCTATTGCGTAACTCTTGATTTTCAGACAAAACAACCTTTGATTTTTTAGGCTTAGGAATCCTGCCCATACAACGCACACGTTCTCTTTTGTCTGGTCCTTGTACTTTAGAAAATATGTCATCCTTCCAATGCATGTGATTTTGTGACTTTTGGGATGATTGAGATGTTCCAGCTTCATTATTGTATTTGTCTAGTTTTTCCTGAAACATTAAAAGTGCATAAGTATTGAGGTACTATTACTCAAGTATACTGCCCATAAATACAATATGTTAGATAAACATATCTCTTCTCAAAGAAATTTGAGCATAAGATTACAGAAGTCATAACAAAATCCACAGTATCATAAGCCATGACCTGAAAACTAATATGTAACTAGTATCATATATTTGAATGTAAACTAATACTTTTCCTTTTTGAATGTACATGACCAGAAATTAGTTCATGTATTTGAATGTACATGACCAGAAATTTGAGTACATGACCAGAAACTAATATGTAACAAAATCCACAGTATCATAAGCCATTCAAATAATTTCTGGTCATCCACAGTATCATATACATGTACTCATAACAAAATCCACAGTATCATAAGCCATGACCTAAAACTAATTAGTTCACACTATCCAAATGCCAAATTCTTAATGTCTGCTAAACCATATGTAACAGGTCAAGGCACATTTGACAACTCAACAGTAGTTGGTATCCTTGAATATGAAACCTCATCAAATATTCATTCACTAAAAAACCTTCCACTTTATAAACCTATTCTTCCTTCACTTAATGACACTTCTTTTGTAACAAAATTCACCAACAAACTTCTTAGCCTTCCAGTTTAATATTCCGAATACAGATGCATACAGAATGCATACATAATGCATAATTTCATAATACAGAATGCATATGAACAGAACAGCACAATCTCAGAATGCATATGCAAAACTGTGTAAAATACAGTACAGCACAATCTCAACATATATGAACAGAGCAGAAACACTAAATGAACAGAACAGAACAGAACTGTGTAAAAATAAAGTACATATACTGCTGGAATATTACTGCTGGAACATATAGTAGATCAATAGCAGATCAGTAGCAGACAACCAAAGTGGCAGCTGGAACATATATTTACTTAATTATTTTGAATTCAACTTTTTTTTTATCTGTGACATCATTTATGATTGACAATAATGTTAGAGAAAGAAGAAGAAAAAGAGTTGATGAGATAAGACCGGTCAAATGTACTGTGTCTGCATGGGAATGAGTAAGTTACTGCATAAAGTTTTCAGCAATTTTATGTGCCACAAGCCACAAGTCGTTTATATATAGGCCTGTTGTCTAAGTTTTGTCACAGACCAACTTTTGTTCAGTCCACACTGATACATCATCATCTATCTACTTGCTTTTAATTTGTGTATCACTTTCTATAGAATTAGTGACACAGAGCTCTCATATAAACACTTCCTTTCCTCCTTACTATTTTCACATTCATAAGGAACCTTCTTTTAGTGTCACTGATACTCAAGAAACTAGTTGTGTTGATCAAAGCTCCAAGATTAGTATTAGTGACACAGAGCTTAAAAACCAGAGTCCTGAGAACTCCATGGTTATTGACAAGCTTGAAAACGGTGAACAAGTCACTCAGAAGGTGACTTCTCCTACTTACTTATATATTCATTGCATAAAATAATTTACGAGTGTGTTGCTAAGTTTGAAAGAAAATCTTACAATCATTTCTGCAGCTTTTTCATTGACGATTGATCCATCTTTACGAGTGTGGGTATCAATGTAAATCTCTTTACGTTCAGGTGATACACCTTTGGCTTTTTTTTTCTAAAACCAAACATATAAGTTAGATGTATTTTGTTTTATAAATACATTTTACTCATTGAGAAGTAGAAATATAAACAAACCTTTTCATCAATCAGTTTTGGGAGACTTTTTGTACCCATGCAATGGACATCTTCATACTTAGCACGATTTCGTTTATTAGTTTTACTTTGTTTCTACAATTTATACAACCAAATATTAGTTGAAGAAAGAATCAAAGTTGAAGCACTACTCATAATATGCAAAAAACTATTTGCTAGATGACTTACTTGTCCTTCTTCTGAAAACCAATGATGAACCAATTCACGATACTGATTAGGTTCAACCCTGCCATCAGGTAATGCAGCTGCAATCTCTTCTTCAGTTTTACTCGGATCATATGCCATTGACTTTAAATCACTCTTCCATTGCCTCCACTTCTCATTCAACTCAGATTTCAACAATTCTCTTGTTGTGTCACTTATAGGAGGAATGAACTGAAATTTGGACTAAATAGTGATAAATGTTAGATACATACAACATAAATTAAGTCATATTGTAACTTTTGATGCATCAAAATTTAAGTATATAACAATAATACCTCTATTAGTTCCAGCATTGCATCTTTATCCTTCTTTGGCATTTCTTTCCAGGATTTGTAGTTGATTGGAGCATATTGATGCCTTCGAACTATACTTCCTATGAAACGAGTAAGAGTTGTCCCTTCCTCACCAACAGGCCGACCATACTTATCTAAATTAACAATTATGAAATCACCATCTTCCATCTCCCATACATCTAACATTCTTGTTGGGCCTCTCAACCGCTTAGGTTCTACATCTACAAGTAATATAGAAGGCGTAAAAACATAAAATATTATGTTTACAAAAATGAAATATAAACAACAGAAACTAAATATAATTTACACCTTTCTCATTTTGTGCTTCTTCTGCTTCTATATCCGAAGGAACCGAGTGGGAATCAGCAGACTCGCGTATGACATCATCAGAATTACTTCCTTGGGCATGAGTTGGTATTGTGTCAGTAGGAATAGATTGTGTTCCTTCATTGTTACTTGCTTGTATGTGTTGGTTTGAGTCTTCTGGAATGCGACGCCCAATATTTAACTTTCTTTTTCTTCCCATTTCTGCATTACTTTACAATAAGCGACTGAAATATTGAATCATAACATAAGTTTGAACTAGCTTATAACGTACAATAGTGTTTCATAGAAATACAATGTCTAACTATCTTAACTAAATATTTTAGTAAACAAAGTAGCATTAAGATTACCATAAAACACAAAAGAAAAGAAAGGATGTAAAAAACATAAACGAACATGGAACAACTTCATATTCAAAACATCAACAAAAAATAGTCAAGTCTACGTGCATAGAAAAAGTATAAAATCTTTCACAACTAAAACATATCCTCGCCCTCGCCCTCATCCTCTACATCCTCATCATCAATATGATTATCAACGGAAACTTCAAAGAAATCATGATCATCTTCGATTGAAAGTCCAATCAAATCGTTATCATTTTGAGTAGCTTCGGTTGAATCATGCATTGGTTGCTCACGGATTTCTTCAATTTCATTGGATTCCTCATCACCCATATCATAAATATCCCTAACTTTTGCATTCAAAACAACGGGCCAATCCTTGTTTCTCTCATCATATACATAAAACACCTTCTTAGCTTGTGATGCAAAAATAAACGGGTCATCACAAATATCTTTACCCGTGTGTTTCAAAAAGTTGAAATTCACAAGTGTCATCCCAAACTTATCTTTCTTAACACCTTTCTTGATATCAACCCAATCACATTTGAATAGCGCGGCCTTGAACTTGCCAGAATAATCCAATTGGATTATATCAGTTATTGCCCCGTAGTAGTTAATTTCATCTTTCGATGTCTTAGTCCTTACAATTACCCCACTATTTTGTGTTTTCAAGTATCTCTCTCTTTTCTTTGTGTGGAACTTAAAACCATTAATGGCATAACCACTGTATCTCCTTACTACCTCAAACGGCCCACGAGATAACCATCTAAGTTCATGAGTAACTTGTGGGCTCTTTTGTTCATCCAAGCGATGTATCTAAAATATTTCAAGAACAAAAGTTAGTTTCACTAAAAATAACCACTAAAATTCAAATAATTCAATTCTTTTGTGCTCACCCTATCTCGAAACCAGTCACTAAATTTTTGACTGTGTTGCTTATCGAGTTCAAGTTGCGACAATCTTCGCGGTCGGGACTGTCTCTTAAGAAGTACAATGTGTTCCCTAAAATTAATGATATCAAAATTAAAGGAGTTATAAATACTCTTAAACTAGTATAAAAGGGAAATAGTATTGGTCTTACTCTATAAATGGACTGACCGCGTCACAGTTAGAAAGAACATATCTATGAGCTTGCATTAACTCTTTCTTGTCGAGCTTAGTTCGGCTCACTCTCTTGCGCTTCCCTAACTGTAACTTCTGTGGTTTTTTCCTGCCTAGCGGTCTTCCAATAGGATGTAAAAAGGTCACATCATCTATTGATGTAGAATCAGTTCCATCATCATTTCTGCTAGGTCTATTGAACCTAGTTTCCACCCCAGATAGATATTGCGAACAAAAGGTCAAACATTCATGGGCCAAAAAACCTTCTGCAATTGACCCTTCTGGATGTGCTCTATTGCGCACAAATGACTTGAGAGTAAGAAGAAACCTGAGAGTAAATTTAGTATTAGATATCTAACCTCTTAGCACCCTAATAGCTTCTTTAACGGTATTAAATAAGATGTTATATGTTAAAATAAAGAATTCATACCTTTCAATAGGATACATCCACCGATATTGTACTGGCCCAGCAACCTTGGCTTCATATGCCAAGTGAATTACCAAATGCATCATAACAGTGAAAAATGATGGAGGAAAAATTGTTTCCAATTGACAAAGTGTTATAGCTATTTGAGACTCCAATTGTGCTAGAAAATCCACAGTAAGTACCTTAGAGCATATTTGCTTAAAGAAATTGCAGAAATCAACAATAATTGAAGTGACTTTATCTGGCAATGAACCCCTTAATGCCACTGGGAGAAGTTGTTGCATCAAAACATGACAATCATAACTTTTTAAGCCAAATATCTTGCGCTGCTTGACTTGCACACAACGTGAGATGTTCGATGAGCATTCATCTGGAACTTTTACATTCTTGAGGATGCTGAGAAAAGCATCCTTTTCTTTGACAGTCATTTGATAACATGCTCTAGGCAAAAGCATTGTACTACTTCTAGGACTGGGTTGGGGGTGAAGCATACTTCTTATGCCCATATCTACAAGGTCAGCACGGGCCTTATAATTATCTTTAGATTTTCCCTCTTGGTTTAACAATGTACCAATGATGTTGTCACATACATTTTTTTCAATATGCATCACATCAAGATTGTGACGCAATATATTATATTGCCAATAGGGTAAAGTGAAGAAAATGCTCTTTTTTTTCCAAGGTTGTGACCCATCTTCTAGACCCTCTTCTCCAATTTCATCTATTTGCCTTAAAATTTCACTCCCTTCAAGTATTTTAGGAGGATTCCTTAACTCCCTTGCTCCGTCAAAATCCTTACTATTCGACCTCCACTTGTGGTTAGGGGCTAACCAGCGGCGATGGCACATGTAGCAAAATTTTCGACCATGGCGCAGCCATCGCGAGGCAGTTTCAATCCCACAACATGGACAAGCAAATTGACCTTTGGTACTCCATCCAGATAAGTTTGCATATGCCGGAAAGTCATTAATAGTCCACATTATAGCAACACGAAGTTGGAATGTCTCTTTCTTGTAGGCATCAAAGGTTTCAATTCCGTCATCCCATAACTCTTGCAGCTCTTGTACTAATGGCTGTAGGTAAACATCAATCTTATTTCCGGGACCTTTAGGTCCTGGAATTAGTAGTGATAACATAAAGAATGTTTGTTTCATGCACATCCAAGGAGGTAGATTATAAGGAACTAGCATGACTGGCCAAGTGCTGTGGGTAATGCTCATAGTCTTGAAAGGATTGAAGCCATCAGAAGCCACTCCTAATCGAACATTACGAGGATCTGATGAAAATGTTGGATATCGAGCATCAAATTCTTTCCAAGCAAGTGAGTCAGCTGGATGCCTAAGAGAACCATCATTCAATCTACCATCATGGTGCCATCTCATTGATTCTGCGGTTTTGGATGACATGAACAACCTTTGCACCCTCGGTTTCAAAGGAAACCATCGAAGGACCTTTGCGGGTAAGTTCTTTCTCTTTCCTGAAGTCTCCGATCCATTAGCCTGCACATCTTCATTTGTTGTTTTCCACCTTGACATACCACACTTTGGACAGACTTGATCATCGATATACATATCCCGATACAATATGCAGTCATTAGGACAAGCATGGATCTTCTCATACCCCAAACCTAACCCTGAGATCATCTTCTTTGTTTCATAGTATGAGCTTGGCAAAACATTTCCTTCTGGTAGAGCATCTCTTAATAAATCTAGTAACATAGAGAACGATTTGTCACTCCACCCGTGGAGACACTTTATATGATACAAATGGACCATAAAGGATAGCTTGTTATATTTCTTACAATTTGGGTAGAGCATTTGCTCATTCTCTTTCACCAATTGGTAAAACTTAACACTTTCTCTTGCTTCGGGATTAATTTCCTCTTCACCACAACTTGGCTCTCCTGTAGGATGCATGGCATAAACATCACGTATTAACCCATCCATGTCATGTTCCATTTCTGAATGTAGCTCATTTGTACTACTTGAAGTGGTAGGCCTTTCACCATGAAATATCCATTGTTTATAACCTCTAAGAAACCCACGTCGTGGATCAGTCAAGTGTTCATAAACACTTGTGCGAGAGCGTTGCTTACAATTGGCACATATTATACAAGGGCAAAATATTTTTCCATTCGTTTCTGAATTTTTAAAAGCAAATTCAAGAAATCCATTAACCCCCCGAATATATTCCTCACTCTGTTTTGATGGATCACACATCCATCCTCTATTCTCCATACGACAAGTAAAACTGAAATAATAAAGGGTTTGTTGTGACTAAATTAGTGAACAAAGAGAGAAAGGGTATGCAATCCAATATAAAGAAAATAGAAAACAAAGCAATACCAACACATTAAAACTATGAACACAACACCTACAACCATAATCACACATAGACAAACAATACAGGTGCTCCTGACCAAAAACAAACATCAAACATACTTGCACAAATGCACACCAATTACAAACAAGTAGTAGGATTAATCTAGCATCAGTTACAAACAAACAGTAGGATTAATCTGGCCCCAACTTCATATTGTAAAATCAAAAGTGACTACCAAATTGATGCTTATAAGTTGCAATAAGTTTATTTGTGATATAAAAACTAGTTTAGACCCAAGTAATTTCCTACATGCTACAGCCTACAAGCAAGAAAAATACCTAAAATTACTGTCAAGGGGGAAAATAAAAATTATCAACAAAGAGATACTCACCTCTCAGAACAAACAAGATAACACAAGATCCAAACAGCTTCAAAACCTCATTCGCACCTAAATTCCCTTCTGTAGCTGAAAAAAAAAAATCAAACCAAAGGTATAAGGAACTAAAACAGATGTATAACGAATCATCCCAGAACCCATCAGAATTTCTTAAAAAAAATGAAGATACAATGATTTCAGTTGGAGATTTCAGTGAGGGAGAAGAAAAATCACCTCTGTGAGAGCTGTTTCCTTCAGAGGCGGAGGTGAGATTCTGCGAGAGGTGAGATTCTTCGAGAGGTGAGATTCTTCAGAGGCGGAGGTGACGATTTAGAGGCGGAGGTGACGATTTCGGAGGTGACGATTTCAGTAGCTTTTTCCGTCTTTCCTTCAGGTCCGGCGCGAGATTCTGCGAGAGTTATGCCATTGGATTGATTTGAGAAGGAAACTGAGAGAGTTAGGGTTCAGCGAGAAGGAGCTTCTTCGTTGAAGAGAGAGGTGGCGACAGGGAGGCGATGGTGGATGACGGTAACAGGGAGGCGATGGTGGATGGTGGATGGTGGGAGGCGACGGTTCAGAGAGACGGCAGGGAAGAGAGACGACGGTTCAGAGAGATGGTGAATGCGAATAGAATAGAGAAAGAAAAAAAGAAAAACGCGAGAAGAGAGTGAATAGCTTCGGCCAAATATTTTAATTTTGGAATAAAATAAAAAAGCGAGAAGAGAGAGGGAAAATTTTACTTCTCCCGCGGAGTTGATTTAGCCTATACCAATGGAGTTGATTTCGTCGCTAAAGCCTATACCCACGGTTTTAGAAAACGTTTGTGGGTAAATGATACATATACCTACGGTTAAAGGAGTCGTCACTATAGGCTTCCACAGTTATTTTTCCACCATATTTCCTATGAACCTATACCCACGGTTTTTTTAACTTGTTGTAGGTGTAGCATACCTATACCTACGGTTTTATTTACCATCGCTATAGGCCTCCGTTGGTATATGTCAATTTTCTTGTAGTGAGAGAGAGAGAGAGAGAGAGAGAGAGAGAGATGAAATCAAAATCAAAATTTCTTCATAGACAAACTTGGAGAGAGAGAAAGAGGAATAATGAAGAAGATGAACTGATTCAGTGTGTTGCTGGGTATGTTAGATAAATATATAAGAATATTAACGGAGTGATAGACAAAATGTTAAAAAGGGTATTGGTGCAACGATTTTAAAACATAAGGGATATTCGTTACAAAAAAAAAACATAAAGGTCCTATTTGTTACCTGAAAATAAGTTAAGAGACCCCGAGAGCTATTTTGCGTGAATAAAAATACCAAACTTTATAATGTATTATGAAAATTAATAAGTGATGTCCAAAAATTTGAAAATTAATAAGTGATCAATGTAAAAAAATGAAAAAACTAAAAAGTAATTTGTTTATTTTAATATAAAAAAACAAGTATTTTTTCAAACTATCATTCCTCGCCCATACGGCTGATTGTGTTGATAATTCCAGTAACGCGGAAACGCCGGTTCCTGGGTTTGAATCCGAATGTGACTATATGATAGTAGTTGTAGTATTTATTTGTTATTTTATCTAAACGGGTCAAAAACTATCATTTTTCTTTATTAAATTTTCTAGGAAAACTTATTTCATGATACCCCTCCGTCCCATATTATATAACGTTTTAGTCATTTCACACAAATTACGAAAAGTAGTTAATTTTGTACGGAAAAGAGAAATTTTGAGTTACTTTACAAAATTATTGGGAAGATAAATTAATAGAATTGAAATAAGAGAGGTTATTAAATGAATGGTGTGATAGGAAAAAGAAATATTAATGATGCATTGGTATTGTAAAACGTCATATAATATGGAGCAATTTTTTTTGCTAGAACGACGTATAATATGGGACGAAGGGAGTATGTAACATTAAGTTAACATTAATTTACTTCTTTTTCGTTACCTTATTATTGATGCTCAATTTTTACTGGTTTTGTCGTGACTAATTTACTTTGAGGAACATGGCTAACCACGTGTACCTGATTTTGTCAATCCGTGTGATTATCCCACTCCCAATAGAATTTTTTACCACCCCAAAATTTGTAATCGAGATTTTGGGGTGTATTCGAGATTTTTTTACCGTTAATTTACTTAATTTTGACCACGATTTTTTTTACCGTTATTTTAGACCACTGTACATATATAAGCAAACTTCATTTGCAAGCATCTCCGAATTATACAACAAGAAATTAGGAGGCGCTATCTAGAACATGAACCTATAAATTATAATAATATTCTTAGTCAAACAACAAGAATTCCTTAATTTCATGTTAATCAAAAGATTAATGCATTAATTAGATATAATTATAATTAACATAGCCGATACTTAGTTAAGTATCTAACACCTAAAGCAGACAAAAAAAAATTGAAATCCAACCTCGAGGGTGTCACATCTATAGCTAGCTAGCTAGCTATTAACTAGTAATAGTATGGTTGGTGATGTAGCAGGTGAGGGTGAGGATTGGAAGAATGAGAAGAAGGTTGATGATAGTGGTAGAGATGGTGGGTATCAGTAACCCCTTGTTGAGTTGATGGAATATTATTGTTGTTGCTATCATAACTTGAGCATTGGGGTGTGGAAGGTCCAGAATCATTATCATGATGATGTTCAGGTTGGCATTCCATGTTGACACCAAACAGCCTAAGTACCCTTGAAGATGAACTTGGACTTGAACTCTTTCCTACCGGTTTCGTCCTTTGCCACTCACCTTGAGCTTGGGACCCTCTTCCTGTTACATTTTAACACGTGCATCCATTAATGCTTCAATCATATTTACATCCAAACAAAACAAAAAATACATTAAAAACTCATTTTTGATTAGGATGATGTGAAGTGAACCGTGAAGGAATGGAAACAAATTCAACATCACCGCCTAGTTTTCTGTTCTTACGACCTTTTTGTCTTGTTAAGATGGTTTCTCACTCTATTTTTTTATAGGGCCGGGTACGGGTATTTTTCTTAGTAACTCGTCCTAAATGAATAATAGTCATTGGATTCTCAAACTTTTAATGAAAATTAATTTAATGGTTAGTATTGAATAATGACATCGTTGTAATCACAGTTATTATTTATTTTAATTAAATTAAATTAACCATTAAATCAGACCCTATTTTTTAGACAGTTACAAAACTAAATCAAAATTTGTTTCCACGTTAAGGCATACTCTTTTTATAGTACCGTACTAAATAAAAACAAATTCTTAGTTCAACTATAATACTTTTATAATTAATATTATTCTACTATAAATACTTTTTTTTTATAAGCTACTATAGATACTTAATTAATTTACTAATATTGTGAAGATAAGACCAGTATAATTAAGGGAAATTTAATATATTTATATGTGATATCAAGAAAATTAATTATACTAAGCTGTCATGTTTAAAAAGTAAAAAATATGTATTTTTTTTTCAAAAAAATCTGTCATTTTATTTATAGTAATTAAGTATTTTTTGGAAGAAAAAAAAATGCCACGTTCGATGAACGAAAATGAGCGCGTATCACAAATCCAACAGAAAACCACATTTCTCCAAATTAATTGGAAGGTAGCCTTCACGCACTTCCACGAGAATGTAATATTTCATGATCTGTTTGTCTTTTTTTAAAAAATAAATTATAGAAAAAAAAAAGTTAATAAACTTGTTATAGATTTTACAGATATATTTGAAGGAAACAAAAAAGGATTTAAATTAATTGGACAAACAATATGTTAATGTTAGGAAGATGAGTTATTGTGAATGAGATTGAAGAGATAAAGAGACCTACCTGCATGAAGCCCTTGTTGGTATGGGAAGAGTTGATGATGCGCAGGATAAGGGTGCGCAGGATAGAACCCTCTGGTCCATCCCCCGCCCACACCACCACCACCAACCTCATTTTTACTGCCGTAATTCACATCCCTGCTAACGTGCGCAGCCTCAGTACCACCAGTCCTCCGTCGCCTCCAGTTAATAAAAAGCCTCTGACTCTCAACACGGTGTCGTTCAAACAAAACGACGTCGCCAGCATCAAGACGCTTATCTTTCACGTAACGACTCCAACCTTTAGTCAACACGTAGCTTTGACTACTATTCCAA
The DNA here is from genome assembly GCA_039519185.1 of Astragalus membranaceus. Lineage (NCBI taxonomy): Eukaryota > Viridiplantae > Streptophyta > Magnoliopsida > Fabales > Fabaceae > Astragalus > Astragalus membranaceus. The sequence continues at coordinate 94,236,178 of CM076847.1, forward strand.
TACGAGTAACGGAACCGCCAACACTTCCCTGACTCGTCCTCGAAACTCAGTAACAACCCCTTGCACTCGTTCGAGACACCATGTCCACCCAGTGGGAAGTATTTCTCCGCGTGTTGCTTTGGGATTACAAGGCGGTTAAGCTTACCCACATCGCTTGGCGTTAACGGTTTTTCAAACATTGGTTCTTTCTCGTCTTCGAGATGTGTGGTAGTTGTGGCGCTGTTGTCGTTGTTTTCGTCGTCGTTGTTGTCGTTTTCTACTTCTTCTTCGTCGACTTCCTGGTCATTGTCGTTTTGATTGTTGAGATTGAAATTGTTATTGTGATAGTGTAAAGGTGGGTCTCCATGAGAATTAAACCATGTTGTGGGTTGGTGGTAGTGTTGTTGGAGGGGTGGTTCTGAAGTGTTTTGTTGTTGCTGATGAGGAGTAGTACTCCACCACAGTGTTGTTTCTGGAAGGTCCATTGAGAAGAAATTGATGAGGATTTGTGTTGTGGTGGAGATTGGAGAAAAAGAGAAAGTGAAGAATGGTTTGATGTGGAAACTGTGGGAACTATATATTTCTCATGATCGATGGAGAGCTGGCAAAGATATAGAGAGATAGAATAGGGGGACAGACAGAGTGAGGGTGAGGGAGAGACAGAGAGATAAAAGCACACGTCAATTGGAAAAGATAATGATTAAGACAAAAATAAATGTTCTCATTAGAAAGAAAGAGAATATTTGTTTTGATTATATGTCTTTTTTAATAGAAAATTAAAACAGGAATAAATGGTAATAAGACAAATAATTTAAAACCAATTTACTTCTTAATTAGTGGACTATAAATTTTTAATTTTTTAAAGATATGCATGAACTTTATAGAATAAATCTTTAATATTTTATATATTTGTTATGTTTCTTTTTGGGTTTCATTAAATAAATTAGTTATGTTTACTTTTATAGATAAATGATTTTGTTTTACTTTTATAAAAAATTAAATGCTGCTCTCTCTCAAAGTCATTTCCTGTTTTATATTTTTTTGTTTTGAGTATAGTGATAAGATGAGATAATGTCTTCATACTTAGTGAAAAAATATTTACACTCCTTTCATTGACGTTTAAGGTTTTTCACAAGAATTTAGAAAAATAGTAAATAATTTAATGAATGCAACATTTTATTAAATTATCTATATTAATTACTAGAATATTAACCATTATCATGTAGAGTAAAGTAAAGTGGTGTTCTGACCCTTGAAGTGTGTCTTTAGGAAGCAAATATGATTTTCGAACGCTCCAACATTTCCAACACGTATTTAACACCTCATTTCTCTATCTCTATCTTTTCTTATCATATCACTCACTTATTACATATAGAAAAATGATTCATGGACACCTAAAATACACCGTACGCCTAAAGAAAAGAAAAGGTTAATACAATTACTATGGTAAGGGAATGATATGATAGGATGTGGGAGATGGAGAGAAAGTGAAGTGTTTGATAAGTATAGGAAATTTTGGAGTGTCTGAAAATTATGATCGATTTAGTACCATGTATAACACAAATGCTATATCATGTAAAAGGACTATCATGGGGTGGGTAGTGAACAGGTTGGGAACTCAAAGTTTCTTAGATTTTGAGGATTGGAATAGAGACCCTATAAATTGTCTGAACTGTGTAAGCTAAAAATATCCGGGTTGAGGCACTCCTAGTGCCCCCAACTAATAAAATCTTTTGACTTATCTAACAAAAATCATTTTTTTTCTCTTTTTTCTTTTGATAAGTCAAATTGCATTAAAGAGACACAAGAGGCTCAACCCTCTTACAACTCATGCTAGCAATGCTAAACAAGCAGAGGAATTATGAGGGTAGAAAAATTATTTTTGTTTAGAAAGTAAATTATGGGGTGTGATTGGTCATAGATTGGAGGTGTTGTTGGGACACATCATCGATCTCCCCTTGAGTTTCTTACTTTTTACCAGCTTGTATATGGATTAGAATGCTCCTTAATTTTATTGTTTTATTATAAAAATACTATATTTTTGCTCTTAGTAAAAATTAATGTATAGAGAAAGTTATCTCACGATATTTATCTGGGATAGAGAAAAATAATTAATGTTATATGAAAGACTAAACCAACAAGGGTTGGTCCAAATGGTAATCAATCGACTTGGATCCCACCTCAAGGTCTCGAGTTCGAATATTGGGTGTGGCAAAAACTCTGTTGGGAGGGGAGAACCACACGGGCCGGCAAAGCCGGGTACTCGTGGCCAGCCAGGTTTCCCGGCGTAGATTAGTCGTCGGCAAAGCCAGTGGAAACTTCACACCAAAAACATGGTAACCAAAAAATATGAAAGACTAAAATAACACGTAATAAATGAATTTTTTTCTAAAGCAATTATTAATCAGATATTGGGTAAACCCGGGTATCCTCCACGACGACAGTGGAGATTAATCCCATTAAATTTAGAAATCAAGCTATTATGATATATCTAGAAATAAATTTATTTTTCTTATAAATAATGAAAATTCCACGAAAAATTATGCTATAAAAGATGCCGGGGATAATATTATTATAGTTACGTTGAATGAATTCATAAAAAGGTTACGCTTGTCTAGGTTCCTTCTTCTACTACGTGAGGCATGGTGAGATGATTAAAAAATTATACTGTATTACTTAATTGGGCCGAACATGTAGTATATGTTTTTGAATTTTTGAGTAAGAAAGAGAGATTCTACAGGTGAGTAATTTGGTGTAATTAGAGACATGCCATGTTACTAAATTGGCAAACAAATCAAGTCAAGTTATGGGTCCCCTTTTCTTTTTCCTTTTCTCATCAGACTAAGTAATCATATTCATCATAATCTGCTCCCTCAATCTCCTTCATTCTCGATCCCATCCATAGCCCCAGCCACAGCCGGCCTAGTTATCAATCAATTTATTTACACACCGAATTTCATTTTTCATTTACTACCTCAATATATATCACCAAACAACCATTGACTTTTATATCTTTGTTCCTTTTTTTACTTTAATCTAATCAAAAGTAAATCTCATTATTTCAACCTTTCTAGTTAGGTTAAACGAAATGCCGTACATTTGTAGGAATAGGTAACACGGTACAAACTTTCTATTTTTAATATATAGTTTCCAATCACTTTATTTTTGTGCTTCAGATCAAGCTAGATGTCATTGATGATTTTATGAAAATTAACAAGCCATTGTATAGTGTGGTCCATCATCTCTTTTGTTTTGAACCCGTTTATACGATGGACATATGTACGTACACATATATAGGTATAAATATTTATTCAAGTGTATATATATTATCTTCAGGATATGAAAGAATAGTAGTTATATTATATTTATATCATATCACGTGCATACTATCGTCACTGTTTGGCTATTATTCCTAGTTTTCATGAATTATTTTTGGAGGCAAAAATATGAAAAATGAAGTGTATATATATTGAGGTCCGGAAGTAAATTAAATATTGATAGATGCCTTCGTTTCCCAATAAACGTAGATGAGATAAGATTTGTCCAATTAGAGAAGACATGAAAACCTTAGTGGACACCCGTGTTTGAATCCCCTCCTCACACTTGCATCTATCTTTCTTTTTTTACTTATCTGGTCCCTTGGTTGTCTACACCCATATCCTTTTATTTATTTATATATAGTTCTATCGTATTTATTGGTTTCTTTAGTTATAGACAACGTCTTTTCCTTAAAGACAAAATTCACCTCAATTTCCAGGTAGATTCAGACACCCTTTTCTTCTCTACAAAAGGTTCAACTGTTTTGTTTTAATTAGTTTAACTATACTACTAGTCTACTACACCGATATGTAAAGGGTTGTTTGGTTTTTGTTATTTTCATTATTCCCACCTAATACAAACAACTATATCCTAGTGTCTTGTGTCATCTTACTCCAGGTGTATATATAATTGTTTATTATGATTTGATCCGATGGTTCTTATACAATAATGCAAATCTAGAAAACACATGGTGTGCAATTAATTCACAGAAGAAAAACCTGAAAATTATACAGACGCTTTCTCCAAATGATCATGAGACTTTGCTTACATATGTAAATGCCGAAACCTGAAACTTTGTATTACTCTCTCACCTCACATATAAATATAGATGTTGCTAATCCTTGAAGATGAAGAAAGATACAACACTAGCTGAGCTGGGTATTATTGAGTTAGGAATCTGCTAGCTATACAATTATTAATTGTTTATTATGATAACTGGTGGTGTAGGTGGTCTATATATATCTGGAAATATCTCATGAAGAGATAGAGAACAAGACAAGTTAATGAGATATTTAAGGAAAGTAGGGTAGGCAATGCCAAAGGGGAAGGCAAAAGAGTTATTAATATTTATATTTTTTTTAAAACTGTGTATCCGCAGAAACTAACTCTTCGAGTAGGACCACAATGGATAGCAAAACTCTCATTTAAGAGTTTTAATACTGCTGCATTTCTAGAACTGGACTCAAACCTTTTTTTTTTTGACCAAAACTTGACTCAAACCTAGACCCTCTGGTTAAGTAGGAAAACATCTGAACCTTCTCATCCAATCGCTCTTAGGTAATACATATATATATATATATATAGACACACACACACGGGAGAAGTGAGAGAAGCACAAATTTAATATTTTCCAATTCAGGGGATTCCTCATTCCCCAAGTTAAATACCACACCAACTGGGTTTTGCTAGATCTATTGAGATGATGACGACTACTACTAAAGTTCATGACTTTCTTTTAGAAATAAATTGCATGGGGACAAATACTACTTTCATTAACCTAGACAACTTTTACATGTATAATACACGCATACACACGCAAGACATGAATTAATTTCTGTCCCATTTTTTTTTAATTAAAATGACCAGAAGCCAGCAAGCATAAATGGTTAATTTGTCATGGAGAGAGATTTCTATGATTGGTTTAATTATTAATTAATTACTAAATATTGTCATATTTAGTAATTAGTGTACGTTCTGGATAGTAATTAGTGTAGTTCATTGTAACAGTGATATATTCCGAAAATAACTTGTTAACATAAGGCCAAGAACGATGTATGTAATCTATTATCTTGATACGCATCTTCCTCCACCTGATGAGTTTATTCCTACATACACTAATAAACAAATGACAGCTATTCAGTTCATATGTACATATACCTGAATACCAACCAAGTGCTTGAATTCAAATACAAAATTATTTTACTAATTAGTTAATAACCTATTTAATTAAAGTTCGGTTTATAATACCACTCTTAATTAACACACCATGCACATTCCTATTAGAATTTCAAATTAATTAATTTATCAAAATTATGACTTTTGGACTCGATCTCACTTAGGAATTATTAATATCAATCATCATAAATATTTTAATATGTTTGCATGTGAGCCTTTATTTTATTATACAACCATGTGCCGCTTTAAAAGTTTAAAGAAGTACAAGGATATACCAACATTATGTGCTCGACCCCTAGTGAGGAGAGCATTATTTAAATACTATTAGGAGTTACCAATTTAGGAGGTTGAGTAATTAAGATTGATCAATTAATCTTATATATAATCACAGTGGTTATACGTAAAATAAAGTATAAGGGTCGCTTATGCTTCAATTTATTTATGCCTTTATGTGACCCTAAAAAAATGTTTAACAAAAGAAAATGCAGAGGTTAAGGTATAGTCCAAAGTCCAAACCTATGCCAAATATATTAGAAACCAGAAAGTTCATATCAAAATTCAATACTTTGAAATTCCAATTATTTTCTGTATTTGTTCCTTCAACATATATAGACAATTTGTGGGGACCAACCATATATATTACATATATTATAGGGGTTTTATATTTTTACCCCCCCTCCCTCATTATACCCTATACCCCCAAGTATGTCAAATGGATAAAAATACTCCTTGGAACACTTTAATAACGAAATTTTTCCTCATTTACACTTATTTCTAGAAAAAGTAAGTTTTTCACCTTAAACTTTCCGAAAACAAGGGTATTTCCAGAAGGCAATTGTTTAAAACTTTCCGGAAACATCTCAAAAATACCCCGTTTTGAGGTGTTTCCGGAAATCCAAAAAAATTTCCTTCCGCATTTACCTGTATTCCTCGAAATTTTGCTTTTTTTTTAAATTTCGTTTTTTAATTTGTTTTTTTTTTTGCCTTTTAGTGGCAAGACGTGGAGGACAATTAGAGCAAGGCGAGTCTTCCGGAGCAGCACTAGGAGATGCAGATCAGACTCCTCCTGCTTCTAGCACCAGGACGAGGATTCGGCTGGTCACCAGGCGGGCTGGTCACGCTTCTGAGCGTCAGAGGCGTGTCTGTGAGCACGAGTAGCAAGAGGCTGAGCTTGCTCAGCAGTATCATGAGCCTGAGCCTGCTCAGCAGTATCATGAGCCTGAGCCTGCTTAGCAGTATGAGGACGCGGAGGCATTTGAGCAGTATGAGGAGGCTGAAGCTGCTGAACAAGTTTTGTTGCACCGTTTTCATGTCCACGTGGTCTCCAGGCTACAGTTGGGATAGGTAATACATTTAATAATTACTTTATTTTTTTAACCAATAATTAATTACTTTTATTTAATGTTTTAATTTATATTTTTTATTTTTATACAGGACCGTGGGAAGGTTAAGGTGGCATCCCAAGGTTTGAAGGTATCGAGGTTTCAACCTCAGCAGCACCACCCACATATACACAGATGGCTAGAGCAGGCCCGTCTGTTGGAGCTTGACATCACACCTCTCAACAACATCAACCACAGGCTGATATCGTCTTTTGTGGAGAGGTGGCATTCTGAGACCAGCTCATTCCACATGCCGTTCAGGGAGATGACGGTGACGTTGGACGACGTGTCCGCGTTGCTCCACTTGCCGCTCACCGGCACATTTTTGAATCACGGGCTGTATTTTACTGAGGCTGATGCCATTGCAGCTAGAGTGCAGTTGCTGGGTATAGACCACAACTCTTGCTGGCAGGAGTGTCGGTTCACTAGGGGATCGAACTTTAGATTTAGTTTTTTGGAGCAGGCATACAGAGCTAACATGGAGGGTGGCTTTCTTGATCATGCTGCACGGTGCTATTTGCTACTCTTGTTAGGCTATACCATCTTTGCCGACAAGAGTCACACATATGTGCCCGTCAAGTGGGTCACTCTTATTGCAGATTTTGAGCGTTGTGGCCAGTGGGCTTGGGGTCCAGCTGCTCTGGCCATTCTGTACGAGCAGCTCAACGACACATGTTTTTGGGAGACATCGCAGATTGGCGGATACGCTTCTCTGCTATAGGTAATAATTAATTACTTTTTTACCGATAATTAATTACTTTTATTTATATAATTACATATTTATTTATTTATTCATTTTTTTATTTCAGTGTTGGATTTATGAGTACTTCCCCACCATCGTGGTGCGCAAAGACTTCGGTGAGTCTGAGCGTCCACGTTGCAGTAGGTGGGGGAATCAAAAGTGCGACACTGTCAAGCTTATAGATTTTCGGGGGTGGCTGGATGAGTTAGGACAGGATGAGGTCATATGGAGGCCTTGGGAGGACCACGGAGAGTACACACCATTTTCACAGATTTCTCTTTTCAGAGGTTACCTGCTCTGGTGCTCCATCACCGTGCCATATATGCCAGACAGGGTCCGATGACAGCTTGGATACATCCAGTGGCCCGCCTCTTTTGGTTGGTTCCTGACGCCCATCTACAGCAGACATTTTACAGCAATGGTTGTTCTACGCTGGCCCAGCGCGGGCTTTCAGGAACACTTCTAGACGGACCCTCCTGTCGGGTGAGTGCGACCAGGATTACCTACCATGGTACTTAGAGGTGTCCATTTCCCGTCTCACTCCGGCGCCGCCTCCACCTCCAGAGCATGTACCAGATCAGGACCCAGCAGCTGAGGATATTGGTCCACGGACCATGGAGGATAGCTGGACATATCCGTTATGTCATGGGACTCGAGGGCCTTTCCAGCTGAGGTATATGAGAGACTCTTGCGTGTTTTAGCTGATTGCGACATTGACTTGTATTTGTATTTGTATTTGTATTTTTCTGTATTTTTTATGGTATTTGTACTGTACTCGTATATTTTTTATGGTATTTCGTATATTATTGGAGTTTAGCGAATATCGTTATTTATAGTAATAATTTTAATTTTTTAATAAAAAGAAGGTTTTTGAAAAAAGTACCGGAATTACAGGCATTTCCGGAAAGCATTTTTTTAAACTTTCTGGAAACATCTCAAAACAGGGTATTTCCGAAAAGCATTTTTTTAAACTTTCCAGAAACACCTCGAAACAGGGTATTTCCGAAAGTCATTTTTCCGGAAGTCAAAATGAGTCAAAATGACTTCCGGAAATACCCCGTTTCAAGGTGTTTCCGGAAAGTTTAAAAAAATGTTTTTCAGAAATGCCTCTATTTCTGAAAATTTAAAAAAAAAACGTTTTTTTTATTAAAAATTCGGGGTATTTTAGAGATTTACATTAAAATGGGGGTATAGGAACCCTATATATATATATATATATATATATATATATATATATATATATATATATATATATATATATATATATATATATATATATATACTTGAGGCATATACTTGTCTTTGTTGTTGGATTATTAAGTTTGATAAGAGTGTACAAAATGGTAATCAAGTGGCCGATATGTTAGACTTTGTTTTCATAGGTAGGGACTCAATAACTCAATTGGTTCTAACATTTGCATTGTTTTTGGACATTAATGAACAATCTTATCAGCATGATTAATTAGTTCAGGAGGGTAGGGTTTAACTAGCAATCAATATAGGTAGTAGAATTTGATCTATTGGAAGACTTGGGAGAGGAAAGTGGGGGATAACTGAAATTGACTACTAGAACAATAAAACAAATACAGTCCAAGTAGAGAGTACTCTGTGATTTGACCATTACCCATGTTGAGTGAAAGCGAAATAGAAAGCATAAAACTAATTAAGAGTGAATTTCAACACGCCAAATGGCAGAGCAATGAACACATATGGATGGATAATTACCAACAATTAAGAAATTAATTTGAACCAAGGAATACTAGCTACACGCGAATTAATGTCAGAAACGCGTTTCAATCAATCTGTTTGTGGTAAGAGTGGCTCAATTTCCCGTTAATCTCTTGTTGTCATGAAATGGATGTTCGATCGATTGGACATGTGCATGCTCTTATGATCTGACTTATAAAGGACACTAATAGTAATGGTTATAACTTTATAAACATAGTAGTACTAGTAATTCAATTGTACTAGTAACCAGTAATTTGCAAGCATGCAATTCAATCAGTATAGGAGTAACATACTAGTACAACTGTACAAGTTCTGCGAATTTGTCTCTTTCAAAATAATATATTCTACCTCCCTATGATCCTATGTATGAAAAATATTTAGGTTTTTTTTAAAACACCCCCGTCTCCCCTATACCCTCATCAACACAAACAGACAAAAATACCCCTTAGAATATATTAAAACTGTAATTTTTCATCATTTACACTTACTTTTGGAAAAAAAAAAAAGTTTTTCACCTTAAATTTTTCGGAAACAAGGGTATTTTTGGAAGACATTTTTTTAAAACTTTCCGGAAACACCCAATAGAAGGTAAACGCGGAAGGAAAAAAATTGGGATTTCCAGAAACACCTCAAAATGGGGTATTTTCGGAAGTCATTTTTGACTTCCGGAAGTACGCTCTGCTGAGGTATTTCCATAAATCCCGGGGATTTTCCCTTCCGCAATTATCTCCCCATGGGGATGTTTCCGGAATTGTTTTTTTTTTAAATTTCGTTTTTAACTTTTTGTTTTAGATTTCGTTTTTAATTTTTTTGTTTTGGTTTTTTCAGTGGCGAGACGTTTAGGACGTTTAGAGCGAGGCGAGTCTTCACAGGCAGACGGAGATGCAGATCATACTCCTCCTGCTCCTAGTACCAGGACTAGGTTGGTCACGCAAACCGGTCACGCTTCTGAGCGTAACAGGCGTGTCTGTGACCGGGACTTAGGTGGGGCTTATGAGGCTGCAGACGCTCCACAGCAACAGCAGTATGATGAGGTGTTCAGCAGGATTATGAGGCTGCAGCCTGCAGATGCCCCGCAGCAGGAGCATTATGATGAGCAGGAACTAGATCAGGGTCCTAGGGACCAAGCTCTGTTGCATCGGTTTGATTTGCACGTGGTGTCGAGGCTACGTGTGGGACGGGTAATAGTTTTAATAATTAATTTAATTTTTTTATACAGGATCGTGGAAAGATTAAGTTTGCAGCCCATGGTGGGAAGATTTTTAGGTTTTGACCTCAGCAGCACTACCCACATGTACAGAGATGGTTAGAGCAGGGTCGTCTGTTGGAGCTCGATTCTAGTGCTCTCCACCACATCAATCACGAGCTGATTTCGGCGTTTGTGGAGAGGTGGCATTCTGAGACCAGCTCAGTCCACATGCCTTTTGGGGAGATGACTGTGACGTTGGACGACGTGTCCGCGTTGCTCCATTTGCTGCTCACCGGCACATTTTTGCAGCCTAGGCTTGGATTTTCTGATGCGGATGCCATTCATACTGGAGGCGAGTTGCTGGGTATAGACCACGATTCTTGCTGGGGCAGAGTGTCAGTTCACTAGGGGACCGAACTTCAGGTTCAGCTTTCTAGAGGAGGCATACCGAACTAACATGTAGCATGGCTTTTTTCATAATGTTGCACGGTGCTATATGTTGCTCTTGTTGGGCTATACCATCTTCGCCGACAAGAGTCACACATATGTGCCCATCAAATGGCTCAGGTTGATTCAGTCATTTGATGACTGTGGCCAATGGGCTTGGGGTCCAACTGCGTTGGCCTTTTTGTACGAGCAGCTGAACGACGCTTGTTTCTGGAAGACATCGCAGATTGGAGGATACGCTTCTCTGCTATAGGTAATAATTAATTATTTTGTTTACCAATAATTAATTACTTTTATTTATATAATTACTTATTTATTTTTTTACTCAAATTATTCTTCCAGTGTTGGATTTATGAGTACTTCCGCACCATCGGGGATCGCAGAGATCTCGGTGCTTCTGAGCGTCCACGTTGCTGCAGGTGGGCGAATAAATAAAAATGACGCTGTCAAGCTTGAGCATTTTCGGGTCCAGCTGGATGACTTACGGTGGGAGGATGTCATATGGAGGCCTTGGGAGGACCACAGGCTCTACTGGGGATTTCTCCAGTTCTCGCTTTTTAGAGGTCATCTGCTATAGGGTGATGTGACTGTGCCATACATGCGAGAGAGTGTTCGTTGGCAGTTTGGATACATCCAGGAGATCCCTGTGGAGCCCCTTAAGGTTGGTGCTTCACATCCATCTTCAGAGACTATTCTCGAGAGATGGTTGTACTACCAGGCCCCGGTACAGACTTTGATTAAATCTTCTAGACAGGCTACACATTTGGGTGAGTGCGATGAGGATTACCTGCCAGGGTACTTACAGGTGTCCATTCCTCGTCTCACTGCGCCTCCGCCTACGCCTCCGGAGAATGTACTAGATGAGGTTCCAGCAGCTGAGGATATTGGACCACTGACCATGGAGGATAGGCTTCAGACTGTGCAGCTGCACATATCCGGGATGCCTTGGGAGTCGAGGGTCTTCCACCTGCTTCATATGAGAGACTCATGCGTGTTTTAGCTGTTTTGACCTTTGACTCTTAGTTGTATTTTTTATGGTATTTGTACTCTTATTTTTTATGGTATTTGTACTCGTATTTTATTGTTATCGTTATTTAACGTTATCGTATTATAGCGAGTATCGTTATTTATCGTTATTGTTATTAATCGTAATCGTATAATTTTAAAAAAATTAAAAAAAAATGTTTTTTTAAAAAATTTCCGGAAGTACCTCTGAAGAGGACATTTCCGAAAAACACAATTTTTGATCTTTTCGGAAACACATCAAAAGAGGTACTTCCGGAAGTCAATCTGACTTCCGGAAATACCCCGTTTTGAGGTGTTTCCGGAAAGTTTAAAAAAATGCTTTCCGGAAATGTCTGTATTTCCGAAAATTTTTTCAAAAGCATTTTATTTATTTATAAAAATACAGGGTGTTTTGGGGATTTACACAAAAATGGGGGTATAGGGGAGAAGGAGGGGCAAAAAAAAACCCAAATATTTAAACATTTGACAAAATCATTAAGATCAATAAATAAACTGAGATGAATTAATTTTAATTTATTGAAGATGTTATTGTTCCGATTTGCAAAAGCAAGGTACCTCGGGCGAGTGATAGTGTACAATCGACAATGCACGCGCAAACATTACAAAAAAAATGGTCATTAGCGAGGGAAATTTTTCTCGCAAAATGACCTAAATCTGTCGCTAATGGTCATTTGCGAGGGAATTAGCGACAGACTGGTTCCCTCGCTAATTCCCTCCTCGCTACTGGGATTAGCGAGGGAATTTTAATCCCTTGCTAATTAGCGAGAGAATTTTCCCTCGCTAATTCCCTCGCTAATTAGCGAGCGATTAAAATTTCCTCGCTACTAAAGACAACCACGTGGTTAAATTCTGACAGCCACGCATCTAATTTCCCTCGCTAATTCCGTCGTTAATGCCCAACTGATTGAATTTTTTTTTATAAACCTGCTTTTACACCTGTTTATTTTAATAATAAATAATAAAATCTAAAATACATAAAACAGTTTAAAATAAAAATTCCGAGAATAAAATTCTTCAATAACATAAAATTCGAATCAAGAACACTTAATCAGAAATGTTATAACAAAATATTGAAATGTCAAACTGATACAACAAATCCTAAAAGCTGCCGCCATCAGACTCCTCGGCCTCCCCAGCCTCTCCAGACTCCCCAGGCTCCTCATCTTGCTCCTCATCTTGCTGCATATTCTTAAAATACCTAAACATCAGCTCCTGCCTACGGGCCACCTTCGCAAAGTCTTCCTGCATCTTTTTCATAGCCTCAGTAGAGGTCCTGACCTCCTGTCGAGTACCATACAGCTCATGTCGAGTAGACTGCAACTCCTGCTCCAGCTGCCTAATATGCTCTCTCTCCGCAGGAGTAGAAGTTGGTCGACTGCGTCTTCTGCTGCTCCCGTCCACAGGCTGGCCCATACATGGAGCCAAGGGCCCCGTACCATACAGGCGACCCTTTGACTAGCCTACTGTCTTTCCCAATTTTTGTTTGCCAGATCTATCGTCTCAGGAGTAAGTTGGCCAACTGATTCAGGGTCCCAACTCCCCTGAGTCAGTTGAGTCATGATCTCATTTATTTGCTCCTGTTTTGAATAACCGCAAATTAGCGCTCCATTTTGGAAAAGCAACATTACATAATACAAATCAAGTTGTATATTTACCTGTGCCATCCTGGAGCGCTCATCAACATACTCGCCAGTGCCTTTCCTCACATGGGTGGCTCTATGCAGCTCAGGAGCAGTGATAGGGCGTCCTGCCTTCTTACTCTGTAAAATGAAACACATTTTCAAAAATTGCTAACTAATTAACTAATGTAAAAAAACACACAGATTTTAAAAATAATTTACCAATCTAGAAGCATGCTGAGCCTGGTTGATGGACCCGCCGCAGTGAAGCGAGCCACCCTTTTCTGAGTTTCTATTATTCTTGGCTTTTGCAGCATTTTTCTTGAAAGTCTCTGTAGCCCAATGGCCATTGAAGGCATTCCAAATTTCATCACTCATGTAGTTAGGCTTCTTATCTTTACACCGCAACTTATAAAGCAAATCTGATATTTGAACGCCCATCCTTTTAAAAATAGTCTCTGGACATTGTCATCATCTTCTATATCCCATGTCACTTTAGTCTGTATTAAGTAAAATGAAAATATGTATTAGTAATTATATTAAATGTTATTAAACATAAAATTTAAACTAACAATATAAGTAATGACAAAATAATTGACACTTACCCTAAAGAAGTCCAGCAGATCATTCCTGTCCTTTTCATTGACTTTACTCCGCTTTTTATGGAACTTTTGAAAATATCTTTTGCGGATGACATGAGTGATGCTTGATGAAGCTGCCTTTGCAGGAAAAAGCCTGCATAATGAAAGATATATCAAACAATCAAATATATATAAGTCGTTGCATAATTAACTTAAAAAAACTAACAATATAATACTTTCGCGTTACCACGACTATAAATGACTTTGAGTCTGACACCATTAATAACAACCACCTCCACTCTCTCGTCATCAGTCGATGAATCAAAATCAACATTACCACCACCAATATCATGCTCAATATCATCCCGGGGCTCTGGTGTAGGCATAGATAACCCAGCTGTGGGGCCCATATGTCCAGATGATGAGCCTACATGACCAGCTGGTGTGCCCATATGCCCAGCTGGTGTGCCCATATACCCAGCTGGTGTGCCCATATGCCCTGCTGCATACGCATTTGGTGGGCCCATATAATGCCCATGTGATGGTAAATGATACCATCCGGGGCCAGATGAAGGCGGAGGTTGTGGGGCAATCAGAGCGATAGCTGGTGGGCCCAAAAACGTATGACCCCTCATATTCCCAATATTAAGTACCACCTCACGATTACGCCTCCTCTTAGGAGGTTCATCGGTCATAGTCTTCTTTCCTTTATTAGAACGTCTCGGTGGGTCAGAACCTCCTCCTGGATCCATATCTATGAAAAAATAGAAACAAAATGTGATACTAACAACATTAATTATATATATTTATAAATAAATTAAAGAAAGTAAATTAACAAGAAAAATATTGATATATTAATGATTCCAATAAATTTAAAGACAACATAAGGAGTCAACATAAGCAGACAACATATATAAGAAAACACAAGAACAATAATGACTCTAATAAATTTAAATACAACATAAGATTAATCAAATTATTCATCTTCATTCTCTTCTTCATCAGCTTCATATTTTTTCTCTTCTTCATCTCGTTCATCTTCATTCTGTTCTTCATCTTCGTCAACTTCTTCAACTAGGAGTCGATCATCACATAAGGAGTCAATCGGTTCAACTTCAATTACCTCATCTACTCCCGAAATTTCATCCACCTGATAAGGAACCTCTTCCCCCGCATCAATGGCTTCAAATGCGACCCCGTGGTTTTGTCTTAATTGCGACACACCATCCTCTCTAAGTTGATGGATATGGAACATAATACACCTACACATTTTCTGCTTTGATAAACGGATCATAAAGTTTATACCTTCAATTCATTCGAATGTCCACGGTATTACATTTTGGATACAATTTCGTTCCTCTAACTGATGGATCAAACCATCTACGAAAAAACAAAACTATTCTCTTTTCATAGTCTAACCGTGGGTATTCAAGTTCATATATGTGTTCGATCACACCGTAGTAGTCATTTTCACCTCCTCATGTTTCACCTTTAACATATACCCCACTATTAATTGTTTTTTCCCCTCACTCCATGATTGGGTGTCAAATTTGTAACCGTTAACTAGGTACGTGTGCCACTCGGTCACTTCAAGAAAAGGACCATCGGCTAAGTTTCTCAAGTGTCGGATTTGGGGAGTTGGTTCCGTTTCATAAACCTAAGTAAACAACATATGGAAAAACTAAGTCATGTCTCATATCTACTTTAAACGCGTGACATTAAAAAATTAGTTTTATTTACTTACTCTAGTCTTAAACCAGGATGGAAAATTTTCATGTATACGAATAGAAGATTCTTCAGCGCCTATACCCTCAATTCGTAAGAATGCACTGAAAAAGCATTATTATTACTCTTTAGATTGAAAGTTGATCAAAATCTGATTTAACTTCATAATGTATAGATTAACAACTTAATTGGAGCATAGTACTTACTCAAGATATGGTTTAACTTCAGTGCAATTGATCAAGACATGAACATGTGCTGATTTATGCTCTTTATCTGATAAGTAGTTGGTTGATGTAACACCCCGGTATTTTTATTTGTTAAAAATACCCAAGTGCACATCAATAACACCTCAGAGATAATATTTCCTGCTCAGACACTGAATACCACTATAAATTTTTTGCTGAAATATAACATAACCGTCTTATACACAAATAAGACCATACGGTGCTCAGACCATAACTGTCAGCAACTATGGTAGTCAGAGTGATACAAGAAAGTGAAATGAAAGATAAACATAACACTAATGTCATGGTGTCATAATACATAGACAACAGAAGGAAAATAAACTTAAACACAAAGCTAAGTGAGTTCTACCGAGACCCCTACTAGCACTCTCGGTCCTTTTAAAACATTTTTAAGATTTGACACGACACCGACCGCAATCCACTTGCTAATCCCGGTGAACCATACAATAAGGCTTCGACCTAGTAAGACATCGACCGCAATCCACTTGCTTTTCCCGATGAACTAGCATCCTAGGCCTTTCTACGTACCACCAGCCGCAATCCACTTGCATTTTCCGGTGAACGTAGTACAATAACTTTTAACACAACACCGGCCACAATCTCCTTGCATCTTTCGGCGAACCCCATAACCAATAGTGTTTCCTAACGGCACGGAGCCTAGGGTAAGGGTTCATGACAACCCCGCCTAGTATGTCAACATGGGTCGTCACCCAACTCGATATAATAAACATATCTACCGACACATGAACTCATAGTTCATTCACATCACACCCATAGTTGAACATTTAGTTTCAAATATCAAAAGTTGAAGTTCGCTCTCGTACACTAGTTCTACACTTTTCAACACATTTTTCGTCTCCAAAAACAGTTCATTTTGCTTTAAAAATGGAATCTTCAGTTAGGCCTCTGAATAAGCTTTCAAACGCATCTTAGAACACCTCAATCGGGTTCCCGGATCAAAAGTTATCGCGAAAACAAAATCAGTGTATCGATGCTGAAAATCTACAAACCGTCGCGACGCGAAAATAGTCAGAAACATTTGCGTTGCAAAATTATACCTGGTCGCGACACGATGGGATCGCTTCGCGACGCGATGGGTGCTGGGAAAGTGCAAATTTTGCGGTTTCTCGCGAAATCCGCTATTCCGCTCAATTCCGATTCTTCTTCCGATTGAAAACAGATTTAACAACCAACAAAACAGACCCAATCAATACCACACAATCAATCAATCCAATCAAAAACTCAATCTAAACGAATTTTGTCCAAAAGCGCTATTTTTCGAAATAACGGTTTTTGACTCAAAATTTCTCGGAACCAATCGACGCACAAATTATACCAAAACGGAATAAGCCTAAACGTGAGTAAAACTCACCCTTGATGCCAGAGCCAATACCGAACCGAATTTGCCGAGACTTGAGAATTCCCGAACGGAACCCTATATCACCAAACCGCTTCAAACTTCGATTCGAGCTCCACCACGCGATCAATCCGCTCCTAGCTTCGATCCTAATCATAACTCAATCATCAACACAACCTAACAATCCATGATTTCAACAAATTTTCCCCACAAACCCTCAATTTTCGAAGTCAATAAGCAAGGGGGAAAATGGAGAGAAATTTACCAAACTATTGGGTTTTGATGGTGTAGGAGGGATGATGATCATGATGATATTTTGGGGCTGGATCTTCACTTCTTCTTCTTCCTTTCTATTCTTCTTTCCTCTTCTTCTTTCCTCTTCTTTCTTTCTTCTCTTCTCTTCTTTCCTTCGATTCTTTCTTTCTTTTCTTTCTTTGACTTCTCTTCTTTCTTTCTTCTATTAAGTGGTAATATGGTTAAATGACCATATTACCCTCAATCTCTTATTTCTTCCCCAAATCATCCTTACTCCGTTTTATCAATTTATCGTTCCTGAGACATCCAATTAATTAACTTTAGCACTCGACAAATACACCAATCAAGTACTAAAAATAATTAATTTGGGTCAACATCCAAATAATTCTATTAATTATTTTTGAGGATGTTACAGTTGACTTCTTTCCCGATGGACGACCAGGTTTGATAAACACAGATAAAGTGAGCGGGTGTCTTTCTTCATCAATCTCCATTTCGTTTCTATTATTTGTTGACAACATAAAGTTGTTGAAATAATGTGAACAAAAATAAATTGCTTCACGGTGTAGGTAAGCTGTGCAGATCGATCATTCAACTCTAGCTTTATTCTTCACCGATCGTTTATAATCACCCATTAATCTACATATGAACGAAAAACACTTCATTAAACTATTCTCTCCACCAAATGTTGAAATAAAATGTTGAAAAAGATAATTATCTCTCAAATGGTTACATCCACCTATAATGAAATGGTCCACCAAGTCTTGCTTCATACGCAAGGTGAACCGATAGATTCTCCATGGAATCAAAGAAACCGGGAGGAAATATTCTCTCCAACTTACAGATGATGAAAGGAATATTCTGCTCCATCTTAATAAGATCATCCTTTCTCAATGTTGAAGAGCACATATTTTTAAAAAATTGACTCACTTCAATAAGTGGTTCCAAAACACACTTTGGTAATGAATTAAAAGCAATTGGTAACAAAGACTCCATGAATACATGACAATCATGACTTTTCATCGCATACATCTTCCCGGTGTTCACATCGGCACATCTTGCAAGGTTAGAAGAATAACCATCCGGCATCCTCAATCCTTTCAACCATCGACAAACATCTTTTGCTTCATCTCGTGTTAGACAATATTTGGCTTTGGGTTTTAACATCTTCCCATTAGGCATTTCCACCAAATTCAAATCGGATCGATGTTTGCTACAGTAAAGAGCAGAATCCAATCTAGCCATATTATTGTCTTTGGTTTTATCTTTCACATTCATCACAGTGGCAAATATGTTGTCAAAGAAATTCTTCTCAATGTGCATAACATCGAGATTGTGCCTCAACAGATTATCTTTCCAATATGGGAGACTCCAAAATATGCTTTTTTTTGTCCAATTGTGCACCTGTCCATAACCATCCTGCCGGGTGAGTTCCCCTACCTCTGTGGCTTGTGGCAAATCCATAACTCTGCTCCAGATTTCACCTGATGTCAACAAAGGTGGTGGTCCATCAGTTTCAACTATCCCTTTCTTGAAGGCCTTCTTGTTCTTTCTAAATTTATGATCTTGCGGTAAGAATCTACGATGCGAGTCAAACCAAGAACTCTTGCCCCCGTAGTTTAGGGTAAACGCCTTTGTGTGTTCCATGCAGTGGGGGCATGCCAGTTTACCGTGAGTCCCCCAACCAGACAACATACCATAAGCAAGAAATTCGTTAATTGTCCACATCAAAGGGGCTATCATCATAAAATTCTTTTTTCGTGCTGCATCATATGTCAAAACACCACCCCATAATCTCTTAAGATCATCTATCAGAGGTTCCAAAAAGATGTCAATGTTAGCTTTTGGATTGGATGGACCAGGTATCAGACAAGTCAAAAACTTATACGGTTTAGTCATGCACATCTCAGGAGGAAGATTGTAAGGGGTAAAAATGACTGGCCAACAAGAGTAGGGTGACGTCGATGCTTGGATATATGGAGTAAATCCATCAGAGCACAAGCCAAGCCGAACATTCCGTGGGTCTAAGGCAAAATCTGAATGCACTTGATCAAAGTGCTTCCACGCTTCACCGTCAGATGGGTGGCGTAAAATGTCGTCTGAGGTACGCCTATTGTCATAATGCCAAGTCATTTTCTGCAATTTCGGTCGATGCAAACATGCTTTTCAACCTTGGAACTATAGGCAAATAGAACATCGACTTTACAGGGATAGGTTTATAATTACGTTTTGCCCCTTTACGATCATGATACCTTGACTTTCCGCAGAATTTGCATTCAAGTAGCTCACCATCATTTTTACCAAATTCGTTGTTGTAAAACAACATGTGCCCTTTCTCACAACAATCAATCTTTTTAAATTTCAATCCCAGCTTCGAAACTAACATCTTTGCTTCATAATAACTTTTTGGCAAATTATCCTTATTAGGTGTCGCTTCCAACATCATTTCAGTCACATAGTCTAAACCCACTTCAGAAATATTACTCATGGACTTGAGAGCTAAAAGTTTCACACACATAGATAATTTTGACTGTGGCGAGCCTTCAAACAACAATTTGTTTGAATCTCTTAACAACTCTAAAATAATACACTTTTCAATAAAACATTTCAATTAACATCTCTAATTAAGTCTTGCTCTAACAACATACACTTTTCAATTTCAATTTCAACAATTTAACACAATTAACAACATACACAATTTTCAATCTAACTCTTCTCAACAATTTCAATTTAACAAATTCAAATTCACTTTTCAATTACTAACACTCAATTTAACTCACATTTGACAACAACACTTAATCCTTCTAACCCACATTTCACAACAACACTCAATTCTAACACACAACAACAACAACAACAACAAATTTATTTTGAAAACTAACCGTTATGAGATTGAGATCCGGTGCGGTGGTTCGGTGACGGTGCGCACTCCGGTGCGGTTGTGAGACTTCAAACACCAACAAGTTCAATCCTAAACCATTTCAACTTCAATTTCAATAACTAACTTCAATTTCAACTATTAATTTCAATTTCAATAACTAATTTCATTTTCAACAAACAACTTCAATTTCAACTTCAAAAATTGTCTATCCAACACAATTTCTACAAATCCTAATCCTATTTTGTTCTTCTAAATATCCTAATCATACACAATTTCTACACATCTTAAATATCCAAATATTTGTTCTCCTACACAATTTCTATATATCTAAATTCAATAACGAACTTCAAAAAACAAAAATCAATTCACTATTAATTTCAATTTCAATAACTAACTTCAATTTCAACAAACAACTTCAATTTCAACTTCAATTCCAACTTCAAAAATTGTCTATCCTACACAATTTATACAAATCCTAATCCTATTTTGTTCTTCTAATCCTAATCCTACACAATTTTTACACATCCTAAATATCTAAATATTTGTTCTCCTACACAATTTCTATATATCTAAAACGAAAAAATGAAAAAAAAATGAAAGAAGAAGACAAACCAGCTCCGGTGGTGAAGAGGGAGAGCGTCAGTGGTGGTGGCTTTTGTGGATACCTTGTGTTGCAGGTAAACTAATATTGCAAGATGTGTTTTGATGATGAAAAAGCCAAAGGTAAAATTGACGGTCAAAGTCAAATAAAAGTGACTAAACGTCAAAATCAATCCAAGACAAACAAGCCAAGAATTGAAGATTCAAGTTTAAGGGTAGTCCTTAAATATAAGGGTAGTCCTTAGGGTTTGGGTGTGTCTTAGGAAAAAGTGTAAGCTCTTTCAAATGTCAGCTCGTATCTTAAAGTCTCACACACTCACAAAGTTTTTTAAAAGGTGCATGCATACTTACGTAAACATTCCTATCACCTTTAAAATAATAAAATCGATTTCCTCATGCATAAACATATATTAAAATCGATTTTCAGGTAAAACAGAAAAGGAAGAATCGATTGTCAGGACATGTATTTTCAGTACATAAATCGATTTCTGAGCCAAACAATTTTTAAGGGAAGAATCGATTCCCACTCTTTTGCACTTAACTGAGAATCGATTCCCACTTGTCTCAGGCAAGCTGAAAATCGATTCATACATATTTTCACTAAGTATAGAATCGATTCCTAGCTTTCCATGGTACTCAAGAATCGATTGTTCATATTTTTCAAACAAAGATAAATCGATTCCTCACTTAAATAAATCGATTCCTAGATCAAATGCATTTCAACAAAGAATCGATTCCTACACTATTTTCAACGTAAACTCAATTTCCTCATAGCCTATAAATAGGCAGTGCTTCACGATTCATTTCACACACAACACAACCCATTTGCACGAATCAGAAAAACTTTTGAGAAAACTCTTCACGCTTTTACTTTTGCTCGTCACGCACTGTTGGTCTGTCTGAGCTGATCTGTTGCTAAGAGTTAGTTGGGGTTGCATTCTTCAAGTTGTAATATCTGCCTTCATTAGAGGTATTTCTGTCTTTACAATTGTTTATTATTTAATTGTTGTGTTTGTTGCGCCCGAAAAATCCGGCTTGGGACTTTTCGTTTGACAACGTGGAAAAATTTGGAAGCCGCCACCAATATTTTAATTTTAAGACCAAAACATTGAAAAAAGGTCTTTTAGACAAGGCGGATGGTCTTTCGAAAACTAGAGATATGGGTTCGGGGGTCGGTTAGGCATAGGGAAGGTATTAGCACCCCGTACCTCCTTTCTACCGAAAGGGAACCTTTAATTAAATGTGTGGTTTGAAGTGTTGACCTGAAAATATTTAATTTGCCTCTTTATTTCTTATTGAAAACGAATTAAAGAAACTTAACAAAATTTTTACTTTTTGACGAGAAAGGAAAAAAAAGGGTTTTTAGAAAGAAGTGCTTGACAGGACATGGCCCGCTCCTACGTATCTCCCGGTGCGATGGAGAATTCAAAGCTACGTAGTTCTTGTGTAGAAAATGTTTGTGTGTTTGGTGTTTTTTAATATAGGGGTTTTAGGATTGCGTGATCTGTGTTGAAAGACCACTGGGGGTCTGAAGGGCCGCTGGGGGCTGAAGGAGCGCTGGGGCTCTGAAGGACCACAGTTCACTTATCCTAAAACGATGATTAACCCGGCCGTACGACCGACTTAATCCCCTACTTTGAAAATAAGATTTTTGATTTTTGAAAGAGATGTGTTTGTATTTTTTATTTAGAAATCATTTGTTTTTGCGCTTGACAGGGGCGTGGCCCTGCTCCTACGTATCTCCGGGTGGAGAATCAAAGGCGACGTAGTTCTAGGTTCTTTTGAAAATGATTGTTGAAAACTTATTGTGAAAATGATTTTTATTTGTTATGCTTGACGGGATGTGACCCGCTCCTACGTATCTCCTGGTGCGATGGAGAATTCAAAGCTACGTAGTTCTTCTTTGTCCTGAAAAGGGTTTTTGTTTTTTAATCTTCTTGGAGTTTTTCGCAAAGGGGTTGAGCGTTCGCAGTGACCAAACAACAACGGTTTAGAGTGGTCGCACTACTAACTCTTATGAAAATGAATTATCATTAACGACCAAACGGCAACAGCGCGAGTGATGATTAATGGTAATCAGCTTTTACTTTGAGCATAGAAAAGGTTTTCGCAATTGAAGGAGAGCGTTTGTGAGGACCAAACAACAACGGTTTAGAGTGGCCACACTACTAGCTCCCACAGGAATGAAATCATCACCCACAATCAAACGGCAACGGCGCGAGTGATCATTAGTGATGATTAGTTTTGATTTCGACGTTTGAAAAGATTTGTTTTTGAAAAGTGTTTTCGTTGGTTTTAATTGGAGAGAACGTCGTGATGAAAGGAATTTGCAATTGGATTGATTTTCGTTCGGGGAAATATTTATCCATCATAAAAAAGGTTTGAGGAAAAAAAATAAGTTCGTTTAGGGAAAAGAAGATTTATTATTTGGGAGAAAAGGTTTTAAAAAAACGTTTATCTTGGGGAAAGAAATAAAATTTGAAAAGAGAAACAGGGGGTGAAATAGTAAAATAAGGGTGTAAGTAAAAGGAGCTGTATTACTAAAACTGGGGGTGCAAATAGTGAGCCCAGCTCATTTTTGGTGAGCTGGGCTGCGCTTTTTATTTTCTGATGTGCTGGCCCGTTTCAACAAAAAGAGAAATCGTGGGCCTTCAAAAAAAAGGGGGGGGGGGGGGGGCGCTGAGTAAACAGAAGGGGTGTTAATAGAAATCTGGAAAAATAAAACGCGAAAAGACTAAATTACCCCTGAGTTAACACTATAAAGGCCTAACCTAAAGTAGAAACCCTAATTTGGCTCCCCCTTCCATACGCGGCGCCCCACCCCCAAAATAACCAAACCTGAAAATTCTTCTCTCCCTCCTTCCACGGCCGTATCCATCTCCCTCACCTCCATACCGATCTCGCTTTCCTCTCCCCCTCACAGCCGTTCTCTCCTCCACCTCACTCCGATCTCACCCTTTTCTCCCTTACGCCGTCGTGACCTCAACTCCCCTCCCTTATTCGCCGCTTCACGCCTCCTAACCATGGCAAACCGAATCCCTCGCGCTTTTCTCTTTCTCTCCACCACCAAATCGCAACCCCTTTCCCCTGATCTTGTTCTATCCCCCTCTCACCAAACGCAAAATTTCTTTCAATGGGACGGAGGCGAGAGGGGCGCGGAGAAAGGGAGCAAGAAAACGAGAGAGAGCTCACGGCGTGGCCTTTTTCGTTCGATCCGGACACGGCTCCGCAAAGGTGGCAGTGGTTCGATTCGTGGCCGGGGGTGAGGCGCGAGGACGGCCACGACGGGGTAACGGTGACGCGTAAGTTTCGCCTGATTCCGTGGAATGACCACCGTGGACGGCGGTCGGAGTTCACCTCCGGCAGCTCAGGTCAGTGCATCATCCCTTCTCTATTTTTTGTTCTATCTGCATGTTTACTTTTGTGTTGCTGTGGCTGTCTGGTTCGATTTCTTGTTGTTTAATTGACTCGTTTTTTTTTTTTACACACTGATTTCCCATTTTTAGAGCCAATAAACTATGAACCCTAAATTTTTATGTTCTGTTTCAAATCTATTTTCCAACTAACAGGGACATTGGACTACCTTATTTTAAAAAACTCATCCAATCTAAATACTGATATATGCTTAAAACGAAATAATAAAAAAAACTCAGGACCTTTTTTGACTGCTGCTATGTTGTTTTGACCGCTTCTGTTGCCTACTGCATACCCTTGTTGCTGCCGCTCTTTTACTCTCCTGCTACTGCTCTTACTTCTGGAAAAAAAAGGAAATTGTATGTATTGCCCTGCGTGTGTGTGTGGTTGTGTTTGCAGTGTTTGCTGTCTCCTTTTTTTTGTACTGATTGCTGTGAATTCTTGCTTGTGTGTATGTGTCTGTGTGTTTCAGTGTCTCTTTTGCCTCTTTGCTGTATGTTTGTGTATCCCCCCTAACATTGTTTCTGCTCATGGTATTTATAGGCAAGGGATGTGGTGTAGTGTGGTATGCTAATGCAGGGGATCAAAACACATAGGAGACCAAGTTGTTGCTGTTGCAGTGGAGCAGAGAGGAGCAGCAAGGATGGCAGCAGGGCTGCTGCCACTGCAGCAGTGCTTTTGCTGAAAATAGAAGCCAAACAAAAGGGACAGGAAGAAAGAACTTGGGCTTGTAGCTTTGAGGCAGCCATTCGCATGTGTTGCTGTCCCATTTTTGCTTTATTATTATTTTTATTTTTTTACCTTTTTGTTTGTAATTAATTTTTGTACCATTTGTATTTAATTAAATTTTTTGTCCATATGCAAATAAAAGAGCTGACTTTTTTTGTACTATTCTGCTTTTTTTTAATTTTTTTGTTTATATGTGTAACAACACCAATAGAAGGGACAGCTGAATAAAAATTCATTTTATTTTACTATTACTATTTATTATTATTATTATTTTTATTTTTCTTTATGATAATAAAAGCGGTAAAAACAACGCGCACCGACGCGACGACTCACATGACTCGGAACGAAACGCGCATTCGCCTTAAGACTAGGGACACGTACGTGATTTGAATACGCACGCGCGAACGTTTTTAAAACCGATTTCATTCTATTCTCACTTTTCTAAAGACGGTAAAAATAAACGCGCACCGACGCAATTACTCACGACTCGAGACGAAATGCGCGCTCGCGTTATTCATTATTTCATTATTTATTTTTGGATTCTTTTTTCCTTTTTTTTTTGAAAACAACGAGCGCCAAACAAAATCGTTGCACGAGAGTGCCAAATACACCCGCATTTAGAACAATATGCGAAGCGATAAAATTTTTGGGATTTTTCGATTAGTCGGACAAAATTGGGGTATGACAGCTGCCCCTCTTTATTTCGATTTTACCAAGAAATATGAATTGCGCGAGACATATTTCGAAGGTAAAATAGAAATAAAGAATTCAGAAATTATACCAATTTTGTCCATTTGGAGAAATCCGAATTTTCTTTCTTCTTTTTTGGAAAGATAGACACTTTCGTGTTGATGCGAAAACAGTAAATGAACACTGACGTGCAGACAGAAAGGTAAAATGGGCACTTGGCGTGCAAACAGAAAAGTAAAATGGGCACTTGGCGTGCAAACAGAAAAGTAAAATGGGCACTTGGCGTGCAGACAGAAAAGTAAAATGGCCACTTGGCGTGCAGAAAGCGGTAAATGAGCACTTGGCGTGCAGAAAGCGGTAAATTGGGAATTCGGAGGCTGCCTAAAACCTTCTAACGGACTCTTGTCGAGTCCGAGCTCTGGGGGTGGCCTTTTCGAGCGGCCGATCAACATCAGGTCCGGAACTGATTTGATCAATGGATTTACGCTATGCCTTAGGCTGACATAACTAATCCGAAGGACTTAACGAAGTCTGATGGATCCATCGCGCGCTCGTACACGATGTTGTGATCTGTGGAAGGAGTTCACCAACTCTGTGTTGATGGAGTTTACTAACTCTGTGTTGATGGAGTTTACTAACTCTGTGTTGTGGTGATTTTCTAAAAATGAGATTTTTCGGACTCTCTGGTCCGAAGTAACTTTTCTCTTGGATGGTGCATGAAATGCATGCACTTGGGTATTTGGGTGCACATGAATGCGATGATTGATTTTGGGTGGGATGCTCTTTCTGTTTGATTTTCATTCTTTTCTTTTTCTTTTGTTATTCTTTCGCTCTTTCTGAAATGCGAATTTGAAAGTGTAATGCACTACTGTTTGATGCGATGGAGTGACGAATGGTATGGATGATATGAGAATGATGAATGATATGAAGATGTTGTGTTCTTTTATGTTCCGTCTTCTGTGATTTTCTTCTCTTTTGTTTTTTTTTTGTTTATTCTGTTTGTTTTCTTTAAGCAGCTTTCTTTTTTCTGCTTGTTTTTTTTTGGCACTTTTGCTCTTTTGGCTTATCTTTCTCTTTTTTTTGTCTATTTCTTTCAAGCATAATACTTCTTCACAGAGTCTGAATTGACTGGGTTCTTGAGATCTTCGCCGTCCATGTTGGTAAGTATCAGTGCTCCTCTGGAGAAAGCTTTCTTGACAACATATGGTCCTTCATATTTGGGAGCCCATTTGCCCCTGGGGTCCGTCTGGAGCGGCAAGATCTGCTTGAGCACAAGGTCTCCTTCGCTGAATTCTCGGGGACGAACCTTCTCGTCGAAAGCTGTCTTCATCCTTTGTTGATACAGCCGCCCATGACACAAGGCGGCAATCCTTTTTTCCTCAACGAGGTTCAACTGGTCAAGACGGGACCGAACCCATTCTGCTTCATCAAGTTTTGTCTCCATTAACACCTGCAGGGATGGTATTTCACTTCAATGGGGAGGACTGCCTAGGTTACCACCATATTTTGCACTATCCTTTTGATGTTCCTGTTGGCTGCTTCAATTGCCCCATTCATCTTCGGGCGGTAGGGAGAGGAATTATGATGCTGAATTTTGAATTCTTTGCACCAGTCCTTCATTATTTTGCTGTTCAGGTTGCTGCCGTTATCCGTGACGATCTTGTTTGGAAGACCGTAACGGCAAATCAGATCTTTCTTTACAAACTTGGCAACCACAGCACTAGTTATACTGGAGTACGAGGCAGTTTCAACCCGCTTGGTGAAGTAGTCAATGGCAACCAAAATGAAGCGATGCCCGTTCGACGCTTTAGGCTCGATAGGACTGATAACATCCATTCCCCACATTGAGAACGGCCAAGACGCAGACAGAACATTCAAGGAAGCAGGCGGTACATGAATGTGATCGGCATAGATCTGGCATTTGTGCATTTTCTTGCAAAGCTGTAGCAGTCTGATTCCATCTGCAATCAGTAGTAACCAGCTCTCAGGATTTTTCTAGCCATTGCGTGCCCGCTGGAATGAACCCCAAATGAACCCTCATGAACATCTCGCATAATCTTTACTGATTCTTCTCTTGTTACACACCTGAGGAGTACCAAGTCATGGTTTCTCTTGTAAAGGACGTCTCCACTCAAGAAGAAATTCCGTGACAATCTTCTGATAGTTCTCTTGTCATTTTCTGATGCCCCAGGTGGGTATTCCTGATTAATGATGTACCGCTTGATGTCATGATACCAAGGCTTATCATCAGGCTCTTCGTCTATGGATGTGCAGTAATGATGCGCAGGCAGGTTCCGATGTGGGATTCGGATGTGAGTTAAACTCTTATCACAGCTGATGTTAAACATGGATGACAAGGTTGCCAAGGCATCGACCAGCTGGTTTTCACTTCGAGGGATGTGTTTGAAAGTGATTTCGTCGAAAGACTCCATCAATTCTTGCACATAGTCACAATAAGGGATCAGTTTGGGATCTCTGGTCTCCCAATCGCCTCTTACTTGATGAATCACCAGGGCTGAATCACCGTACGCATCAAGCCTTTTGACTTTCCACTTCAGGGCTGCCTGCATGCCCAGGATGCATGCTTCATACTCGGCAATGTTGTTTGTGACGTAGAAGCTCAGTCTTGCAGTGACAGGAATGAAGTGGTTGTCAGGAAATATCAACACAGCATCTGCCCCATGCCCCCATATGTCGGACGCACCGTCGAAGATCATCCGCCATCTTTCATTTTCTTGGGATTTCCCCTCGTCGAAACAATGCCATGATATCTTCATCAGGAAAATCATGTTGCATTGGCTGGTAGTCTGGACTTGGCTGGCATGCTAAGTACTCTGCAAGTGAGATGAACGAATGCATGCAATGCAAATGCCATGATTGCTTTCTGATGGGATGCAGAATGACTTTTCCTTTTTACTTTTCTTTTGTTGCTTTTTGTTTTTCTTTTTGGTATGCGAATGTGAATATGATGCGAATGAAATGCTTGGATGCAAATGTTATGGCACATGGTGCGATGGTATGATATGAAGTATAGAACATTTCTTTTGGTAATGATGAGACATGAGACTTTATATGTAAGAAGCGGAGGCGATTATCCCTTGGAAAGTTAGGCTTGATTCAAAATTTGGTAATCTCAAGGTTGTTATCTACAGGTATTGATATGAAAAGGTACTTGACCATATTTGCAAGCTCGCTTCTTTTTCTCTTCCATTATGATGCCCCATGATGACCGAAGTTTATGTCCACAAAGTTACCTAAGTGGATTTTTAGCATCACATGATCAACTTGTGTTCTTTCTCTATGAAGCATTGTTTAGTAAAGACGTACGTTAGTGCAAGTATAGATGAATGAGTCAGTTAACTTGGGGTTTTAAAGGCCTAGGGTGAGGATATTTGTGGCGCATGAAGGGGTGAATGACTGATTGGTCTTCGTCAAGGTCGTGAAAGGTAGGTTTTTCCAAGCCAAGAAATGTGGGACTGCCCCCAATTTAGATTTGATGACGGTGAGTAATAACTTGCTCCTGTCTAGTGGTGACAGGCTGGGGGCGTAGAAAATGATGAATTGGCTTTGGAGTGAAAGGTGGAAGGCAAAAGACTTTCCTCAACCCACAGAGTTTGGTATTGCCCTAATTATGGTAAGGACAAGGTTGCCCTGACTAGAGTAGCAGAATAATGAGTTGAGAAATTGCCCCGGTATGGTTTTGGGCATGTGAATATGGCAAGGGGATGAGATGGGTGTAAGGTGAATCCTCCCATTTGTAGGTGGAGTGACGAGCGACGGGGCTGCCCTACTTGGTAATGGGATTTCAGATGGTTGTTTTAAGTGAGGATTGGAGAAGGTGACAGAGTTAGGGTTATGGGTTTTTGGAGATGGTCAAATATGGCTGCATAGACTGGGTGTGGTGTGGGATGGATGTTGGACATATTTCCCCGAGCTTATGTGGAACAAATAGTGAAAGGAGTACCCCACTTTAGATTCAAGGCGAACATCCTGGCATGAACCTTTTGGTTGTCTACAAAATGAGTCTCAGACTATGATAGTCTTGAGCTCGCTATGATGAAAACTTCACTTAGTGATCACTAAACATTGTCTTGATGTAACTTGAATGATTCTTGGAGTGCAAGCCTTTTGATTTTTCTTTTCTTTTGAGTTTCTTTTTTTCTTGAGATTTTTTTTGTTGTTTTTTTTTTTAGCAAACATATTGTAAATAAATAAACTTATTTGTCCTAAGATTAAAACTTTGTGAAAACAGGAGCAATCAGTCATTGATCAGAATGGATTTTTGGAGTTGTGATGTGGCTAATGATTAATGATTTATGAAGGGAGGGATAATTGGGCTCAAAGAAGTATTTGATGATTGATGGAACAGATGTTTTTTTTTTTTAGTGGTACGATTTGGCTAGTAGTTAATGAAAGTATGAGTTATTAAGCTTAATGAGGTGTTTGAGGTCTTATTGAGATGAGAACCTCTTATGTGTCTCATGGTAAAATGGACCTGTTTAGGATTATGACTTGGCAAAGGGTTTGTGGGGGATAGGCCGAAGGAAGTGTTTGAAGATTGATTTTAGACAAGGATCTCTTAAGCGTTTAATGGTATAAAGTATCAGCTCACAATTTGTACTACCTTGCTTCCTTTTTTTATTTTTTCCATTTTGTTTGAATTTTTCAATTCTCTTTTTTTGACTTCACTTTTTGTGATTCTTATTTTCTCTTTATTTTTGAACTGAGTGAGCTGATAAAAGTGATACACCATTTTCAACGTGGAATTAATCCTTGTCTAGGGTGATTGAAATGTTTTTTTTTTGGATTAAGGTGGGTGGTAAAGGATTTTTTTTTTTTTAGGATATGGAAAGATGGTTCAACTTCATTTCAAATCATGATTGCTCGTTTTCTCAAAAAATAACTTAAGGACAATAATTTACTTATTTTATATACTTGCTCTTTTCCTTTATTTCTCTTTTTTTTTGTGCCCTAATTTTTGCTTAGGCCGCTCTTACGAGTTTTCAACCTAACGGACCTTTTTTGATTTTTTTTGTAAAGGACTTGCACCAAGGGAAGACAATATTGACAAGGTATCGTAGTGACCACAAATTTGCCCCTAGTAATGAGGGTCTAAAGTGATGTTTCATTAGTGAGAACAACCCAAATAATCAACTAGGTACTGATGTGGGGGATATGTACTTTATGGGTGGTCGGGGTGGGATCAGACTTTGACAGAGGATGATGATAAGGTAGGGACGCTAACTGACTCAAACAAAAATAAAGACACATGTCACACACAAGTTACTACACGAATGCTTCGCAGAGAGTTAACATTAGTTAAAACGTGAAAGAAAATTTTTTGTGGACCATTTCGGTCATTCATCATGGGGTGGATGAGATGCAATGCTTTGTTGAAAAAGTACGAACAAGCGGCTAATTTGAAAAACTGAGTGCATTGAAACACCTTGAGTTTGCTGCTAAGCTTTCCCAAAGAAGAATAATTAATCTCGCAAGAACGTTTCACCTCTCATCAAAATTTTTCTAGAATTATGCTCATTTTTTTTTATAACGCATGATGTAAGTATTCAAATGAATGAGTATGAATGAGATGCAAATGTATGCGCTTGAAATGATAATGTATGATTTTATGTTTGTTTTGCTGCTGGGAATCGCGGGATGCCTTATCTTGTCGTAAGCGCATAAACCTTTTCTTTTTGATTTACGAAGCGAAGTAAACGAGGAATCGAAATAGCAAATCAACCTTCTTCATAACTGGGAAGCGAGAAGTAAGTGAAGCCTTGCTATTCGATTCCATTATGATGCACCTATGACAAGACGGTACATTATTCGGTGATCCCCGGCAAGCAAATGCAAATGAGATGCAATATGAATGCAAATATTTACAACATTTGGTTTTAATGGATGCGGCATGATGCGATTATGATGTGAATGATGCGCGTGGAAAAAATAAAGGCGATGCATATGGACGGAAGTTCAAAAATTTAGGAGACACACTACGTGCCGCCCCACGCAGTGGTTTACTTGAAGAAAATATTTTTTGGGAAAATGCGGGCCGTACGTTATTTCATATGGACCGGTAAGAGAAAGGCTACAGCGGTAACTCTTTCTCCCTTTTTGAAAATAAAGTGGGCCATATGTCACTTCGTACGGACCGTCAAAAGAAAGGCTACAACGGCAACTCTTTCTTCTTTTTTCTCTTTTGAAAATCTTCTTCTTTTTTCTTTTAGGAAAGATATGCATAAACTACAATGCAACATACAATTTGTATGCCCTTGTGTCCTACAAAAGGTGGGGGAACCTAGGCTCTAAGGCAACTCAAAATGAATCCTCCCATGTAGTTCTAAACACTTCCTCACAATGGCTACCAGAGCTAAATCTCTCTCATGATAACACCCACAACGATGGAATGCCATCTGGTGTGAGGTACCATAAAAGAGCATACTCTGGCTGAAACTTTCGTGAGAGTCAGAAGGACAACGGTCCAATTGCCAGTCACTACTCATTTTCACTCTCTTAAGTTTTGTCAGACCTTGGGTTTTAGGCCCCTCTCAAAGCACAATGAGTATGAGGTGTGAGTGTGTGTAGCAAGGACATACCACCTAAAACTACCCAACACATATCAACCCACCTGCAAATGAAAACCTAGAACAGTCCAGACAAAAGCAAGCAATAACATGTTGTCTACCCTAGGGTTTAATATCTAGGATATCTATAAACAAGGATATTGCTTACCTTAACAAGAGGAGCCAAGAAGAGGGGACATGATAAAATTGGGGAGAAATGCATGAGCTTACCTTGAAGAAAGGGAGCGAAAAAGAAGGGATCGTGGGGATTGGAAGAATGCATGGGCATAAGCAATAAGAGAAAAGGAGTAGAAGAGGAGATAGGGAACAACAAAGAAGACAAATGCATATGCCTACAATCAATGATAAGAAAGAAAGGCAAACAAGGTATTAATCAAATCAACAATACATTAAACCACACATTTTAATTAGTTAGGCTTGACCCTCGTCTTTTAAAAAGGTCCCCAGTGAAGTCGCCAGCTGTTGCGCCCGAAAAATCCGGCTTGGGACTTTTCGTTTGACAACGTGGAAAAATTTGGAAGCCGCCACCAATATTTTAATTTTAAGACCAAAACATTGAAAAAAGGTCTTTTAGACAAGGCGGATGGTCTTTCGAAAACTAGAGATATGGGTTCGGGGGTCGGTTAGGCATATGGAAGGTATTAGCACCCCGTACCTCCTTTCTACCGAAAGGGAACCTTTAATTAAATGTGTGGTTTGAAGTGTTGACCTGAAAATATTTAATTTGCCTCTTTATTTCTTATTGAAAACGAATTAAAGAAACTTAACAAAATTTTTACTTTTTGACGAGAAAGGAAAAAAAAGGGTTTTTAGAAAGAAGTGCTTGACAGGACATGGCCCGCTCCTACGTATCTCCCGGTGCGATGGAGAATTCAAAGCTACGTAGTTCTTGTGTAGAAAATGTTTGTGTGTTTGGTGTTTTTTAATATAGGGGTTTTAGGATTGCGTGATCTGTGTTGAAAGACCACTGGGGGTCTGAAGGGCCGCTGGGGGCTGAAGGAGCGCTGGGGCTCTGAAGGACCACAGTTCACTTATCCTAAAACGATGATTAACCCGGCCGTACGACCGACTTAATCCCCTACTTTGAAAATAAGATTTTTGATTTTTGAAAGAGATGTGTTTGTATTTTTTATTTAGAAATCATTTGTTTTTGCGCTTGACAGGGGCGTGGCCCTGCTCCTACGTATCTCCGGGTGGAGAATCAAAGGCGACGTAGTTCTAGGTTCTTTTGAAAATGATTGTTGAAAACTTATTGTGAAAATGATTTTTATTTGTTATGCTTGACGGGATGTGACCCGCTCCTACGTATCTCCTGGTGCGATGGAGAATTCAAAGCTACGTAGTTCTTCTTTGTCCTGAAAAGGGTTTTTGTTTTTTAATCTTCTTGGAGTTTTTCGCAAAGGGGTTGAGCGTTCGCAGTGACCAAACAACAACGGTTTAGAGTGGTCGCACTACTAACTCTTATGAAAATGAATTATCATTAACGACCAAACGGCAACAGCGCGAGTGATGATTAATGGTAATCAGCTTTTACTTTGAGCATAGAAAAGGTTTTCGCAATTGAAGGAGAGCGTTTGTGAGGACCAAACAACAACGGTTTAGAGTGGCCACACTACTAGCTCCCACAGGAATGAAATCATCACCCACAATCAAACGGCAACGGCGCGAGTGATCATTAGTGATGATTAGTTTTGATTTCGACGTTTGAAAAGATTTGTTTTTGAAAAGTGTTTTCGTTGGTTTTAATTGGAGAGAACGTCGTGATGAAAGGAATTTGCAATTGGATTGATTTTCGTTCGGGGAAATATTTATCCATCATAAAAAAGGTTTGAGGAAAAAAAATAAGTTCGTTTAGGGAAAAGAAGATTTATTATTTGGGAGAAAAGGTTTTAAAAAAACGTTTATCTTGGGGAAAGAAATAAAATTTGAAAAGAGAAACAGGGGGTGAAATAGTAAAATAAGGGTGTAAGTAAAAGGAGCTGTATTACTAAAACTGGGGGTGCAAATAGTGAGCCCAGCTCATTTTTGGTGAGCTGGGCTGCGCTTTTTATTTTCTGATGTGCTGGCCCGTTTCAACAAAAAGAGAAATCGTGGGCCTTCAAAAAAAAGGGGGGGGGGGGCGCGCTGAGTAAACAGAAGGGGTGTTAATAGAAATCTGGAAAAATAAAACGCGAAAAGACTAAATTACCCCTGAGTTAACACTATAAAGGCCTAACCTAAAGTAGAAACCCTAATTTGGCTCCCCCTTCCATACGCGGCGCCCCACCCCCAAAATAACCAAACCTGAAAATTCTTCTCTCCCTCCTTCCACGGCCGTATCCATCTCCCTCACCTCCATACCGATCTCGCTTTCCTCTCCCCCTCACAGCCGTTCTCTCCTCCACCTCACTCCGATCTCACCCTTTTCTCCCTTACGCCGTCGTGACCTCAACTCCCCTCCCTTATTCGCCGCTTCACGCCTCCTAACCATGGCAAACCGAATCCCTCGCGCTTTTCTCTTTCTCTCCACCACCAAATCGCAACCCCTTTCCCCTGATCTTGTTCTATCCCCCTCTCACCAAACGCAAAATTTCTTTCAATGGGACGGAGGCGAGAGGGGCGCGGAGAAAGGGAGCAAGAAAACGAGAGAGAGCTCACGGCGTGGCCTTTTTCGTTCGATCCGGACACGGCTCCGCAAAGGTGGCAGTGGTTCGATTCGTGGCTGGGGGTGAGGCGCGAGGACGGCCACGACGGGGTAACGGTGACGCGTAAGTTTCGCCTGATTCCGTGGAATGACCACCGTGGACGGCGGTCGGAGTTCACCTCCGGCAGCTCAGGTCAGTGCATCATCCCTTCTCTATTTTTTGTTCTATCTGCATGTTTACTTTTGTGTTGCTGTGGCTGTCTGGTTCGATTTCTTGTTGTTTAATTGACTCGTTTTTTTTTTTTACACACTGATTTCCCATTTTTAGAGCCAATAAACTATGAACCCTAAATTTTTATGTTCTGTTTCAAATCTATTTTCCAACTAACAGGGACATTGGACTACCTTATTTTAAAAAACTCATCCAATCTAAATACTGATATATGCTTAAAACGAAATAATAAAAAAAACTCAGGACCTTTTTTGACTGCTGCTATGTTGTTTTGACCGCTTCTGTTGCCTACTGCATACCCTTGTTGCTGCCGCTCTTTTACTCTCCTGCTACTGCTCTTACTTCTGGAAAAAAAAGGAAATTGTATGTATTGCCCTGCGTGTGTGTGTGGTTGTGTTTGCAGTGTTTGCTGTCTCCTTTTTTTTGTACTGATTGCTGTGAATTCTTGCTTGTGTGTATGTGTCTGTGTGTTTCAGTGTCTCTTTTGCCTCTTTGCTGTATGTTTGTGTATCCCCCCTAACATTGTTTCTGCTCATGGTATTTATAGGCAAGGGATGTGGTGTAGTGTGGTATGCTAATGCAGGGGATCAAAACACATAGGAGACCAAGTTGTTGCTGTTGCAGTGGAGCAGAGAGGAGCAGCAAGGATGGCAGCAGGGCTGCTGCCACTGCAGCAGTGCTTTTGCTGAAAATAGAAGCCAAACAAAAGGGACAGGAAGAAAGAACTTGGGCTTGTAGCTTTGAGGCAGCCATTCGCATGTGTTGCTGTCCCATTTTTGCTTTATTATTATTTTTATTTTTTTACCTTTTTGTTTGTAATTAATTTTTGTACCATTTGTATTTAATTAAATTTTTTGTCCATATGCAAATAAAAGAGCTGACTTTTTTTGTACTATTCTGCTTTTTTTTAATTTTTTTGTTTATATGTGTAACAACACCAATAGAAGGGACAGCTGAATAAAAATTCATTTTATTTTACTATTACTATTTATTATTATTATTATTTTTATTTTTCTTTATGATAATAAAAGCGGTAAAAACAACGCGCACCGACGCGACGACTCACATGACTCGGAACGAAACGCGCATTCGCCTTAAGACTAGGGACACGTACGTGATTTGAATACGCACGCGCGAACGTTTTTAAAACCGATTTCATTCTATTCTCACTTTTCTAAAGACGGTAAAAATAAACGCGCACCGACGCAATTACTCACGACTCGAGACGAAATGCGCGCTCGCGTTATTCATTATTTCATTATTTATTTTTGGATTCTTTTTTCCTTTTTTTTTTGAAAACAACGAGCGCCAAACAAAATCGTTGCACGAGAGTGCCAAATACACCCGCATTTAGAACAATATGCGAAGCGATAAAATTTTTGGGATTTTTCGATTAGTCGGACAAAATTGGGGTATGACAGTGTTTTGTTCTAGGGAGTGGGGTATCTCTCTAGGGTAGCTGCATGTACTAGGAAGTGGGGTATCTTTCTAGGGCAGTTGATTGTAACAGGGGTGGGGTATCTCTTGTTATTGTATTGGTAGATTTGAGGGCTCTCCATAGGTGGGGTATCCTAGGAGGAGAGTGCCTGAGTCTGTGAAGGTTTTCCAAGGCACCTGTAAGCCTTGTTGTTTTGGTTAGTGGAAAATCTCACAAGGGTGTGAGGACTGGACGTAGGTCACTAGGAGGTGACCGAACCAGGATAAATCTCTGCGTGCTTTACTGCTTTCCTGCTTTACTATTATACCGCTTTAGTGCTTTATATTCTAATTCCTTCGCTTCCACTTAACCTGCGCGAAAATTGATCTAAGTCATTGAAAAGGGGAGAAACATTTTCAAAAGATCTGAAAAGTTTTTAAATCTCAATTCACCCCCCCCCCTCTTGAGACTGAAGCCACTTGGTAACAAGTGGTATCAGAGCTAGACTCTTGTATAAAGGGCCTAGCAGCTTCAAGAGAAATGGCTTCAGGTTGGTCTACGCAAGAGGGTGCTTCTCTTACCCGTCCTCCGGGATTCAACGGGAAAGATTATGCATATTGGAAAGAAAGAATGAGAATCTTTATTGAAGGGGTAGACTTAGATGTTTGGGATGCTGTGGAAAAAGGACCCTATGTCCCCACGCACATAGTAGATGGTATTCTTACAATTAAAAGTAGAAATGAATGGTCTGATGATGAGAAAAGAAAAGTGCAACACAATTTACGTGCCAAAAATATTATTACTTCTGCTTTAAGTCCTGATGAATTTTTTCGAGTTTCAAACTGTAAATCTGCCCAAGAAATGTGGGATAATCTCCAAGTTACTCGTGAGGGTACAAATGAAGTGAAAAGGGCAAGAACAAATACTCTTATCAGAGAGTACGAACTATTTAGAATGAATACAGGTGAAACAATACCAGAAATGTAGAAAAGGTTCACTCACATAGTGAATCAGTTAAGCTTGTTGGGAAAGTCATTTCCTGCAGAGGATCTAATCAACAAAGTTCTGAGATGTCTGAATAGAGAATGGCAACCCAAGGTTACTGCTATAGCTGAATCAAGAAATTTAGCTACTATGACTCTGGCTACTCTATTCGGTAAACTTCAAGAGCATGAACTAGAACTCACCCGTCTAGCTGAGTACGAAAATACAGATAAGAAAAAGAAAAGCTTGGCTCTAAAAGCATCTAGTTCTAGTCGGTTTGATGATAGTGACAACTCAGATGATGAAATTGATGAAAGTGAAGAGAATATGGCTCTTATGGTTCGGAAGTTCAAAAGGTTCATGAAAGGCAACAACTATCCAAAGAAGAACTTCAAATCAAAAAGGTTCTCCAGCAAAGAAAGTACATCCGGTCCTCCTACTTGTTATGAATGCGGGAAACCCGGGCACATGAAAATGGAATGTCCTAATCTACAGAAAAAGGACTCCAAATCTGAAAAGAAGGCATTCAGGGATAACAAAGGAAGAAAAGCCTACATTGCATGGGAAGACAACTGCATGGATTCATCAGATGAATCAGAGGATGAAGAAGCTCAAGTTGCATTAATGGCTGATCATGAAAGCGAGAATGAAAACGAGGTATGCTTCAAGGTACGGGGGTCAGATTGGTACCTTGACAGTGGATGCTCAAAGCACATGACTGGAGATATTACAAAGTTCCTAACTCTTACCCCCAGATCAAGCGGTCATGTGACTTATGGTGACAATAACAGAGGAAGAATCCTTGGTGAAGGTAAAGTTGGCAAAGATTTATCTACTGCTATTGATAATGTGCTCTATGTTGAAGGTCTTAAACATAATTTATTAAGCATTAGCCAACTTTGTGATAAAGGAAATAGGGTAATATTTGACTCAGGTTCATGCATCATTGAGAATAAACAAAGTAAACAAGTTAGAATGATAGGAAATAGAGTAGAAAACATATACATGATGAGTTTAGATAGTGTTTCATCACATAATGCATGTTGCCTCATTAGTAAGGAAGAAAACTCTTGGTTATGGCACCGTAGGACAGCTCATATTCATATGGATCATCTTAACAAGCTAGTGTCTAAGGATCTAGTTAGTGGTTTGCCTAATATCAAGTTTGAAAAAGATAAATTGTGTGATGCATGACAAAAGGGTAAACAGGTAAAAGTGTCCTTTAAATCAAAGAATATTGTGTCTACTAACAAACCTTTGGAGCTGTTACACATGGATCTATTTGGTCCCTCAAGGACAAAAAGTTATGGTGGAAATTACTATGCTCTAGTTATAGTAGATGATTATTCAAGGTATACCTGGACTCTCTTTTTGGCAAATAAGAGCGAAGCTTTTGGAGCATTCAAAAAGCTTGCTCGCAGCATTCAAAATGAGAAAGAATTGAAGATTGTCTCAATTCGATCTGATCACGGTGGAGAATTTGAAAATGAAAAATTCGAAATCCTATGTGAAGAACTTGGTATAAATCACAACTTCTCAGCACCTAGAACTCCTCAACAAAATGGATTTTTTGAAAGGAAAAATCGATCATTGGAGGAACTTGCCAGAACAATGCTAAATGATCATGACATCCCAAAATACTTTTGGGCGGATGCTGTAAGTTCTGCATGTTATGTTATGAATAGAGTTCTGATTAGACCTATTTTAAAGAAAACCCCCTATGAACTTTACAAGGGGAGAAAACCAAATATTTTACACCTTCACACTTTTGGTTGCAAATGTTTTGTATTGAATAATGGAAAGGATAACCTAGGTAAATTCGATGCTAAAGCTGATGAATGAATTTTTCTTGGTTACTCTTTATCTAGCAAGGCCTTTAGAATTTTCAATAAAAGAAATAAGGTAATTGAGGAATCTGTACATGTTACATTTGATGAAACTAACCCCAAAAGGCTGGGAAAGGTTATTGATAATATTGCAGATGAACATGAAGAGTTACAGATAGGTGAAAAGAAGAAAGAAGAAGAAACAAAAATCACCTCTCAAGAGAAATCAGAAGAAGGATCAAGCAGTGAACTTCCCAAGGAATGGAGAATCCCAAGGGATCACTCGCTTGAAAATGTCATAGGTGATGTAACTAAAGGGGTAACTACTCGTAACTCTCTTCGAAATGCATGTAATCATATGGCTTTCGTATCTCAAATTGAACCTAGAAATATAGATGAATCAGTAGTTGATGAACATTGGACTATTGCTATGCAAGAAGAGTTAAATCAGTTTGAAAGAAACGAAGCGTGGGATCTAGTTCCTAGACCTGATAAACATCAGATAATAGGCACAAAATGGGTGTTTAAAAACAAGCTAGACGAATCAGGTACAATAATTAGGAACAAAGCTAGACTAGTTGCTAAAGGTTATAATCAAGAAGAAGGAATAGACTATGATGAAACTTATGCTCCTGTAGCTAGATTAGAAGCTATTCGCATGCTACTTGCTTTTGCATCAATCTTGGATTTTAAATTGTATCAAATGGATGTTAAGAGCGCGTTCTTAAATGGTTTTATCCAAGAAGAAGTATATGTTGAACAACCACCTGGTTTTGAAAATTTTGAAAAACCAGACCATGTTTTTAAACTCAAAAAGGCTCTATATGGTCTGAAGCAAGATCCCAGAGCTTGGTACGAAAGATTGAGCAAATTCCTACTCAATCATGATTTTCAAAGAGGAAAAGTTGACACTACACTTTTTATAAAAAGGTCAAAAGATGACATCTTACTCGTGCAAATTTATGTGGATGATATTATTTTCGGTGCTACTAATGAATTGCTTTGCAAAGAGTTTTCAAGCATTATGCAGAACGATTTTGAAATGTCAATGATGGGAGAACTCAACTTCTTCCTTGGGCTTCAAATAAAACAATCAAACAACGGCATCTTCATATCTCAATCAAAGTACTGCAAAGAACTACTCAAAAGATTCGAAATGGACAAAGCAAAAGAAATGTCCACACCAATGAGCACCTCATGCTACTTAGACAAAGATGAAGAAGGTAAACCGGTAGAACTAAGCAAATATCGAGGTATGATTGGCTCTCTTCTCTACTTAACTGCTAGTAGACCGGACATCATGTTTAGTGTTTGCATGTGTGCTAGGTATCAAGCAAATCCAAAAGAGTCACATTTAGTAGCTGTCAAAAGAATAATGAGATATCTGGTAGGCACTCAAAATGTTGGTCTATGGTACCCAAAAGGCGACACATGTAGCCTTATTGGATATTCAGATTCTGACTTTGCAGGATGTAAGTTGGATAGAAAAAGCACTAGTGGAACATGTCACATACTAGGTAGTGCATTAGTCTCATGGCACAGTAAGAAACAAGTCAGTGTCGCACTGTCAACTGCTGAAGCAGAATATGTTGCAGCAGGGAGTTGTTGTGCACAAATCCTCTGGATGAAGCAACAACTTCTTGACTATGGTATAGATCTAGATCATATCCCTATAAAATGCGACAATACCAGCGCTATCAATCTTACAAAGAACCCCGTCCAACACTCTAGGACCAAGCATATAGAGATAAGACACCATTTTCTTAGAGATCATGTCCAAAAAGGGGATTGTGTAATCGAATTTGTGGAATCGGCAAAACAGCTGGCGGATATTTTTACAAAACCTCTACAAAAAGAAAACTTCTTCTTCATTCGAAGAGAACTTGGAATCATTGATTCCTCTTCATGCTGTTAAATTCGCATCTTTATTACATGTTGCCCTATTTGATCATGACAAAAAGGGGGAGAAGAATAGAGTTTAATATTTAGAATAAAGTTTTAATATTCAGCATGCATTTTGCATTCACTTGCATACAGTCAATAAAACAGGGGGAGCATCATGATAGGGGGAGTATCATATACATTATCTGTTTGAACTAACCTCCCACCTTGAGATGAGTTAATGTTTTGTCATCATCAAAAAGGGGGAGAATGTGGATACCTTGTGTTGCAGGTAAACTAATATTGCAGGATGTGTTTTGATGATGAAAAAGCCAAAGGTAAAATTGACGGTCAAAGTCAAATAAAAGTGACTAAACGTCAAAATCAATCCAAGACAAACAAGCCAAGAATTGAAGATTCAAGTTTAAGGGTAGTCTTTAAATATAAGGGTAGTCCTTAGGGTTTGGGTGTGTCTTAGGAAAAAGTGTAAGCTCTTTCAAAGGTCAGCTCGTATCTTAAAGTCTCACACACTCACAAAGTTTTTTAAAAGGTGCATGCATACTTACGTAAACATTCCTATCACCTTCAAAATAATAAAATCGATTTCCTCATGCATAAACATATATCAAAATCGATTTTCAGGTAAAACAGAAAAGGAAGAATCGATTGTCAGGACATGTATTTTCAGTACATAAATCGATTTCTGAGCCAAACAATTTTTAAGGGAAGAATCGATTCCCACTCTTTTGCACTTAACTGAGAATCGATTCCCACTTGTCTCAGGCAAGCTGAAAATCGATTCATACATATTTTCACTAAGTATAGAATCGATTCCTAGCTTTCCATGGTACTCAAGAATCGATTGTTCATATTTTTCAAACAAAGATAAATCGATTCCTCACTTAAATAAATCGATTCCTAGATCAAATGCATTTCAACAAAGAATCGATTCCTACACTATTTTCAACGTAAACTCAATTTCCTCATAGCCTATAAATAGGCAGTGCTTCACGATTCATTTCACACACAACACAACCCATTTGCACGAATCAGAAAAACTTTTGAGAAAACTCTTCACGCTTTTACTTTTGCTCGTCACGCACCTGTTGGTCTGTCTGAGCTGATCTGTTGCTAAGAGTTAGTTGGGGTTGCATTCTTCAAGTTGTAATATCTGCCTTCATTAGAGGTATTTCTGTCTTTACAATTGTTTATTATTTAATTGTTGTGTTTTGTTCTAGGGAGTGGGGTATCTCTCTAGGGTAGCTGCATGTACTAGGAAAGTGGGGTATCTTTCTAGGGCAGTTGATTGTAACAGGGGTGGGGTATCTCTTGTTATTGTATTGGTAGATTTGAGGGCTCTCCATAGGTGGGGTATCCTAGGAGGAGAGTGCCTGAGTCTGTGAAGGTTTTCCAAGGCACCTGTAAGCCTTGTTGTTTTGGTTAGTGGAAAATCTCACAAGGGTGTGAGGACTGGACGTAGGTCACTAGGAGGTGACCGAACCAGGATAAATCTCTGCGTGCTTTACTGCTTTCCTGCTTTACTATTATACCGCTTTAGTTCTTTATATTCTAATTCCTTCGCTTCCACTTAACCTGCGCGAAAATTGATCTAAGTCATTGAAAAGGGGAGAAACATTTTCAAAAGATCTGAAAAGTTTTTAAATCTCAATTCACCCCCCCTCTTGAGACTGAAGCCACTTGGTAACAGTTTTTGGTGGTGCTGGTGGTGGTTGTCAAGGTGTGTTGGTGGTGGAAATGAGAGAGGAGAGTTAGGGTTCGGTTTTGGGTGAGAGAGAGAGAAGGCGACGGAGAGGGCAGATGAGAGAGGGCGACGGAGATGAGAGAGGTTCGTGGTGGTGCTGGTGGTGGTTGTCAAGGTGTGTTGGTGGTTGGAATGAGAGAGGAGAGTTAGGGTTCGGTTTTGGGTGAGAGAGAAGAGTACTGAGGGAATAGTGAACTGAATGAGAGAAGAGTGAGTATTTGAGTGGGTTAACTGGGGTTTGCGACGGACTTAGCGAGGGATGGTCCGTCTCTAACCCTGCATGTTTCCCAAGCGCCCTGCAACAGTCAGAATCAGTTTGCGAGGGACCAGCAAATCTGTCGCTAATTGTCTTGGTTTCGTGCTGCACAGATTTCAATTTGGCGCCCAACATTTAGCGAGGGATGGTCAGTCGCTAATGCTCAATATTCCGTCGCTAAATCTTAAATACACAACAGTCCTTATTCTCTCACAACTTCCGTCGCTAATGTCAGTTTTTGCGAGGGAACATTATTCTGTCGCTAATGTCCGTCGCAAATAGGCTTATTTTTTGTAGTGAAAGTAGTAACTCTCATGCCCAAGTCACACTCCCTCTAGTATAGGATTATGATTTAAGGCATACTTGATTAGTGTGGGGTGAGACCCCTTATATAGTTGTTGTATGGGCTTGGTGGTAGTAGACCTCTTATCGGGCTTAGTCGACCGATCGGCCCTTTAGGTCCTGTTCAATATATAGTCCTTTGAGCGGCAAGTGTGTAGCACCAAGACTTCAAATGCTAAATTCTTCTGCTAGTCGATTCTTTTTATTTTATTTGAATCATTCGAAGTTGTTGTTTTATATTTCATCTAAATGTCAGGTATGTATATTTGACACTTGGGGTCGGGGACCACATCGTTTGTTTTCCCATGGATAAGTTTTCTGCAAGCGCATTCAACGTGGCCTTACCAACCGACGCTTTTTCATTTGTTTTTGCCTAAGGGTAAGTGTCAAGCATGTTTGCTTCGTCCTTACCTGTCAGGACTTGGTTTGTCTAAGGGTAATTAAGGGTCAAGCGTGTTTGCTTCGTCCTTACTTGTCAAGACTTAATTGTCTTTTTCCCAAGGGTGAGTTTTCAATAAGA
Source organism: Astragalus membranaceus (assembly GCA_039519185.1). NCBI lineage: Eukaryota > Viridiplantae > Streptophyta > Magnoliopsida > Fabales > Fabaceae > Astragalus > Astragalus membranaceus. The sequence continues at coordinate 94,280,411 of CM076847.1, forward strand.
GTGTTCACTTTGGTCTTAATTACCTGGTAAAACTTTTTGTTCGTCAGTACCCACCACCCATCAGTTCTTTGGGATAGTTGCTCTTAATTGTTTTTTCCATCTCTTGCCTACTCATTTGTGACTCCAAACAACGGGTGAATGGAATATCCGGCGTTATGGAGTCACTAGTCTAAAAACCTATAGTGCAAGCATAGGCTAACAAAACAGCCTAGACCTAGCAATATCAAGAAGCCCATTAAGTCATAGAAACAGATGTAAATTAAGACACGGAAAACTAAATCACAAATTATTATATTAACTTTATTCCACGAGCTATGCTTTTACACGCCAACATACTTAACTCTGGGAGTGGATTTAGTGCCTTTTTGGTGGGCTACCTTGCTGCCTTTAGTTTAGTATCAGCTGTTGGATATATCCGATGACTCAAAACGTGCCACGTGTCACTTTTATTTTTGAAACACAGTCAAACAAAAGCACTCACACCTCACGCACGAAAAACTCAGCCATCGTTCTTACTGCCGCCTCACCGCTCCGGCCTTCGCGCCACCCACTGTTTAGGTAGCCACGCCGCCCCTTTCTTCGCCATGGTAGAGGTATCGCCCCCTTCCTTAAAGCCACAGGTTTTGATTTGTTGCAATTTTGGAGCAAGGGAGCACTTATTACCATTTTGACTTGGAATCCGTGTGTTGCTTATATTGAATTGCAGTGTTATTTTCTGCTGTGTTTTAATCAGATCAAGGGAGCACTTACTATCATTTTCGGGTAGCTGAGGAAATCAAGTTTGCTAAATGGGGAGAATCACTAAAATGAGAATCATAGAAATCAAAACCAATTCAAGCCATGATGTAGACAGGAAAAACATCGCAGATCTAAGGGATTAGTGGCGCGCGTAGCTGTGACCAAGGCGGAGGGGAGGTGGCGTCGAGAGAGGTAGAGAGATGATAGCAACAGTGACGCGGAGCAAGTCTCTTTTTTCTGCGTCCATCTCGTTGTTGCTTCTACGAGTGCTTGAAAATAGGGAGCAATACCTCTGCGGCGGCGGAGTAAGGTTCGGTGCGGCGACCGGATCAGTGGGGTGGCGCGACGGCCGGAGCGATGAGACGACCGTAGAAACGACGGGATGGTGGAGTTAAAGTACTCTTCTCGTGAGTGAGGTGTGAATGGTTTTTGTTTTGTTAAGTTTTTAAAGTGAATGGATGCGTGGCATGATTTGGGTCATAGGATTTATCCAATGGTTGGGACTAAAAGAAAGGCAGCAAGGTATTGGCACATCAAGGCACCTAATCCGCTCCCCTTAACTCTTGATGTAATCCGATACTATCTTTTTTAGATAGACAAAGTGGTCAGTAATTAGTGCATTAGTTGTTAGAAATTTAGAATGGAGGGGGGAGTAGGGTTCGATACTATCTTCAGTCTCATTTTTAAGAAAAAAAACCACTTTTTAAATTTGTTAAACAAATGATGTATCTATTCTATATTATAAACAGGCTATATTATACACCAAATAAATTAATAAATCATAGACACGATATTATCATTGAGTTTAATTTTTTTTGGCGTTATATCATTATCAAGATGGTAGAAAAGTCTTCCCTCACATTGCTAGTTAATTACTTTAAAAAGGTAATTTGATGCTTCCAAAGTTCGAACAGAGAAGTTAGCCGAAACAGTGTATATAGAAGGAATAAAAGAGAGAGACCATGTGCTATATATATTCTTGTCTTTTTTTTCCCAGCCGCCTGAGACTAAAAAAAAAGTAAAACGGTAAGATTGTTCTGTTTTAAAGAAATAACAAAACATTTAATCAAACTAACTGTACTAAAAATAAACTTTTATGTTTTTATATTTAATTTTTTTGACAAGGTGTTTTTATATTTAATTGAAAATGTTTGATTAATACATTAAATAATCCTCGTGAAATCTATTAGTAAATATATGGTTTTTTTTGACCAAGTAAATAAATGTTTTTAGTTAACCGTAAGGCATAGCTCAACTGACAATACCGAAATTGTTAAGTTGAATATCATGTTTCGAATTCGAACTCGAGACCTCACTGTTATGTGCATGAGTTTTTTGTGGTTATTACCACTCCGCCTACAAACAAAAATAAATAAATAAATGGTTTTAGTTAGTGAATTAAAATTTCTCACCAGCAAGAAAACAAAATAGAAGGCATGCGGGGTAGTGGGGTAGGGGCCCACCAAATCAATGGATATCGGTATTTTTGGATTTTGGGCCCACCGGAACAGAAGCCCGAACCGGTACTATTTTAACCCTTGTATAGTTTTCCTATCCAGTTTGTCAACCCAACTTTAGTCTTTACTCAGTTACAGTTGTACTGTTTTTCAATTCTTCTCATCTCATTGTCGCTGGTGTACAAGGGCGCAACAAAAGAGTTTCAGAGAATTGTGATGGAATTGGGTAAGTGGACGTGGCACGTGGCACGTGATGCTTGTTTAGTGTAGGGGTGGATCTAGATTCTAGATGTGGGACCATCCCATAAGAAGGCCCAATAGCGTGGTCCACTTAGGCCTCAACCGTCTATTAATTTTGCTTGTTTTTCACTTTACTCCTGAGAAGAGAGAATGAGAGATGCATGATAATTTGGAAACCAAGAACATCAAATTTGACTTGCCAATTAAAGAAAGGGTGATGCATGCGCGCCTTATTGGACATCAAGGAATCTATTTAACGGAAAGCAAAAACAAAATACGACATCAACGTTACGTCGTCGTGTGTACTTGTCACACTGGCGGACCCAGGACCCCGGGATCAGGGGTGTCAAATTTTTTAAGGCCGGTGTTAAATAGGTGCAAAACTTGGTCTACTAGTACAATTTCAAATTTTCAGCGGTGTCAAAATTAAAATTTCAAAAAATTTAAACTATTTATATAGAGTGTTTAGTGCAATAAAAAAATTCCAAAAGATTTAACCGACCGTGATTACATGCTAGGTCCGCCGAGAGGCCTGTCCTCTGCCCTTGTTATTTACCTTTCTCTAAAAAGAAAATGTGATGTCTTAGCTAAATAGATGCATGCAATGTTTCTATAAAAAAGGATAGAGTAGAAGTGAATTTCAATTTCTCTACAAAAAAATAAAATGAAATGTGATAAATTAATAAATTCATGGGAAGAACGTGGCTAAAAGTATATGCTTAAATTATTGATTAAGACGTTATTATATATATATATATATATATATATATAAAGAACGTACTGTTTAAATAATACAAAGAAAAAAAAAGAATGGTCTATATGAGTCAATGACTTTTTATATACTACATCCCAAAAATGGTCTTATCCGAGTAGAGAGATGAGTCACAATGGACACACTTAAATACCAAGTCTTTCATTACCAGAACTTTTTTCAAACAAGACTGTTTTTTCAAAAATCAAGTCGAACAGATTACTAGGATGAGTTGCGGACTAGGTTGCTCTCTTTAAGACGTGTCGTGGCATTGCTGAAAATTGTGCAAGCAGGCTATCACACTACTAGGAAATGACTTATTAGCATCCATTATTTACCGTCGGCCACGGCACCCACGCTAATAGCGTCAGATTTGCGACGGCCAGACGCACCCTAACCCACGAAATTTTTTTCTCTTAAAAAAAGAAATTTAGCGTCGGTCATGGCAGATGCTACATTGAATATAGCGGACGCTAATTTTTTATTTTTTAAATACTATAGTTAGCGTCGGACGACCGACGCTAAGTTTCATTTACTTTATCAAAAACCCTAACTTTTCACTCTTTCTTCCCTCTGTTACCCTTTCACTCAGCCTTTCCCTCTCTTTCCCTTTCACCAAAACACACCCAAATCAGAAAACCCAGAACGCTGCTTCTGCTTCCTCCGCCGTTGTTGTGCTTCCTTCGCCGTCGCCGTTGCTGCTGCTTCCTCTTCCTCTTCGCGCATGACAGGTTCGTATAGAACAACAACTCTCTTTGATCTCATTTCATTTCGTTTTTAGTTTTGATTTCACTGTTTTTTGATTTCATTTCATTTGTTTGATCTTTTGATTTCAATACAACAACTCTGTTTGCTTTTAGTTTTGATTTCACTTTCACTTCGTTTTTTGTTTTCATTTCATTCGTTTGAGCATTTTTAATTTTAGTTCTTTACTTCTTTTGACTTGAAGATCTTCGTTTTTCAGTTTTTGATTCTGTTGGTGTGATTTTTTCAGTTTGATTTTGTTCAATTATTGACTCTGTTAGTCTGTTTGGTTTTTTTTTTTTTTTCAGTTTTTGACTCTGTTAGTTAGTATGTTATTTTTCAGTTTTTATTTCAATACTCTGAAAAATTCTAGTTTCTATTGATTGGTTGAAACATTTGTGAAGTTTTTTGTTTTTGTTTGTTTGTTTGGTTTTTGGTCTAAATCTAAAAAAAACAGGTGGCAGCTTCTACTAGAAGAACAACTTCTCAGCTTCTACAAAAAATAGAAATGAATGGTTTGCTCACCCACGCTAATAGCGTCGGCCTAGAGTCGGTATTTGTATTGTCTTCTTTTAGCAGTAGTTAGAGTCCCTAACATATAGTTTGAGTAAGTAAAAGAACAATGGGCCCTTATGGTGAAGAAGAATAGTAGTCATCCCATGTGTGTATTTTTAATGCTATTATTATCACTGAATGTCTTCAATGAGAAAAGGTTGAAAAGCATCCAATAAAGTCAAGAGAAATAAGACAAATTGAAGCTGTTAATTGCAAGATAGGTTAAAACTCAATGTTAATTAACTCACTTTGGGCTATTGTGGTGAATTCTTTTGGATGGGCCATGCATTCAGTTCAATACCTTTTGTCTAGGTTCTGAATTAGTCAGTATGGGGTAGTCATATGGGTTGTTGGACTTGTTATGTCCCGTTAATGTCACCCCTCACACCCCTAATATTTATGCAATTTTTCTATTATATTAAGTTGTTGCATTGTCTTTTATGCATATAATAAATTTATTTCATCCGCTATATGGCCTTCCGCTATTTGCCCGCAACACTATTTGATATTTCACAAATCGGTTTTTTTGGCCATCTGCTATTTTCCCCAATTCGCTATTGACAACACAGTTTGACAGGTAATTGAGGCTGGAGCTAACGCACTGGTTGCTGGTTCTGCCGTGTTTTTAAGCTAAAGATTATGCTGAAGGTACCTAATTGTGTGATTTGGCTTACATTGCAATGCATGGAAATTCAACGGGATTTTGATCTTTCTCATGATTTCGACTCACTTGTCTATAAGAGGAATCAAAACTAGCAAAAGACCTGAGCCAGTTGTTGTGTGAAGTGCTTCCACGATATCCCATCCATTTTACACTCTAATGTAAGTTGCATGCCTTCCTCATTGAGGTTCTCCAATAAATTGTGACATTTAATTTTTCTGGTTTGGTTGTCACTTTAATCACAATTGACTGTTGATATAAGAAAGAATCAAGTAAACATTGGCATAGATTACCTATGGTCCACTTTAATCACATGTACAATATCTTTGAGTGTGACTGCTATTTTGATTAGTTTATGATTTCTGTTGATTAGTTCCTGTTATCATGCACCATATGTTAGCAGAAACTATAGATTGTTTTATGAAATCTATTAGGAATGTAAATTTGATAGTAAATCTATTAAGCAGAAAAATAGGTTTTAAGAAGAATTTCCCTTTATATAGGAACAATCTCAGATGAAATTAGATGAGGATACGACCCTTATAGCAACACCTTGGAACTAATTCAACTGTGTTGGGCAGGTTTCTACCATTCCAGAATAAAATTGCTTTTTTCTAGTTCACATTCTTTCTTTTGTTGAAGAAATGATGCTGAAATGGACACTGCTGCAGCCTCAGAAAGATAAAAATGGGACTCTGATGTCTGCCAAAATAAGCTGAACACCATGGATTGGAACTGATATACAACTTCTCAAACCGGTTGTTGAGTTGAGCTGAAGTCGACCGGGTGTTAATCCTTAATGATATTTATGCCTCTTAGAACGAAGTGGTTCATCTTCAGTGGAGGAGTATCTCAAACAATGTGTCATGTTAGACATGTTTCTATAGTGTCGTAACTTGTAAGCTTGTTTGGTTGGTTCCTTTTACTCTCCTTCTGTCCTATTGTGGAATTGATTTCTTTACTATGCATGCATATGTCAAATGTAATTAATTTATAGTAGTTGATAAAACAAATACTTCAAATCAAAACATTTTTGTAATTCCCACACTACAGCCAAAAGACATTCTAGTACACATCACACACAAGCAATACAACAGTCGCAATCTTCAACTCATAACAATGGTTCCAAAATATGAGACCAAAATATGAATAAAATTCATAGCCATTGTACACCATTCTTAATTTTGATAAACTCTAATTTAGTGCATATTTAGAGATATCTTTGAAGTATTTTTAGAGCAACTTTTACCAATTAAATAAGTAAATGACTTACTTTGCTCTTTATTTTGCAGACACGAAGAAAAGATAAAAAGAATGAAATTCCAGTTTAAAACCACTCAAAACTCAAAACAATGTGTGTTATATATATATATATATATATATATATATATATATATATATATATATATATATATATTTGAGCTTGAAATAACAGAGAAAGAAAGAGAATGCCAAGCTTCAATTGTCTTTGCATGCAGCCCAAAAGACAAATGGCCCACGGCCTATCCAATTGAAATAGCACTGGATTTACAAGCAAATGATCAGCCCATTAACTCTCAATTGTCAAAGCCCAAGAAAGATTGAAAAGCTCACCTTGACATAAATAAGTCACGTGCGGCAACAGCTTGATCATCACGTAACCCTATTTTTTCTTTATAAAAGGGACCGTTGTACATCAAGGAGAGGGGCCGATTATTTGAGAGAAGAGCCGCACTTAACAACAACATTGACGGCAACGCACAGAGGGAGTTTGAGGAAAATTGAGTGTTAGTTCTTGACACTGTGAGAGAGCTCTGGAGCAGAAATAAGAGATTGAAGACTTAGATCAGGAATTTCTCTATTTACCGGGTTATTCTTATCTCTGTAATTCATGAACCTTATTTCTATTTTATTGTTCTTGATACCTATGGATACCTAAATCCTCTTCTAGGGGGGATCGAAGCTTGCAAGTGAAACTGTGATCCTAGGCCTCTCACCATTTATTAAACTTGTATTTTATTCTTGCTATTTTTTACTTTTTAATATGTTATTACAACCATCAGCTATTTGTTCGTCTAAACAATAGTATATCTTGTTGCGTTAAAAACACACTTAGAGCAAGTGTACTCTTTCGCAGAAGTAGTATAAAAGATTATCGTGTCCACAGGGATTAATTAGCAAGTACCAAACTATTTAAGATATACTATTGTTTAGATGAACAAATAGCTGATGGTTGTAATAACATATTAAAAAGTAAAATATAGCAAGAATAAAATACAAGTTTAATAAATGGTGAGAGGCCTAGAATCACGGTTTCACTTGCAAGCTTCGATTCCCCCTATGTCTAATCCTACCTGAATTCCCTTATTTTACTTAATTACCAATCCCTTTACTAAAACTATTAATCCGTTTGGTCATTCGCGATTAATATTTTTTTTCCTAAATTAACCCTCGTTTGGTCATGCAAGAATTTAAATTCAGGAAAAGCATAAAGAACAAAAATGTTGAATGATTGGAAGACTAAATTATGGTTTGGTCATGCCCTAATTATAGCCCCAATTATCCTATAGGTCCACCAACTAATTGCAGTACGGTCGCTGATCAACTAATTGATTATAAACATGCAAAGAGTAGCTAATCCTAATCATGTGATAAAAACAATAGGACAATATTAATTAAAATAAAAACAGGAATTCAAATAATAAACTATAACATAAAAAGGTCTCTAAACATGCAAGATCCACCTAAGACCCTAGAAGAGAATTTAGGTATCCATAGGTATCAAGAACAATAAAATAGAAATAAGGTTCATGAATTACAGAGATAAGAATAACCCGGTAATTAGAGAAATTCCTAATCTAAGTCTTCAATCTCTTATTTCTGCTCCAGAGCTCTCTCACAGTGTCAAGAACTAACACCCAATTTTCCTCAAACTCCCTCTGTGCGTTGCCGTCAATGTTGTTGTTAAGTAGGGCTCTTCTCTCAAATAATCGGCCCCTCTCCTTGATGTACAACAGTCCCTTTTATAAAGAAAAAATAGGGTTACGTGATGATCAAGTTGTTGCCGCACGTGACTTATTTATGTCAAGGTGAGCTTTTCAATCTTTCTTGGGCTTTGACAATTGAGAGTTAATGGGCTGATCATTTGCTTGTAAATCCAGCGCTATTTCAATTGGATAGGTCGTGGGCCATTTGTATTTTGGGCTGCATGCAAAGACAATTGAAGCTTGGCATTCTCTTTCTTTCTCTGTTATTTCAAGCTCAAATATATATATATATATATATATATATATATATATATATATATATATATAACACATTGTTTTGAGTTTTGAGTGGTTTTAAACTGGAATTTCATTCTTTTTATCTTTTCTTCGTGTCTGCAAAATAAAGAGCAAAGTAAGTCATTTACTTATTTAATTGGTAAAAGTTGCTCTAAAAATACTTCAAAGATATCTCTAAATATGCACTAAATTTGAGTTTTTCAACTCCCCCACACTTAACTTTTGCTTGTCCTCAAGCAAATTTCCTGGGTCAATAGAATATTTAAATAAATAAAAGAAACAGCCAAACAAGGGACCCAAAAATTAGAAGTTCAATGACAGACAATAAACAATATAGCACATATGAGGTGTCAAAAGGTTGCCCAATTAGTGGCTCAAGTCCCTGAAAAATACATTTCTGTGAACAAGGGCACTCGCTTACAATCTCTCTAAGTGTTTAGAGACTAGGGAAATATACACTCAAGTTTCCACAAAATGCACATTACTATAAGCTTGTAATTTGACCAAATCTCCACTAAATAGTTCACATGCATGCAAAAGATTGGGTGTTATGGGTTGTAATGGGGCCATGGTGAATTCATGCAGGGTAGGATATAAGAAGAAAGGGAAAATCAAAGGGCTAAAAAAAAGAAACAAATAGTAACCTTTGAAATCATATATGGAGCTCCTATCTATTTTACAATTTTTGTCCAAACTCCAAATTAAATTCACTTCCTTCTTCACTTTTTTCTATTGAGTAGGCTCTCTTTGATTTGCTTTTTGCTCTTGAGTAGACTTTTTTTTTGTATGCCCTTTGGCTCTTTCATTCTTTTGATGTGCCTTTTCCTTCTTCTTGCTTTCCTTTTTTTTTTCAAATTTTCTTCCTATTATTTTTTTTGGAGGAAAAGGTACTTGTAACCATATGAGCCACTCTTATTTTGTTTTTATGTCCTGATGAGATAGACAATTAAAATACAGGACAAAATTGTAACTTTCAATAGTTGCTCCAAATTTAATTCCAAATGGTTACCACAAAAGAAAAATTATATCTGGGTACCAAAGAAAAAAATATAACAATTAAGCTCAAAGGGGGCAACTAAGGGATAAATTCAACAAACAACTCTGAGGCCAGAAAAATACCTAAATTCCCTAAATCTTTTTACATGATGCAAATCAATTTTTGCCTTAAAATGGTCAAAAGACAAATTCTAGAATGTAGCAAATTGGGAAACACACTCAAAGAAAGAAAAGGGGTAAAAATTTATGATTTAGTATCAATCCCTTTATGAAGGCTCAGATCTCACATTTAGAAGCTAGTTCACAAAAAGTACTCAAGAGGGACAAATGCTAATTATCAGCTTCCTAAGGGCATCCTCACAGTTACAATTAAGCACAAGTCTGTCAAGTAAATTAATTATGGGATCCCCTAAAGGCAAAATCTCTATTTTTTTTTCAACTTGAAGCATAAGTCATTCAAAACAAGCTAAAAAAATTGCTATCAACATGTTTAGTGGGTAAGTGCATTAATTGAGATCAAGTGACAAGATATAATATCCTCCCCCACACTAGCATGAAGCATGGTCCTCAATGCAAAATATCAAATTGGCACAAAAATAAATAAACGAGGGAGAGTAAGAGTGACTTCCCTGAGAGAGCTTTCAGTCTGAGCTTATTCCTAAAAACAAAATGAAACAAATTAAAAGTAAAAATAACTGAAAATAAAACACAGGTTGCCTCCTGCGAAGCGCTTGTTTAACGTTGTGAGCCTGACTATAGTTGGTGCTTAATCAGGGGGCTCTCCAAGAGCAAATTTAACATCTAATGCTGTGCACCTTCTTAGCTTTCTAACCATGTGGTTCACATTGTTCTTTCTTTTTCCACGTGGTGGATGAACTTCCAATGATGGTGAAATTTTTATTTTATCTTCATCCACCACTATGCTAGGATCCTGCAAAATAATTTTTTTTTTCAAAAAGCCCTGCATCTCAAAATCACTGAAAATGTTAGTTTCAACCGCATCATCAAAACAAGGAGAAGTTAAAGAAGAGAACATTTCATTGGAATTTAAAGCTTTAATAACATCATCTTCTTTACCACTCCTTAAAGTTACCTTTCCCCGGTGAACCTCAATCACAGCATCACCAATGGTTAAAACAATTTGCTCAAAAATGGGCGCTTTCTCCTCTTTCTCCAAATCCAGAACCATGGGATCTTTCTCACTGTCCTCACAAATGCTCCCTTTAGTAGGATCTTTTGTTTCAATATGACTCCCTTCAGTAGGAGCTACTATTTTGATTTGACTCCCTTCAGTAGGAGTCTACTCATCTTTCTTGAGAGCTTCTTCCTCCAGATTATATTCCATGGAGACACCTTCATCTCTCGTAGGAATACTGTCTTTGTATTGCTCACCTTCTTCATTTTGGGTAGACTTAGTTTGTGAAGGAATTTTTTGGGCCTCTTGAGATAATAAAGCAATGATACTTGATAGTTGATCACGTATGGCTCCAATTTGACCTTCCAATATTTCAAACTTTTCATTTGTCTGCTGCATAAACTTTGCCAATACATCATTGGTATCTTGTATCTCCTCCTCTTGCCTATGAAGATGTAGTGGCTCATAATTATCCCAGTTGGAGGAATAAGGGGGTGGCTCAAAGTCATCCCAATAGTTTGAATAAGGCTCATAAGGAGGAGGAGGAGGAGGAGGAGGAAATAAGATCTGACATTGAGGCATATACCAAGACGACTTCTCCAAATTCCTTTGTGCCTCTGCCTCTCTAATATGATCTCCAATTGTCTTAACCATGATTTAAACTTTTATCTGCAAACAAGGTGAACTGCAGCGGTCTCTTGGGAGAGTATTAGCAACTTTTTTTTTGTATTTTTTTCAATAAGATAAATAAAAATAAATAAAACTAGTGCATAAAAAAATGTCTAAAGCAATAAAAAAACTTTTTCGTTTAATATTGCTAAATTAATCCCCGGCAACGGCGCCAAAAACTTGTTGCGTTAAAAATACACTTAGAGCAAGTGTACTCTTTCGCAGAAGTAGTATAAAAGATTATCGTGTCCACAGGGATTAATTAGCAAGTACCAAACTACTTAAGATATACTATTGTTTAGACAAACAAATAGCTGATGGTTGTAATAACATATTAAAAAGTAAAAAATAGCAAGAATAAAATACAAGTTTAATAAATGGTGAGAGGCCTAGGATCACGGTTTCACTTGCAAGCTTCGATTCCCCCTATGTCTAATCCTACCTGAATTCCCTTATTTTACTTAATTACCAATCCCTTTACTAAAACTATTAATCTGTTTGGTCATTCGCGATTAATATTTTTTTTCCTAAATTAACCCTCGTTTGGTCATGCAAGAATTTAAATTTAGGAAAAGTATAAAGAACAAAAAGGTTGAATGATTGGAAGACTAAATTATGGTTTGGTCATGCCCTAATTATAGCCCCAATTATCCTATAGGTCCACCAACTAATTGCAGTACGGTCGCTGATCAACTAATTGATTATAAACATGCAAATGGTAGCTAATCCTAATCATGTGATAAAAACAATAGGACAATATTAATTAAAATAAAAACAGGAATTCAAATAATAAACTATAACATAAAAAGGTCTCTAAACATGCAAGATCCACCTAAGACCCTAGAAGAGGATTTAGGTATCCATAGGTATCAAGAACAATAAAATAGAAATAAGTTTCATGAATTACAGAGATAAGAATAACCCGGTAAATAGAGAAATTCCTGATCTAAGTCTTCAATCTCTTATTTCTGCTCCAGAGCTCTCTCACAGTGTCAAGAATTAACACCCAATTTTCCTCAAACTCCCTCTGTGCGTTGCCGTCAATGTTGTTGTTAAGTGCGGCTCTTCTCTCACATAATCGGCCCCTCTCCTTGATGTACAACGGTCCCTTTTATAAAGAAAAAATAGGGTTACGTGATGATCAAGTTGTTGCCGCACGTGACTTATTTATGTCAAGGTGAGCTTTTCAATCTTTCTTGGGCTTTGGCAATTGAGAGTTAATGGGCTGATCATTTGCTTGTAAATCCAGCGCTATTTCAATTGGATAGGCCGTGGGCCATTTGTATTTTGGGCTGCATGCAAAGACAATTGAAGCTTGGCATTCTCTTTCTTTCTCTGTTATTTCAAGCTCAAATATATATATATATATATATATATATATATATATAACACATTGTTTTGAGTTTTGAGTGGTTTTAAACTGGAATTTCATTCTTTTTATCCTTTTTTCGTGTCTGCAAAATAAAGAGCAAAGTAAGTCATTTACTTATTTAATTGGTAAAAGTTGCTCTAAAAATACTTTAAAGATATCTCTAAATATGCACTAAATTAGAGTTTATCAAATTTCTTACTAAATATCATATAATAACCATTCAGTGTCTCAACACTTCAGCCTCTGGTGTATATCCACCACAGAAGATTAGTCAATGAACTTCCATCATGAAAACACTTCAAGCTTTTTATATTCTTCAATGCAACTTCATTATCATAAATTCCCTGCAAAACATACACAAATCAGTGTATTGAAGTTATGGCCTCTTTGAACTATGTAATAGAAAATGTGTAGTACTTCACCTTGTTTTTGTTAAATATTAACACTTGATATCATATTCTAAGGATTTGACATTGGCTTAACCTTTTGTGCAGGTTAACAACACTGATACTCAGGGAAGACTTACCCTGAGAGATGCTCTAGTATATGCTTATATTTACAAAATTTTCATCTGCAGTCTCCTTATTTTGGTTTTTGGTATCAATTTATACATGCTTGAAACTTGTTTGCTATATGGTTTTGTTTTAGAATAGTGCTAACTAGTAGATCAACTCTTCTTCAGATTGTTGACTTGGTAACCTTAACAAGGGCCTGTGTAGTTTCTCTTGGCCACTCAATTGCAGTTAATTTAAACTTATGGGGACATTTATGGGGAAAGGAGTTATTAATATCTGAGTTATAGAAACCATTTTGTGTTGCACGTGTATTTTTTTGGGTGTGGTTTCTGAAACAATATTGGTTATGCAGTTTGTTGATGAAAAGGTTCAATGAATGCATATTGACATGGTTGGTTTAGTCCTGTGTGGAATGACAAGAAACGCTCAGCAACAGGATTTTTTCAATTATATTAATGACAGGAACTATTAGCTCTGGAAGGGAGAATGGGTTCTGTGAGCACATTTAGGATGCAATTTTTTTTAAAAAAAATTACATTAGCGTGGGCCTAGCCGACGCTACACTTTAAGTTGACTATTCTGTTGTTGACTTTAGCGTCGGCCTGGCCAACGCTAGTTAATTCGTTGACTTTTTTTGAGTGACTAAGTAGCGTCGACTCTGACTGTCGCGTCGGTTTTAGTGTCGGCTAAAATTACGGGACGCTACATTTACCTTCGAACATTTTAGCCTCGACACGTGGCCGACGCTACTCCGACGCTAATTCACAGTTAGCGTCCGCTTTTGGCTTGTTAGCGTGGGCTTTTGGCCGACGCTAATAGCTGTTTTTCTAGTAGTGTCAACCACGACGTCCCCAGGATAAAACTATTGGTTTTTAATAAAAAACCTAAAATATCCTCAGACATTGGTAATGACTATATAAAACAAACAGATAGTCGTTACCCCAGCAGTCTCTAACAGCCATATTTTACAGTTGTAAATTAGTTAAGTTAGTTACAATCAGTAACTAACTCCTAACATTAGAAGGGCTTTCATACATGTATAAATATCTATTCTATTTGTATTACAATACACAAAAGTTTTAGCAATAAGAATTTTACATTTTTCTAGTTTACAAGGCTTGTGCAAAATTCTTCCTTCTTCTTTAATACTCTTCTGCATTTCTGGGTTACTTGCGTGTGTTGTGCCTTGTTCTTGGTAGAGAGTACCTTGCAAGCAAAGAGAGAACAAATAGGTTAGTATTTGTTCTAAATCATACAAAACAGAAAGAGAAATACAAGAGAGAACCAGAGAGAGAGAGTGTGCTATTACCTTTGAGAGTATACTTCAGCGTGTGAAGTTGTATACACTATTAGTCATCAAAGTTCAGAAGTATAGAAGAAAGAAAATAAAGATTGAGATAGGGTTTTATTCAATAAAATAATAAATGTAGGAAAATCACAAAAGTAGTTGTTGATTTGTCTTCGTTTGGACCTTTGATTTTTTCAGTTCATGCTTCTGTACCTGTAACGTCAAGAAACCAAGTTAGGGTTTCTGAAATCAAGCAAACACAGAATCACAGAGAAGTTGTAGTGTGTTATACCTTCGCATGTGTTCATTTGTATGTTTGTTTATCAATCTTCCATTACGCAGTACATGCAAGCAAACATTCATCACAACAAGTTAGCTCAAGTGAAGATAAAAGATCAGAATAGTGAAACATCACAAAACGAAAGGGCTTTTGTGATTTTTACCTGAAAGGATTGATTACGAAGCTTCGTTGATCGTTTGTGTTGTTGATTTCTTGAGAAATCAACGAAGAATGAAAAACCCTAGCAGAGCTAGGTGGTGGAGAAGAAAGAAAGAGAGAGAAAGAATATTGAAAAACTGGCGAGAATTTAGGGTTTGGCCTTTTATATTACGAGTAGTGATACGGGTCCGTGTGACCCGCATCAGGATCCGAAGAGCTCCGCATTTTTTCTTTCAAACTGGTTGTGTTGATCAAGTTGGACTGGGCCTCATTCTGGGCCTGGTCTTGTGCTAATTGCACCTTCCATAGTGCTTCTGGCACCTCCTGCAGTAAATCAACATTAAAGGGTTAAGAAATTCAACAAAAATAGCGCAGTCGAAACTGCTACGAAAGTTCACTGCACTGTGAAAATTCGCTCTTAGAGATACACCCTCAATATGGTTATGAAAACCACTATTTAGAAAATAAGACAAACTTTTGATTTGCCTCCTCACCCTAGAAGCACCCAGTATAAATAACTTATTTACTTTATGCTTTTTAAAAATCATGTATTGTAAATAAGAATGTGTGATTTTAAAATGCATATCATTATTAAATTTCTTATTTACAATAGGTGTTTGATTTTGAGAACATATAGCTTACTTGCAATAAATTACAAAAGTTTGTCTTACCATAAATATGAATTTATAACAAAGAGGCACATTGTATGAGTGAAGGAGTCTAAGCAAGAGATCCAGATTCGAATACCGAAAGCTAACAATTCTCTTTCTCTTAACTAATCAACCACTAATATTTGCAGATAAAAAAATTGCTACCTTAAATAGGTTCAACATGTTTTTATTAATATTTTTTATTGTCTTGCCTATTTGTATTTTATATAATTGTACTTTAATATTTTTTTTCTTTAGAATAAGACATGAGAATACTAGTTAAAATGATAAAATCATTCTTCAAAAATTACAATTAAAAAGTATTGTCAGTACAATTTTGGTTCTCTGGGTTTAAGTACAACATAACATGATTCGTATCCAACATATCATGAGTTCAAGTCCCAAATAGTCCCTCTAATTGAGGGGGTAAATATAATTTTCTTTGAAAGTGTTCGAAGAGTCCAATCACCGAAAATGTCATTCAAAATAAAAATTAATCAAATAAAAGTTCATTTAAAACAAAGAAAAATAATTTGAATAAATAAATATATAATTTATTTTAAATGAGCATATTGGTTTTTTTTATTTTATTTTATAAATTTGGTGATTCTGATTTATTAAAAAAACAAATAAAAGGGGAGTTATTAAAATAATGTTTATACGAAGGGTAAACTTTATTTATTAATATTGTTGTGTAGAAAAGGGGAGTTATTTATGTAGTCATTAAAATATGAATTGGGAATATTCATAAATAAAGAATAAGATTTGGGAACATATTTTTAAAATTTTATGAAATGTTAAAAATTCATAGAAAGAATATTTAAAAAAAATTATATATATTATATGTATAGAAAAATTCGCAACTACATATACATATGATTAGACATCATTGAGAAAATAAAATAAAACTAATTTTGGGAAAATAATAATTTATAATTTTTTTACAAGAAATATAAATTTAAAAATGAAATGTGGGTGGGGGGGGGGGGGGGGGGGGGGGACGTGGCCAAACAGCGGACAGTATTATCAGGCCAGTTTGTTATGTGTTTATTTCAAAAAAACTAGAAGGGAACCACTGAGAACCATTATGTCGCAAAGCATGTTGGGTGGTTCTGACTTTGACTAGGTAGCTAAGACTTCAATTGGGTTGGCTTGGCAAATTCTGTCTATTTGGAGGAAGCGGACTCTAGAGGTTAAATTTTTCTTTACAGGGAATGAATTCCATTTTGTGTGTGCTCTCTGGGATGGATTAGTGTTCGATTTTGTAAGTGCCTACGCATCATGTGTATTGGAGGAAAGGAGCAGAATGTGGTCTCAGCTTTTGCGTCTAATAGAGGAATTCGAGGTGGGTGAGTGGTGTATCGTAGGTGACTTCAACGAAGTGTTGGCCTCTGGTGAGAGGAAAGGGGCGAGTGTGGATATCTTGTGTTGCAGGTTAAGTTTTGATGATGAAGCATTTCTAAATAAAGTGACAAACGGAACTCCAAGGCACAACCAACTTAAGAAGAGAGTTCGTGTCAAGGGTAGTCGTTAGGAAGTCCGGTCGTGTCTTAGGAATGAAATGTAAACCACTTTTGAGGATCGGCCCAAATCACTTAACTTCCTAGCACTCACATAATTAACCTAACATATGCCTTCAATTGATAAAAGCATGCTAAATAGGTTAGGCACAAGCACCAAAGTGATTATAAGTAGTAGCACTCGCTTTTAGGAGAAAATTGAATCCATAATCGATTATTGAATTGGAATATGGCAATATGTAAGTACATAATCGATTACACCAAGGAAGATAAACGATTATGACCATAGGTAGGTTCATAATCTATTACAACAAAGTGATAATAGATTATTTAGGTCCATAATCCATTACAGAAAGGTAAATAATCAATGACACAATAGAATAAGCTCATACGCACAAAAGACAGAAGAATTATAATAGATTAGGCAATGGATTACAATAGTCGATTATCCCATAGTGATAATCAATTATGAAGACTTGTTTTTTGAAAGAACACGCTCGTGTGCGTGATAATCGATTATCCACTTAACTGATAATCGATTATGAGTGTTATAAATCAGCCCCAACGGTCAGATTTTTACAGAGATTATAATTAGGGATCTAGGGCTTGCCAAACAAAACTACCTCAAATAAGAAGCATATCATTGAACCCTAGAGCACTATTGCACTTGTTCTTCACTATTTCTATCAATTTGAGCTGATCTCTCTCAAGGGTTAGGTTGGGAAGCTTTCAATTTGTTGTATTCACCTACTTTAGAGGTATTTCTATTTCTTGTAATTTGTTCAATTTCTGTTATTGGGTTTTACTAGAGAGTGGGGAATCTCTCTAGGGTTTTGATTGTAACAAGAGTGGGGTATCTCTTGTTTGTCAATTGGTAGTACTAGAGAGTGAGGAATCTCTCTAGGGTTTTGTTTGTAACAAGGGTGGTGTATCTCTTGTTTGTCAATTGGTTGTACTAGAGAGTGGGGAATCTCTCTAGGGTTTTGATTGTAACAAGGGTGGGGTATCTCTTGTTTATCAATTGTTGAGGGCTCGTGCACGAAGTTGGGGTATCCTAAGTGAAGAGTGCCTGAGTTTTGTAAGGGTTTAAAAGCACCCGTTTTAAGCTTTGCTTTGATAGTGAAATTCTCACAAGGGTTTGTGAGGATAGGAGTAGGTCACTAAGAGGTGGCTGAACCAGTATAAATATACTGTGTTATTTAGTGCTTTCAGTTTTTAATTCGTTCATTCCATAAACCTGCGCGAAAAATTAATCTAAGTCGTTAAAAGGGGAAAAGTTTTTAAAGTTTCAATTCACCCCCCTCTTGAGATTGAAGCCACTTGGTAACACGTGGTATCAGAGCTAGACTCTTGTTTAAAGGGCCTAGCAGCTGATGAGATATTGGCAAGTGTACCAAATCGTCGCAAGATTAGTCCAGCCTTTGTCCATGACCTTAAATCTAATGTATGAAAAATAATAATTAAATTATTCACAATAGAAATGATGATATATAGATACTATAACAACATGTAAAAATGCACTATTGATCCAAGAAGCATTTACTAACTAACACAGCAAGAAGCATTTTCAATCAAATCAAATAAAAATGAATGTATGAACCCTAAAATGAAAGGGAAAAATAGAACACAGCAAGAAGCATTTTCAATCAAATCAAATAAAAATGAATGTATAAACCCTAAAATGAAAGGATTCACAACTGAAACTTTTTCAAATCAATTTCTTTACTCAAATCAATTAAATCATTACTGAACAAAGCAACAGAAATAGAGGCAAAAATGACAAGAACAGCTATATCTCTGCATTTCCTGTTGTGCTTTATATCTCTGCTGGGCTGTCTTTGTGATGTTAGAGGCGAAATTGGCAGAGAGAAAGAAAAAGTTAAGGCAGTCAATCAATCAGAAATAGATTGTAGAGCCTAAGTAGAAAATGATTAAGAAGTGTTAGTGACACTATTAAGTTCTGCACAATCAATCTGAGATGTTAGTTAAGCAATTATTTTGCTCCTCTTTTGGAACAAATATTATTAACAAACACAGTTTAAGTTCTGCACATACAACATGTGTATAATTACTAACTTAATTCAAGCAAAACTAACATTAAGAAAGTTTTCTACATTCGAGGGAATCAAAATGAGCTAGCTAACAATGTAACAACTTATCAATATGCAAATTAACATTCTCTACATTCAAGGTTGCATAAGCAGCTTACATCCTTTACTTAACAACATAAACTTTAGCTAGAGCCGTTATAGATTCAGCAGATGATCTCTCTGCCTAAAAAGAAAACAACAGCAAATTTGAGAATGAAAAAGGTAAATGCAAATTAACTGATGCTCACTCACACTCAGATCTTAACATACATTTTAGAAACTCAGTTCATTCATTCACTAGCATATGACATGATTTATAACAATTTCTAATTAGTTATCAAACTCTAATTTGGATAGAAACCTATAATTTGGATAATAATTTATAAGAAGTTGTCTCTGTCATTGAGGAATCTAAAGAGTCAAGATCATACCCTTAAGCAATTGTTGACGATGGGAAGATAGCACCTGAAAACAAGCACAGACACCACAGAACATCCATCAATGACTCATCCACACAGCATCGTTCCTTTTCAAATTGAAGAAACAAAACAGCCATTTATTCAAGAAATTAAGTTCCTAAAGTTTCTTTAATGAAAAAGTTACATTTTCACTAAGGATGCAATGAAATGAAGAAGTGAGGATGAAATGAAGGTTTAGGAGGAAGCGCTGAATCCAAGGATGCAATGAAACTGGATGAGAATCGATAAGGTTTCGGAGGAAGCGCTGAAATTTTGGTGTGAAATTTTCAACGAAAATTTGGCGGAGTGCAGCGCGAAGAGGTAGCGGAGTGGAGCGCGGAGTTGACCAAATTACGGAAGGCAAAGTAAAGGCGGAGTGGAGCGCGTAGATATTTTGTTATTTTTTTTTTTACCAGAGTAAATGCGACGTTTTTGTTAATTTTTTAAAGGCCACGTTTGCAGAATTGTGGTATTATATATCTACGGTTTTTTAACCGTGGCCTATGTACTTTCAAAGTGTGACCTGATATCAACTTAAGGCAAACGTCGCCTATTGTCTATCTTATTGCCACGCTTTTAGAACTATGGCCTCTTCCAGGTTTAAGCCACGCTTTTTTAGCCGTGGCAATGGTTGGCGTGGCCTAAAGCCAAAAATGTTGTAGTGTTGCTACGAATGTGGCAAATCCGGACACATGAAGATGGAGTGCCCGAACTTTCAAAGAAAATCAACAAAGTTTGAGAGAAAGGGATCCAAAGAAAACAAAGGTAGAAAAGCCTACATAGCATGGGAAGACAATGACACGGACTCATCAGATGATTCAGAAAGTGAAGAAGCTCAAGTTGCTCTCATGGCCGACCACGACAGTGAAAATGAAATTGAGGTAGATTCTAACTCTGAAACTTCACAAAATGCATATGATGAATTACATGAAGCATTTCTTGAATTGCATAATGATTCTTTAAAACTGGCTAAGGCATTAAGTCAATCTAAGAAAGCAGTTGCTCATCTCCAAAACCAAGCTATTACTTTAACTAAGGAAAGATTAGAACTTAGAAAAGAAAATTATAGTCTTGGTTGTTTTAAAGCTAACTATGTACGTGATAAGTGCAATGAATATGAAAAGAAAATCCATGAGCTTGAATGGACAATGGGGAAAATGCCTGTGCAAAACAAACAACATGTGCATCCTAGGCCACAAAGAAACACTTTCATGAAAAGACATGTGCATCATTGGCCTAATTTCGCTACTAGTCCATATATTAGATGTTATTACTGTGCCAAACTAGGACATACGACATCTGTTTGTATGGTTAAAAGCAGGTAAGTTGTGAAAAAGGCGTGGGTTCCCAAAGGGACTCTACCAAGTACTAACCCACAAGGACCCAAAGAATTTTGGGTACCAAAATTTTCAACTTGATCTTATTGCAGATATGCTTCAAGGTATTGGCGACAGATTGGTACCTTGATAGCAGATGCTCAAAGCACATGACTGGAGATATAACAAAGTTCATAACTCTTACTCCCAGAGCAAGCGGTCATGTGACTTATGGTGATAACAATAGAGGAAGAATCCTCGGTGAAGGTAAGATTTGTAAAGATCTATCCACCTCTATTGATAATGTGCTTTATGTAGAAGAAGTTAAGCATAATTTATTAAGCATAATTTATTAAGCATTAGTCAATTATGTGATAATTGAAATAGAGTAATCTTTGATTCTAATTCACGCACCATTGAGGACAAAATCAGCAAGCAAGTTAGAATAATAAGAAATAGAGTACACAACATTTACATGGTTAATCTTGATGAAGTCTCATCTCATAATGTATGTTGTCTCATTAGTAAGGAAGAAAACTCTTGGCTATGGCATCAATATAGATCACATTCGGATTAAATGTGACATCACAAGCGCAATTAATCTGACAAAGAACCTTATTCAACACTCTAGAACTAAGCATATAGAGATCAGACATCATTTTCTTAGAGATCATGTTCAAAAAGGCGAGTGTGTGATTGATTTCGTTGAGTATTTAAAACAGCTAGCTGATATTTTTACAAAACCATTGCAAAAAGAAAGTTTCTTTTTCATTCGAAGAGAACTTCGAATCATTGATTTATCATTTATTTGTTGATTGAATTAAGTGCTTTTCCATGATTAAATTCCAAGCAAACTATAGATGAATTTTTTTAATGTATTTTCCTTAAAAAAATCACATATTTTAATGTATTAGCATAATAGATTAAAAAAAACATTATGTTGGTCTATCTTTGCACTTTCACACATTTTAATAGATTAGCGTAATAGATTAGTAACATTCTGGTTTTCACGCCGTTATGTGGTTTATGCCTATCATTTTTTTTTTAAATTCAATGGACTGACTTTCACTATTAGCTGCGTTTTCGACTCACCAACAAAGTCTCGCATTAACCCTTTTGATCATGACAAGTAAGGGGGAGTCTAGATACATATCATTAATATTAGTGCATTATTTTGCTTGATGAACTAACCTCCCACCTAAGATGAATCGAAAATTTGTCATCATCAAAAATGGGGAGAATGTGGATATCTTATGTTGCAGGTTAAGTTTTGCACACTACTAGAAATTCGCTAAATAGTGACCGATTTAGAGATTAGATATAATCGGTCACTGTAGCGACCGATTTAGAGACCATTTTATAAGTTTTACAATAGTTTTGGTTTAGCGACCGATTTTATGGTCACTGACGTTTGTGACTGATTTTTCGGCCGCTGACCTTCCACCAAAAAAATTCGTTCACCCTTTTTTTTAACCAAAAAGTTATTTCCCACCATTTTTTTTTAACAAAATTCGGTTCCCTCTTTTTTCTAAAAAAAAATTTAGTTCCCACTACCCTCTTTTTCCTCAAACATTTTTTTTTACTCCCACAACCCTCTTTTTCCTAAAAAAAGGAATTATGATTAATTACTAGAGCAAAAAAAAGAGAATTAGAATTCCCACTAACTTAGGAATTCACGCTCAGAGGAAAAAAATTGCTTCACCCTAACTTCTCGCTCTCCCCTCATCCTTCTCGCTCATTCACGCTTTAATCTTCTCAAAAGAGAATTCTGCATCGTTCTCGCTCTCCCCTCATCCTTCTCGCTCGTTCACGCTCCAACGTTCTTCCCTCAAGCTCACTGTGATCTTCGCTTCTCCCACTCAAGCTCTACTCTCATCACTCGGTAAGTTAACCAAAACCCTAACCTCAACGAAGTGTTGGCCTGCGGTGAGAGGAAAGGGGCGAGTGTGGATATCTTATGTTGCAGGTTAAGTTTTGATGATGAAGCATTTTTAAATAAAGTGACAAACGGAACTCCAAGGCACAACTAACTCAAGAAGAAAGTCTGTGTCAAGGGTAGTCGTTAGGAAATCCGGTCGTGTCTTAGAAATGAAATGTAAACCGCTTTTGAGGATCGGCTCAAATCACTTAACACACTAGCACTCACATAATTAACCTAACATATGCCTTCAATTGATAAAAGGATGCTAAATAGGTTAGGCACAAGCACCAAAGTGATTATAAGTAGTAGCACTCGCTTTTAGGAGAAAATTGAATTCATAATTGATTATTGAATTGGAATATGGCAATATGTAAGTACATAATCGATTACAACAAGGAAGATAAACGATTATGACCATAGATAGGTTCATAATCTATTACAACAAAGTGATAATAGATTATTTAGGTCCATAATTCATTACAGAAAGGTAAATAATCAATTACACAATAGAATAAGCTCATACGCACAAAAGACAGAATAATTATAATATATTAGGTAATAGATTACAATAGTCGATTATCCCATAGTGATAATCGATTATGAAGACTTGTTTTTTGAAAGAACACGCTTGTGTGCGTGATAATCAATTATCCACTTAACTGATAATCGATTATCAGTGTTATAAATCAGCCCCAACGGTCAAATTTTTACAGAGATTATAAATAGGGATCTAGGGCTTGCTAAACAAAACAACCTCGAATAAGAAGCATATCATTGAACCCTAGAGCACTATTGCACTTGCTCTTCACCGTTTCTATCAATTTGAGTTGATCTCTCTCAAGGGTTAGGTTGGGAAGCTTTCAATTTGTTGTATTCACCTACTTTAGAGGTATTTCTAGATCTAGGGCTTGCTAAACAAAACAACCTCGAATAAGAAGCATATCATTGAACCCTAGAGCACTATTGCACTTGCTCTTCACCGTTTCTATCAATTTGAGTTGATCTCTCTCAAGGGTTAGGTTGGGAAGCTTTCAATTTGTTGTATTCACCTACTTTAGAGGTATTTCTATTTCTTGTAATTTGTTCAATTTCTGTTATTGGGTTTTACTAGAGAGTGGGGAATCTCTCTAGGGTTTTGATTGTAACAAGAGTGGAGTATCTCTTGTTTGTCAATTGGTAGTACTAGAGAGTGAGGAATCTCTCTAGGGTTTTTGTTTGTAACAAGGGTGGTGTATCCCTTGTTTGTCAATTGGTTGTACTAGAGAGTGGGGAATCTCTCTAGGGTTTTTATTGTAACAAGGGTGGGGTATCCTAAGTGAAGAGTGTCTGAGTTTTGTAAGGGTCTGAAAAGCACCCGTTTTAAGCTTTGCTTTTATAGTGAAAATCTCACATGGGTTTGTATGGACTGGAGTAAGTCACTAACAGGTGGCTGAACCAGTATAAATATACTGTGTTATTTAGTGCTTTCAGTTTCTAATTCGTTCATTCCATAAACCTGCGCGAAAAATTAATCTAAGTCGTTAAAAGGGGAAAAGTTTTTAAAGTCTCAATTCACCTCCCTCTTGAAACTAAAGCCACTTGGTAACAGCGAGTTCTTATGGTTCTTCTGCTGGAAGGTTGGATTTTAACTATTTCAAGGAAGAGATGGAAGTGGTGGTGTGCCAGTTACAGGTATGAAACTTTCATAGTTAAATGGAGATGGGCTATCTATGAGTAAACTTGATCGTTTTTCCTTTTATCTAAAGCATGGTGGTTTTGAGGAGTTTGTGTAGCATAGCTGGTTGGGCTTTAGAGTGAATGGTTGGAAGCCTATTGTCTCAAAGAAAATTCGAAACTCTTGAAGAATTGCCTAAAGGTGTAGAACAAAGAAGTATTTGGCCTTGTGGATTTGGCAATTGATGAAACGGTCCAAAAGTTGAATGCTTTGGATAGAGCGACTAGGAAGATCGTAGTAGTGACCCTAGTGAAAGGAA
Organism: Astragalus membranaceus; assembly: GCA_039519185.1. NCBI lineage: Eukaryota > Viridiplantae > Streptophyta > Magnoliopsida > Fabales > Fabaceae > Astragalus > Astragalus membranaceus. The sequence goes on from CM076847.1 coordinate 94,305,162, forward strand.
GAGTTGTCCTCAAAACTCTGACAGCAAATCAGGGATAAAGAGAGCTTGTTAAAGCAAAAAGCAAAAGTTAAGTGGGTGGTGGAAGGTGATTGCAACTCACAATTCTTTCAGATATCTTTGAATGGCAATAGGAGAAGAAACCAGACTGCCATGTTGAATACCGAGAATGGATGGGTGAACACTGTCACCGTGGATGAGATAAAAAGTGCAATATGTGATCAATTTGCAGAGGAAGCATGCGATAGGCCTACTATGGACAGTTTAGAGTTAGTCGCCTTTCTGATGAAGATAATGGTGTTCTTACTTCTCAATTCATGTTGGAAGAGGTTAAAGAGGCAGTTTAGAGCTGTGACTGTGAGGGTAGTAAAATCCTAGACCCTTAGAGCGCGTTTGGATGAGACATTTGGAAATTCTAGGGAGATTCAAATTCTAGGCAATTCAAATGCATCAATTGAAATCTATTCATTTTCAAAATTATTTGTTTGGAGGGGATAGTTAAAATTTTCCATTCTTAAAATTCCTTGTTTGATAGAATAATTAAAATTCTTTGTTTTTTTTTATATTTTTTTAAATTCTTGACTTTATCTAAGGGTCGAATGACATGCGAGTTAAACAACCGAAGGGATCGACCCAACGGATGTTGGGGCCCGACGCACTGAGTTCAATTGATTTTGATATTTGACACTTTGTCTTTATAAATGAAATAGTTTGTCAATTTTTATTTGTTTATCTGTTACTAATTTACACTTGTTTTATCTGTTACTAAGTTATTTGTTTTTTGGCTAATTATCACTTGCTTCAACTGCTCATGTGCAGAAAATGCAAAAAGGATCAGCTGGCCATCTTCCACCTGATAGTAATGTGGAGTCTTATTTTTTACTTTTCTCACCTCCCATTACTACTTCTATTTAATACTTCATTTTCAACCCTCTAAATGGGAGGGAGGGAGGGAGGGAGAGAGAGAGATTTGTAGGGACCAACTTGGAATTTTTGAATTTTTTTCTTTGAAAGAAAATAATTGTGCAAAAAACAATATTTTTTTAAAGAACATTTTTAGCAACAAAGGAATTGTAAATTCTTCACTTTTAGTTATTATTTTAAATTCTCTAAATTTAGTCTTACCAAAATACCTCATAAGATCCATCCATTTTGAAAATTCTCCACATTTATTAACCAAACAAGTTAATTTGATTTGAAACATTTGAATTACCCTCTTAAAATACATTACCCTATGAAATTGCCTCATCCACACACACTCTTAGAGTGCGTTTGGACGGGGCATTTGAAAATTCTATGGAATTTCAAATTCTAGGCAATTCAAATGCATTAATTTAAATCCTTTCATTTTCAAAATTATTTGTTTGGATGAGATAATTAAAATTCTTCATTCTTAAAATTCCTCGTTTGGATAGAGTAATTAAAATTCTCTATTTTTTATATTTTTTAAAATTCTTCACTTTACCCAAGAGTTGAATGACATGCGAGTTCAACGACCGACGGGATCGACCTACCGGATGTCCGGCCCGACCCACCAGGAGTGAATAGAGTAATTAAACTTTTTTTAATTATATAAATTTCTCTCTCTCGCTCTCTCTCTCTCTACAACCCATATTATATATATATAGACACAGACACACCTGCACTATGAAATGCAACAATTATTGATGATTAAGAGCTATTACGAATCAATTACAAGGAAGGTAGTAAGCATGTAAATATTGCAACAACAAATATAATAAACAATGACTAATATGTGTATGCTGCCATTTTGCCCATTTTAAATCAATCTCTAGGTATGATTCCTTTAACTTATCTATTTTGGCTCTCCCATTTACACACACACACACAGAGAGAGAGAGAGAGAGAGAGAGAGAGAGAGAGAGAGAGAGAGAGAGAGAGAGAGAGAGAGAGAGAGAGAGAGAGAGAGAGAGAGAGAGAGAGAGAGAGAGAGAGAGAGAGAGAGAGAGAGAGAGAGAGAGAGAGAGAGAGAGAGAGAGAGAGAGAGAGAGAGAGAGAGAGAGAGAGAGAGAGAGAGAGAGAGAGAGAGAGAGAGAGAGAGAGAGAGAGAGAGAGAGAGAGAGAGAGAGAGAGAGAGAGAGAGAGAGAGAGAGAGAGAGAGAGAGAGAGAGAGAGAGAGAGAGAGAGAGAGAGAGAGAGAGAGAGAGAGAGAGAGAGAGAGAGAGAGAGAGAGAGAGAGAGAGAGAGAGAGAGAGAGAGAGAGAGAGAGAGAGAGAGAGAGAGAGAGAGAGAGAGAGAGAGAGAGAGATTTGGAATTTTTGAAAATTATTTTCTTTGAAAAAATTAATTGAGCAAAAAATTATTTTTTTAAAGAACATTTTTTACCAAGAAAGGAATTTCAAATTCTTCACTTTTAGGTGGTATTTCAAATTCTCTAAATTTAGTATTACTAAAATACCTCATAAAATCCATTCATTTTGAAAATTCTCCATATTTATTATCCAAACAAGTTAATTTGATTTGAAGTATTTGAATAAGCCTCTTAAATTACATTACCCTAAAAAATTGTCTTATCCAAACACACTCTTAGAATTCTTGAAGTCATTTTGGGATTTCTTAAAGAATGAAGTCTTGGTGTATGTAAAGGAGTTTTATGGGACGGTAACACTCCCTTAGGCTACCACATCTTCCTTTATTTCGTTGCGCCTAAGAAGGAGCACCCACAGTCGTTGGTGGACTTAGGCCTGTCTCTTTAGTGGATATGTAGTTGTATAAAATTGTTGCTAAGTTGCTCGCAGGTAGACTAAAGAAGGTGTTGAGGCGTGCTATCTCCTCTTGGTAGAATGCTTTCTTACCTGGTAGGAAGTTATTAGATTGTGTTGTTGTAGTAAATGAGCTAATTGACCTTTATATGCCTTTATATTTTCTCTCTTTTTATAAGCCCACAAAAAGGTGATTAATTCAACTGTGAGCATCCAAAGAAGCTTTATGTGAGGAAATAAAGATGGTACTATGAAACTCTGTTGGGTTAAGTGTGAGTCATTGTGTATCCCTAAGAAGCTTGGTGGATTAGGAATCAAAAACTTGGAACTCTTCAAAATTTCCTCCTTGTTGGCGAAGTGGAGGTGGAGTTGCCTTTGGGATATGGTGCTAAGTGGTTTAAGTTACTCAAATATAAGTATGGAGATGTGTTCTCTTTATACTATTCGGTTTGATGAGCTGCTGTTTGGTACCTATGGTTAGCTAGAAATGATATTTTGTTTGATGGGAACGTCGTAAATGTTAACGATTTAGTAATTTAGTACTTAGAATTAAGATGGTGGCTAGCTTGGAGAATGGTTTTTGCATCGGTTAGACGGTAGGTATGCTTTGAATTATCCTGAAGTACCATTTGTCCTTCATTTATTTATCCTCTTGTTTATAAAAATTGGTTAAACATATTTTTGATCATTTGGGTGTTACTTAGTTTGAGTCACTCAAAATATTTTCGCCTATTTTTGGCCCCCCAAGTTTTTTTCACCAGTTTTAGTCTCTCATTAATGGCGCTTCACGACTTTTAATAGTGTTTTTTTGCCCAATTTAATAGTGTTTAGAAACACTATAAAAATCCAAAAAAATGTTATTAAAAGTCATGAAGTGCTATTAAAAATTATGAGAGTCTAAAATTGATAAAAAAAACTTAAGGACCATAACAAGGTGAATTTTTTTTTAGGGACTAAGGCAGAAAAACCTAAATTTTATAGACACCAAAAACATATTTCACTCTAAAAAACCCACCCAGAAATTAAGGCCTAATTAAACTATTAAAGTTACCAAGTTAGATTTTTAGCGATCAAAGTCCTCCAAATATCTTAGGGTCTTTTTGGGAGTTTGGAGGGGAAGGGAAGGGAGGAGAGCTTTGGCTTTGGAGGGAGTAGAGTAGAAAGAAATTTATAGAAATATTTCACATTAACCAATGGAGTAATTTGGTAGACAATGATAAAATAATACTTATAATTAATATATTTGTAATTTTAAGATTTTTATAAAATGATGTAAATGATTTGAAGAATATGTTATGCCCTACTAGACTCTTCAAAACTCCACTCTTATACATTTTTTGAGTTCCTCCAAATTAGGGGGATTTAGTTTGATGAAAAAATAAACTCTCTATTAAGGTTGATGGTGCATCATTCCTTCCATTTGTCTTTTATCCTCCCTATTATTTCAATTCATCCCGCCCTTAGAGTGTGTTTGGGAGTTTTGAGGGGAGGGTGTAAATTCTTTAAAGGATTAGGAGAAAAACTATTCCCCTAAACCCCTCAAACCCCTCTCCTAGTTTATTTTTGGAGTCCCTCTCAAACCCTCCAAACCCCTCTCCTAGGGAGTTTAGAGAGATAATTTTTCTCCCCTATCACTAAAGAATTTATACTATTAGTCTCATGTTCTCTCTCCCCTCCTCTCTCTAAACTCCCAAACACACCCTTATTTTCAGGAAAAAACCTCTCCAACTTATGGTTTATAATCATGATCAGCCTTTTTTAAACAGTAGTTCATGATTAATCTTGAAGATTATTTTTTTAAAAAAAAAACATGTAGTATGCAAACGCCGATGAAGAATACCATATAATTTTTATAAGTATCAAATTGTTTCATATAATTTGGTCAAAAAAAAATTGTTTCATATAATATATTCAAAATGGTATCTTATTAATAAATAAAAAAATCTACATCCTATGTTATCCGATAAAGTTTGAACGAGTTATGACTAATGAGTTAAAGTGTTTCTCTTTTGACGTGATGAGTTGAAGTGTTTTGAATATTAGTGGGAAACATGTTTAATTTAAATAAAACTGTTAAATTATTTTAAAGAACTGGTATATAAGTACTCTAAAGAGGTAATTCTATTTTTTGCGCAATATTTTTTATTGGCTTTCACTCTAACTTTTTTTTACTATTATTAATACTATCACTTCAATTTATAGGTTTCCGCGTGTACATATTTTCAGGTAAACTTATCACTTGGTGTCTAAAACTAGAGAACTATTGGGTTTTAATTAGAAAACCCTAAACTACCCTTAATGGTACTTTGGGCTGCAACGGCTACTTTTACAGTTAGAAAACCCTAAACTACCCTTACTCTAGCAGTTGGAATCAAATGAATTGGTTCAAATAAAAGTTTGCTGCAAACTAACTAACAATCAGTCCAGTGAAACAGTCTTATTACAGTTACAACAACTAACAGCTAAGGGAGTTTGTTAGAACAAACTTTAAAACTAACTAACTACCAAAGAACTTTATATGTATAAATAGGACCTATGTACAGATTTATTTTACACAACCGTGAATAAAATTTCATAGCATTTTTCATTTACCCTAAAGTGTCTATACGCTCTTTTGCTTTCTGCTTCCTTGTTGTTGAGTCTTGCTTTGTTTCCAACAAGTGTTTGAAACACCTCGCAGAAAAAAGAACAACAGAAGTTAGTATCTTAGTTGTGAAAAAAAATAGTAAAACAGAAGAGAAATAGTGAAAGGGTAAGAGAATCTACCTATTTGGGTTCTTGAGGGAAGACCTTCAAGTGGTAAGACTCTTCGTGTTCTCAAGAACACAGTCACAATACATGCAAACAGAAAATACAAGAGCAAATTAGGGTTTGTAAGAAAATCAGAGAGACGAAAGGAGAAAAGTAAGAGAGTTACGTTTTTACCTTCGTTGAAACCTCTAATTCAAACCCTTACACTGTTAAGCACCTGCAAAACAACATTTCACATATTAGGTTTCTGGTAAAATCAACAAGCACGGAAAAGGAAAGCCAAGATAGGTTGAGTTTCTTAGCTTCGAAGTGTTCGCTGATCTGTTGGTGTGAGAAACAATCATCTGCAACGGTGAATGATAGGCCGCAAGTGCACGGTTCTATCTAGTAGTAAGAGAGTATCGATCCGCAGCGACTTTGTAATTACCGATTTCGTTTTCAATTGTGATTAGCTAAAAAGAATGATTTGTAGAAGAGATTTTTGATTAATTGAAATTCAGGAATGTAAAGAATCTCGGGTTATTAGTTTCATCACAATGATGAGAATCCATGTAACTCTTTAACTATCCTCCAACCCAAAAAAGTAATATATTCTAAAGGCAAGGTAACAAATGTAATCATAGTCTTCTTTCAAAATAAAACGATGTGTTTTGATCTAACTTTCAATCCTATTCTCATGTTTGAAAGTTAGCAAAACCCTTTAAGAACAAAACCTTTTAAATGCCTCAAGAGAATTAGAATTCCATATATTAATTCTCTTGTCTATTTTCATAGGTCGAAAATAGAATTCCACCTTTCGGTACTTCACTCTAATGTTTAAAAATAAGATTGAGGCATAATGAAAATAGATTAGAATTATAAAACAATTGGAGTGGAGAATAGTCTTTGGGAATTACTAGGGACCTATCATTGGATTACTCCCAATAACCCAAGACCGTATTTCTACTCACTTATGCTTAATATGTATATTGCAATAAGATAAAGAGACATAACTGTAAATGACTGAAATCTAAATGACAGAAAAATAAGAGCAGAAGGTAAAGACTGAAATAAAAATGTAGAAATAAAAGAGCTGAAGATTAAAAGGCAAGAATGTAACTAACACGAAAATAAAAGACAAGAACTAAAAGGAAAGCAAGAACTTGGATTAAACTTTGGGGTCAGATTACAAGTCAGGAAGTCCCCCTTTGCACTCAGAAATGAGCTCTATTTATAGCCTAGGATGATAGACAAGCCATTAAATTCGAGTTACAAGCCATAAAGGAATGAAATATGATCAGTTTGTAATAGTTTCTAAGTCTGAAGCAGCAGCACGGATCGTGCTTCAGATACGCACGGATCGTGCCTGCTGAGAAACTGTAGGAGATCTGGCAAACGAGAAAGCGCATGGATCGTGCTTAATGGCGCAAGGACCGTACCAAGAATTCTGGACTTCTGGCTGATTTTCTTTGTTTTTCACGAACAGGAGGCGCACGGATCGTGCCTTATCACGCACGGACCGTGCTGGAAAATCTGATGCTCGGCTCCATTTTCTTTGTTTTTGCTCCTTTTGTTATGCTCTTTTGATCCTTGATTTTTGATCATCCAAAATTCCTCATTTAACCCATAATTAGCCCTGAAAATAAAACAAACAATTTGTAGTAAAATAGCTCAAAAATAGAACTAAAATTCCACAAACTTTCTTTAATTTAATTACTTAGAAGACACTAAAATAAGACTTATCAGTGAAATCAACAAGATTGTGTTGATTTCACAGGAACCCTAGCAGAGCTAGACGGAGGAAACGAGAGAGAGAGAAGAAAGAAAGTTCAAGAAGAAGAGAGAGAGAGAAAGAGTTTGAGAAATGAATTCTAAAGAACCCTAGTTTTTTGTTTTGTTCAAGTATTTCGGGTCATACACGACCCGTGTGTTTTATCGCTTGTGTACGGGTCTGGGTTCCGCATTATTGTGTTTGGACCCGTAGAAGGAGTATTTGGACTGGGCTTGAATAATTGGGCTCCATATTTGCTTCCTGCACCCCTGCAAGTTGCAAATCACAACGTATTAAGTTCCATCAAGAACAACGACAAAGAATCAATATATCACAATTTTCACTAGTATTATTGGAGTGAGGTAAATGTAGTTCACTTCGAAAGTGTTCTAAGAGCTTTAAAGTTTTCCCAACTTTGGACTGAGGTGTCTTTCTTTCACCCTAAAATTTTATTAATAAAAAAGAGTATATCACAATCTTTACCTAATTTTGAATTAATTTTGAATTAGTGAAAGCAATTAGTTGAAAACTTGATAAAAGATCCTATCTCTAAGCTCTATGTCTACGAGTCTATCATCACAACCATTGAAGTATTATTATCAGTTCCATTGTGCGAACCGGAGAGTGCAGGGACAAGTATTTAAGCCTAATGCTAGTTATGATTATTTAAGGTATTTTTAGAAGTACGAATTGGAGTACCCTTGTATTCTGTTTATTTAGTTGTTTGCTTATATTGAAAAGGTATCTTTAGAAGTAAATAGGATATAATATTCCTTGTAAAAAAGGGTATAATATTTTATTAATTTTAAATTTTTATTTAAAATCTTTGTGCTACGTTTTTTAGGATGAAAAAAATATTTATTGAATTATTGTAATTTATTCGGACAATGGAAACTTAAATCTAGTCAATTACTTAATTACGCTGAGATTTATCACACTCATAAGCTCTCGCGGATCAACTTCTCAAAGGCTTCTCGCCAAATTCAACTTTGATTTTCATCATCAAAGATATTCAAACTCAGCTTAGATATCTGATTGGACTGTTATTTGTAATATAGTCCACGGTCTGCTAATGTATGTGTAGATTCTTTCAGTTTCTATATTTTGAACTCCCCTTCTCCTCCTCTAAATCTAGGGCTTAGCCCTCTCCTTTTTAATTAAAAAAAAAGGCTAGTTTATTCTAGTTTCATACTTCCCCAGTTTTAATATAATAGTCTTTTAAGATTGTTTTATACAAAAAACACTGAAATAGCTTTGATTATAAAGTCAAATTCAATTATACTCTCACTTCTTATTAGTCCACTCATATAGTTTACTCTCTCTCTTTTTATTAATATATGTGTAAAATGATAAATAAAATAAATGTATAATTGATATAAAAGTAGTTAATGTTATATTAAAATTTGAAGACGACAGATAAATAGAAACAAAATTTACCCAAAAAACCGTCAATTAAAAAGAAACAAAGGGAACAACATATTTGATTGGATTTTTTTGTGTTAGTAGTTTTAAAACGGCAAGCATTTAGTGGACGTTGCTTTTAGTAATTTTCTTTTGGTCAAAACTCAACATTTATTCCGCTTCTAGCTTAAGTAGTTACTAGGGCCGTACACCCGTGCTATGCACGGGGTGGTAACAATGACGCGGCTAAGTTAATCCACCAAAAAATAGCTGTGTACTATTGGTGTTACAACATAGGAAAAGAAATAAGGAAGAAGAATTGGCATAAAATTATATTTTTGAGTATTAGAACGGTTAAATTTTATTCGAACACCGAAGTGTCTCAAAACACGCTGATTAGCATCACACTTTATGTATTATGTAAGGAAATTATATTTTTTCCCACTAAACTGGTTAGAGGTACAAATTTTGCATATATGAATAGTTGGATTTTTTGCGAACAGTAAAGAAAAAAAAACACACTATTGTGAATTCTGAAGCATCTCAAAACATACTACTTAGCATTGTACCTTACTCATTTCGTTATGATTTTTTTCACCAAACAGATTACTGATTTGTCACGAAATTTTGAAGCATCCCAAAACATACTACTTAGCATTGTACTTTACTCATTTCGTTATGATTTTTTTTCACCAAACAGGTTACTGATGAACAAACTTTACATAATTTATCACAAATTTATTTTCATTTTTCACCTATTCGATTATCGAGGAACAAACCTAATATATTTATGGCTAAATAGAACATTTGGTCATTTATCTTTGCTCCAGATTTAACTTTGGCCCTTTATTTTTTTTTGGTCCGTTTTGGTCCTTTATCTTTCAGTTTCGTTTCACTTTGGTCCTTTATCTTTTTTTGGTCCGTTTTGGTCCTTTATCTTTCATATTCGTTTCATTTTTGTCCCTCACGTTATTATTTAATTCAATTAAAACATTAAAACAATTAAAACAATTAATTCAATTAAAACAATTAAAAAATAAAACATAACCCCCCCCCCCCCACCGTCCACCACCAACCACCACCACCCGCCACTATCCACCACCGTCAACCACCACCCACTACCGTCAACCACCACCCACCAAACAGATCTGGAAACGAAAATGGAAGAAGCAAACAGATTTGGAAGAACCACCACCCACCCAACCTCTCGCCGTTCTCTCTCTCGTCGCTCTCCCTCTCTCGTCGCTCTCCCTCCCTCGCCGTTCAGATCCAGATCCAGATCGAGGAGGGGGGAGGTGCGCACCAGTTTCGTTCAGTTTCGTCAGTCATTCTTCTTCCTCTTAAACAATCTCAGCGATTTCATCTCCTTCGTCTTCGTTCCCCTCAGTCAGAAATTCATCTCCTTCGTTTCTCTCTCTCACCCAGCGACAGTGAATCAAGGTGGTGGTTTAAGATTCAATTAATTCAGTTTCGTTTCTCTCTCTCTCTCACCCAGCGACAGATTCTAACTATAGGTGGTGGTTGTTGTTGGCTCACGGTGAGGGGGGAGGGGTTCACGGTGGGGGGGGACCAAAATATTGTTTTAATTGTTTTAAAATAATTTTGTTTTAATTGTTTTAATGTTTTAATTGAATTAAATAATAACGTGAGGGACCAAAAGGAAACGAAAATGAAACATAAAAGACCAAAACGGACCAAAAAAAAGATAAAGGACCAAAGTGAAACGAAAATGAAAGATAAAGGACCAAAACGAACCAAAAAAAAGATAAAGGACCAAAGTGAAATCTGGAGCAAAGATAAATGACCAAAAGTGTTAGCATTTATTTATAGATCAAATATTTTCCTAAATTTTTATGTATTAAAAAAAATGAAAAAAAAGAGGGGGTAGGGAGGGTAAGGGGGGAGGAGGGGTGTTTTTGGCGCTCAAATGGTGTAAAGTAGATAGTGGGGGGTAAGGGGAGAGGGGGGTGTTTTTGGCGCTCAAATGGTGTAAAGTAGATAGTGTATTAATATATAGGGTTAGGATTGTACTTTACTGATTTCGTTATGATTTTGTTTCACCAAACAGGTTACTGAGGAACAAACTTTGCATAATTTATCACGAAATTTATTTTCATCTTCCACCTATTCGATTATCGAGGAACAAACCTAATATATTTATAACGAAAATGAAACATAAAAGACGAAAACGGACCAAAAAAAAGATAAAGGACCAAAGCAGTGTTATCAGAACCGGTCCGGACCGGCCGGTCGGACCGGGACCCGGTGGTCTTCCAGGGCCGGGCAGCGTGCAGGACCGGATCTGCAGTTGGCCCGGTGATGACGTCATCGGACCGGTGAAAAACCGGGTCGGACCGGTTGGTCCTCTTTTTTTTTTTTTTTTTAAAGATGAACCAATTATAAATTTTGCATGTTTTCACAAAAAAGGCTTGGGTGGGGTTCGAACCCCCTCCCTAGTATTCAACATTTCAACTTTTTAACCACTAAGCTATCTATTATTTGTTGATACTGTCCCGCATTCATTAAATATAATCAATTCCGGATATGTTAATTTTGTTTGCACATTCTTTCATTAATAGTTTTGATTAAACACACATTTTTTTGACAAATTGATTCAAGTTCAACACTCATAAACATGTTAGTAAATGTATAATTATAAATAAAATTATAATAAAATTTCTATATTAATAAATGTATACTTTCTTAGTATATATTATAATTTTTTGAATTTATTTAATATAGACCGGGTCATGCCGGTCCGACTAGAGACCCGCGGTCCGACCCCGGGTCTAGTGACCCGGTGCCTTGACCGGGTCGATGGCCGGTCCTGGGTCTGATAACACTGGACCAAAGTGAAACGAAAATGAAAGATAAAGGACCAAAACGAACAAAAAAAAAGATAAAGGACCAAAGTGAAATCTGGAGCAAAGATAAAGGACCAAAAGTGTTATTTAGCCTATATTTATAGATCAAATATTTTCCTAAATTTGTATGTATTAAAAAAAATGAAAAAAAAAAAGAGGGGGTAGGGGGGTAAGGGGGGAGGAGGGGTATTTTTGGCGCTCAAATGGTGTAAAGTAGATAGTGGGGGGTAAGGGGGGAGGGGGGTGTTTTTGGCGCTCAAATGGTGTAAAGTAGATAGTGTATTAATATATAGGGTTAGGATTGTACTTTACTGATTTCGTTATGATTTTGTTTCAACAAACAGGTTACTGAGGAACAAACTTTGCATAATTTATCACGAAATTTATTTTCATTTTCCACCTATTCAATTATCGAGGAACAAACCTAATATATTTATAACGAAAATGAAACATAAAAAACGAAAACGGACCAAAAAAAAGATAAAGGACCAAAGTGAAACGAAAATGAAAGATAAAGGACCAAAACGAACCAAAAAAAAGATAAAGGACCAAAGTGAAATCTGGAGTAAAGATAAAGGACCAAAAGTGTTATTTAGCCTATATTTATAGATCCAATATTTTCCTAAATTTTTATGTATTAAAAAAAATGAAAAAAAAAAAGAGGGGGTAGGGGGGTAAGGGGGAGGAGGGGTGTTTTTGGCGCTCAAATGGTGTAAAGTAGATAGTGGGGGGTAAGGGGGGTGTTTTTGGCGATCAAATGGTGTAAAGTAGATAGTGTACTAATATATAGGGTTAGGATTGTACTTTACTGATTTTGTTTCACCAAACAGGTTACTGAGGAACAAACTTTGCATAATTTATCACAAAATTTATTTTCATTTTCCACCTATTCAATTATCGAGGAACAAACCTAATATATTTATAGTACAAAAGTTTTTTCTAAAATTTTATGTATTTAAAAAAAATGAAAAAAATAAGAAGAGGGGGGTAAGGGGAAGGGGGGAGGGGGGAGGGGGATTTGCCGCTCAAATGCAAAAAGGCGATATTGCATTAATATTTGGAGATGATATAAGGACGTGTATTTTTTTTTTGGTCCAAAGGACGTGTATTTTAGAATCAAAAGTTGGAGTAGTAATAGGGAATAGGGCTTTTGATGTATTGGGTCAAAGCCCATACTTCCGTAAGTTATTTGAAGGCGGTTTTTTTTACCCCCACCACATGCATCTATACCCCCCACACAATTTGATAATCCGAAAATACCCCTCAGTAAAACCACTTAACGGATTTATCTAATTAAATATAAATCCGTTTTTGGTTTTTTTCCCAAAACGGATTTATCTATATATTTATTAGATAAATTCACTTTGTGGTTAGATAAATCCGTTTTGGGAAAAACCCAAAAAACGGATTTATATTGAATTCTATAAATCCGGTTTTCAAAAATAACAAAATGGATTTACCTAAGAACTACATAAATCTGTTTTGGTTCTTTTACAAAATGGATTTATCTATTTATTAGATAAATCTGTTTTGAAAATATTCAAAACGGATTTATCTAATGAATAGGTAAATCCGTTTTGTGTATTAAAAGTAACAGTTTTTTATTTAAATTTTTAAAAAATGTTATAAAAACACTACTAAAAATCCGTTAAAGAGTCAAAACTAATCTAAAAATTATAAAAACACCACTAAAAATTTAATAAAACCAAAATAAGGTTATGCAAATTTTTTTAGATTTGTTGGAGATTAAGAAAAACTAAAAAAATTAATAAAAAATAATAAAGGATTGAATTTGGGATTTTGAGCCCCGCTATCCCAATAGGAATCTCTTCTTGGGAAGTCTTGATCCCTGATTTTTTCGGATTTATTGGTTGTGGTTTCATTAAAATCGGAGTAGGTTGCCCGAAAACCGATTTTTTATCCTAAATTATTCACTCGACATACAACATCGTCACGTGATAACCTAAACGGAACCAAAAGACGACCGATATTCATATCTATTTTATATTTTTAAAAAAATTAATTTTGATTTTTTAACAGATTTATCACTTTCATTTATTAATTATTTTGCAAAACGGATTTATCTATTTATTAGATAAATCCGTTTTTTGTTATGTTTCAAAAACAGATTTATCTATTATTAGATAAATACGGTTTGCAAAAATATAAAAAACGGATTTAGGTAAATATTTTTCTTGAAAACGGATTTATCTAATTTAAACATAAATCCGTTTCGGAAAAAAACCAAAAACGGATTTATCTTTAAATTAGATAAATCCACGTGAAAAAATGAATTAGGGGTATTTTCGGATTATCATATTTTGTAGGGGTATAACTTGATAAGGTGGGGGTACAAAAAAAACCCTTAGAAGGCTGGTATTTATTTGTACCCCAAACCTAGATTTCATACCCCCACATTTTCATTTAATGTCATTTCAATCATCAATCATCAACTACATTATAAGAAAAGAAGGGGTTGTTGAAATTACAATTTTAGACATTTAACACCTCACCTTTTTAAGGGTATTATTGTAAATTTGATAACAATTTTACTTTTTAAATTTCTCTCACCACATCTATTTCTTACTTTTTCCATTTCACTCGCACCCCTTTACTTTTTCCATCTCTCCAACTTTACTTTTTTTGATATATTTTTCTCTCTCCAATTTTTCTCTCTCTTTTAAATAATATATCAAATTTATAAATAGTTTTTTTTGACAAATGAAAACTTATATCATTTCATTCATAATCAAAGTGGTAATACAATTCGGACTACCAAAAACTTGGGAGCTAGCAAAATCCCTTGATGCTCTAGCTAGTGTATGAGCAACAATGTTGGCTTGCCTCCGGATGAAACTAACCGCATAGTTTTGTGTCCTAGATAATAAAGTCTTACAAGTTCTCAAAATTGAGCCAAACTCGGTAACAGAATTACACACTCCTCGAATGCCATCTACCACCACTTTGCAATCCAGCTCGATGGTAACTCGTTGGATGTCCAGTTCCTATAACCAATTGACTGCTAACATTAATCCCAAAGCCTCTGCTTCCTGTGGTTGCGGTGCACCATAAAACCAGGCAGACTTCGCTTTAACCAACGAACCTTCACTATCCCGAATGCAAAGACCAATACCAAATCTATTATCCTCAAACAAAGCCGCATCCACATTGCACTTCATAACATCCACTGCTGGCCGAACCCACACAGCAGCAGCAGCGTTTCCAGCAGTGACAAGCTGTGGCTGTCGCTGCTGTTGCTCACGGACTGGGCGCCTCGCTTGCTGCCAGCGAAATAAAAAATTCAAGGCGCAACTGATAGAGAACCGAACTGGTCTAACCGTGTTCTCCCATATTTTTTCATTCCTTCTTTTCCACAAACACCAAATAATCATAGCAAAATTGTTCCTAGCACTTTCGGACACAGCCTCCAGAATATTAAAAACCGCATCTTTAAAACCAGCAGCACCTACCACCAGCAGCATCTTTAAAGGCCATCTCTACTTTTGTTCCACACCAACTTGTCCTCAACGTCCCTACCATGGAACACCATACCCTTTATGCGATTTGTATCCTCCTCATTAAACAATTGGTCAAGCAATGAAATATTCCATATCCCTTCGTTTGCGTTAAAGAGATTTGCCACTGTCATATTCTCCCACCCCGGCACCACACTAGAAGAAACAAAAGAACTATTACCTCCTCTCACCCAAGGATCATTCCAAACATTGATAGATGTGCCATCTCCAATTTTCCTTCTAGATCCAAAATTAACAAATACCTGTGAAGTGTGGATGCTACACCAAACATAGCTGGGATTATGGCCCAAGCGAGCCCCCATAAAGTCCCCATTAGGGAAGTATTTAGCTTTGAAGACGCGGGTAACTATGGCATCCTTGTTGGTGCACAAACACCAACCTTGCTTCCCTAGCATAGCCAAATTGAAACTGTGGAAGTGTCGAAAGCCCATACCACCAAATTCCTTACGCATAGATATCCTATCCCAACTCAACCAATTAATCCCTCTCCTTGCTCCTCTATTCGAACCCCACGAAAAAGAATTAATAATCCTCTCCATCTCCTCTCCTAGAGATGTAGGAATCAAGAAGGTACTCATACAATAAGCCGGGATAGCTTGAGCCACTGATTTCACAAGAACCTCCCTCCCTACTTTAGATAGATGTCGCCCTGACCACTGCCTGACCTTGTTCCACACACGATCCCGTGCCAATACATTCAGTTACCCCCCAGAATATTAACCACCTGCACTCTGATATACTCATTAATATTCCTGCTGAAATAAATCTCAGATTTCTGGAGGTTGATAGACTGCCCCGAAGCCTTCTCATAAGTTTCTAAGACTTCCTTGAGTTTTGTGCTTTCATTCACATCAGCCCTGCAAAATAAAAACAGTCATCTGCAAATAACAAGTGTGTTAGGATTGGAGCCCCTCTACACACTTTGACTCCATGAATCTCTCCTCTCGCCTCACATTTTTTAAGAAAGCTGTAAGGCCCTCTGCACATAAAATAAAAAGGTAAGGTGACAGTGGGTCACCTTGCCTGAGACCTCTCCCTAGTGAGATTGAGCCGGCTCTCTCTCCATTCATTAGCACTGAATAATGTACCGTTTCAACACACATCGTCATCCAAGTCACCCACTTCTCATTAAAGCCCAACTTCTCAAGAACACATCGCAAGTACCCCCTATCATAGGCTTTGCTTATGTCAATTTTGAGGGCCACCTCCCCCACTTTCCCCCACACCTTACACTTCAAATGATGAATAGTTTCAATAGCAACCATCACATTGTCTAAAATAGACCGATTAGAAACAAAAGCTGATTGCTCAATTGAAACACACTTATGTAACACATCTTTCAATATATTAGCCAAAACTTTAGAAATGATTTTATATATGACATTACAAAGAGATATTGGCCTTAAATCACGCATGGTTGCTGGATTATCTACCTTTGGATTCAAGACAATGTTTGCGTCGTTGAGTATGGGTGGGAACTCACCACTATCAAGCCAAGCCACACCAGAATGAAATAACTCAGGTCCACAAAGATTTCAAAAGCGTTTAAAGAATGCCGGGTTCAAACCATCCGGGCCCGGAGCCTTATCCGAATGCATTTGAAACAAAGCCTCCTTAAACTCACCAATCTCAAAAGGATCCGTCAACTTATCATTATCCTCCACGTTCACCACCCTTCACAAACAATCCACAACCGGCCCATAATCACCATGCACACCCTCAAACAAATTCGTAAAGTAGTCATGCGCCACCTCCCCCAAAGCCACCTGAGAATCAGCCACCGTACCATCATCTCGGGTCAATTTGACAATTGCTTTACGGCGACGTCGCACACTAGCCATATCGTGAAAGAACTTAGAATTTGTGTCGCCATCCCTCAAGCAATGCACATTCGCCCTTTGTTTCCCAGAGGCCTCTTCTTGAGTCAATAGAGAACTCAAGCGAGCATTAACTTCCTTATAATGTTCCATAGCTCCCACCTCCAAAGAACCCCTCAACGACTCCATCTCCTCCTTACACTTCTTAATATCAAGACGATATCGCGCCCTCAACCTCCTACCCCAACCATCAATAGCGCTAGTACAATTCTCCACCCTTTGCACCAAGTCACAATTACCACCACTAGTCCAACTCTCCCCAACAACGATAGGAAGATCAACCTCCTCCAACCAAGCATTTTCAAACCGAAACGGGCGTGGCGCTCCACGACGACGGTGTTCCCATAATTGCAACCATAAAGGCGTGTGATCAGAACGGTCAGCAACGCCATTGATGAGGCAACAATTTGGAAATAAATCAATCCAATCTTGAGTTGCAAGAACTCTATCCAACCTTTCTTCTTTGAAGGCGTCTGTACCACGCCCTCTACTCCAAGTAAACGGGTGACCCTGCATAGGTGTATCATGTAGAAGGCAATCCTGAATCGCATCTCTAAAGCCCCTGAGAACCCACAGAGCTCTATCCGCACTACCTCTTTTCTCCTCATTAGACAACAAATCATTATAGTCACCAACAACACACCACGGAAGCGAGTTGTCCCGAGCTAAGGTTTTAAGCAAATTCCACGTTCACGCCTACGACCACTCTCAGGACAACCATAGAAACAGTGATTCTCCAAGATGGACCATTCACACTCACCACCTCAGCATCAATAAAGTTAATAGAATAGTTGGATGGCGCCATAGCAACGCCAGCCCACCACTTATACCAACACTATCTACTGCGAAAGCAGAATCAAAACCAAGTCTTACACGAATCTCCTCAATTTTGTCAGCATGTACCAAAGTCTCACACAAAAACAATACGTCCGGTTGATACGACCGAACGAGGTCACGCAAAGAGGGAACTGCTCGTGGGTTACCCAGGCCCAAGCAGTTCCAACTTATGATACTCATTACTCCTGGCAGGCCCCACTGCCAGGACCTGCCCATAAAAAAGACCCTTCATTAGGCTGAGAGTTACCAATTGATACTAGCGCTTCATTCCTTATACCACCCCCACTTGCGATGTTGTTATTATTTTCTACACCCCCCTCACTTGACCCTTCACGCATCCTCTTACGGTCCATAGCCAAATCCACCTCAGTCTCCATCATCACTTCATTAATCCCACGTGGCTCCTCATCAATCCTAGCTGGCCCATTCACTCCTTGTTATAAATAGTTTATTTATTATTAAATAGCTACTTTTCTCTATATCTATCCATATAAGAAAAAAGATACCTTCTTAAATTACAAAACTAGACATCTGAATTTTTCCCACCTCACCATTTTGAGGACAAATTTATACAGTCACATGTATCCTTCTCTTACTTTATCTCTTATACTTTACTTTCTAATTTCTTAGTTTTTTTTCTCTTACTTTTCATGCATTTTTATATTTCATACTTATCTATCCATATAAGAAAAAAGGTAGCTACTTAAATTAGAAAACTAGAGATCTAAATTTTTGAACACGTCACAATTTTGAGGCCAAATTTATACATTCACATGTATCATTCTCTTACTTTATCTCTTATACTTTACCTTCTAATCTCTTACTTTTCATGCATTTTTATATTTCATACTTATTTATCCATACAAGCAAAAAGATTGCTCCTTAAATTACAAAACTAGCCATCTAAATTTTTGCCACCTTACTATTTTGAGGACAAATTTATACATTCATATTTATCCTTCTCTTACTTTATCTCTTTCTCATTAACAACAAAACTAAATATCTACATTTTTGCCACCTTACCATTTTGTGGATACATGAAATGATTTGATTAATTTAGTCCTCCTGAAATTCAAATCTTATGAATTTATTCCTAATAGTTTTTATTACCTTCTTGCGACAACATTGAGTTTTTTTTACAGTTTTAATGCTCATCCCGGATCATGGAAAAATAGATGACCATAGTACAATAATAAAGTTATAAAAGAAAAAAGATGGCTACTTAAATTACAAAACTAGACATCTAAATTTATCTCTTATACTTTAGTTACCGATCTCTTAGTTTTTTCTCTTACTGTTCATGCATTTTCATAATACATACTTATTTTAATTTTTTTTAAAAATTCATCTCTCTTTCTCATCTCCTCCTTCCTTTAATATTTAAGCTTTTTATAAATTATCATGCATCAATTATTTATAAATATCTAATAACTATATAAGAAAAAATATAACCGCTTAAATTACAAAACTAAATATCTAAATTTTTGCTACCTCACCATTTGGAGGACACATGATATAATTTGATTAATTTAATTCTCCTAAAATTCAAATCCAATGAATGTATTCTAAATATTTTTTATTACCTTCTGGCCCCAACATTGTGTATTGTTTTGTAGTTTTAATCCACCTCCCGAATTTTGGAAAATTAGATGACCACAGTACAATTATAAAGTTGGAAGACCAAAATATAATCATAAAATATTATAAAAGCAATTATTTGAATAGTACAATTATTTGATGATTGTTTTGCTTTTGGGTCACGACGAGTAAACATCATAAGTGATCTGTTTTATTTTATTTCTGTAAGTACATAGCAATTTTTTTTAGTATTTATAATTAATTAGTTTACCGGTTTTATGTTGTCAGTATAATTATTTTTATATTACATATTTGCAGTATAATTAATTTCTCATTTTTCTTTCATGAGTGTATTGTTGTGTGAAAAGGGTATTGTGCAAGTGTACACAGTCTTTAACAAGTAATATAGTAGAAAGATGAGATCGTACCCACAGGGATTGTAATTAATTCTTAAAGCTTAAGTTGATAGTTGGATTAGTGAAGTGTAACCAAGTAAAAAACAATAATATTGGATGAAGACAGAAAGTAAACAAGTTCAGTAAGATAAGTTGGAAATCAAGTGAGAAAGTTAGTTGGAATTCTCTTTACTAAGTAATTCACTTTTGACAGCATTATGTTATTTACCACGATGGGGCATTGGATGCTGTATTAATTGATGCGTGCCTTCCAGTCACTAGCGTCAGGGTTTTGTTACAAGTCTTATGTCTAAGCCCTAAATAAGTTCACCCTTGTATACGAAGTATGTAACACCCGAAATAATTTAATTAAATATTTGATTAAATTATTTAAGTGTTGCAATATTATTATTATTATTATAAGTTATTAATAAGTTATTTTATTTTTTAAATTGAAGGGAGTGATGTGGGTAACTCCGGGGTGGTGAGGAATGGCCCATGAGGCCCAAGCCCATTAGCTTAGGCGCTCCAAGGCGTTTAGGGCATGATGCAAATCGCATCATTTGTGTAACACAGGGAAAAGAAAGAAAACGAAAGAAAGAAAGGAGAAGAGAGAAGAGAGAAGTCGCGAAGGAGAAGAGGAAGGGAGGAGAGAGTTCGCAAGTTTTTCGTGAAGAGGAGATCGTTCGTGTTGCGGTGTTTTCGTGCGTGGCCATCTTCTTCGTGCTAGGGGCTTACGCATTCGAGGTAAGGGTGAGCGTTTCGATTTAATATAATTGAGTATGTGATTTGATGAATTGCGAACTATGATGTTGCGAAGTATGATGTTGTTATGAGAGTTGCGAATTATGATGTTGCGAATTATGAGAGTTGCGGATTATGATGTTGTTTGATGAATCGTTGATGTTGTTATGTGTAGTTTCGTATGTGTGATGTTTGATGATGGTTGGGAAGGCATTATGATGTGATCATGCTGATTTTCGTGTAAAAGATTCTGCTGCATGTAAACTATTCGATGAAATGGTGCTTGTGTGCGCATATGGGGTGTTTTGGGTGAAACTTCGAATTCTGGGCATATTTTGCCGTGCCATCTTTTGCATTTGCGTGCCCAAATTCAATTTTAAACATTTTGGCTCGAGTGGTTTTATTTTTGCACATGTCATTTTGGAGTTGTCTCGGTGGGTGTTGCTTATGTGCGCATATGGGGTGTTTTGGGTGAAACTTCGAATTCTGTGCATATTTTACCGTGCCATCTTTTGCATTTGCGTGCCCAAATTCAATTTTAAACATTTTGGCTCGAGTGGTTTTATTTTTCCACATGTCATTTTGGAGTTGTCTCGGTGGGTGTTGCTTGTGTGCGCATATGGGGTGTTTTGGGTGAAACTTCAAATTCTGGGCATATTTTACCGTGCCATCTTTTGCATTTGCGTGCCCAAATTCAATTTTAAACATTTTGGCTCGAGTGGTTTTATTTTTGCACATGTCATTTTGGAGTTGTCTCGGTGGGTGTTGCTTGTGTGCGCATATGGGGTGTTTTGGGTGAAACTTCGAATTCTGGGCATATTCTACCGTGCCATCTTTTGCAATTGCGTGCCCAAATTCAATTTTAAACATTTTGGCTCGAGTGGTTTTATTTTTTTCACGTGTCATTTTGGAGTTGTCCTGGGGGTGTGTGTGTGTGGCGCTGCTGTGCGCGTGGTGCTGGGCGCTGCCTCTGGGCGCGCCTGGTGCGTGTGTTGCGTAGCGCTGGGCGCGCCTTGGGCGCTGCCCCGTGCGCCAAAAACTTTATGCCTGTGCCGGTATTTTACCGAGAGTCCGGAAATAATATTTTAAACATAAAAATGCTGCTGTTGATGAAATAAAAATGCTGCTGTTTCCTTAAATGTTAAGGTGTTGTTTTCTCAATTTAAATGTGATGTCTATGATGATGATGTGATATAATTGTGATGATTATGACGAGTACACTCTATGAGTGTTTTTATGACGACGATGACGAGGACTCCAGGTGAGTGATTTGGTGTGGCACATGTGTCCATAGTGTCTCATAGCATGTGCATATTATGACGAATAGGCTTCGGCCTCTTATTGACGTAAAACAGTGACGATGTGCCCATAGTGGCTTATTTATGACGAGAATGGTACCATCATGCATATACCCAGGTGTGGGTTGCATTTCCATGCACATACATGATTTATGACTTGTGGGAAAAAGTTGTGACTTGAGTTAGTGTTTAGTGACGATGATGTTGGGGTGATGACGATGTTGTATCACTGCTTTGTTCACATTACTCTATTATGTGCTTGATTATGTTTTGTTGAAATTCTCACCCCTTCTGCTTGGAATGTTGCTCTATTGTGGCAACGCTGCAGGTAACCGCGAGTGAAGGTCCTGCTGCCTTCTTTAATAGCTATTTGGGATGTCTGTCGAGTCGCTCTCTGATACTGTGACACTTAGGGGGCGTGGTTGAAGTTTGTTAATTAATTAACTAATTATTTAATGATGATGTCGATGATGTGAGACGTGTTTGAGTGGTATTAGTGAGTTATTGTTTTATTCCGCTGTGATGTGATTTTCGGAGTTTAACTTTCATGACGGGTGCCTTGTTGCACAAACCTTGATGGGTGTAATTGATGAGTTTTGTTAATGACGATGTGGCATTTCTTTTCTATCAGTTGAATTAATATTTGCGAAAGAGAATTACTCTGATAAATGACGTATAAATTATGGGGTAGAAAAGGGGTGTTACATTAGTGGTATCAGAGCAGTTCGGTCTGTCCGGCCGGTGGTCGAGTCGTCAAGTTGAGTAGCATTTGAGTTTTGTTACTCGTTTTTGAATTCTGTTTTCTGTTGCAGTGCTAGAATGGCAGGACGGAACGATGCTGCACTTGCTGCTGCTTTGCAGGCTATAGCTGGGGTTGTGGGCAACATGCCAGGTGCTGGTGATGCTGGGACGCGCAGTTTGGCTACGTTCCAGCGAGAGAACCCTCCTACTTTTGAAGGCGGGTATAACCCTGATGGTGCCCTTGAGTGGCTGAGAGAGATGGAGCGGATCTTCCGCGTTATGGATTGTACCGACGCTCAGAAGGTTCGTTATGGTACACACATGTTGAAGAGAGAGGCTGGTGACTGGTGGATGGCGGCTAGGCAGAGGTTGGTGGTCGCCAATGAGGAGATCACTTGGGCTGTGTTCCAAAGAGAGTTCAGGAGGAAATACTATCCGGAAGATGTCCGCGGAAAGAAAGAGGTGGAGTTTCTGAGGCTGGAACAAGGTAACATGTCTGTAACTGAATATGCTGCAAAATTTACTGAGCTGTCCAAGTTTTATCCGCACTATGATGGAGAGGGTGTTGAGTTCTCCAAATGCATCAAGTTTGAAAACGGATTGCGTGCCGATATTAAGAAAGCCATAGGGTATCAACAAATTCGTGTGTTCTCTCTGTTGGTTGATAGCTGCCGGATTTTTGAGGAGGACAGTAATGCCTTCTCCAGAGTTATGAAATAAAAGCAAAAAAACTTCTCGAGTCGTGGTAAGCCATATGAGGTGCCTGCTGGTAAGGGCAAAGGGAAGTTTGTTGGTGGGTCTAAGCGAAGTGGGGGAGATGCTGCAGCCAGTATTACTTGTTACACGTGTGGGAGAGCAGGTCATAAGAGTCCAGATTGCCCAAGCGGGGATAAGAAGAGATGTTATCGGTGTGGGAAAGAGGGGCACATATCTTCCAGCTGTGATAAGAAGGAGGTGGTATGCTTTAATTGTGGGGAGGGTGGTCACATCAGTACACAGTGCTCAAAACCCAAGAAGGAGAAGTCGTTTGGGAAAGTGTTCACTCTGGCTGAGTCTGATGTGGTGAATGAGATTCGAGGTATGTGCTATATCAATAATTTTCCTCTTATTGCTATCGCTGATACTGGTGCTACCCATAGTTTTATTGCTGCCGCATGTGTTGAGAAACTAAGTCTTGTCTTATCTGATATGTTGAGAGAGATGGTTATCGATACTACAGTTAAGGGTTCGGTAACTACCTCCGTTGTTTGTGCCAAATGTCCTGTATCTATATATGGTGGAGAATTTTTAGTTGATTTGATCTGTTTGCCGCTGAGTGGAATGGATGTCATTCTGGGTATGGACTGGTTAGTTGATAATCATGTACATATCAACTGTCGCGAAAGGTCCGTGAGTTTCGCTTCGCCGGAAGAGAAGTCTGGTTTGCTATCTGCGGGTCAACTGCACAGGGTGAAGAGAGAAGAGGTTCAGCTGTTTTCTCTGTTAGCGTCGTTGTCTGATGAGAGCCAAGCGAAGATTGATGAGTTGCAGGTGGTGTGTGAGTTTTCCGAGGTATTTCCTGACGAGATTCCGGATATACCACCAGAGAGAGAGGTGGAGTTTACTATTGATCTAGTTCCTGGCACTAAGCCTGTGTCTATGGCACCATATAGAATGTCTGCGTCTGAGTTGGCAGAATTGAAGAAGCAACTTGAGGATTTGTTAGAAAAGAAGTTTGTAAGACCGAGTGTGTCGCCGTGGGGAGCTCCAGTGTTGCTAGTGAAAAAGAAAGATGGTAGTATGAGGTTGTATGTAGACTATCGTCAATTGAATAAAGTTACAATCAAGAACAAGTATCCGTTATCGAGGATTGATGACTTGATGGATCAGTTGGTGGGTGCTAAAGTATTCAGCAAGATTGATTTAAGGTCTGGTTATCATCAGATCAAGGTAAAAGATGAATACATCCAGAAGACGGCGTTTAGGACAAGATATGGGCACTATGAGTATTCCGTAATGCCTTTCGGTGTGACTAATGCGCTGGGGGTATTCATGGGGTACATGAACCAAATCTTTCGCGAGTATTTGGACAAGTTTGTGGTGGTTTTTATTGATGATATTCTAATTTATTCTAAGTCAGAAGGGGAGCATGCGGAACATCTGAGGTTGGTGTTGGAAATTCTGAGGGATCGAAAGTTATATGCGAAGTTGTCCAAGTGTGAGTTTTGGTTGAAAGAAGTCAGTTTTCTCGGTCATGTGATTTCTAGTGGGGGGATTGCGGTGGATCCTTCTAAGGTTGATGCAGTGTTGCAGTGGGAGTCCCCGAAGTCAGTTACTGAGATAAGGAGTTTTCTGGGATTAGCGGGTTATTATAGAAGATTCATTGAGGGGTTTTCGAAGTTGGCTCTGCCGTTGACCCAATTGACTTGCAAGGGTAAGGCTTTTGTTTGGGATGACCGATGTGAAGAGAGTTTCAATGAGTTGAAGAAGAGGTTGACTACGTCACCAGTGTTGACCCTGCCTGATCCGGTTGAGCCGTTTGTGGTCTATTGTGATGCTTCCAAAATGGGTTTGGGTGGTGTGCTTATGCAGAATGGGAAGATGGTCGCTTATGCGTCGAGACAGTTGAGAACTCATGAAAAGAATTACCCTACCCATGACTTAGAACTTGCTGCTGTGGTATTCGCGTTGAAAATCTGGAGACATTACTTGTATGGATCGAGGTTTGAGGTGTTCAGTGATCACAAGGGCCTTCAGTATCTGTTCGATCAGAAAGAGTGGAATATGAGGCAGCGCCGGTGGTTAGAACTATTGAAGGATTATGATTTTGAATTGAGTTATCACCCGAGAAAAGCTAATGTGGTTGCAGATGCTTTGAGTCGGAAGACTTTGCATATGTCGGCATTGATGGCTAGAGAGCTTGAGTTAATTGAGCAATTCAGGGACATGAGTTTAGTTTGTGAAGTCACACCTCAGAGTGTCGGGTTGGGTATGTTGAAAATTGGCAACGATTTTATGGCTAGTATCCGAGAAGTGCAGAAGTTAGACGTGAAATTGGTTGATCTGATGGGTGGGATTGATCAGTCTGAGAATAAGGACTTCGAGATAGATGCGCAGAATGTATTGAGATATCGTGGAAGAATTTGTGTTCCCGAAGATGAGGAAATGAGAAAGGCGATTCTCGAGGAAGGCCACAGAAGTAAGTTGAGTATCCATCCTGGAGCGACAAAGATGTATCAAGATCTGAAAAAGATGTTCTGGTGGCCTGGGTTGAAGCGCGATGTGGCGCAGTTTGTGTATTCGTGTTTGACCTGTCAGAAATCGAAGGTCGAGCATCAGAAGCCTGCGGGGATGATGCAACCGTTGAATGTTCCAGAGTGGAAGTGGGATAGTATTTCCATGGATTTCGTGACTGGGTTACCCAATACGGTGAGAGGGCATGATTCGATTTGGGTGGTTGTGGATAGATTGACGAAGTCGGCTCATTTCATTCCTATCGGCATTAAGTATCAGGTGTCGAGATTGGCAGAAATCTATATTCAGGTGATTGTGAAGCTGCATGGCGTTCCTTTGTGCATTGTGTCGGATAGAGACCCAAGGTTCACTTCGGACTTTTGGAGTAGTTTGCAGAAGGAGTTGGGTTCGAAATTGAGGTTGAGTTCAGCTGATCATCCTCAAACTGATGGGCAGACAGAGAGGACGATTCAATCGTTGGAAGATCTGTTGAGGTCATGTGTTCTAGAGCAGGGAGGTGCGTGGGATACTCATCTTCCATTGATCGAGTTTACCTATAACAACCGTTATCATTCCAGTATCGGGATGGCGCCGTTTGAGGCGTTGTATGGTCGGAAGTGTAGGACTCCGGTGTGTTGGTATGAGACTGGGGAAAGTTTAGTACTTGGACCTGAGCTAGTTAGAGAAACTACTGAGAAAGTGAAGGTGATCCGGGAGAAAATGAAAGCGTCGCAGAGTAGACAGAAGAGCTACCATGATAAGAGAAGGAAAGATTTAGAATTTGAAGCAGGTGACCACGTGTTCCTGAGGGTCACACCTATGACTGGTGTTGGGCGTGCGCTGAAATCGAAGAAGTTGACTCCTCGTTTCATTGGACCGTATCAGATTACGGAAAGAGTTGGAAGTGTTGCATATCGGGTGGCCTTGCCACCTAATCTTTCGAACTTGCACGACGTGTTTCACGTGTCGCAGCTTCGGAAGTATATTGCGGATCCGTCTCATGTGATTCAACCAGACGATGTGGAGGTGCGGGATAATCTCACTGTGGAGACTATGCCTGTACGAATTGAGGATCGTGAGGTGAAGACCTTACGAGGTAAGGAGATCAATCTGGTGAAGGTTGTTTGGTTTGGAGCAGCTGGTGAAAGTCTGACATGGGAGCTGGAGGATAAGATGCGAGAGTCGTATCCGGAGTTGTTTGAATCAGGTATGTTTTCGAGGACGAAAAATCCTAAGTGGGGGAGAGTTGTAACACCCGAAATAATTTAATTAAATATTTGATTAAATTATTTAAGTGTAGCAATATTATTACTATTATTATAATAATAAGTTATTAATAAGTTATTTTATTTTTTAAATTGAAGGGAGTGATGTGGGTAACTCCGGGGTGGTGAGGAATGGCCCATGAGGCCCAAGCCCATTAGCTTAGGCGCTCCTAGGCGTTTAGGGCATGATGCAAGTCGCATCATTTGTGTAACACAGGGAAAAGAAAGAAAACGAAAGAAAGAAAGGAGAAGAGAGAAGAGAGAAGTCGCAAAGGAGAAGAGGAAGGGAGGAGAGAGTTCGCAAGTTTTTCGTGAAGAGGAGATCGTTCGTGTTGCGGTGTTTTCGTGCGTGGCCATCTTCTTCGTGCTAGGGGCTTACGCATTCGAGGTAAGGGTGAGCGTTTCGATTTAATATAATTGAGTATGTGATTTGATGAATTGCGAACTATGATGTTGCGAAGTATGATGTTGTTATGAGAGTTGCGAATTATGATGTTGCGAATTATGAGAGTTGCGGATTATGATGTTGTTTGATGAATCGTTGATGTTGTTATGTGTAGTTTCGTATGTGTGATGTTTGATGATGGTTGGGAAGGAATTATGATGTGATCATGCTGATTTTCGTGTAAAAGATTCTGCTGCATGTAAACTATTCGATGAAATGGTGCTTGTGTGCGCATATGGGGTGTTTTGGGTGAAACTTCGAATTCTGGGCATATTTTACCGTGCCATCTTTTGCATTTGCGTGCCCAAATTCAATTTTAAACATTTTGGCTCGAGTGGTTTTATTTTTGCACATGTCATTTTGGAGTTGTCTCGGTGGGTGTTGCTTGTGTGCGCATATGGGGTGTTTTGGGTGAAACTTCGAATTCTGGGCATATTTTACCGTGCCATCTTTTGCATTTGCGTGCCCAAATTCAATTTTAAACATTTTGGCTCGAGTGGTTTTATTTTTGCACATGTCATTTTGGAGTTGTCTCGGTGGGTGTTGCTTGTGTGCGCATATGGGGTGTTTTGGGTGAAACTTCGAATTCTGGGCATATTTTACCGTGCCATCTTTTGCAATTGCGTGCCCAAATTCAATTTTAAACATTTTGGCTCGAGTGGTTTTATTTTTTTCACGTGTCATTTTGGAGTTGTCCTGGGGTGTGTGTGTGTGGCGCTGCTGTGCGCTGCCTCTGGGCGCGCCTGGTGCGTGTGTTGCGTAGCGCTGGGCGCGCCTTGTGCGCTGCCCCGTGCGCCAAAAACTTTATGCCTGTGCCGAAATTTTACCGAGAGTCCGGAAATAATATTTTAAACATAAAATAGCCGCTGTTGATGAAATAAAAATGCTGTTGTTTCCTTAAATGTTAAGGTGTTGTTTTCTCAATTTAAATGTGATGTTTATGATGATGTGATATAATTGTGATGATTATGACGAGTACACTCTATGAGTGTTTTTATGACGACGATGACGAGGACTCCAGGTGAGTGATTTGGTGTGGCACATGTGTCCATAGTGTCTCATAGCATGTGCATATTATGACGAATAGGCTTCGGCCTCTTATTGACGTAAAACAGTGACGATGTGCCCATAGTGGCTTATTTATGACGAGAATGGTACCATCATGCATATACCCAGGCGTGGGTTGCATTTCCATGCACATACATAATTTATGACTTGTGGGAAAAAGTTGTGACTTGAGTTAGTGTTTAGTGACGATGATGTTGGGGTGATGACGATGTTGTATCACTGCTTTGTTCACATTACTCTATTATGTGCTTGATTATGTTTTGTTGAAATTCTCACCCCTTCTGCTTGGAATGTTGCTCTATTGTGGCAACGCTGCAGGTAACCGCGAGTGAAGGTCATGCTGCCTTCTTTAATAGCTATTTGGGATGTCTGTCGAGTCGCTCTCTGATACTGTGACACCTAGGGGGCGTGGTTGAAGTTTGTTAATTAATTAACTAATTATTTAATGATTATGTCGATGATGTGAGACGTGTTTGAGTGGTATTAGTGAGTTATTGTTTTATTCCGCTGTGATGTGATTTTCGGAGTTTAACTTTCATGACGGGTGCCTTGTTGCACAAACCTTGATGGGTGTAATTGATGAGTTTTGTTAATGACGATGTGACATTTCTTTTCTATCAGTTGAATTAATATTTGCGAAAAAGAATTACTCTGATAAATGACGTATAAATTATGGGGTAGAAAAGGGGTGTTACAAAGTACCCACAATATCACCCTATGGACTATGCTATCTTATGTCTAGGTTTTAGCATGGAATAACAAAGTTTCCTTTATTAAACTCTTATCCATGTTAGTTCTTGAGTTCTAATCATAAATCATGTCTATATTTAAGACTCTACTTATTCTAGTTGATCAATCCCAAAATAAGTTTGAAAGAAGTATAACACAAAAACTAAAATGCAAACATCAATATATAGCACAATAACTAACTAAAAGATCATTACAAAGTTAAAGCATCCCAACTAAAGAAGCTTAGCTCATACTAGGAATTACTAAGAATATACAAACAAAGATAACCATGTTCATATATCTGATAATACAAATGAGAGAAAATAAAGCAAGAATTACACGGTTGAAGTTCTCTTGCATATATCAGCCTAGCAATGCTGTAGCCTTCACTTCACAACATTCAATCAGCACTATGAGAGTGTGTAAAAGTGGAGAGAGAAGTTGTCAACTTCTTTCCTTCCTTCGCACAAGTAATGTGTAAGTGATTTTAATTCTGTAAATTGGTATATCTTTGAATGAGAAGGTGAAGGTGCTTTTATAGGCTCCTTAAGTGAGGTAGACTTGATCACCAAGTGTACTATAGGATGAAGTTAGGGTTACTTTATTTCCAATTGTCTCCAAAAGTTGATTTGATCTTTCACCCATTAAAGAGAGGAGGTCTTATAGTGAATGGACATGTGTCCCTAAAGAGGTTCAACTTGTAAGGTATGATGTCTCAAGGGTGGCGCCAAAATCATCTACTTGGGCAACTTGATTTTGCTTTTGATGCATCATGACGTCATCAAGAGAATGCTGTGGCAGTTCAGTTTGTCAATGATGTTGGGGCATCAATTGCTGGTGTAACACCCCAATATTTCTAAAATACAGAAATACCAAAACATACATTTTAGTTTACATCAGAGTATAAAAATTTCTGCTTAGATATACATCGTAGTAAGAACGGCGGAAACTATTACATAACTTAGCTCAAATTCAAGTCACAAGATCGAATACAGAGACAATGACGGAAAACATAAACAACTAGGAATGAGTCAATCTTCAATCTTCTCCCCCAAGTGTGACAACTGACCATCCCGCTAGCTTTCCTCATTTCCTGTTCTCTCTAAAAACAACAACAGATGATAGGGTGAGACAACTTGTCTCAGTGAGTTTTACCGTGACCCTTCACCATCACTCGGTTCAATTATAAAACCGTTGCAGCATAGTTTAATTTATAAACCACTTGCTCATATAACCGTAGCCCATCGCCGACCGTGCAACAGCCACAATCTCGGCATATAATGTGCTATTCAATTATTTCCAAGTCTTGTAAGTTAATCTATAATTACAAGCTTACTAATCGAAACACCGACCGTGCAACAGCCACAATCTCGGTGAATCTTGTACCTAGCATAACATCGGCCGTGCAACAGCCACAATCCCGATAAACCCCCGCTAGTACTTTACCTAACATCCAGGACCTAGGGTAGGGGCTCATGACCTTCCCCGCCTAGTATGCTAATCGTCGGATCGTCACCCGACATAGATGTAATTTAGGCAAAAGTGCTCTCGGGGTCCCTTATCTTTATTTAAAGTAACGAATTAGTCCTTTATGTTTTTTTTGTTCCAAATAAGTCCTTTATCTTTCAAATTTTTGACACATAAATCCTTTTCCGTTAACAGTGCTGATTTATGTGTAAAAAAAGGATTTATGTGTCAAAAATTTGAAACATAAAGGACTGATTTGGGACAGAAAATGATTTATGTATCAAAAATTTAAAACATAAAGGACTGATTTGGGACAAAAAAGATAAAGGACCAAATCGTTACTTTAAATAAAGATAAGGGACCCCGGGAGCACTTTAGCCTATAATTTATATATCATACCCGCATTGGGCCAACTCCTATTTTCGATATAATCTATATATCACACCCGCATTGGGCCGAATTCTATATTCGATATAATCTATATCTATCATTGTTCTATAACCCGTTTTGATGATTACAATACTAGACATCCGGCGTTATAATACAGTACTAAGTTGGACATGTAATCCGTTTTATTATTCAAAACATGTACTCACACGCGGTCTACTTTTCGGTTTTTCAAACGATTATAGTTTTCCAAAACCTTTTCTCAAAATCATGTTGATCACCTTCAAAACAATGATTTTATCAAAGTAACATCATCACAATTGGTTGGAAGAAAGATTAGGAGAGGTTTGGAATCGAAAGGAGCGACGAAACGAGAAATTTGCACCTCGAGACAGAACCACGCGCACGGTTCGTGCCCTAGGGGCGCACGACCCGTGCTTGTTGCACCATTTTAATTAACCAACCTGCGAGGTAGGCGCATGGTTTGTGCCACAGGGGCGCACAATCCGTGTGCCCGGTTCTGTCTCTCTATTCCATTCTGTTTCTCTCATTCCGCTTCTCCGTTCGCGTCCAATCCAATTTCCGATCAAAATCCAACTTCAAAAAAGATAATATATATATATATATATATATATATATATATATATATATATATATATATATGCATTTTTATAAAAACCGTTATACGCGAGTATTTGGAAAAACGGTTTTCGACTCGATAAATCTTTCGAAATCCAAATTTTAACCACAGAACCAGAAACACCAATAGTTCAAGAACAATAAGCATAAACCTAATCGTGAGTAAAACACACCCGGAATGACGAAGTCACAACCAATCGAAATTCCACGCAATGCTCTAGACGAGTATCCACTCGAACGGTCCCCGATTCGACTCCGATGTTCCCACGAACTCGAAATCACTCTCAGAACTAACTCCAGGGCCACAAGCTACCGAACCTCATCCAAATGCACCTCAATCCTCAATGCAAGTTCAGTTCTATCCCGATCTAACCCCGACTCTTAGAAACGCGGCAACTAACTCCAAGATTGGTTTGGCAGCATCTGCAAGCTGTTTTGCATCAGGCATAACTAATTCAATTCTTAACCAAAATCATTCAAACCAGTGTCTAACGTGTGGAGAATTTTGTCTATTTTCCTATGGTTCGAATCCCACACTGATATGACGAGTATTCAGGGAGTTACGGCTAAAATACGGAGACTGGTTCGAAAACATTACTGTGACAAAAGTGATATTTGTACGTAAAGTTTCTCCCTCAATACTCAGTCAATTCAAGTGGTTCTTGTGCCTAAACTAAAGGGTTTCGTGTCTACTTTCGGAATTAACAAAAATGAACTTCAAAGGAAGTCTGTGTAAAGAGTTATGAAGGAAATACCACAGAGGTGGTCCCAAACGGGTTTCAAAGAGAATTTGCCTTGAGTTTGTATCTTCAATCCCAACCATCAAGAACCACGAAATTTAGCTCCATAGCTACCCCAAACATCCAAAACAGAACCAAGCTACCACATTCTCTAATAATTTCTAAATGTGGTTGGTGGATGTACTCTAATATGGTTATTGAACATCATCCAACACACGTTGAGCTCCAACATTACATGCACAAGCTCAAATGCTCCTAAGCTTCCACCAAGAGCTTCAAGAACCATCAATGGCAAAATGAAAAGGAGAGGGATTCAGCTTCCATCAAGGGTATCACTGTGTAGAGGAAAGAAAATGGAAGCCAATGGTAGGACTATTACTTACATGCAACCATGGATGATAAAGTTCTCTTCAATTCTTTTTCCTCTTCCTTCTCTCGCCCCTCCCTCTCTTCTCAACCCCTTTTAATTTCTGAATATTGCTAAAGTGAGGAGAAGGAAAGTGATCAGCGGGTCATGTGTTTCTTAAATGAGGACAAAATTACCATTTTGCCCTTATTACCAAATCATCACTTAACCAATAATTGACTCATAACCCTAATTAAAATCCTTGATTATGATCTTAGGGAAATCGAAAAGCCTGATTGGTGAAGGGTAATTTGGGTTAATGATTTGAAGAATATGAAAATGACCAAAATGCCCTTGGTTCCTTAATATCCATTTAGGTCCATTTTAATCCATCAAATACCCATCAATCCATGTGACTTAGCAATTTAAATAACATTTCCATAATCCTAGAATGACTAGGACCCAATCCGTTATTTCATCAATGATAGTTCCTCATTATGAGACGAAATGACGATTTTACCCTTGTGCTCTAATTCCCACAACGATTCACACAATTCGGATAAATTGTGTGAATGTCATATAATTGAGCAATTCAATATTGCTTTCGCGATATTATCATATCCATGACTCAATTTATCATTTGATCGAATAATAAATTGCCAGTTGATTTCGTAAACCGAAATTAGGGAAACGGGGATGTTACAATCACCCCAACTTGAAAGATTTTGTCCTCAAAATCGTTCCAATCCTCTACACTTTGTTGACACGAAATTTCATCTGATAATCAACTACTCCGACCTTTCGATGGCAGGCACTAGATGTTACGGACCAATGGTATACCTACAATCTGTTGAGAATACAACCTTATAGCTTAGGGTAACTATACGTCCTTCACCATCAAAGCAAAAAAACTCAGAAGGTTCCTGCTTAGCCGTAGCTTGAATTGGAAGATACGATGTCGATGAGAGGATTACCTTGAAATCAAACCATGCAGTATCCGGAAGAACAATTTTCTTCTCTTCCCGAGTTACGCTTACATAAGCGCTTGACTCATTTTACTAAAAATTTTGACTGAAGTAAACAGAGTTATTTTATAAAATAGGTTGACTCTCAGTCCAAATGAATGTAGAAAATTATTTTTCTTGCAATTTGACCCAAGAAAACTCTAAAATTGTAGTGAAATGTCCTTTCATTACATTAATTCCAAAAACTGGAAAGTATTGTCGTTCCATTTGGATAAAAATTCTTTTCAATGGGGTTTTCAAATAATGATACTTTGAAAAAATCCGATTATC
Source organism: Astragalus membranaceus (assembly GCA_039519185.1). Classification (NCBI taxonomy): domain Eukaryota; kingdom Viridiplantae; phylum Streptophyta; class Magnoliopsida; order Fabales; family Fabaceae; genus Astragalus; species Astragalus membranaceus. The sequence continues at coordinate 94,339,248 of CM076847.1, forward strand.
CAAAACGTTAATTCACCCCAACTTATAAATGACCTTGCTCAATGCACGACGTTTCAACAAAGCGGTAATCTCATTCTCTGATTTTAAAAATTACTATGTCGAAAGTGAGAATAAAAGTGTTACCTTGTTGAAATCAACCATTTGTGTGATCAAAATCTCACAAATTTCTCTTATCGTGCTTGAGTTGGGCTCCTTTCCGATTAAAAAATTATTTGGTTCGTTGAGGAAGGAATCAGTAAAGACATTGAGCCGAAAGGAAGGCGGATATTTTATTCAGTGTTATCAGACCCGGACCGGCCATCGACCCGGTCAAGGCACTGGGTCACTAGACCCGGGGTCGGACCGCGGGTCTCTAGTCGGACCGGCATGACCGGTCTATATTAAATAAATTCAAAAAATTATAATATATACTAAGAAAGTATACATTTATTAATATAGAAATTTTATTATAATTTTATTTATAATTATACATTTACTAACATGTTTATGAGTGTTGAACTTGAATCAATTTGTCAAAAAAATGAGTGTTTAATCAAAACTATTAATGAAAGAATGTGCAAAAAAAATTAACATATCCGGAATTGAATATATTTAATGAATGCAGGACAGTATTAACAAATAATAGATAGCTTAATGGTTAAAAAGTTGAAATGTTGAATACTAGGGAGGGGGTTCGAATCCCACCCAAGTCTTTTTTGTGAAAAATGCAAAATTTATAATTGGTTCATCTTAAAAAAAAAAAAAAAAAAAAAAAAAAAAAAAAAACTGGTCCGACCCGGTCCGACCGGGTTTTCACCGGATTTTCACCGGTTCGCTGACGTCATCACCGGGCCAACTGCAGGTCCGGTCCTGCAAGCTGCCCGGTCCGGGAAGACCACCGGGTCCCGGTCCGACCGGTCCGACCGGCCGGTCCGGACCGGTTCTGATAACACTGATTTTATTTTAAAAAAAAGGACAGATTCAGGTGCTCATATCAGGCCTTAGGGCGCATGATTCGGGCTCCCAATTCTGTACCTATGCCGAAAACGTTGTTTTCCTTAAACCGCTATTTTGTTCGATCCAATTCATTTCCTTTCATCCTTTTCTCGAATTAGCCCAAAGATAAAACTTCAAGGTTAATACAAAGAATTGCATTTCGTGATGAAAATCAGGCATGAATCAAATGTCTCGAGAGACTACACAAAATGGTTATAGGATTCACTATCAAGGACTCATGTGTTATACACTCGCTATCCAATCATTTAGTCTCAGGCTGACATGTGGTTCATCCTCAGATATTCTTCCATCAAAATAGTGTAGTGGGTCAAGCTTTTTACTACCCATATCCAAACTGTCGGATTGTCGTAGAAACAATCTTGTACGTTGTGCCACAATCAGAACAACTCCAAATTCAGCACATACTTGCTCTCTTGACATCTAACCAATAGATTATCAGAATGGAGAAACTAGTCTTGATCCGTCTAGTGGATCAAAGTTCATGGTTGTCAAACTCGCGAGTCAACACGTACGAGTCTACGAGTTTAGGAGTTTACTCCCCCCAAAAGGGTCAAATTTCATGTAGAATCGCAATTTTGGTAAACTCGGATAGACTCGGGTAGACTCGGATAGACTCACGAGTCTGAAGCGATTCTATCGAATCTACCACAATCAGGGGTGTAATCAGCAAAGCAGGGGGTGTATGCGAGTAAACAAGCCCAAAATCAGTTTTTTTTTCATTTTTAAAGCCCATTTTAAATATAGATATCATTTTAACACCTCCATAACCCAAAATAATTTGTAAATTAATAACATCTAAAATATTAATATTTATAAAAATAAAATAAATATATAATACAATCATTTAAATGTGTTTTCACTTATTATTGTATTATTGCTGAATTCGAATTAGTAAAAGGATAGTCTTATTGCTCTTTGAATCAACTACTATTATTGCTGGATTAGTGTTATTGCTCTAAAGCTACTGTGTTATTGCTCTTTGAATTAGTATTAATCTTCTAAAGCTACTGAATCAAGTGTATTATTAATTATTACCATTATCTTTGTACATGCTTAAGTATTTGAAATCGTCTTGTGGCATATAATGACATAGTAAGTCCATATTTATATATTGATGAAATGTCTTCATTGTTATTGATAGTTTGATACTATTTGACATTACAGTAATTATTTTACCGATTTTTTTAGTGTAATTTTTTTTGTTCATAAACTCTTACAAATCTACGAGTCGAGTCTACGAGTCGAGTCAATGGTCCCCTCACGAGTCTATGTACACTCTCGAGTTTGACAACCATGTCAAAGTTACAGTAACTTACTGTTAACCCTAACGAGATCAAGATTACGATTGGAGTTTTACCTTAGTAGTGGAAGCTTGAACACTATAACTGCCGAAAGGTAATTGCCCTAACCTGGCTTGATACCTCTCCTACTAGCAATTATATTCATATGTTAACCCAGTCTTCCATTACTTCTGAGTAGACGTTTGAGTAACTTACATTTTCGGTTGTCTTAGAACACTTCTAGCATTTCAGGCAGCCACCGGTACAAACGATGTTTTTAACTAACCCAAAATACTAATAAGAGTGCGTCTTTCTACCCTTATAACTCGGTCCACGGAACTCAACCCTACAGCCTGATGCCCTTACACAGGCTATAGCTTTTTCGGAATTGTCTAAGTCAACGACTTATCCAATTTCAGTTGTTTTTCTAGATCAACCAGGCTAGAACTTTGATACCTATGCTTTCTTAGGTCTTGATCACTCAGACTCGAAGTGAATAAGAATTTCGGTATTAGGAATCTTACTAGAACGACATAATGTTTTCCTTAGAAGGTAAGATTTAGTGTCATCTTAGGAAATTCTTGGTTTATCGATTAACTTTAGCGTAGCAATTATTCTCGGATAAGTTACGAAATTGGAACCGCGGTGGCACCAAGGGGATTTTGAAAAATGATATGTTATTTAGGGAATCAAACGAGCACACCATAAGTGTCTTCGTATTGATTCATAAAATTTTAGTATATATCATTTAGAATTTCCTTGGCCCAGCTTCTTTCCGAATTTCCCGTAACTATTCAAACATAATTATTACGATCACGTTAATCAATCAAGCTTCAGAACGAGTCCCACTCCCATGACAACATCATGTTCGCCACTTAGGTGACCATAAGCTTCTCGTTCTTCCAACCAGTTAGTTGAGGCCTTACAGTCTAAGACTTCGGAACCACTTTCAATGGTTGAATGGCTATCACTACTATTGATAATTTCCGGAAAATAGGTTTCTTGGAAAAACTTACAATAAACATCATCCTGAGCTGGTATTTAGGAGTCTAAACTGGCTGATTGGAAATCCTTTCCAATTTCCCGCACAACAGGGAGGTTCACACTCCACGAATACTTTAGAGTTTACTGTTTAGATTAAATTAGAGTTACACTTCATAATACCATTGGAGACACGGTTCACAACCCACTCAGAGGTGTAGAAATTTTCGTTAGCTTTCCAACGCCTCTCGGAACATAAAAATCGGAGTTCCAGATCAGAAGTTATGAACAAAATGAGTCAGAAGACTAACGAGAATTTCTTACGGACCGTGATCCGGATGCTTCTAGTCAGCGGACTGAAATAAGGTCACTTCTACCGATCCCACATACTAACCCGCTTTAAAAGGATTTGGTTCATAATTCCTGATCGGGACTTAACCTGATCGGCACATTGTGATTCTGCTAGTCAATACTGACGATGGACTATCTTTACTCAGTTGGCTTTATCACCTGTCACATTGTGACTCGGAAGAAGAAGAATCGGGATCTATGCTTGGGGTTATCCAAAAGGACTTCCTTAACTGCTACCTAAACTAGGATTAGTTCATGCAGAAGGTAAGATTTACAGTGAAATAGTATTTCGGTAACTGATATGCTGACTAAGCAATGGTTAGGGTTTCGGGTGCTAACTAATCTGACAGATCGCAGGACACTGACATTACTACTGCCCAATGGCTTTGCTTAGCTTGTACTCTCGGCAAGACCTACGACTTCTTACGCTGCGACTCGCTAGTTGCATCAGATTCATTGACTGAACAGTTGCCCACAGTTTCCTCGAACCATCGCGGATGCCCATCATTGTTCCCAGATGTCATCTGTAGCCCTCTACTTCTGCTGCACGCTCAGATGAAACAAGAAGGCTGGAAATCGTATGGCTTAGGGTTTCTGACATTTCCGGGGCTGAGGCAACTAACTGTCATAATTTTCAGTAATTTACATGAAACATTGAGTGGATCCTGACTCAATACGTCACATAATATACTGAAAGGTTCTGGCATTTTAATTGTCTAAGTCCCTAGCTGACTCGATCTAACGTCTTGACCAGAAGCTCACTAAGTTCGACAAGGCCGAACTGCTCTGATACCAATTGTAACACCCCAATATTTCTAAAATATAGAAATACCAAAACATACATTTTAGTTTACATCAGAGTATAAAAATTCCTGCTTAGATATACATCGTAGCAAGAACGGCGGAAACTATTACATAACTTAGCTCAAATTCGAGTCACAAGATCGAATACAGAGACAATGACGGAAAACATAAACAACTAGGAATGAGTCAATCTTCAATCTTCTCCCCCAAGTGTGACAACTGACCATCCCGCTAGCTTTCCTCATTTCCTGTTCTCTGTAAAAACAACAACAGATGATAGGGTGAGACAACTTGTCTCAGTGAGTTCTACCGTGACCCCTCACCATCACTCGGTTCAATTATAAAACCGTTGCAGCATAGTTTAATTTATAAACCACTTGCTCATATAACCGTAGCCCATCGCCGACCGTGCAACAGCCACAATCTCGGCATATAATGTGCTATTCGATTATTTCCAAGCCTTGTAAGTTAATCTATAATTACAAGCTTACTAATCGAAACACCCACCGTGCAACAGCCACAATCTCGGGGAATCTTGTACCTAGCATAACATCGGCTGTGCAACAGCCACAATCCCGATAAACCCCCGCTAGTACTTTACCTAACGTCCAGGGCCTAGGGTAGGGGCTCATGACCTTCCCCGCCTAGTATGCTAGTCGTCGGATCGTCACCCGACATAGATATAATTTATATATCATACCCGCACTCGGTGAATCTTGTACCTAGCATAACATCGGCTGTGCAACAGCCACAATCCCGATAAACCCCCGCTAGTACTTTACCTAACGTCCAGGGCCTAGGGTAGGGGCTCATGACCTTCCCCGCCTAGTATGCAAGTCGTCGGATCGTCACCCGACATAGATATAATTTATATATCATACCCGCATTGGGCCGACTCCTATTTTCGATATAATCTATATATCACAACCGCATTGGGCTGACTTCTATATTCGATAAAATCTATATCTATCATTGTTCTATAACCCGTTTTGATGATTACAATACTAGACATCTGGCGTTATAATACAGTACTAAGTTGGACATGTAATCCGTTTTATTATTCAAAACATGTACTCACACACGGTCTACTTTTCGGTTTTTCAAACGATTATAGTTTTCCAAAACCTTTTCTCAAAATCATGTTGATCACCTTCAAAACAATGATTTTATCAAATTAATATCATCACAATTGGTTGGAAGAAAGATTAGAAGAGGTTTGGAATCGAAAGGAACGACGAAACGAGAAATTTGCACCTCGAGACAGAACCACACACACGGTCCGTGCCCTAGGGGCGCACGACCCGTGCTTGTTGCACCATTTTAATTAACCAACCTGCGAGGCAGGTGCACGGTTCGTGCCACAGGGGCGCACGATCCGTGTGCCCTGTTCTGTCTCTCTATTCCATTCGGTTTCTCTCGTTCCGCTTCTCCGTTCGCGTCCAATCCAATTTCCGATCAAAATCCAACCTCAAAACAGATAATATATATATATATATATATATATATATATATATATATATATATATATATATGTTTCCAGATTATAATTCCAGTCAAAAATCAATATAACATATATGCATTTTTATAAAAACCGTTATACGCGAGTATTTGGAAAACGGTTTTCGACTCTATAAATCTTTCGAAATCCAAATTTTAACCACAGAACCAGAAACACCAATAGTTCAAGAACAATAAGCAAAAACCTAATCGTGATTAAAACTCACCCGGAATGACGAAGTCACAACCAATCGAAATTCCACGCAATGCTCAAGACGAGTATCCACTCGAACAGTCCCCGATTCGACTCCGATGTTCCCACAAATCATTCCCAGAACTAACTCCAGGGCCACAAGCTACTGAACCTCATCCAAATGCACCTCAACCCTCAATGCAAGTTCAGTTCTATCCCGATCTAACCCCGACTCTTAGAAACGCGGCAACTAACTCCAAGATTGGTTTGGCAGCATCTGCAAGATGTTTTGCATCAGGCATAACTAATTCAATTCTTAACCAATATCATTCAAACCAGTTTCTAACGTGTGGAGAATTTCGTCTATTTTCCTATGGTTCGAATCCCACACTGATATGACGAGTATTCATGGAGTTACGACTAAAATACGGAGACTGGTTCGAAAACATTACTGTGACAAAAGTGATATTTGTACTTAAAGTTTCTCCCTCAATACTCAGTCAATTCAAGTGGTTCTTGTTCCTAAACTGAAGGGTTTCGTGTCGAATTTCTGAATTAACAAAAATGAACTTCAAAGGAGGTCTGTGTAAAGAATTATGAAGGAAATATCAGAGGTGGTTCCAAACAGGTGTCAAACAGAATTTGCCTTAAGTAATCTTCAATCCCAACCATCAAGAACCACGAAATTTAGCTCCATAGATACCCCAAAAATCCAAAACAGAGCAAGCTACCACATTCTCTAGTAATTTCGAAATGTGGTTGGTGGATGTACTCTAATATGGTTATTGAACATCATCCAACACACATTGAGCTCCAACATTACATGCACAAGCTCAAAAGCTCCTAAGCTTCCACCAAGAGCTTCAAAAACCATCAATGGAAAAATGAAAAGGAGAGGGATTCAGCTTCCATCAAGGGTATCACTGTGTAGAGGAAGAAAATGGAAGACAATGGTAGGACTATTACATGCAACCATGGATGAGAAAGTTCTCTTCAATTCTTTCTCCTCTTCCTTCTCTCGCCCCTCCCTCTCTTCAATTCTTTGGGTTAATGATTTGAAGAATATGGAAATGACCAAAATGCCCTTGGTTCCTTAATATCCATTTAGGTCCATTTTAATCCATCAAATACTCATCAATCCATGTGACTTAGCAATTTAAATAACATTTCCATAATCCTAGCATGCCTAGGATCCAATCCATTATTTCATCAATGAAACTTCCTCATTATGAGACGAAATGACGATTTTACCCTTGTGCTCTAATTTATCATATCCATGACTCAATTTATCATTTGATCGAATAATAAATTGCCAGTTGATTTTGTAAACCAAAATTAGGGAAACAGGGATGTTACAGCTAGGGCATTGTACTCTATCGTGAATGTTGGGGCATCGAATGCTGGGGCAACGGATGCTGCGGCATTGAACAAACAAGTAGAAAATACTACAAGTTATGCAAATTGCCAAGTTTGTTTGTAAAACCTTTCTTAATCCTTAATGTTGTAATTCTTTTTGCATTTCCATATTTACTAAACATTATTACTGGGGATTTTACAATTATTTAGATTTAGAAGCGTAAATAACTTTATATAAAATAGAGTTATCATGTATCTATATTTTGCAAATAACTATTTTACTTTTAAGTATCAACGAGAAAAAATTACATGTTATTCGTATATGTAACTTGGTATTTTTCCTTTCTAAATACCTTTTATTTTTTATACATAAGGATTATATATATATATATATAAACATTTTTTTCACGTAAAATGAAAAGAATATTTTATGGGAATCGTTACTTTTAATATGCAAATTTAATTTCTGAATCATTCATAGCAAATAATACGATACTATCCCGTGCGTATGCACAGGCATACTTCTAGTTTACCTTTATACAAAATCACCACTTTTACAGTAGAGGTAATTTTTTTTGGTAATTTCTGAATTTACCTTTAAAGGTAATTCCGTAATTTTTAAAATTTTTAACACATAAATCTGCGGTGTATTTTTCCGGGTTTATGTTTTACACATAATTCCGCAATTAAAATATACATTACAGATTTATGTTTTATAACATAAATTCTTAAATTAAAAATAAATTTTAATTTTAATATCTAATTTTAATATAAATATTAAATTTTAATATTAATATCTAATAATACTAATTATTTTTATTTTTATTCGAAAATTAGAGAAACACTACAAAAAACAGCCTATTTGCGAGGGACATTAGCGAAGGAATACTGTTCCCTCTCTAAAATTGACAGTAACGACGGAATTTGCGAGGGAATAAGGGCCCTCGTTAGTTTTGATCATTAGCGACGAAATTTTGGACAATAGTGACGGCCTGTCCGTCGCTAAAATTTGGGAGGGAAACTGAGATTGAAACAGCACGGAAACCGAAGGGATTAGCGACGGAAATAAGGGTTCCTCGCAAACCATTCTGACCGTTGCAGTCTTGGTTAGCGTGAAGGGATTAGCGACGGAATGGTCCCTCACAAATCCCGTCGCTAACCCCACTTAAATTTTATCAGATTCCTCATTTTTCTCTCACTTTTGACTCTTCACTTCACTCCCTCACTCTTCTCTCTCAGCCAAAAACGAAACCCCAACTCTCTTCTCTCATTTCCACCACCACCACCACAACGAACCGTCGCCCTCTCTCCTCTCTCTCTCCTACGCGAACGTCGTCGTCTCTCTCCTCAACCACACAACCTCTCTCTCACACCGGAGCTCTCCCTTTTCACCACCACCGGAGCTCGTCCTCTTCACCACCACCGGAGGTCTCCCTCTTCACCACCAGAGCTTTACCTTTGGAGGTTTTGATTTTTATTTGTTATGATGTTGTTTTGATTTTTATTTTTTATGATATTATTTTGTTAGAAGCTATGATTTGTGAAATTAGTTTTGTGATATTGTTGTTTGGTACTTTTAGTGAAATTAGTTTTGTGATATTGTTGTTTTGAAAGAAGAAAAAAGGATTAGGTTTTGTGATATTGTTGATTGTCGTTTGGGTAGGGTTTTAGAAGAACAAAATGGGATTAGGATTTGTAGAAATTGTGTAGGATAGAAATTGTTTGTTGAAATTGAAATTGTTTGTTGAAATTGAAGTTGTTTTATTGAAATTGAAATTAATAGTGAATTGATTTATGTTTTTTACTTGAAATTGAAATGGTTATTGAAATGTGTTATTGAAAAGTGTATTATTTTAGAGTTGTTAATTGAAAAGTGTTTAATTGTTGTTTTGATGAACCCTAGGTTAGATGACCCTGTGTTGTTGATGGAAAAGGGTGAGGTGTTGTCCCTCACCCCCATATTTTGCTCAAAATCATATCCATTGAGATAATTGCGAGACGATACTAACAATTTTAAGGTTGGGAGTTAGAAATAACTTCCTTCACTACTATATGGAAAAGGGTTTTGTTTGTTCTGTCCTTAACCCCCATATTCGACTCGAAATCATCTCCACTGAGATCATATCGATGCCACTAACTTGATAGGTTATTGGGAACGTTAAGGGAATCTAATACGTTTTCTTAAATGCGTGTAGATGAATTGGTATGAATTTAATCGTGATTGGGTGTATGATCGGTTATTTCCGAGAAGAACGGGTTTGAATGAATCTTTTGTAATTGGGGTTGAACAGTTTCTTGTGGTAGCGTGGCGACATGAATTGGCTAAACGGGAAAAGGGGGTTAGATGTCCATGCTTAAATTGCGACGGCGTACCTATTAGGACCGATAATGAAATCAGGGAGCACTTGTATCATTGGGGGTTTAGGCCTAATTATTGGATTTGGGTGGACCATGGAGAACAACGACATCCAAATTTTGAGGTAGGGGCTTTAAGCATTTCTGGTGTTGGTGTTCCATGTAATGAAATTTTTGAGTCGATGGAAAACATGAATTGTGATGGTCTCAGGGTGAATGTGCCATTTGATGAGCCTCAGTATGACGATCATGATGAACTTCCAAATGAAGAAGCACAAAATTTTTATAATTTGTTAAGAGATTCAAACAAACCGTTGTTCGAAGGCTCGCCACAGTCAAAATTATCTATGTGTGTGAAACTTTTAGCTCTCAAGTCCATGAGTAATATTTCTGATTTGGGTTTAGACTATGTGACTGATATGATGTTGGAAGCGACACCTAATAAGGATAATTTGCCAAAAAGTTATTATTAAGCAAAAATGTTAGTTTCGAAGCTGGGATTGGAATTTAAGAAGATTGATTGTTGTGAGAAAGGGCACATGTTGTTTTACAACAACGAATTTGGTAAAAGCGATGGTGAGATACTTGAATGCAAATTCTGTGGAAAGTCGATGTATCATGATCGTAAAGGGGCAAAACATAATTATAAACCTATCCCTGTAAAGTCGATGTTCTATTTGCCTATAGTTCCAAGGTTACAAAGAATGTTTGCATCGACCGAAATTGCGCCGAAAATGGCTTGGCATTATGACATTAGGCGTACCTCAGACATTTTATGCCACCCATTTGACGGTGAAGCGTGGAAGCACTTTGATCAAGTGCATTCAGATTTTACCTCAGACCCACGGAATGTTCAGCTTGGCTTGTGCTCTGATGGATTTACTCCATACATCCAAGCATCGGCGTCACCCTACTCTTGTTGGCCAGTCATTGTTACCCCTTACAATCTTCCTCCTGAGATGTGCATGACTAAACCGTATATGTTTTTGACTCGTGTGATACCTGGTCCATCCAATCCAAAAGCTAACATTGATATCTTTTTGGAACCTCTGATTGATGATCTTAAGAGATTGTGGGGGGGTGTTTTGACATGTGATGCAACACGAAAGAAGAATTTTATCATGAGAGACGCATTGATGTGGACAATTAACGAATTTCATGCTTATGGTATGTTGTCTGGTTGGGGGACTCACGGTAAATTGGCATGTCCCCACTGCATGGAACACACAAAGCCGTTTACGCTAAAGTACGGGGGCAAGAGTTCTTGGTTTGACTCACATCGTAGATTCTTATCGCAAGATCATAAATTTAGAAAGAACAAGAAGGTTTTGAAGAAAGGGGTAGTTGAAACAGATGGACCACCGCCTTTATTGATATCAGGTGAAATCTGGAGCAGAGATACGGATTTGCCACAAGCCACAGAGGTAGGGGAGCTCACTCGACTGGATGGTTATGGACGGGTGCACAATTGGACAACAAAAAACATATTTTGGAATCTCCCATATTGGAAAGAAAATCTGTTGAGGCATAATCTCGATGTTATGCACATCGAGAAGAATTTCTTTGACAACATATTTGTCACTGTGATGAATGTGAAAGATAAAACCAAAGACAATAATAAAGCTAGATTGGATTCTGCTCTTTACTGTAGCAAACATCGATCCGATTTGAATTTGGTGGAAATGCCTAATGGGAAGATGTTAAAATCCAAAGCCAAATACTGTCTAAGACCAGATGAAGCGAAAGATGTTTGTCAGTGAAGAATAAAGCTAGAGTTGAAGGATCGATCGGCACAACTTACCTACACCGTGAATCAATTTATTTTTGTTCACATTATTTCAACAACTTTATGTTGTCAACAAATAATAGAAACGAAATGGAGGTTGAAGAAGAAAGACACCCGCTCACTTTATCTTTGTTTAGCAAACCTGGTCGCCCCTCGGGAAAGAAGTCAACCAACTACTTATCAGATAAAGAGCATAAATCATCACATGTTCATGTCTTGATCAATTGCATTGAAGTTAAACCATATCTTGAGTAAGTATGCTCCAATTCAGTTTTTAATCTATACACCTTTAGAGGCGCTGAAGAGTATGAATAATTCCTTTTCAGTGCATTCTTACGAATTGAGGGTATAGGCGCTGAAGAATCTTCTATTCGTATACATGAAAGTTTTCCATCCTGGTTTAAGGCTAAAGTAAGTAAATAAAACTAATGTTTTAATGTCACACGTTTAAAGTAGATATGAAACATGACTTATTTTTTTCCATATGTGGTTACTTAGGTTTATGAAGCGGAACCAACTCCCCAAATTCGACACTTGAGGAACTTAGCCGATGGTCCTTTTCTTGAGGTGACTGAGTGGCACACGTACCTAGTTAACGGTTACAAATTTGACACCCAATCATGGAGTGAGGGGACAAAAAACAATTAATAGTGGGGTATATGTTAAAGGGGAAACAGGAGGAGGTGAAAATGACTACTACGGTGTGATCGAGCATATTTATGAACTTGAATACCCACGATTAGACTATGAAAAGAGAATAGTTTTGTTTTTCCGTAGATGGTTTGATCCATCAGTTAGAGGAACGAAATTGAATCCAAAATGTAATTCCGTGGACATTCGAATGAATGGAAGGTATAAACTTTATGATCCGTTTATCATGGCAAAAAATATGAGGCAAGTGTATTATGTTCCATATCCATCAACACAGAGAGGATGTGTTGCAATTAAGACAAAACCACGGGGTCGCATTGATGCGGAGGATGAGGTTCCTTATCAGGTGGATGAAATTTCGGGAGTAGATGAGGTAATTGAAGTTGAACCGATTGACTCCTTATGTGATGATCGGCTCCAAGTTGAAGAAGTTGAAGCAGTATTAGAAGTTAATGAAGATGAAGAACAGAATGAAGATGAACAAGATGAAGAAGAGAATGAACATGAAGAAGATGAAAAAGAGAAAGAAGATGAATAATTTTATTAATCTTATGTTGTATTTAAATTTATTAGAGTCATTATTGTTCTTGTGTTTTCTTATGTTGTCTACTTATGTTGACTCCTTATGTTGTCTTTAAATTTATTAGAATCATTAATATATCAATATTGTTCTTGTAAATTTACTTTCTTTAATTTATTTATAAATATATATCATTAATGTTGTTAGTATCACATTTCGTTTTTCTTTTTTCATAGATATGCATCCAGTAGGAGGTTCTGACCCACCGAGACGTCATGATAACGGGAAGCATAATATGGTCGATGAACCTCCCCAGAGGAGGCGTAATCGTCGTAATCGTGAGGTGGTACTTAATATGGGGAATATGAGGGGTCATACGTTTGTGGGCCCACCAGCTACCGATCCGATTGCCCCACGACCTCCGTCTCCATCTGGACCCGGATGGTATCATTTACCCTCACATTGGCATTTTATGGGCCCACCAAATGTGTATACAGCATCTGGGCATATAGGCCCATCATCTGGGCATGCATATAGGCTCATCATCTAGGCATATGGGCACACCAGCTGAGTTATCTATGCCTACACCAGAGCCTCAGGATGATATTGAACCCGATATTGGTGGTGGTAATGTTGATTCTGATTCATCGACCGATGACGAGAGAGTGGAGGTGGTTGTTATTAATGGTGTTAAACTCAAAGTCATTTATACCAGTGGCGACGTGTAAGTATTATATTGTTTGTTTTTTTAAAGTTAATTACGCAACAACTTATATATATTTGATTGTTTGATGATATATCTTTCATTATGCAGACTTCTTCCTGCAAAGGCAGCTTCATCAAGCATCACCTATGTCATCCGCAAAAAGTACTTTCAAAAGTTCCATAAAAAGTGGAGTAAAGTCGATGAACATGACAGGAAGGATCTGCTAGACTTCTTTAGGGTAAGTGTCAATTACTTAAATTGTTAGTTTAAATTTAATGTTTAATAACATTTAATATAATTACTAATACATATTTTCATTTTACTTAATACAGACCAAAGTGACATGGGACATAGAAGATGATGAAAATGTGCAGAGACTTTTTTTTAAAAGGACGAGCTCTCAAATATCAGATTTGCTTTATAAGTTGCGGTGTAAAGGTAAGAAGCCAGACTACATGAGTGGTGAAATTTAGAATGCCTTCAAGGGCCATTGGGCTACAGAGACATTCAAGAGAAATTCTGCAAAATAATAAAAACTCATAAAAGGGTCGCTTGCCTCACTGCGGCGAGTCCATCAACCAGGCTCAACATGCACTTAGATTGGTAAATTATTTTAAAAATCTGTGTGTTTTTTTACATTAGTTAATTAGATAGCAATTTTTGAAAATGTGTTTCATTTTACAGAGTAAGAAGGCGGGACGCCCTATCACTGCTGCTGAGTTGCATAGAGCCACCCATGTGAAGAAAGGCACTAGCGAGTATGTTGATGAGCGCTCCAAGATGACTCAGGTAAATATACAACTTGATTTGTATTATATAATGTTGCTTTGTTAAAATGGAGCGCTGATTTGTGGTTATGCAAAACAGGAGCAAATTAATGAGATCATGACTCAGCTAACGCAGAGGAGCTGGGACCCTGAATCACTTGGTCAACTTACTCCTGAGATGATAGATTTGGCAAACAGAAATTGGGAGAAGACGGTAGGTTGGTATAAGGGTCGCCTGTATGGTACGGGGCAGTTGGCTCCATGTATGGGCCAGTCTGGGCCCGGGAGCAGCAGACGACGCAGTCGACCAGCTCCTACTCCTTCAGCTGCGGAGACAGAGCAGCTTAGGCAGCTGGTGCAGTCTCAGCAGCAGGAGCTGCAGGATACTCGACAGGAGGTCAGGACCTCTACCGAGGCTATGAAAAAGATGCAGGAAGACTTTGCGAAGGTGACCCGTAGCCAGGAGCTGATGTTTAGGTATTTTAAGAATATGAAGCAAGATGAGGAGTCTGGGGAGTCTAGGGAGTCTGAGGAGTCTGACGGCGGAAACTTTTAGGATTTGTTGTATCAGTTTGACATTTCAGTATTTTGTTATAACATTTCAGACTAAGTTATGTTGATTCGGATCTTATGTTATTGACATATTTTATTCTCGGAATTTTTATTTTAAACTATTTTAGCTATTTTAGATTTTATTATTTATTAATAAAATAAACAGGTATAAAAGCAGGTTTAGCAAAAAAAAAATTGAATCAGTTGGGAATTAGCGAGCGAAACTGGACGTGTGGCTATCAGAATTTGGCCACGTGACTGTCATTTTTAGCGAGGGATTTTGGTCCCTCGCTAATTAGTGAGAGAATTAGTGAGGGAAATTTTCCTCGCTAATTAGCGAGACATTCAAATTCCCTTGCTAAACTCATTAGCGAGGAGCAATATAGCGAGAGATCCAGTCCCTCGCTAATTCCCTCGCAGAGGGACATTAGCGACGGATTTGTGATCATTTGCGAGGGAAAAATCCCTCGCTAATGATCAATTTTTTTGTAGTGAAATATGTCTCTGCTGGATCGCTTTCTAATTCCTCATTTGGGTTTGTTATGTTTGTCTTTGATGTCGTTCATATCTACCCCTTTTGTATCAACTCAACCATTACCCGTGCGATGCACCTGGCAACATTGCATGCATTGTGCATGACTAATATGGACAACAATAGTATATTATCAATTATACTCATAAATCATAACTGAGTCAGAAAAGAGTCCAATTCATGGGACATTATATAGTGTCCCTTGAAGGATGAGGTAGAAAATGATTATTTATACACTCATGACCTAAATTCCATAATCTTGATGGGCTTGCTATTGTACTATAATGTTTAAATCTGGTAATAAATGAGATCTTTTTCGATGAACAATGTGGATGTATATCAAAATATTACTGCACTCATTTTGAACGATTCATAGATTGAAATCATGGCATGGGCAACTTCAAGCGCATGTTTGAAATTAAAAGGTAAACACCCAGTTTGATTACATCGATATACCTATGACACATAAGGTATAAGAAAAAACAAATAAGCATACTTGAAGGCAAACGAAAGGAAGTTTTACAATGTAGAATCATTAAGGACAACACCAGAAAATTTCACATGGGAAACAGTTGACACGATAGCTTAAACAATCGTAACACAAAATTGTATGACAATGAAGGCCTTCTTTAGTTGAGATACTTGCATAATTCACACATATTTGACCCCACGAAGCACACAACATGAAGTTGACAACATCACTGCACCTTCCAATTCTTTGCTAGATGAACTCTCAGAATTTCCATTGGTAGCACTTATAATCAGGTTTCTGCGCTTTGCCACCACGTTCGTTGCCTTTTCAATTCCCTCTATAATGATAAATTATATCACATTTCAATTCCCGAAAAATCATCATTATTCATTGATAAATAAATTCGATTTTAATTACATAAAGCTTCTTATACTTGAACCGCTTTCAAAGATACAATTTCATGAATTAGTCGATTTGGAGGACATCTCTTAATTCGAATGGATGGAGATTGCTATTCCGATTCCATAATTTAATGAAGAGATCATTGATATTCCCAACAAAATTCATTCAATGTTAATGTTACACGCATGCCATGCACCATTCGAATGTAAAATGCCTCTTTATATTCTCCATGCGCCTAATTCAAAATGTCTCTTTATTGGCAGTCTGAATATCTGAGTTTTCTGTTGCTATCATTTATCGTTAGATTGAAAAGGTTGCATATGATTTTTGATTAAGTTGTTTTTTGTAGAATGATGGGTGTCAATTACCGTTTAATCGAGAAGTATCAAAAGACTATTATTGTTTTTTATTTTTTCAAAGTGTTTATTGTTTTTGAAAAACATTTAATGAATGTGCAATGGAAACTAGGCTGTAAATAATTAATGTGTGCATCGGGAAATGGATAGGTTACTGATGCAATTATTTACAATGGTAAATACAATTGATATTGAAAAAGTAAATTACATAAATACCCTCCAATTTGGCGGAATTTCCCCCACCTAAATGACCTCTTTTTGACAGACTATGTATTCTACTTTTATATATAAAAGATAAAAATCCAATTCCAAATAATAATAGACGGTTTTTACATATCCAACCACGCAATATAAAAAACAACCAAAAAATATAAGTAGAGTTCACAATACAACCTCATAAAAATAAATAGAGTTCAAAGCAATAATAAAAAAGGTAATTCAACGATCCCAGGTCGAACACAAGTTGATGGCGCCGCAAATCATCCTATAGGCCGGAGACTGTGGATTAATATCTCCTGTAGCTAATCCCGTAGCTAAAGCATCCTGTAGTTGTGCAGCAACAATCTCAAATCTCTCAGCATCGAACAATGGTGCCGCTGATGGTGCTAGAATGTCCACCAGAGGTGCCATGATGAGGCGGGGACATGATACCCCAAAGTATCATGGGAGGTAACTCTCATGACACTCACCCGGGACCGTGACAATAGAAGCCGTGTGAACAACATCTTCAACGCTCCGGGCGAAGTGAAACCACTTCATGTCGATTTCTCTATCCCTTGGACGACCAACGAGCGGCTCACATGGGATGTATTGGACATATCCAAACTGCCGGAGGCACCTATCCGGCATGTAAGGTACAACGATGTCGCACCAGCGAAGAAACCCCCTGTGCAAAGAAATAGTCTCAAATTGTCGCTCATCCCCGTGGTCCTCCCACAGTTTCCATATGACGTCGGTGGAGACCATGACATCTAACTTACTTCGGTAATTTGGAAGTTTAACACTATCTATTTTTTTTCTTCTCCACCTCCCAACACGTGGCCCCGCAGTAGGACCTTTATCGACGAGCTCGCATATATTTGGAAAATATTCAGAAATCCAACATTGAAAAGAATCAAACTCAGCAAAAAATATATAATTTCAAATAGATTAAAATAGTAAATAATATATTTTATTTGGAGTAACGTGGCGCACCCCCACCCCCACTATTTGGTTTTATGAAAATATCCCTCACGAAGCTAGTCATAAAAAAAAGCCAAAGCAGTGTCAGTCCACCCATTGACCACAATCATCAAAATAGTTGAGGCTACAGAGTAATTATAGTTCGGGGAGTTAACTGAAACTAATTAAGAATTACACACTAGAATTGGTCACCTCCAAGGCGAAAAAGAATCCTCTCAAGTGAAAAAAAACCTTGAGAAAATAATGTGACACAAATCTTACTCTTAATTTTTTTTTCTCATTTATCGTATTGTAAACCCCTTTTTCATCTCTCATTAATAGACGATTACGATTTTACAGAACTCCCATGTCACTTGAGAGAATCTGTTCCCCCAAAGCTGAGGTTTTGTCATGTAGATCTATGTAACATTGACACTTCCAGTTGAAGACGTGTTCGGGTGTCTGACACATGTCGGGCACGACACTTCAATTACTTGTATTTTTCAAAAAAATTCAAGATAAAACTGGTGTCTGAGTGTCTGTGTCGTGTTTGGTGTCTGTGTTGGTGCTTCGTAGATGCAGACTCATTCAAAGTAGCCTGCACTTCCAATTCAACGAAATTTCCCTTAAAAGTCTCACAAGGTCAAATGATGCATGACATACCCACAAAGTAAGGTCAGGTTTTCCATCGGAACTCCTCAAGAGCATCCACAGTTGACTGAGAACATCATGTAGTTGGAGGCTCAAGTTCCACCATAGCTACACATAGCTAAGAGCTTGACACTTAGCCATCTTGCATTGTAAGCTTTAGCGAAATCAAACAGTCTAACCTCACGCATACACAACACACATTTCAATGCTCAATCAAGGTTTCAGTTCTAAGTCGTCCACAAATGCTGGTCATTATCCATCTCACTATTATCTATTTATCAAGGATTCCAAACAGAAAGACTCAGGGCACTATGCAATCAATCCTCAAATCCTTATTCATATCAAACTCTTATACTAACCTTGGATTAAGGAAATAACTTAGGAAGAAAAGTGTAACCAGAATAGAAAACAAGCTTCATAGCAGCAACTTAAACTTTACTAGTCCCAGCAAGAAGTTAGAATGGAAACGATCTTATTAGATATATAGTTAGTTAGTTAGATATATAATTAGTTAGTCTCAAACTTTGTTAGTTTGTTGTATTAGTTGTTAATGATTAGTTAGATTAGTTGGCTATCATTTTACCTTTTTACCCCTTGTAAGTAGCTAATATAAAGACTAGTTACTGTACTCTTTGTAATTCATTCAGTTCAATTGATTTATCAATCAATCCAATATTCAGTTTTCATTTCTAATTCTGTTATGGATTGAATGTTCAATATGGTATCAGATGTAAATTAAAGATTCTTCCGCACTATGCAACTCTTCGATATCATCTCCACTTGAGTTTCGATCTTCAATTTCTTGTTCGATTCTCTCTTGTTCTGTTTTGGATTCTCCAAATTCAAACATGAGTTCCATCAATCTCAGTTTCGCAGGTTTTACAGTTTCCTTTTGGTTGTGATTCCAATTCTGTGTTTGTTTAATTCCGTTATTTGCAATTTCGTTTTCAATTTCTGCGATCTGGATTTCATTTTCTTCTGCGCATTGCATCTGCGATCTTGATCTATTCTTCGAGTGTTGATGCGTTTCCTTTTGCGACGAACACTTTTTAGTTCGATTCGCGTTTTTGGTTCTTGAATCGGTTTGATTCTTGAATCGTTCTCTCTTAATCTTTGCTGTTGATGTGCACTGCGTTCTTTCCTCATCACGTTTGCGTGTTCCGCATTTCCGCACATCGCGTTTTTGGCGTTCTTTCACATTGCCGTATTGCATTCTGCTTCATTGCCCTCCTTTCTTTTTGATTTCCGATGATTGTGATCTGAAGCGGAGTTCCATTTTTATTTTGGATCGAGTTTCGATTTCGTTTTCGATCTTGAACCAAATTTCGTTTTCTTTACCAAACAGCATTCAAGCTGTTTGCTTAAATGCCTCAAAGAGATAGAATTTTTTTCTCTTTGATGATTGTCTCCAAAAGGTTCCTATATTAAGTCACATTTTTTTCCAAAAATTTTGCCTTTCATTGAGTTGTTATTTGACTTGTATTCTGATGGGCAACTTGTCTCATGTTCCATCGGTAAGAATTAAAGGTTCTTGTCTCCATTAGTTAGGTGGTGCTTAGCTTTATCTCCCACCTGGAAAATGGCTATTGATCACTTTTTAGTGATGCAATTCAAGTTTGCTTAATGGTAATGGAGAAAAGATAGCTTGGTGGTCTGATTCTGGATTGGCAATTCACATAGGAGCTGGTTGTGATTTTTGGTGCCATTCATTTCTTTCTATCTCAACTTTCCAATTTCAATTTTGTTGCTGGTGTTTCTTTAGCAGCAGCTGTGATGTCATTAAGCTATTCAACTATAGGATGGATGGCTTGTTTAAAAGGGGTAGAATTGACATTGTTAGCTTCTGCTTTATTGTGGTTTTTTCAAGTGGTTATAGCGATGCTTCTTTGATGGTTAAGCATTTGCCTTATGGCTTTTATTTTTTGCCAATGTATTCCCGACATTTCTTGTTGTAATTTTTCATTGTAATTTTCTTTTGATGTATCTTTCTATTGTTCTTGTCAAGCTAGAAGTGTTGTGAATAACTTCTAGCTTGCGGGGGACTATTAGATATATAGTTAGTTAGTTAGATATATAGTTAGTTAGTCTCAAATTTTGTTAGTTTGTTGTATTAGTTGTTAATGATTAGTTAGATTAGTTGGCTATCATTTTACCTTTTTACCCCTTGTAAGTAGCTAATATAAAGACTAGCTCCTGTACTCTTTGTAATTCATTCAATTCAATTGATTCATCAATCAATCCAATATTCAGTTTTCATTTCTAATTCTGTTATGGATTGAATGTTCAATAGATCTGTGAGAAAAATAGTAAATGACAGAATATAATGAAGACAATTCCCCCACTGGTTATAAACATATCCACAGTCTAGAGATCCTGAAAGTTAACTTAAAACAAATACCAGAGACAAAATAGAACAATCTTTCACCAAAGAGTTAACTATATAATCTTCAGTTAGGTTCTCACAACATCTCTTCAAGTATTCACACTCCACTTCATTCTGCTTCAATATGTTCCTGCGTTAATTTAAACAAATTCACTAAAGTTCACTTCCTTCCACGAAACAATGCGTGTAAACCTAAAATTAACAGAAAAAAAAACAGAACCATATCAATCACTCTACCACTTGAGTACCTCCATTTGAGTTTGAATGACATTTTAATTAAGCCACACAAATTAAGATGAAGTACCAATGTAATCGCAAAAAGAATTGGCAACAATTGTGAAAATAGCACTGCAATATCTCTCGCTAATTAGGAATTTGTTCAAACCTAAACCATTTTAACATAACACTTTGAAATCCCCAAAAACTATTCCATTGACAGAGTGATAACAAACACGATCATAAAATTCCACTAGCATGTCATTTAGGATTTGATTGACTAACTTAACAACCGTAATGACAAATTAACAAATTATCAACCGTATCGAAATCACGCACCGCTGCATCAATCACCGAGTCGCTTCCTGATATAATTCTCCCATGCTTCGCTGCGAGCTTTCATGTGAGCCTGCTGAGAAGCGATATTAACGAACGAGAGATAAGTTCCAATGCTTACCAACGAAACGCCGACGACGAATACGCCGGCGGTCACGGCTATTTGCCTCCCTGTCGCCGGGTACAACCACACCATTTAATTAATATTTAATAATCTATTAAAAATAATAATAATATTACTCCTTCCGCTTCTTTACAGTTTTCGCTAGGTGAAGATTTTTGTACCCCTCATTACAACACATACCCCCTAAATTATCAAAAATACCTTTTGGATCCTAAAAACCCAAAATATTCATCTCAAATCACATATTTCTGGAGTGAGAAAGTGAGTGAATTTTTTTCTTGCCAGAGAAATCCGGAACACAAATATAATTTCGGATTTATCTCTTTTAAGATATTTTCGGAAAATGCATTTTTTAACCTTCCGGATTTATGTTCAGGAGATATATCCAGAATTCAAAAAACACTCCCGGATTTATCCCCTTGAGGTGTTTCTGGAGAAGTTTCGAAAACATGTTCCGGATTTATCTCAATAACATAAATCCGGAATTATTTTATTTTTTATTTTTTTACTAATATTGTATTATTCTTTTTCAGTGGTGTACACTAGAGTCGGGGCAGAATTCCACGTGGTTCACGAGGGTTGGTGCGAGGCGAGTCATCACAGTCAGCTGTCGGAGATGCCGATCACACTCCTGTGAGTGTACGCACTAGAGTGAGGATAGCCGGTCACACTTCGAACTGGGATAGATGTGCCTGGGGATGAGAGGGTGGTCGCCATATTGATCAGAAGGCGGATCAGGATCAGAGAGAGTATCACGAAGCTCCTGATCCTCCCTAGTTTATGGAGGAGGACGCTAAGCATCATGCAGAGGGGCTAGATTTGGGTCTGAGGGACCACTCCTTGTTGACTCGAGTTGATGTTCACGTAACATCAAAATTTCGTTTGGGACAGATAATAGTTTTAATAAATAATTTAAATTATGCATTGTTGTTTAATACTCTTTTATTAATATATTTTTATACATATTTAAATTATGCATTGTTGCACGCGCGTACCTCTTGCTTCTGTTGGGCTACATCATCTTTGCATGCAAGAGTGCTACATATGTACCTGGCAAATGGGTGACATTGTTTCAGAGCTATGAGGAGTGTGGCCAGTGTGCGTGGGGTCCAGCTACGTTGGCCTTTTAGTACGACCAGCTTAATGATGGTTCCATCTGGAACACTGCTCAGTGTAGAGGTTACGCGTCATTGTTGCAGGTAAATTTTTGTTATTACTATTCAAGTTTACTTTTTGTTAATATAATAATTAATTAATTCATATTATTATTTCAGTGTTGGATTTACGAGTAATTCCCACCATCGGCAATCGCGGGGACTTCAGTCCGTCTCAGCAGCCACGTTGTGCGAGGTGGAAAAACAAAAAAGAATGACAAACTCAAGCTTACAAAATTTCGGAGGATGTTGGATGCCTTACGACCAGAGGATGTCATCTGGAACCCTTGGGATGACCGCATGCAGTTCATACCATTTAGTTAGATTGTGCTTTTCAGAGGCTATCTTCTCTGGGACGACATTACTGTACCTTACATGCTGGATAGGTGCTTATGGCAGTTTGGCTACATCCAGGACATCCCTATTTCACCAATTACTGTACCTCAACCTGTTAGGACCGTGATGGAGATATTGTTGTACTACCATGCCCAGGCATTTAATGTGCTCGCCAGGGCTACTGTGGCGACATTCCCAGGTGAGTGCGCAGAGAGATACCTCTTACGATATTTGGAGGTGTCGATTCCCCGCCTCACGGTGCCTTTGGGGGATGCTATAAATCAGAAGTCAGATGAGGACGTTCCAGCACCCGTGAGAGGTCCACAGACTGCTGAGGAGAGAGCTTCATATAGTGTTACACATATACGGGACACCGTGGCTACTAGCGACATCTCGGTTAACAATCAGGCCTATAGGTTTCTTTGGAGCGCTTCAAGGGTGTTGGAGGGAGGGAACTCGTGATGTATGTTTCGTTATGTTTTTTAGATTTAGCACTTGTTCACTACAAGAAAAACGCGTTTTTCCGGCGGAAAAAATCCGCCAAAAATGCACCAAATCTGTCGGAAAAGTGACATTTCCAGCGGATTTTTTCTGCCGGTAAAACGCTCGTAGGTAATGTTTTTCGGCTGAATTTCCGCCGGTAATTTCCGGCGGATTTTTCCGCCAGTAATTTCCAGCGGATTTTTCCGCCGGTCATTTCCGGCGGATTTTTTCCGCCGGTAATTCACATTTCCGGCGGAACTTTTATAAATAAAAAATAATTTTTTTTTGAAAAATCCGCCGAAACGCGCATTACCGGCGGATTTTTCCGTCAATAATTTTCGACGGATTTTTCCGCCGGTAATGGGCTTTTCCGGCGAATTTTTAAAAAAAATTAAAATTAAAATCCGCCGGAAATGCACATTACCGGCGGATTTTTTATTTTTTTAAAAAAAAATTATTTTTTTTAAATCTTTTCGAATTTTAAAATTTAGTATGTAATTTAATAAGAAGTAAGAAAAATGAAAATGAGGTAGAATATGAGAAAAATGATATAGAACAGAATGAGAATGAATAATGGAATCATAATGAAGAAGTAGGAAGGAAAAAGAGTATGAGAAGAAATAATATTGGAGAGAATAAAAATGAACCAGGAAGAAGGAGTAAGAATGAAGGAGAGTATGAGAAGTAATAATATAGGAGAAAATAAGAATGAAGAAGTAAAGAAAGAATAAAAATGAAGGAGTGAGAATGAATGAGAATGAAGAAGAAAGAGGAAATATAGAAGAGAGATACGTAGAGAAATTTATGGAGATTGGAGAGTATGAGAAAGAAGAAGAAAGATAACATAGGGAGGAAAAGTGTAGAAATGAATGAGAATGAAATAAAGAGTGAAATGGGAGAATGAGAAGAGTCTAGGAGAAAGTTTTATATATAGGCATTTTCGAACGGTTCCGGTGGATTTACCGGCGGTTTTTTCCGTAGGAAATGTACATTACCGGCGGATTTTTAAAAATAAATAAATAAGTAATTTTTTGAAAAATCCGCCGGAAATGTGCATTACCGGCGGATTTTTTAAAAAAAATAAATAATTTTTTAAAAATCCGCCGGTAATGTACATTTCCGACGGATTTTTAAAAATAAATAAATAAATAATTTTTTGAAAAATCCGCCGGAAATGTGCATTACCGGCGGATTTTAAAAAGAAAATTTTAAAAATCCGCCGGTAATGTACATTTCCGGCGGATTTTAAAAAAAAAATAATTTTTTGAAAAATCCGTCGGAAATGTATATTACCAGCGGATTTTTAAAAATAAATAAATAAATAATTTTTTGAAAAATCCGCCGGAAATGGGCAATACCGGAGGATTTTTTTTTAAAAAAAATAAAATTTGTTTTAAAAATCCGTCGGAAACGCGCATTATCGACGGATTTTTCCGCCAGTAATTTTCGGTAGATGTTTTCCGCCGGTAAAGCATTTTTCCGGTGGATTTTTTTTAAAAAAGAAAAAGTTAAATATATATTTTTTAAAAAATCCGCCGTAAAAAATCCGCCGGAAAAATGCGTTTTTCTTGTAGTGGTTATATTTGTGGACATTTTATCGTTATATTTTTCAGATTTAGCACTAGTTATTTGTTTTTTGATATTATACTCGTTACGACCAATATTTATTTTGATTGATGGAAAAGCGGATTACATTCAAACAACAAGACAACCAAACATAAAAAATAAAACATAACAGAAACAAATACAGTCCTTAGAAAACGATCTATTGTGACGGTCCTGGTCCTCCAGCATAACAACGACGTATAATCTCGTTGACACTCCAGGTTGTTTCCACGTAGCTCCAGAGGACTAAGATTTCGAAACATAACATGGATGTTCAACATGTTTCGTACGTCGTCATCGGTCTTAATATTCATGGACGACCAGTAAACGCAACCATCATCTCTACGAGTGGGTCTGCGAATAGTAATATTACTAGCCTCTCGGTCATCACCCTTAGCTTGAACCTTACGCTATACTTTATCTTTCAAACCAGCAAATGTGATGTCGTCGTGGAACCTGCATAAAACAGGATCTGTGAGAAAAAACTCCATCTTCTCTTATGGTGATTTTGCCACGATGATGAACAGCGGTAAGTGAGCTGTCGCTAGAGTACTGAGTGGAAAAAGTGTTCATTTTGGAATGTGTTGGTGTGAAAGAAGTTGTAGAAAGAGTGAAATATTGGTGTGAAAAAAATGAGGGTGACTGTGGTTTTTTTTATAAGAATGGACATTGATTCTGTGCCTGATTTCAATTTAAAAAACCCGAACGTATCCTGATTTCAATTTTTTTTTTTGAAGTTGGATTTATGTATCTGTGAGGTAAATCCGATTTCCACTGAAAATTTTAAAAAATTAAAAGCGGATTTATTTAAGATGGGGTAAATCTGCTTTTAAAAATAACAAAGCGGAATTACCTTAAGTGGGGGTAAATCCGATTTTGTTATTTTTAAAAGCGGATTTACCTTATATGGGGGTATATCCGCTTTTAAATAACAAAAGCGGATTTACCTTATGTGGGGTAAATCCGCTTTGTTAACCTAATTATTAAATAAATAAATCCGGATTTACCTAATTAATAAATAAATAAATAAATCAGTTAAAAAATTAGATACGAATTTCGACCGTCTTTTTGTTCTGTTTAGTGTGTAGTTCGTTAACACGTGACGATGTTGTACGCCGAGTGGATAATTTAGGCTAAAAAATCGGTTCTCGGGCAATCTGCTCAAATTGTAATGAAACCACAGCCATTAAATCCGAAAAAAATCGGACCTCGGAATCCTAAATTCTATCGTTTACTATTTTTGATTAATTTTTTTAATTTTTCATAATTTTCAAAAAATCTAAAAAAATTTGCATAAACTTATTTCGGTTTTATTAGATTTTTAGTGGTGTTTTGATAATTTTTGGATTAGTTTTGACTCTTTAACGGATTTTTAGTAGCATTTTTATAGCCTTTTTTAAAAATTTAAATAAAAAACAATTACTTTTAATAACAAAATCGGATTTACCTTAGGTGGGGTAAATCCGAATTCCCTTTTTTTAGGGAAATCTGATTGATCAACCCACTAGGTAAATCCGATTTGAAAAATAACAAAGCGGATGTATCCCATCTGAGGTAAATCCGCTTTGTTATTTTTAAAGTTGAATTTATCTATTAGGTACCCCCATTTGAGCTAAATCCGGTTTGTTATTTGTGCAGGGGTATTTTCGGGTATATGGGATGTGATGGGGGTAAAAAAAAACCCTCTAAACAATGCTAATGTTATCGAAGCTGGGTCTCGGCCCATTAAAAAAGGCCCAATACTCTCGACAACTTTATATTCCACGAACCCAAGTACCTTCATTTCGCCCCAACCTTGAACCCTAATTTCCGAGAGCTTCTCTCTTCTTCTCTTCACGCCGCACACACACGCACACACTCACCAGCAACAACAATGGGGCGTGTTCGCACAAAGACCGTGAAGAAGTCCTCACGTCAAGTTATCGAGAGGTACTACTCTCGAATGACGCTTGATTTTCACACCAACAAGAAAATCCTTGAAGAAGTTGCTCTAATACCTTCGAAAAGGCTTCGCAACAAGATTGCTGGATTCTCCACTCATCTCATGAAGCGGATCCAGAAAGGACCAGTTCGTGGAATCTCTCTGAAGCTGCAAGAGGAGGAGCGTGAGCGCCGCATGGATTTCGTTCCCGAGGTCTCTGCTATCAGGACTGACCATATTGAAGTTGACAAGGAAACCCTAGATATGCTTGCAGCTCTCGGTATGACTGA